>CM040125.1:32777187-33375806 GCA_022559845.1 Amorphophallus konjac
AGGAGGAGTTACTACTCCTTCCCTTCCCCGTCCTCCCATTGTATACAGTTCTCCCTTTCTTTGTTTTCATTCCACCGGCTGTATGTTTCTCCCCTACTTCGGCTCACCGCTTGTCAAAGGCATTGTAACTATGCTTCATATTTTGAAATGAACGAACAAAGGTCCACTTGGTCCTCTTTTCATTTTGTGTGTTTTCATAACGCTACTCGCTCCCCTTAGACTCCTGGCTGTGCATGGCTTCCCTTGGGGGGTGGACAAGGGCCTGCTTAACACAATGAGTGGGGCTCCGACGCCAACACCCCAAATAGTGTTTCACCCTTGTTGTTTTCTTTGCCCTGTAATCCTTTTAGAGGTTTCTGCCTTCTATAGCAGGGGTCAAACCCTCTTCTTGCCCAGCCCAGCCCTCCTCCATCTCAGGGAGAACTCCTCTGAGGGTGACCCGGAATCTACCCAACACAACCTGTAGTGTTTTGAGGTCAGTCCCTTTAGGTGAGGTCCCTCCTCGAAGCCTCATCGGTTGTTCTATTCTTGCTCCGTTGGCATCCCTCTAACTCCATATGAGAGCCCTTGTTTCTGCTGAATAAAACCCAATGGAGCATGACCATCATGCTTAGTGGGCTGCCATATCCAACGCTCCCCTTTCCAGCCTTATCCGGCAGAACCATTGCTTTCTCCCCTATATCTGGTGCGCTCTCTTTCCTTCTTATCCGGCGGGCTTGATCCCCGTTATCTGGCGGTGCCTCCTGCCCACTTAATTATCCGACGGGCTGCCTCATCCATTATCCGGAAGCTCACCAGGGGCTTTTATCCGATGACCCTAGAGCTGGCTTTATCAAATAGCCTTTCCCTGTCCCTTATTCGGTGGTGTCTTCGCCCTTCATATCTGGTGGGCCTCCCCGCCTCCATATCCGGTGGCGTCCTCAGCTTCACATCCGGTGGCACCTTCGCCCTTCATATCCGGGGGCATCCCCATCTACATATCAGGTGGCCACCCCCCCCCTCTTTAACCTATATCCGGCGGTGTCAGAGCGATTCATATCCGGTGACCCCCATCAAACCCCTTATCTGGCGGCTCATTCTGAGCCTTATCCGGTGACCTCATTCGCCCCCTGTTAACCGGTGGTGCCTGAAAGCCATATCCGGTGGCTTCCTGAAGCCTGTTAACCGGTGGTTCGTGCAGTGGTTCAGTACCGTCCTCGCTTGATTCTATGCCGGGTTTTGATACGATTGGTTCGAGTGTTGCCACTTTCATGCACACACATAATATTTTGGGGCCGTCTCGGACTTATCTGTGGTTGCGTACCCACTTTACCCCCCCTAGCGTCCGAGTCCGGGGGTGATGCTGCCAAATTTTAACCAGACTAATACCACATTAAAATACAAAAGGAAGCAACAAACAAATGAAATAAACCACGATAAAAATGCTTCTGCTGAAATGACAATGAATTGTGGAGAACACGAAGAATTGAACATGAACACTGCTAAGGCAGACTACCGAGCATGACCACGGAGATAATCTATATAAATAAAAGGGAATCAAGTAAAGCTCCTCACATATATTTCATGAATAGAAGAAATTCCTCATATGCATATAATTGCCTTATTGCGTTCCATGTGTGCTTTTGTGCTATGACATCGTGGTATATGAAATGGTGACATGCAGAAGGTCGGGTTAATCTTGACTGGATGCCATCACCATGCGTGAGTGTGTGACTCCGGCTCATACCATAAAGTTTTCCCGCATGGATAGAAATTTTCTCGCATGCGTATCTGCACACATATTATCCTTTCACCTCGTAGGCCAGGTCCTTGACATTAGCCAATCTATTGGGTAATGGAGAAGATAACCCTAGTCACTGCGTCGATGCAACCCTATGCTGTGTCGACTCCTTTTCGCTGGCAGTGGCCCTCTTCATAGCCCTTGCGTCGACCCCTCTCACTACTGCGTCGACCCTCTTCACAACCTGCAGCCTACTTCGACCACCGTTGCGTCGACATAGCCTTCAACTGCGTCGACCCACTGTCGGCCCCTTGGCCTCCCCACCATTATGGAGTCAACCTTCCTCTCACCTTCATGTGCGTTCATGCATGCATTGCAATCTGCGTCAAACGGGGGTTATAATTGAAGCGAAGTGAAATCGAACAAAGAAGGATGATAATAAAAAGAATGAATAAGCAATGGGACCGTCCTTAATCCAATGGCATTCGATCTTAGGTGGCTCCCGGACCCCGTGCAAAGGGGAAAACTAAAGCTGCCCCACAATGTGGACTTGGGTCACAAGGCTACCCCCGTCATAGCCGAGGCCATATGCTGCCCCAGGCCGATAGCTCACCAAAACTACTCATTTTCTATTGGGATATAGTCCCGCACTCTCTTATCAAACATGCCGCACACTCGGCAGACATGTGCACAGGTTTATCTCCGGCTTTCGTTACGTTTTCCTTACGGATTTTTTTTCGAACATAAAATGCTCCACGAGTGACCGACATGATCTGAATACTCATACCGTTAATACAGAATTTTCGACACAATTCGAGATCCCCATTATCTCATTTCATCAACGTATTTCTTTAGGCTGTAGGGCCCTTTTTCCTGGCGTTTAATCAAGGGTGATCTCCCCTCCGGAGAGATGTAATTAACGCCGTGGCCTTTATGGGACAGCGAGTTTTGCTCCTGGCACGACACTCACTATCGTCTGACCAGGCAGGCGGCACGCACCAGTGGCTCCCTCGGAGCCCGAATAAATTGTCACTCTGTGACTGGCACACCCAAGCACTAAATAAAAAAATAAATAAAAGATCAATAAAAAGTGTTACCACAAGTCTAGCACGCCCGGTGGGACCAAAACCACCCTTCATCTCTTCGTCAGGACTAAGGGCCTTACAGCCCCTTCTTGAAATACTAATTGTTTAATCTATAATTGCAAGATTGCATTCCAGAGATCGTGATGGCCATCTCCTTCAGATCATTTGTCATTGCCTGCCATGCTGCCCATGGCTACTTGGTCGTGCCGATTCAGTTTGGCAGCTTCCTGCTCATCGTCGGCTTCCCCAACTTCTTGGGGGTCACATTCATAGAACTCATGGATACCCAAGAGATGGAACCTTTCTCCACTGCAAAGGTGACATCTAGGAGGTCCAAGGTGGTGGGCTGCAACATCCACCAAGTTGATTCTCGCGCCCCAGCCAATCGGAAGCGCACACCGACTGTCAGGCGGGCAGCTAGGAAGAACGCTGGCTCACTATAGAGTCGGCTGTCTACCACGGGCAAGTCCGTGCTTATCAGAGGAGTTTGAGTTGTTGTGACCCCTCTATGTTGATGATGTTGACACTTGCTCTATTCTTTGGCAACACCATTGTTTTGATTGATTGGCAACTGATTTTGATTTGATGAAATTACTCCATCAGATTGACTATGTGTTCTTTGCTTTTAGTACACTGCTGTCTGCAATTCTTACTGTCATAAGTCCACACACTGCATCTCAATTAAATTGATTAAGTATGCACAGCATCAACGCATCATGTTACAGCGTCAACGCATAAGTCCACACACTGCATCCCAATTAGATTGATTAAGTGTGCACAGCGTCAACGCATCATGTTACAGCGTCAACGCATAAGTCCACACACTACATCTCAATTAAATTGGTTAAGTGTGCACAGCGTCAATGCATCATGTTACAGCGTCAATGCACCGTTGGCTTTGAACCTCAGAGTCTGTACATCCGAATTGCCCTTGATCTGGTGAAATGTATACACTCATTCACTGTAGCCTTCACACACTCAAGTCTATACATTCATCACTTACTTTTCACTCAAGGCAAAGTCTATACACTGGGGTCTTTTCCCTACGTGTCTTAGGTGAAGTCTGAACATTCGATTCTAAAGCCTGAAGTCTATACAGTCCAGCCTAGTCCTACGATCAAGGCTTTAGCTACACTCAACTCTGTACATTGGCTTCGCTTCATCAAGTCTGTACATTGACTCGCCAACTTCCTTGAAGTCTGTACATCGCTTCATGTCCCCAAAGTCTGCACATCAACAGTGATCTTTGAAGTCTGTACACTGCTTCAGGAGCTTCAAGTCCACACATCGCTCAAAGTCTGTACAGAGTCCAGCGTCTTCGTTTCTCAGGCATTAGGCCAAGTCTGTACAGCATTCAATATCTAGAGTTTCATGAAGTCAGTACATCAGACTGTCACTGCAAGTCTGTACGTTGCATTCGCCTTCACAAGTCTATACAACGAAGCATATACACAGCAATGTACATACTTATATCTTAAGACTTCTTTCTTGTTGCTGAAGGGACAGGGTCGACGCCTGGAGCTTAAAGCGTCCACGCATCAGTAGACGAAGCATTCGATGTCTTCTATTGCGTCAACGCCACAAGCAAGCAGCGTCGACGCAGTAGTTAAAGAAGCAGAGACTCTTACAAGCTATTACATTGCGTCAACGCCACAATTGTGCAGCGTCGACGCAGCAGCTAAAGAGATGAAGCAAATGGCGTACTGGAATGCTTCACTGCGTTAACGTCATTAATTGACAGCGTCGACGCAGCAAGCCAGATTGCTTTCATGGAACACGTGATCTGAGAACTCTATACATCGGACTGAGGAAGCTAATGAGGGGCTCGTGATCCTAGAAGGACAATGTACCCAGATGAGGACACGTGCACTGACACTCCATTGGATGCTGCCACGTGGTCCAAATTGCTGGGCGGGAAACGTGGAGGGCACACGCCCTGCCTGCTGCTGCTGCTGGTATATAATGAAGCCTTCGTCTTCAGATGGAGGTTGATCGTGATCGAAGCAGAAAGCAGAAGCTGAGAGAAGAAAGATGGAAAAAGAAGAGAGAGCTTCCACGATCCAGTAGAAGAAAAAGAAAAAGAGAGAAGAAGAAGATACATAGAAGAAGAAGAAGAAATAAAGAAGAAGGAGAAAAAGAGAGAGGAAGAGATCGTGAGAGATTGAGTTAAGAGAGAGTTGATCGAGAGTGAGAGTGAGAGAGTGTGTATCTCAGTCTCGTGGTTCAAAACCAGAGCTGAGCTTTGCTCTTTAAGAGCTATATTGCATTTGGGTTTTGATTTTTCGTTTTGATTCTGTCTTTCATTTCCGATCATTGCTTCATCAAGCTGTGTGTCAGCGGTTTGCAGTGGAGGACTCCACTGGACGGGTTAAGCTGTATTTCCCCAGCGGTTGCAGAGGATCAGATCCTCTGATCGGCAAGCTGTAAGGCCCAGCGGTTGCAGGCTAAGCTGTATTGCCCAGCAGACGCAAGCTGTGATGCACAGCAGGAAGCCATACTCGGTTGAGTGTGGGGTGGACGTAGGTCGTTGACCGAACCACCTAAAAATTGTGTGTGCAGTGTGTTTGTGTTTTGTGTGTGATCTGTGTGCGACGGGAATTTCTTGTTTAGTATCCTTTGTTTAGATTAACTGATGTTTGCCTAAATTCCACTTTAGAACTTACAGTAGTTTTTAAATTAGGCAAGTTGATCTATTCACCCCCCTCTAGATCCACACTCTGTGGAGATAGACTGCGTCCATCTAACCCAACACTTGGTATCAGAGCCTAACTCTTCTGCAGGGACTCATCGCCCGAAGAGAATAGGCAGAGATGGATGCTCGAGGGATGACTGCCGAAGGTCACTCAACAACGAAGCCCCCATTCTTTGATGGATCAAACTACGCATACTGGAAGAACCGTATGCAAGTGTTCCTCAGGGCTAAGGATTATGAGATTTGGAAGATTGTCAGCAAGGGACCTTATGAGCTGTCCCCGAATGAAGATGTATGGACCAAGGAGGAGATCAGAAGGTCCACGCTAAATTGGAGTGCTATTAATGCTATCCAGTGCGCTATGCATCCTACAGAATTCTCCCGTGTGTCTGCTTGCAAATCAGCTAAGGAGATGTGGGATGCGCTGGAAGTAATTCATGAAGGTACATCTCAAGTAAGAGAGCAGAAGGCCAATCTTCTTGTATCTGAGTATGAAGCCTTCAAGATGAAGCAGAACGAGTCCATCAGCGAAATGTACGCTCGGTTGACTGTCATAACCAATGGCCTCAGAGGTTTTGGGAAACCTCAGGCAGAGTATGATGTAGTGAGGAAAATTCTGTGCTCCCTTACTCCCAATTGGCACACCAAAGCAACTGTGATGGAGGAGTCAAGGGACCTGCGTAATACTAAATCTGATGAGCTGATTGGCTCACTAATGGCATATGAGATAAACATGCCAAGGATAGATGAAGCCGAGAGGAAGAGGAAGCCGATAGCGCTGAAGGCTAGTTCCAGCAAATCAACAAAATCCAGCTCCAGCAGCTCTTCATCATCAGAGGAGAACCTAAATGAAGAGGAAGATGTGACTCGATCTGAGATAGCCATGATGACTAGAGAGTTCAGACGATTTCTCAGAAAGGGAGCAGGACGGTTCGGTCAGAAGAAATACAGTGGTGATCGAAAGGATAAAAGGTATAAATCTAAACCTGCAAAGAAAAATGAAGTTAATGTTTGTTATCAATGTAGGAAACCAGGGCATCTGAAAATTGACTGTCCAGACAATCAGAAACATAAGGACAGGTCAAAGAAGAAAATCTAGAAGGGAAGAGCTATGATCACCACGTGGAGTGATGAAGATGAAGGCTCTTTCAGCAACAGCTCAGATAGTGAAGCCGAATCTGAACAGCCCATTTGCCTTATGGCAACACGCTCCGAAGATAGAGAGGAGGACACAGATGAGGTAATCACTAGATTTGAAAGCTTCACAATTGCTGATTGGGTAGATGCTTATCATGACATAGCTGATAGAGCTGATGATATTAGAAAAGAGAATAGGCATCTTAGAAGAAAAATCAATTCCATGCAAAATGATAAAACACTAACTGATAAAATTGCATGTTTGGAATCTAAGATTGATGAATTGAAACTCGCATGTTCTGAAGAAGATAAAATAAAAAATGAGTTAAAAGCTTCTAAGGAAGAGAATCTAAGGCTTGAAAATGAAATTGATTAATGGAAGCTGAAGATTCAGAAATGTGAAAGTGAAGTCAAAATTATCTCTGAAAAATATGAAGCTGTCCTCAATGTCAACAATGAGCTGAAAAAGGCTATTGATGAACTTCAGAAAGACAATGAGGATAAAATGAAAACCATTGAGAAAATGACCCAAGGAACAGATAACTTAAATGCCTTGTTAGGGTCAAAGGTTAACTTCAGAAAGGAGGGCCTAGGATTTAATTCTAGTACAACAAAAACATTCGGAATGAAAACAATTTCATTTGTTGCTCAAAAGGAAAAGGGACCTCTAATTAGCATGAACTCAACAAATTTAATGAACAAAACTGCTAATCTGAAAAAGACCAGTGCTGAGGAGAAGGGTAAACAAAAATTTAGTGAGCCTAGTAGAGCTAGCACATCTAAGTAGAATCCTAGGGCTCAGACTCAGGTTAGGGGTCAACCTACACAGTCCAGTAAACCCCAGGTCAAGGTAACCAAGTCTCCACCTACATCTCCACCTCTGAAGAAGGCCCAATACAAACATGTGTATAGGTCAGCAGGTTCCAAATTACAGGGGAGACAAAGTGCAGCTAGGAGACAACCCAATTATTTTTATCAACCCAGAGCTCAGACCCACTCACAACCAACCTACTTCAATATGTTAGATTGGTCTAGAACTCAGGGTAAGTTTACAGGTCTTGCACACCAGGGTGCTCAATACCAAAGACCTTACAGTGGAAATTGGGTAAATGGGTATGGTTACTGGACATCTAGAAACCAACATTTCCATAGCCAGCCCAGGAACTACTATGGCCAAAATCTTGTGAACACACCCTGGCCAAGGCACTGGCATAGAAATAACAGTACGGCCAATAAACATGCTGCTGCCAAGAAGAAAAGGAACAACAATAGAAGAAAATCTGTATGATCCACTGAACAAAACACATTTAAACAAATGTGGATTCCGAAACATTTACTTTCCTGTTTTGCTTCTAGTTCATTTACATTGGAGCCCAATCAGTCTTGGGTTCCAAACTTCTCTACCTAATTGTGTATGCAGGTATGCCTGGCAGCCAAGAACAACTTGTGGTACATAGATAGCGGCTGCTCCAGGCATATGACAGGAGATAAGGCCAAATTTTACATACTGACTGAGAAAGTGGAAGGTCTTGTCACCTTTGGAAGCAACACAAAGGGTAGGATTATCGGATCAGGTAAGGTAGGTAAGTGTTCCACCTGCTGCATTGATGATGTCATGCTGGTTGAAGGGTTAGCCTATAATCTACTTAGCATTAGCCAATTATGTGATAAAGGGTACAATGTTTTATTCAATTCTCAATGCTGCAAGGTTTTTGAACCTGACTCTGATATTGTCAAATTTTCTGGAAAAAGAATAAACAATACTTACATGATAAATTTAGATGAAATTCAACACTCTAACCTTTGCCGTACTGCCAGTAGAGAAGACATGGCATTTTTATGGCATCGTAGGTTAGGTCATGCTAGCTACACTGTTTTGCACAAATTAAATAAGCATGGCATGGTTAGAGGACTTCCTGAAGTCTCATTCAAGAAAGAAAACAAAATCTGTGATGCATGCACTCAATCAAAGATAACTAGAAAGTCATTCAAGTCTAGAACTGAAAATCTATCTTCCAAACCCTATGAGCTGATACATATGGACCTTTTTGGGCCAACTAGATCTGTCAGCCTATCAGGGAGGAGGTATGGGTTTGTCTTGGTAGATGACTTTTCTAGGTATACTTGGGTTTACTTCTTATCTAATAAGAGTGATGCTTTCTCAGAATTTCAGGAGTTCTATGTTAAAACAAATCAGAAAATTGAAAATATTTTGTCTGATCATGGAGGTGAGTTTGAAAACTCACAATTTGATGAATTCTACAAGACAAATGGAATCAACCACAGGTTTTCATCACCAAGGACACCTGAGCAGAATGGTGTTGTGGAGAGAAGGAACAGAACCCTAGTGGAAATGGGTCGTACACTCCTTGTCGAAGGTGGTCTACCAAGGAAATTTTGGGCTGAAGCAGTGAACACTGCCTGTTATGTAATTAACAGAGCCATGGTAAGACCTTCTACCCAGCAAAGACCATATGAGATATTAAAGGGAAAGAAACCTTCTATTGCTCACTTCAAGGTTTTTGGTTGTAAATGTTTCATTCACATAAATGATAAAAAGGACCTTGATAAATTTGAACCTAAAGGAGAACTAGGAATCTTTCTTGGCTATTCTGAAAACACCCGAGCATACAGAGTGTACAATCTGAACTCTAAAACTGTTGAAGAATCTCCATACTTAGTCTTTGATGAATCCTTGGCAAATTCTAATGTTGGTCAATGCAGGAATGAAACCAATGGTGAAATTCTGAAGGAAGGAGATCCTGCAGACAAATCCGAGGATGAAGAAGAACAGAAAGAGCTTAATGAAGAGGAGCCTATAGTTCAGGGGGAGGTAAATCAAGTTCATGATACTCCAATTGCAAATATTAGATATCTCAAGGATCATCCTGTAGATAATGTTATTAGAAATCTGCATGACCCTTCTAGGACTAGAGGCCACTTAAGAATTCAACATGAACTGAATGCTTATGCTTTTGTATCAAACACAGAACCCAAGTCCATTGACCATGCTCTCCAAGATGTGCATTGGATTTATGCCATGCATGAGGAGCTCAATCAATTTGATAGGAATAAGGTGTGGATTTTGGTTCCACCTCCTGATCATGAAACAGTCATAGGGACTAAATGGGTATTTAGGAACAAAACTGATGAAGGAGGGAATGTCACTAAAAATAAAGCCAGACTTGTAGCTCAGGGGTACAATCAGGAATTTGGAATAGACTTTGAAGAGTCTTTTGCCCCTGTAGCTAGGTTAGAAGCTATAAGAATTTTATTGGCTTATGCATGTTCCCTAGGTATAAATCTTCAGCAGATGGATGTAAAGTCTACTTTTCTAAATGGGGAAATTAATGAGGACGTATATGTGAGACAGCCTCCTGGGTTTGAATGTTTAGACTTCCCTAATCATGTTTACAAGCTCAATAAAGCTCTCTATGGTTTAAAGCAAGCTCCTAGAGCTTTGTATGACAGGTTGAGCAAATTTCTCACCGACAAGAACTTCACAAGAGGTATAGTTGATCAAACATTGTTTACCAAGGTAAGCCATCCAGATATTCTTATCATTCAGATTTATGTGGATGACATTGTGTTTGGGTCAACTAACCCCAAATTGTGTGAGGAATTCTCTCAAATAATGACTGATGAATTTGAAATGAGCTCAATGGGTGAGCTCAGACTATTTCTTGGACTGCAGGTTACACAAACAGAAGATGGCACCTTCATCTCTCAGTCAAAGTATGTAAAGAACTTATTGAAAAAGTACAAAATGGACAACCTCAAGGAAATGGCTACTCCAATGGGTACCTCAACCAGTTTGGATGAAGACTCTAAAGGTAAACCTGTGGACCAAAGGCTATACAGAGGTATGATAGGATCTCTTCTCTATCTTACAACATCTAGGCCTGATATACAATTTGCTGTGTGTTTATGCTCTAGATTTCAGGCAAGTCCTAAAGAAAATCACTTTAAAGCTGTGAAAAGGATTTTTAAGTATTTACTAGGCACCCAAGAACTAGGTCTCTAGTATCCTGCTAAATGTGAGTTAGAGCTTCTAGCCTACACTGATGCAGACTATGCTGGGTGTCGAGTAGAGAGAAAAAGTACTAGTGGCTACTGTCAATTCCTTGGTAGCTGTCTAGTGTCTTGGGCATCTAAGAAGTAACACATGGTAGCATTATCCACAGCTGAAGCTGAGTATGTTGCAGCATGTAATTGTGCAGCCCAAGTACTTTGGATTAAGCACCAAATGGCTGATTATCAGATAAATCTGGGATGCATTCCACTTTTATGTGATAATACTAGTGCTATATGTCTTGCTAAAAATCCTGTTCACCATTCTAGGACTAAGCATATAGAGATAAAATATCATTTTCTTAGAGATGCTGTAAATAAAAAGGAGATTGAAATGAATTTCATAGAAACTGAAAAATAAATTGCTGATATTTTTACTAAGCCTCTTGGGAATGAAAATTTTAAGTTTCTTAGAAGAGAACTTGGCTTATGTAAATTTCAGCATGATGAATGATTACTTAAACGATGCGAATAAAATCTCTGATGTGTACTTATTTTTGATTGCTTGGATAAATCATGTGGATGTGAATGTGGATGTAGAACTGTCATGCATTGCATATATTCAGGAGGAGCTTGTCGAGTCTTTGCAAGTCTTTGCATATCATTCATTCATAACCTATGCATAAGCTCTCTCTCTTAATTAATTCTTGCCATGTTGCATGCATATAGACAGGGGGAGTATTGCTAGAAATTCAGAGTGGTTTCAAGAAGTCATTCAACCTTTATCTCTGAATACTTGTTTCTGACATTATGGCAATCTGTTGGTCAGTTCTTATTTCTAAGCACTAGAAAATGGACTTCTTCATTTATGAGAATTTGAACTGTTCAAAGACTGATGTAATGGTTTAAATCTTATAATGGTTGGAGTTTAAAGATGGCAATCAGTATATAAGAAACTTGATAATTGATAAAACTCTCAACCTCTTTCTTATTTCATGTCAGACAAAGCTAATCATATCTGAAATCTGAAAACTCATCTTAAATCATGATTAGAGAGGATAAGCATATGTATTGTTCTTAAACAAGTCATTCTGAAACATAAAAAGGACAGCTAAGAAAGATATTGAAAAAACATTGAAAAATATTGAAAATGTATATATTGGTAGAGCAATGACTGGTAAATCACTGAGAAACTGAGTGATCCATCAAAGAACTGGACATCACTCATGTCATGAAGTGTATCAGCTATCTCTGTTTAAAATGTTCAAAACAACAGGCTGGTGTTACTGAGTACCTGGGGGTAACTGGCGTCTGATAAACGTGTACCCTCATACAAAAAGGTATAACTCAGTTCTATTGAATCTGATCATAGGCAGAATGGTCCATCTTGTTGAATATCCAGGGGTATTGGCGTCTTATAAACGTATACCCTTACGAAGGAATACTTATGGTACCTGAATGCTCAAAATGACCCAATACTGATAATGCTGCTCCTTCAAAAGAAAAGTTCATGAGTGTCAATTTGTTTAGTTTCAATACATGACTTGGCTTCTCTCAATATTTCTTTGAGACTATGAAAGTAAGATATTATGAAACTGAATCTTTTATGCAAATATGATTCTAGTTTACTGTTTTATCATGCACAGTGCACTTATCTATTGCTTGTAGTGCATGAACTCCAGATTTATCATTCTTAAACCCGAACTCTTTCTGACAGCACTTTCTAAATTCATTTGACTGAAGACTCTATGCTTTAGAATGCTTATTCATGAACTACCTGTTCAGAATGCCAGTCAGTTCTTCTTGTGTTTCCTCCATAGAAATTAATTTTTCCCTCACCTTTGTTGATGGCAAAGGGGGAGAATATTGTCTAGGGGATGTCTAGTGGGAGAATACATATCTGTCTGAATTCTGAAGTCATTTCTAAATTAATTCCAAGGGAGAGTTTGAGGCAGTGAGTTGCATGCATTCATAGCATCTGCATGTCAATCTGCATAACACATCATGTCTTTCATCAAACATATATATCCATGACAGGTAGTTGCTACTCTACTTCATATGGGGTTGCCATCATCAAAAAGGGGGAGATTGTTGTGACCCCTCTATGTTGATGATGTTGACACTTGCTCTATTCTTTGGCAACACCATTGTTTTGATTGATTGGCAACTGATTTTGATTTGATGAAATTGCTCCCTCAGATTGACTATGTGTTCTTTGCTTTTAATACACTGCTGTCTGCAATTCTTACTGTCATAAGTCCACACACTGCATCTCAATTAAATTGATTAAGTGTGCACAGCGTCAACGCATCATGTTACAGCGTCAACGCATAAGTCCACACACTACATCCCAATTAGATTGATTAAGTGTGCACAGCGTCAATGCATCATGTTACAGCGTCAACGCATAAGTCCACACACTGCATCTCAATTAAATTGGTTAAGTGTGCACAGCGTCAACGCATCATGTTATAGCGTCAACACACCGTTGGCTTTGAACCTCAGAGTCTGTACATCCGAATTGCCCTTGATCTGGTGAAATGTATAGACTCATTCACTGTAGCCTTCACACATTCAAGTCTATACATTCATCACTTACTTTTCACTCAAAGCAAAGTCTATACACTGGGGTCTTTTTCCTACGTGTCTTAAGTGAAGTCTAAACATTCGATTCTGAAGCCTGAAGTCTATACAGTCCAGCCTAGTCCTACGATCAAGGCTTTAGCTACACTCAACTCTGTACATTGGCTTCGCTTCATCAAGTCTGTACATTGACTCGCCAACTTCCTTGAAGTCTGTACATCGCTTCATGTCCCCAAAGTCTGCACATCAACAGTGATCTTTGAAGTCTGTACACTGCTTCAGGAGCTTCAAGTCCACACATCGCTCAAAGTCTGTACAGAGTCCAGCGTCTTCGTTTCTCAGGCATTAGGCCAAGTCTGTACATCATTCAATATCTAGAGTTTCATGAAGTCTGTACATCAGACTGTCACTGCAAGTCTGTACGTTGCATTCGCCTTCACAAGTCTATACAACGAAGCATATACACAGCAATGTACATACTTATATCTTAAGACTTCTTTCTTGTTGCTGAAGGGACAGGGTCGACGCCTGGAGCTTAAAGCGTCCACGCATCAGTAGACGAAGCATTCGATGTCTTCTATTGCGTCAACGCCACAAGCAAGCAGCGTCGACGCAGTTGTTAAAGAAGCAGAGACTCTTACAAGCTATTCCATTGCATCAACGCCACAATTGTGCAGCGTCGACGTCGCAGCTAAAGAGACGAAGCAAATGGCGTACTGGAATGCTTCACTGCGTTAACGCCATTGATTGACAGCGTCGACGCAGCAAGCCAGATTGCTTTCATGGAACACGTGATCTGAGAACTCTATACATCGGACTGAGGAAGCTAATGAGGGGCTCGTGATCCTAGAAGGACAATGTACCCAGATGAGGACACGTGCACTGACACTCCATTAGATGCTGCCAGGTGGTCCAAATTGCTGGGCGAGAAACGTGGAGGGCACACGCCCTGCCTGCTGCTGCTGCTGGTATATAATGAAGCCTTCGTCTTCAGATGGAGGTTGATCATGATCGAAGCAGAAAGCAGAAGCTGAGAGAAGAAAGAGGGAAAAAGAAGAGAGAGCTTCCACGATCCAGCAGAAGAAAAAGAAAAAGAGAGAAGAAGAAGATACATAGAAGAAGAAGAAGAAATAGAGAAGAAGGAGAAAAAGAGAGAGGAAGAGATCGTGAGAGATTGAGTTAAGAGAGAGTTGATCGAGAGTGAGAGTGAGAGAGTGTGTATCTCAGTCTAGTGGTTCAAAACCAGAGCTGAGCTTTGCTCTTTAAGAGCTATATTGCATTTGGGTTTTGATTTTTCGTTTTGATTCTGTCTTTCATTTTCGATCATTGCTTCATCAAGCTGTGTGTCAGCGATTTGCAGTGGAGGACTCCACTGGACGGGTTAAGCTGTATTTCCCCAGCGGTTGCAGAGGATCAGATCCTCTAATCGGCAAGCTGTAAGGCCCAGCGGTTGCAGGCTAAGCTGTATTGCCCAGCAGACGCAAGCTGTGCTGCGCAGCAGGAAGCCATACTCGGTTGAGTGTGGGGTGGACGTAGGTCATTGACCGAACCACCTAAAAATTGTGTGTGCAGTGTGTTTGTGTTTTGTGTGTGATCTGTGTGCGACGGGAATTTCTTGTTTAGTATCCTTTGTTTAGATTAACTGATGTTTGCCTAAATTCCGCTTTAGAACTTACAGTAGTTTTTAAATTAGGCAAGTTGATCTATTCACCCCCCTCTAGATCCACACTCTGTGGAGATAGACTGCGTCCATCTAACCCAACATGAGTATTTCTGAATGGTCGCCAGGCCAGAGTTATGCCCGATAGGGTACCTGAGGTAGTGCCGGTGCGTAATTCCTTTGACGCACTGGCTCGGGTCAAGACGGACCATTCCGGGTCCAAGATAAGGGAAGGGGCGACTACCACCGATTAGCCAACCAAGCTTAAGCAAATCTGGGTGCCCAAGAGGACCCGCGCTGTCCCCGGCATACGGGGAGAATCTCAAAGGGTCTGCCAAAAAGGACCCAAGGAAGTTGTATGGGCTAAGATGACAACCCCAGTTCACCCCTCACCGGTATATGCTGCCCAGGCCCAGCCGGGGAAGGTGTTTTATCACCGTAAATTGTACACTCCGTTGGGGGCAGGACCGATGGGCCAACAGCACTACTTTAATACCTCTTCGCCTCCGCAAAATCCGGGGTCAAGAATTTTGGTCTTCGAGAGGCTAACTGCCCTCTAGAGATCACTCACTAAAAGAATAAAGAAGAATGGAAGCATCCAAGTCTTCGCCTGCAACGCGGCTAAAGTGACCAGCCGTTATGGGGTTTCGCCCCCGAATTATGATGAGGCCGCTAGGCTCGCTGAAGGGGTGAGGCCTGCTACCAGGAAGGGAGAGGCTACTGCTGGTACAGTGCAAGCCCACACTGAAGAGCCCCACCCAGATCTGATCATGATGACTGTAAATGTGATCACCGCTGAAGGTGACGACGACCCAGCGCCTGCTTCAAATGTTTCATCGGAAGGGCAAGGTCATGCTTCCGGCTCCTCTATGCCCGATCCGGCTACCATGATGATCATGCTGCAAAGATACCAACAAGAGATTGAGACGCTGAGGAACCAACTCAGTGAGATGAATGTGCACGCTCCGACCCTGAGGCAGGTCGAGCCCCCTCTTGGGGCCTCACAGTGGGGTGTTAATGAGTGTGAAGCTTCCATTCCGATGACGGCCTCCCAGTGGCACCTGATTACACTGGGGGCTTGACTCCAACACCACAGCTTGCTCCTCTGCTTTAGGGGACTGCTAGTATACTTCAACCAACGGTACCGATGGCACCACTGATGCAACAAACTCCATACTGTCCAAGTCCGGCTGACCTGATAATAATGAATAAAACAATGATAGAGTAAATGATAGAAAATAAGCTGGCAGATAGAGGCGGTGATGATTATGCCGTGTTCGACATATATAAGGTGCCATATCCGGCCTACCATGCTACCAAGAGGCTACTTTTCGGCGTCATCAAGCCGTCGAAGTTTGATAAATTCAACGGACAAGGCTCGCCAAAGGAGCACATAGCCTACTACATCAATGTAACGGGCGACCTGGCAACCGATGAGTCCTACTTGTTAAAATTCTTCGGGTCCTCACTCATGGGACTTGCTTTCGAATGGTACTCCAACTTGCCAGCTGGAACAATCAACGATTGGCCAGATATGCAGCGACAATTCCGGGAGCGGTTCCATGTAGTCGAAAGAGAAGTAACCATCGCTGAGCTCTATGCCTCCAAGAAGAGGAATGATGAGACCGCTTTGGACTATATTAAAAGATGGCAGAATCTCAGCATGAGATGCAAACGTCCGCCACATTAAGAAGACGCAATTCAAATCTGTAAACAGAATTTCAAGCGGGAGATCATCGAGAAGATGATCGAGATTGAGATTAAGTCTTTCGACTGGCTAAACAATGTGGTGGCTGAGATTGAGGCCTTCCTCTCCAGCTGTCCCCACACTCCCACTTCTGCAAGCCAAAAGGCACGATTTGTCGATAAACATCCAGCGCCAAAGGAAGCTTGCACGATTGACTTCAAGGAGTTTGAGCCGCAGAAGAATAAAGATAAAGGGGTTACTAACCCTTCCCTTGCTGAACCCAATGAACAAAAAGAGGGCCTGTCCTTGCGGACCAAAATGAAAAAGCTATACTCCTTCCCAAAGGAGAGGACTCAAGCCCTATTCTAGTGGGCCGCCCAATACAACAAAGTCACTCTCCCGGAACCAAAGAGGCCGCAGACGCTAGAAGAAAAGATGATCCCCGCTTCTACCCATATCATCAAATGATCGGGCACTCCATTGAAGATTGCTACCCCTTTAAGAATGCTATTGAACGGTTTATCTGAAGAGGGGAACTCCAGATGGGCGACTACAAGGTTGATCTTCCATGTGCTCATTTTTTGCCTGATCTGAAAAGGGCAGTGAATATGATATCTTTATACCCGCTGCCACCTGAAGGGCAGATGCCAGCTGCCAAGGGGAATGAAAAGAAGAAGCTAAGGAATAAAGGTGGGGCCGTCGCTCTCTCCTGTGACACACTGTCCACCTCGCCTGCCACAAGCCGGGCTGCTAAAGAAGAGAGTGAAGAATTATGCTGTCCACCGCCTGTTAAAGAGACATACTACGGCACCCCTCCTCCGCATGAGAGTATGGGGGCAAGGATGTTAACCACTGAAGGACGGGACGCTCTCGACAATGATGATAAGATGCCGCTGGCCCCGTCCAGAATCGAGGCGAAAGGCAATGCTTACGCCCCTCTTCAACCTGGCCCTACCGCGGTAGTAGAGCTGTAATAGAAGCTTCAAGAAGTTAAAGTGCTGAGAAGAAAATTAAGTGAAATAGGTTTATACCTAGCTATACCCGAGTAGGCCGAGTCATCGTCCAAAGCTCCAAAAAGTGGCACTGAACCGCAAATGATACATAATTATACGGGGGACACCCCCTCTCAGCAATTTCATCACGCACCTCCCACGCATCTCTCGGTTCCCCGTGCATGTCAAGGGGAAGCTATTCTACCTTGCGCCATGCCATTCATGGCCCCACTTCCACAACCAATTGACTCAAGCCTCGGATTTACAGCCCCTATGGTAATGGACGAGCTAGGGGTGGACCGTGCTGCTAAGATGAAGCTAGCCAAGGGGGAAATCACCGAGTTAGCACTATACATGACCGAGCATAAAATTGATGAGTCTGCCTCGGATTATATTCAACGGTGGAGAAAGCTCAGTGCGAGATGCAGATCTCCACCCAACTATAGGGATGATATCCAAATATGCAAACGCAGCATGAAAACACACTGCCTGTTGAGTGTGATGGGCGTCAAAATCAAATCTTTCAAGCAACTGGATGATCTTGCGATGGATATTGAAGCCCTTTTGGCAAAACATTGCCTAGTTGATGCTACCCCAAATCATGAGCACAAGCCGGCCAGTGAGCTGCCGGCACAAGTGGAAATGAATCATGCTGACTTTAAAGCCTTCGAGCGACAACATAAGAAATTGAAAGGGGCCGCTGGCCTTTCCTCCACTAATCCCCTTGAGCGGCGCCTCTCACTAAGGGGTAAAATGATGAAACCATACTCTTTTTCAAAAGACAAGGCTCGGGTACTCTTCGAATGGGCCCGCGAATATGGCAAGGTGGTCCTCCCGGAGCCCAAAAGGCCAAATGAGGTCGAAATAAAAGATGAACCCCAGTTTTGCCTATACCATCGAGAGTTGGGGAATTCTATTGAAGACTACTACATATTCAAAGACATCATAGAAGGCCTGATTAACAAAGGTGAATTGGAAATGGGCGAGTATAAGGTGGAACCACCGCAGCCTCATCAGATGTCCGTCTTCAAGACGGCGGCCAACAAGGCCTCGCTACATCGGTCGGACAAACACAAACACTAAAGGGTGTTTCGAGCCCCTTCAGTTGTTGCAATAAGCCGGACGAATTAATGAATGGTGCCCTGTCCGAGGGGGCATATATTAGAAACAAAGAAAAGAGCTGTTGTTCTTCTACTCAATACTCCATCGGCATCACCCAAGCCGGTCGATACCCATGGCTTGCTCCAATGAAGATATGCTCCCGCTCTCCACAACCCCTCGCAGTTCATAAGAGGGGGGCAACAAAGGCTATTTCAACATACACCCATCCCAGGGCTGCCACTACAAGAAGACATAAAGGCTATCACCATGGGTTCCACTCAGGGAGCCAAAGATGAAGAAGATGAAATGGTGGAGCCCAATGATCAGATTCCCCGCTACTACCTGTATGCATGACTTTTCATGAAGAAGACAAGCTACTCAGCACAAGGATATGCTTCGAGCGGCTTCCCTATTTATGCACCCTGGTCTGGGTGCATCTTAAGCTATAAGATTAGTTGGGCATATCCAGACCCTGCTAAACCTGTAAGGTTATTTGGGCGCATTGAAAGCCCGCTGATGAAATAAAAATGCCGGGGCATGATTAAGGCCCGTTGAGTTTATAAAGAAATGTTTAGGGGCAACCCGTTGCGAGTGTTGTCTGCTTGACGGTCGACTTGAATCCCTCGTTCGTAGGAAAGCAATGATGAAATGAATAGGATTTCCCCCCGGGGGTGGTGATGTAAAGCAATGATGAAATGAATTGATGATGATGAGAATGCAAAAAAAAAGAAAGAAAAAAAGAAGAAAAAGAGAAAAAAAAGGTATGATATAAAAAAAAGAGGAATGATGATGATCAATGAAGAAGGAAAGTGCCATCGGTGGTTATCAACCCCTAGCCCCCGTCGGCCGATTGTGCCATCTTTGGCTCGAGCCTCACGCCCTTTCCAAGTTCGCCGACTTCGACATTTCATTGGGTTGACACTTACCTTATTCTACTTTTGACCTCAGCATCTCGCAGGGGTTCGCTATTCTATCTTTCGGCTTGGCCAGTACGGCCAGAACCCGCTGTCATGTGTTCTCTTCACCTTATCCCTCGGCTCACGCAACCAGCTTTCCATTATCTCTTGGCTCATATACTCTGCTATCCCAATATCCTTCCGCCTATATGGCCCGATGTCCAGCATCTTCTGGCTTAGCCGTTTCGGCCAAGGCTCGCTACCTTATGTTTCAGCCATATTGTTTCCCGGTTTAGCCATTTCGGCCGAAGCCCGCTCTCACAACTTTTGAATATCTTATCCCTCGGCTTAGCCACTACGGCAAAAGCCCGCTACCCTATATTTCCACTACCCAATATCTCTCGGCTCATACAGCCCACTCCTCGATATCCCTTGGCTCTTATAGCCTACTTCCCCAATATCCTTTGGCTTATATAGCCTGCTTCCTTAATAATTCTTCGACTTTATAGCCTAGTCCCCATGTCCGTTGGCTTCTACAGCCTGCTTCCCCGATATCTCTTGGATTTTATAGCCTGCTTTCCCTAAAGCCTTTGGCTTCTATAGCCTATTTCCCCAACAACCCTTGGCTCTTAAGGCCTGCTTCTCAATATCCCTCGACTTTTACAGCCGCATCCCGATATCTTTTGGTTTTCACAGACCGCTTCCCAATATCTTTTGGCTTCATAGCTTGCTTTCCAATATCTGTTGGCCCCTAGAGCCGGCTTTCCACTATTCTCTGGCTTTTATAGCCTACTCTCATAATATCTCTTGGCTTTTACAGCCCGCTTCCAATATCTTGTGGCTTTCACAGCCTACTTCATGATATACTTGGGCTTTTACAGCATGCTTTCCTAACATCTTTTGGCCTCTATAGCCTACTTTCCAATATCCTCTAGCTCTCCTAGCCGGCTCCCGCAATATCTTTCGGCTGTTGCAACCCGCTTCCCGACATCCTTTTGGCTTCATAGCCTGCTTCCCAACGCCCTTCGACTGTATAGCCTACTTATGATATTCTTTGGCTTTATAGCCCGCTTCCTAATGTCGTTGGCTTCATAGCCTGCTTCCAATACGCTTTTGGCTTTATTGCCTGCCTTCCGAAATCTTTCGGCTCTATAGCCCGCTTTCCGATATTCTTTGGCTCTTATAGCCTGTTCCCTCCACTCTCAGCCCGCAAAGCCCACTTTCCACGATATTTTGGCTTATCCAGCCCCTACCCCAATCTTTTATGGCTTATACGCCTTGCTATCTTAATATCTTCCACCTATATGGCCCGCTACCCAACACCTTTCGGCTTAGCCATTTTGGCCAGAGCCCACTATCAAGGCTAATCCATCTGTCCCACCATGATTTCCAATATCCTTCGGCTTCGTAGCCCACTCCTCAATATCCTTGGCTTTCATAGCCTGCTTCCAATACCCTCCAGCTTTATAGCCCGCTTCCAATATCCTTTGACTTTATAGCCTGCTTCCCAATATATATATCAGCTTTATAGCCTACGGCCAAAATCCTTCGGCTTCATAGCCCGCTTCCAATATCCCTTGGCTTATATAGCCTGCTTTCCCACTACCCTTTTTGGCTTGCCTAGGTTGCTTCCTCGATGTTGGCTTTTATAGCCTACTTCCCTATTATCCTTTGGCCTGTCGACCTACTTTCTCGATGATCGGCTTTTACAGCCTGCTTCCCTATTATCATTTGGCCTGTCATCCTGCTTCCCCGATGATCAGCTTTTACAGCCTGCTTCCCTATTATCCTTTGCCCTACTCGGCCTGATTCCCTGATGTCGGCTTATATAGCATGCTTTCCCGCTACCCTTTTTGGCCTATTCGGCATTCTTCCCCGATGTTGGCTTACATAGCCTACTTTCCCGCTACCCTTTTTGGCCTATTGGGCCTGCTTCCCCGATGTTGGCTTATATAGCCTTCTTTCCTGCTAGCCATTGGCCTACTCGACTTGCTTCCCCGATGTCTACTTTTATAGCCTACTTTCCCACTACTCTTTGGCCTGCTCGGCCTGCTTTCCCGATGTTGGCTTATATAGCCTACTTTCCCACTATTCATTGGCCTGCGCGGCCTGCTTTCCCGATGTTGGCTTATATAGTCTGCTTTCTTGTTATCCCTTTGGCCTTCTCGGCCTGCTGCTGCGATGTTGGCTTATAAAGCCTGCTTTCCTATTATCCCTTTAGCCTTTTTGGCCTACTACCTCAATGTTGGCTCATATAACCCGCTTTCCTATTATCCCTTCAGCCTTCCCGGCCTGCTTCCCCGATGATGGCTTTGTTGGACGCACTAAAAATTCTTTTAAAATTTTATCGTATCATTATATCGTTTATCGGTTTATCATTTTATCGTTTTATCAAGTGCGAGGGCGTGCCAGTCACTTAGGTGACAATTGTGTTCAGACTTTGAGACTGGAGTGGTCTGAAGCCTGTTGTGCGCTCCGTCTGACTAATCAAATGATTGTGGGTATCGGGTCGGGACTGAAGACCCGCCATGCCGTAAAGGCCATTGCGTTAATTACATCCCCTCGGAGAGGGGAAAACCTTTGATTAATAATCGAGATATGGGACCTCATGGCCTAAACATCGATGTCTATGAAAGGAGTAAATAGCATATTGAAAAGCATTAAAATCCCCCATAGTGGGGTGCAGAGGGACATTTGGAGTCGTATCGGCCGTAGCTCAACCATTTAGTGTTCAGGTGAATGCCCGGATTGAAAACATCACAATCGTAGCGGTAAGATCGGAGCATATATATATGCCGGGGCACGGTAAATTTATTTGTTGGATATGTGTTCTCACATTATTTTTGACCCTAGTTTTGATGATAACAAATATTGTGAGTTTGTGGGAGCAAATCATTGTGTATGGTTAATGAATTCAAAACATTATGTGTTTAGAAGAGCATGTGCTTTGTAATGTCATTTGGTTGTATTATGATGGAACAATGGTTCTCACTTAATTGTGTGAGTGTATGGATTTTAATGGAATAATCATGTTTTCCATGTTTTTGGAATGGCATCCATCGTTCAATGAAAGTGCTCATTCATGTGTAAATGAATATCCCTCACTTGAGGTTTCTCGTTATTGAGCATATGGGAGATTCAAGAATGTCTATTGCATATTAAAGCTTCCATGACTTTGTATTTGTCACATATATTTTTGTTGGTTGAGAATGGAAGTCAAATTCTTGTTAAAGTGGGTTCATTGTAGTCTAGTTGAATGATTATGTGTATGAACTTGTGGAATTGTGTTTTCATTCAACTTCTACATGAGGTCCTTGGGCTAGAATCATGTTGAATCTATTCATACAAAACTTGAGTGAAAGTGGTTGGAATGGCTTTTACACTTTGGTTAAGTGCATGGACAATTGTTCTTGAATTTTGGATTGAGGAACGGCGGGCTTAGTTCATGCTTTCATGCATTATCCTCATAGTTCTTCCATGGTTTTTGATTCGCATGCAAACCAATTGATTTAACTTATTTTTAAGCATGCAATTTCTTATTTAAATGTTTGATGTCAATGGGTAGTATGTATAGGTCATTGGGATTCACAAAATAAGGTTTTTAATTGTGAAAAGCTTGAATGGGTCGACTCCCTCACTGAATGGGTCGACCCTTGGGCAGAAAATAGCCTAACAAGAACTCTGCCTACAAGTGGGTCGACCCCCTCAGAGATAGGTCAACCCAGTCCATGTTCTAGGCAAAAACCAGAACTCTGCCTGCAAGTGGGTCGACCCACTTGGTAGATGGGTCGACCTATCTGCATTCGCAGCTCCGCGCGACTTTTCCGTAAGTCATCGAAACCCATCCAAATGAGCTCCGATTGGACTGAAATTTTACCCCAATGCCCCTAGGTTATTGATAGACATATTAGAGTCATTTTGCAAGGGTTTTGCATGGGTATTTGGGTCTTTGGGTTTGTCCTCTATATATGCTAATGTGAGATCTGAATTTGGGGATTTGTGAACCCTAATGTGCTTATTTTCTCTTGTCTTGTAGGTGAAGAAAGGGGGAAAGGAAGGAGAGGCTCTTGCAAGCTTGATTTCATCTCCAACGAATCATCTTTGGAGATCGTGGAAGAAGAGAGAAAGGAGCGGATCGATGAGAGGAACAAGAGGATGCTCGAATCGCCGTCGTCCGACCACTCTCCAACTTGAGGCTTAGAGAAGACATTCTACAAACCCTTTCTACTCTTGGGGATTCACTTCTTAATCTTATTGTCATTCATTTGAGTCATTTTCCTTTGGTTCACAAGCATTTATTGAACATATCCTTCATTTTTCTGAACTCCGACTTTGTGTGTGTGTTGAACCGTTTGCGAACGGTGGTGGATCGTTGTGCTGCGGTGTTGCAGCTTGTGTTTGTGGTGAGATCCATTGTGGATTGTGTAGGAGACG
Source organism: Amorphophallus konjac (assembly GCA_022559845.1). Lineage (NCBI taxonomy): Eukaryota > Viridiplantae > Streptophyta > Magnoliopsida > Alismatales > Araceae > Amorphophallus > Amorphophallus konjac. The sequence continues at coordinate 32,801,186 of CM040125.1, forward strand.
TCGTCTCCATTTCTCTTGGAGCGGAAGCTCCGTGCGCTTCATTTGAAGCGAGTGGATCCTCACTGTTTTGGTGAGGGGTGGATGTAGGGAGCCCGTCGTGGTCCCGAACCACCTAAAAATCTGTCTCGCATTGTGGTTGGTTGTGGTTTGCTTGTTTACATCATTTTTATTGAACGTGTGAGAACGGTAAGCTTGAGAGAATTAATTTCTTCATAGCTTGTATTTCATTCGTTCATCATTTGCGTTAGTAGTTATTTAATTTGCTGCGTTAACTTTAAAATTACCATCGTATTTGGCAGGGACAATTCAACCCCCCTTCTTGTCCATACGAGAACCTATGGGACAACAATCTGATATCAGAGCGAGGTCTACCTCGCGATTGTAGAGAAAAGATCCCATAGTATGGCCAACAAGGGAATGCTCCCCTAGGGACATTCAGTTCATAGACCTCCTTTCTTTGATGGGACTAATTATCCCTATTGGAAAAATCGGATGATTGTGTTCATGCGAGCACAAGACTATGATAGTTGGAAGGTCATTAACAAAGGTCCCTATGTGTTACCTCCCAATGAGGATAGATGGCAGGAAGAGCATATTAAGAAATCATGTGCTAATTATAGAGCTATGAATATTATTCAGTGCGCAATACATCCTAATGAGTACTTACGAATCTCTATGTGTTCATCTGCACAGGAAATGTGGAACAAGCTTACGGTCATCTATGAAGGCACTTCAGAAGTTCGGGAAACAAAAGCAAATATATTGGTGCGAGAATATGAGCTGTTTGCTATGAAGCCCGAGGAAAACATCTCGGAAATGTATGCAAGCCTGAGTGAGATAACAAATAATTTGAAGGCTTTGGGAAATGAGTATTCTAATCAAGATTTGGTGAGAAAGGTGTTGCGGTCCCTCACACCTCCATGGCACACCAAGGCGACCGTCATCGAAGATTCGAAGGATCTCACCACACTCACGGTGGATCAACTCATCGGATCATTGATGACATATGAAATCAACATCATGAAGCTAGCTGAGGAGGAGAACAAGAAGAAGAAATCCATTGCATTGAAGGCATACCCAGAATCGTCGCAAGACAGTGATGGAGGCTCATCTATGGACAGCGATGAGGAAGAATTGATGGCTCTTGTAACAAGGAATGTCTGAAAATATTTCAGAAGAGCTAGAAGAGATGGAAATCTTCCCAGAAAATTCATGAGGAGAAACTTCAACAAGAAAGGAGAATCGAGCAAGAAGGAAGAAATCATTTGTTATGAATGTAAGAAGGCTGGGCATATGAGAGGTCAATGCCCCGAGCTCCAAAAGAAGCTGAACAAGGACAAGCAAAAGAAAGGCAAAGCAATGAAGGCAACATGGAGTGATGAGGATTCGGATAGCTCAAGATCCGAAGGTGACAAGAAAGGATTGGGCGAGCAATTCCAAAATCTTTGCTTTATGGCAGATGAGGACAACTCTGAGGTAAACTCCGATTCTGAAAACTTTACCCCTGAACAATGGCATTTAGCTTATGTGGATTTGTTTCAGAAGTACAAGAAATCAAAACATGATGTTAAGAAAATGAAGAAGAGATTTTGTGACTTGTTCAACTCTACTAATCCATGTGATAGGTGTAGCTTTTATGAAATGCAAATTGAAAAATTCAAGGAAGAAAAAGAAGAGTTTCAATCTAAGCTAACCTTGTATATGGATGAACTAGAGTGTTTGGAGGCAGAAAAACATCATGCATATGAAAATGTTGAAAAATCAAAAAATGAGAATGATCAATTGGCTAAGGAGTTGGATGATTTGAAATTGAGATTGAGTGAATGTGAGAAATCAAAAAGGGAGTTGGAAACCAACTTAGAAACCATGCATGTTGAATTGAAAAGTTTGAAAGATGTTGCTCAAAAACAATTGAAAGGAAAAGAGAAAATTATTGACCATGGCGAGGCTAGCAATGAAAATGCCAGGAATGAGAGAATTATTATGGGACGCTCACCCACAAAGAAAAATTCATTTGTGAATAACAAAGTTCAAAAATCATTTGATTCATATGACTTTAATGATGTTGACTCATGCATGAACTCTTTTGTTGATAAATCTTACATGCATAGGAGTTGATTTAGAAAGCCAAATGTCACATGCTTCTATTGTGGAATGTTCGGCCACTCAATGTATGTTTGTGATTTGATGAGGGCCGATGATGAATATTTTGAAAGAAGAAATAGAATGCATTTCTCTCATAGTAAGACTAACACTTCGGGACCCAAGCTTGCTTGGGTACCTAAATCAACTTGGGAGTTGTTTTGATTGTGCAGGTCTATCTAAGAGCCAAATGGAGCAAATGGTACCTAGACAGTGGATGCTCCAGACATATGACGGGAAATAAGGAACTCTTTTTAGACATGAAAGAAAAGGATGATGGACTGGTTACTTTTGGCAGAAACGACAAAGGTAAAATTGTGGGAATTGGACGAATAGATAAGGATTCAAATCAATCCATTGAGGATGTCTTTCTTGTGAATGGTTTGAATCACAGTTTGCTTAGCATCAGTCAACTTTGTGATAAGGGTCACAAAGTCATCTTTGAAAACACAGACTGTTCCATTGTAGATAAGATGTCTCATGAAATAAAGTTCATTGGTGTTAGAGATGGAAACATATACTCTGTTGATCTTGAAAGTTCTCAAAATAAAAATCTTTGTTTGGTTGCAAATAAATCGGATGATGCTTGGTTGTGGCATCGACGACTTGGTCATGCCAGTTTTAGTGTTCTCTCTAAACTGTTTAGAAAAGTTTTGGTACGAGGCTTACCAAAATTGAATTTTGATGCAAATAAAATTTGTGATGCATGTGCTATGGGAAAATTGACAAGAGTGTCTTTCAAATCCAAAAACATTGTCACCACCACTAGACCCCTTGAACTTCTTCACCTAGATTTATTTGGTCCCACTAGGACACACAGTCTTGGAGGGAAACTTTATAGGTTTGTTATTGTAGATGACTACTCAAGATTCACTTGGGTATTAGTCTTAACCCATAAGAATGATGCTTTGCAGGAGTTCGAAGATCTTTGCCAGAACTTATAAACTGATAAGGGGTATCAAATTAAAGCAATTAGAAGTGATCATGGAAGAGAAGTTGATAACCATGACTTTGATGATTTTTGCAGGAAACAGGGATTTACACACAACTTTTCGGCACCTCGAACCCCACAACAAAACGGAGTCGTGGAAAGAAAGAATAGGACGCTCGTGGAGATGGCGAGGACAATGCTTTCTGAAAATGGGTTACCAAGGTATTTTGGGGCTGAGACAGTGAGCACGGCTTGTTACATCATCAATCGTGCCATGATAAGACCCATACTCAAGAAAACTCCATATGAGTTGTATAAAGGTAAGAAACCTAACATTGCATATCTTAAACCTTTTGGTTCTCCATGTTTTATCTTGAATAACTCTAAATAATATTTGGAGAAATTCGCCGCAAAGAGTGATAGAGGTATATTTCTTGGTTATTCCTTATCATCTAGAGCATATCAAGTATATAATCTACGTACTCTTGTGGTAGAGGAAAGCCCTCATGTTATCATTGATGAATACACATTAAGAATGTCTAACAAAGATAATCATTTTCTTGATGTAGGGCATGAAGATGGAGAAGAAATGAAAGCCAAGGAAAATCAAGATGTGGATCAAGCAGAGTCGAGCAACAAAAATTATGAAGCTCCAGCCCAAAATGAAGAGCTTCCCAAGCAATGGACGTTCCCCAAGGACCATCTACAAGATAATGTCATATGAGACGTGGAACAAGGCGTAAGAACAAGGGCTTCAATCAGGGAAGTTGAAGAAATTGATAATCTTGCATTTCTTTCCGATATTGAGCCCAAAATTGTAAATGAAGCATTAAATGATAATTTTTGGATATTGGCTATGCAGGAGGAGTTACACCAATTCCAAAGGAATGAGGTGTGGTTTCTTGTGCCTAGACCTAAGAACCACCCGGTGATAGGAACTAAGTGGATTTTTTGAAACAAACTTAGTGATCAAGGGGTGGTAATTAGGAATAAAGCTCGGCTTGTAGCCTAAGGCTATAGTCAAGAATGAGGAATTGATTTTGATGAATCATTTTCACCCGTGGCAAGGCTTGAGGCTGTTAGAATACTACTTGCCTTTGCATGCTCTAGGAACATAAAACTTTTTCAAATGGACGTTAAAAGTGCCTTTTTGAATGGTGTAGTGAAGGAGGACGTCTATGTTGAGCAGCCACCGGGTTTTGAAGATGAGAAGCATCCGGACCATGTATTCAAACTTGACAAAGCACTTTATGGTCTGAAACAAGCCCCCCGTGCATGGTATGAAAGGCTAAGTACTTTTCTTTCAGAAAATGGCTTCAAGAGAGGTAATATCGATCAAACTCTTTTCATTAAAAGTAATGATAAACACATGCTTATTGTTCAGGTATACGTTGATGACATTATTTTTGGTGCCACTTTTGATTCATTGATTGATAATTTTGTAAAATTGATGCAGGGAGAGTTTGAGATGAGTTTGATGGGAGAATTGACATATTTTTTAGGTTTACAGGTGAAGCAGGTAAAAGATGGCATCTTCATCAATCAAAGGAAATACACAAAGGAGCTCATCAAAAAGTTCCAATTCGACAATGCAAAGCCACACAAGACGCCTATGTCAACAACAGTGAAATTGAATAAAGATGAAGAAGATAAGTCTGTCGATCAGAAACTCTTTAGAGGAATGATTGGTTCCTTATTGTACTTGACTGCTAGTAGGCCAGATATCATGTTTAGTGTTTGCATGTGTGCAAGATTTCAATATGATCCTAGAAACTCACACATGTTAGCAGTCAAAAGGATTTTCAGATATTTACTAGGCACCACGGATCTTGGTCTTTGGTTTCCACGTAGCTGCACTTTTGATTTGGTAGCTTACACGGATTCCGATTATGCTGGGTGTTTAGTGGATCGTAAGAGCACGAGCGGGTACTGTCAATTTCTTAGAGGTTGCATGGTCTCATGGGCCTCTAGGAAATAAAATACTGTGACATTGTCAACTGCCGAAGCCGAGTACATGGCGGCAGGCAGTTGTGCAGCCCAAGTGCTTTGGATCCAACAATAACTTGTTGATTTTGGTATCTCTTTGAATGACACGCCCATTCTATGTGATAATACTTCTTCAATTAATCTTTCCAAAAACTCTGTTTTGCACTCTCGCACAAAGCACATAGAGATTAGACATCACTTCTTACGAGATCATGTGAGTAAGGGTCATTTTCAGCTTGTGCATGTAAATACAGAAAATCAACTTGCAGACATTTTCACAAAACCCTTAACTCCTGAAAAATTCACTCAAATAAGAAGAGAACTTGAAATTTGCGATTTGAATGAGTGATTGTACTTGCATGCCATGATTGTACATACTGCACTATCCTTGCTTGTTTGCATGTATATATATATTTCTAGAAAACCATTTCTTGAAAATCTTCTATGACCTCACCTCCTTGTTAAATAAGATGCTTTGATTTTGATCATTTGTGAATCATGACATATACAAAGGAGGAGGAACTATATCCAATTGTGCATACTGTAGACACGCCAAAATTGACATTATTTTGAGTATATTTCACATCGCAATGTGATGCCCCATTTGACCCTCAAATCGGCTTATTTGAGTGGTTTTTCCCACTTTTCTTGAATTTCTCCTATTTTCCCCTATTTTCCCCTATTTTTTTTCTATTTTTCTAAATTTTCTGGGCATTTATCTCTATTTTTATGAATTCACGCCTTGATCAAGGGCGCGTTTTGATTCATGACTGGACCTAGGGCGCCTTTTAAAGAAGTGACGACCTCTGGAAAGGGCGTCAATTCCTGACATTATCCAATTTTTGAAAAAGAATAAATGTTTGAAAAATGTTAATTAACGCCCTTATTTGGGGCGTGTTTCAATTGACGCCTCTCCCGGAGGCGTGTTTCAGAATTTCCAAATAAAAGAAATATTTATTTCCAAAATTGATCTGGGAGTTGACGCCCTTGGCCAGGTCGTGTTTTGAATTAACGCCCTATGGTAGGTCGTCAATTCTTGAATTGACGCCCTGAGCCAGGGCGTGTTTCATCTTTTGTCTTCGCAGCCCTTTCCCCAGAGAGTCCTTGCTTCGTTAGACACCTTCCTTGATTGGGGACTGGAGTCTTGGCTCTGTAGGACTCTTGCCGTTCTTACCTCTTCTTCAACCTATTTAATAGAGACATTGTCTCTGTTAATAGGTTGGATTCTGCCCTTCCGATCCTTCCTCCCTCGGTTCTTCTTCTTCTTCTATTTTTCTTCTGTTTTTCTTCTGTGTTTTTTTCTTTCTTTCCTTCGCAGGGTGCTGTTGCTTGGCTAAGGAGGAACTTCCCACGCTCAAGTCTTCATCCTTTTGAAGTTTTCTCCCCATCGAGTATCAAAGTCAAAGAAGCAACAAGCAGATTTTTTTCTTATCTCCCCCTTATCTCTTATTTTTCATTTTTTTTAGTAGTTCATGCATGCACATCATCTTATGTTAATTTTCAACTCAACCACGTTGAGTAACTCCCATAGTGCACTCTTGCACTCTTTCCCTTATTCATATATTTGCATCTTCATACATTCATATTTTTCCCACCCTCTTTTGCATAGGGGTTTAAGGGCCAACACCCTTAAGGTGTGTTTTTTCATCATGCTTTCATGCTCATCCTTCTATTAAGAATTGATGCTACACTCACCATGTTCTAATTCAATTTATTTATTGGTGTTTGATTGTTTTGCAAGGGTAATCAAATTGAAGAACTCTCTTCATCGGCCGGCCGATTTGAAGAGAAAGGAGTACTCACATCACCCGCGTTTCAAGGTATTTTTCGCGATCCCTCCTATTCATTATTTGTTATATTTTTGAGGCCTCGTGTCTCTGGCGATCACGTATCTCCACTTTATCACCTCGTGCTATTTTCATGCCCCCTCTTAAGAATATATTCTTATATTCTTTTATTTTTATTTGTTTAAGTAGATCTTCTAAAAATTAGAATCTACAAATTGGCGATCACGGTGGGACCCCTATTGTTCTCTTTTTTGATTACCCCTTTCCCCTTTGGCACCCTTGCGTGCCCTTTCCCCTTGGTACCCTCGGTACCCTTTCCCTTGTGTCCCACGGGCACCCTCTATTGTGCTTTGCACTCTCCCCACTAGTGATTGGCTAGTTTATTAGATCTTCTTTTTAGAAATTCCACTTATCCTCCTAAAAATAAAAAAATCTTAATGAGCATGATATCCTGTTGATTGCCTTATTTATGTGACTGTGAGTGTTTTCATTTTGCCGGTCGTTGAGCTTCCTGTGAATTAACGCCTCAACCTGGGGCGTGTTTAAAATTAACGCCCCCATACAGGGCACTTTTTGATTCTATGACGCCTTCCAGCAGGGCGTTTTCTAGCGCATCCCTGGTGCTTTGTGAATTAACGCCCTACCACAGGGCGCCTTTTTATTGCAGAATGCCTCACTCAGGGGCGTGTCTTGTTTTGGCCGTGCATCCCCTGAGAGTTGACGCCCTCACCCCGAGGCGTCCATTTGATTTATAGCGCCCCCTTTCAGGGTGTCTTTTACTGGAAATTATTCTATTGCGGTGTGCAGCTGGTTTCTGAATTCACGCCCTTCTGGAGGGCGTCCTTTTATTTGGTAACGCCTCACACAAAGGCATTTCTTTGCTACCCCTGGGTTTTGACGCCCTCACCAGGAGGCGTTTCTTTGGTTTGTAGCGCCCCATATCAGGGCGCATTTTTCTCTGCCTGTGGGCCCTCCACAGTGATTCACGCCCTGCCCAGGGCGTCTCTTTTCTGATAGCGACCTTACCCAAGTCGTGTCTTTCTGAGTTTTCACAGAGCCCGTGCTTATCTGTGCATTGATTTTATATTGATTATACCATTTACTTGGCTCTATTGGTGGATTTGTTTATATCTCCTTGCATTGCATTCATTCATTCATTTCTTTGCATTGGTTTGGGAGACCTCCTCTCTCCTCACTAGGATTCCACACACCCCTTTGGTGAAGGAACGACCCTCCATTGAGCATTCCGTCTCTTTGGATTGAAAATTCCTAAACCAAGCCTCCATAATCCCCCGCACCCGTGGATTCCCTCACGGACGCCGGGCAGGTTGTACCCTTGAAGTTCCCGAGTTTAGTTGGCCTATACGTGGTGAGAGAGTGTTCCTAGTTGGCATTGGAGTTAAATCATATTGAAACTAGGATCCTCCCTTGTGTGAATCATATCAATTTGTATAAATTCATTAATTCACCAAGGTTCAAACATAAGAAATCAAGGTAACCATCACAACTTGTGTGTTTCTTTGCAAATTGTTTGCACATTAAACTGCTTGAATGGCTTACTTTGATAGACAAAATAACATGTTCAATTCAATTAATGTTCATGAGGGTGATCAACCTAGCACATCTTATTCCCCTCAATTTCAACATGTTCATCAAAATTCTCACCATTCTTTCAAAGGACCGCATCCTCATTCTTACGGTCATGCCCGACCCATGGGCAATGTCCATCCTCATGGTCCACCCACTCAATCACGAGCCACTATCTCTTCGGGACCCTCTCGTCCTAATGATGAGAAAGTCTCCCAAATTTTGCATGCATTAGATCATCTCACCTCTCAACAGATCCAAGCCCTTAAGGCCGCCGTTGGGGGTGCATCTCCTTCATCTCATCCTCCTTCTAATCCTCCACGGGTGGCCCATCACCCACTTCCCTCTTCCATTCATATTCCTAATCGGGTAGCCCATTACCCATCTCCTTCTATTCATCCTTCTCCTCGGGTGGTCCGACACCCGCCTCCTTCTATTCCTCCTACACCGCGGCCCCGAGGCCCATTTACTCCTTGTAATCCGGCCCGTCCGGGTTCTTTTACGGGTCATCCCGTTAACTCCCCTCCACGACCTTTTTATGCGGCCCCTCCTCCTTCAAGGCCCTGCCAACCTTCGGTTGCTCCAGTTACACCCCTCCAACAATCTCTGCTTGATAAGGTAATTTTGATGGAGGAACAATTAAAAAGGGTCATGGCTCCTCCTACTCCGGTCAATCCTCTCCATGCCGCTTTGGACGAGATTACTAAGATGGAGAGAGAATGGAAAGATAGGAGAGAGGATTATGGCGTCAGCATTCCAAGCGAGCAAGAGCCGGCATTTGAAGAATCCGAGGCAATATACGATGATGAAGCTGCGCAGGCACCCCTTCCGAGTTTCCTTCGTTTCCCACTTCCCCCACTTTCATTCGATGAACCTCCTGCTCAGGATGAAGCCACCACTCCCAATTCAACCCCTATTTCTGAGACTTCTTGGTGTTACGACGATGGGTCGATACTCCAATCACCCGCACCGGCGCATCTTGAGTCTTTCCCCACTCCAAACACCGCTCGCCCCATTCGGCATTTCCTACGCACCAAACCTTCACCCATTAACCCTCCACCAATTACACCTCCACCCACTATACCATCAACCTTCATGACATCAGCCTCCCCCAAGCCTTCCACTATAAAACCTCTACATATTGAGCCTTTAGCCTTCACCGAGCCTACCATTAAACCTTCCCCAATTCAACCTTCCGTTATCCCATTATCACCGCCTCAACCCACCTTACCTATTCCCCCACTTAACCCTTCATCTTTACCCATGGTTAATCCTGAGCAGGATCCACCACTTTTTGCACTCGAGCCAACCCCGACTGCTTCCGAGCAAAGGGAGAAACTTGATGTGTTTGGACCTCCGCTTCCACCTCCGCCAACACTTTCTATTATACCTCCACCCTCCACGAAGCCTTCCGCCTCCGCCTCACCTCCCCTTATTACTCGGAAGGAGAACGCTGCTATAAGTACTTGCGCCAAGGATGATCAAGAGCCGGGCAAGACAGATTTGGTCACGGCTATGCGATTCAAGATTCAAGAATTCATTTACCGGATGCCAATCCGGATTATTGTGCCAAGCATGGTCGCGGAGGCCAAGTCACCGTCATTGTTTAGAAGAGAATGCCAGGTGTTGATGTCACCCAAGGGCCGGGCAGGGCACCCCTTGTTCCAATTTCCAAATCCTGAATCCATTCTTCCATGCAAGGGGCGAATGCCCATTTTGTTCAACACTCCATATACGCCACAGTTAATGGGTAGCACAATACTACATGTTCCAACTTTCCAATCCTCTCACATTGTTGTTCTTTGCCTTCCAAGGGGGTTGTTATTTATTACTGAAGCTTCTTCCATTGGGCCATTTGGCTATACACTTTCGCTGCCATGGAGGGGCGGTTATTTTAGCGCTAAGGGGTCTTCCACTCCTTTATCCACCCTCTATCCCACTCCATCCATATTCTTGTCTATCACGTTTTCTTCATGGGCCACTCCCAGGGGAAAGAGGAGGATCTCACCCTCTCACCCTTCACATTCCTCATCTTCTTTGCATTTCATTGCGTTCATGCATTCACTGCATTCATCACGTCCATTCTATTGCATTCATATGCATTTGCACCTCCTGCTTCCCGGGTCTCCAAACCCCTATCTTCCCCGCCTTCCGGCACCGCCGGATCCTCCGCACTTCCCATCTTATTCATATTCATCTTCATTACTTGGGCATCGCGCCCCTTTCCAACCTTTTCATCTCACTCTCCCAGATTTCTCTCCCTTCTTCCCAGGGCATCGCGTCCCTCGACATTTTATTCCCCCGGAACCTCCGGACTTTTCCCGTGGGCATGACGCCCCTTTCCATCTCATTCCTCCGGAACCTCCGGACTTTCCCCTCGGGCACGACACCCCATTCCACCTTTTTCATTTTCCTCCTCCGGAACCTCCGGACTTTCCCTTTGGGCACGACGCCCCTCTCCGCCTTTTTTATTTGCTTCCTCCGGAACCTCCGGACTTTCCCTTTGGGCACGACGCCCCTCTCCACCTTTTTTATTTGCTTCCTCTGGAACCTCCGGATCTTCCATACTTTCCCCTCGGGCATCGCGCCCCTTTCCATTTTATTCCTCCGGAACCTCCGGATTCTCCGTTTTATTCTCTTTCCGGGCATGACGCCCCTTTCCATCTCATTCCTCCGGAACCTCCGGACTTTCCCCCAAGGCATCACGCCCCTTTCCACTTTATTCTTCCAGAGTCTCCGGATCTTTCATACCTTTCTCTCGGGCATCGCGCCCCTTTCCATTATCTTCCTCCGAACCTCCGGACTTATCTCTCGGGCATCGCGCCCCTTTCCATTTTCTCCCTACGAAACCTCCGGACCATCCATCTTTCTTCCAGTTCATCTTTCTGTTCTTCCAAGACATCACCTCCTTCGTTCTCTTCTTCCTTTTTCATCACTCTTTTTCAGATTTCTTCTCAGGGCATCGCGTCCCTCGATATTTTATCCCTCCGGAGCCTCCGGATGATTTCTCCTCTCACGATTCTCCTTCGCCTCCGGACCCTCCAGATCCGCCTCTTTCCATCTATCAATTTCTTCTTCTAATTCCTCCTGATTCTGGGTCCGACCCAACTTCTTCCACATCCACTGCCTTGGGCATCTCCCCTTTCTCCCATTGCTTTCGAGGCTTTAGTCCTCACTCCTCCTTCTAATTCTCCTCTCCTTCTGTAGACTGTTCCATGTGATCAGGGTCTCCGCACCTTAGTGAGGGAGTTCTAGCCCTCGCCTCTTTTTCTTTTCTCCTTATTCGTCTGAGTCTGGTCTTGGCACCACTCCTTCTTGTTAAGCCACTTTCAATCCTTTGCTTCCAATCCTTTTGACTGCCAAAGAGGACTACCCCACGATGATCAACCTCGCCTCTGACAGCTGCTTCTACAAAGGTTGCAAGGTAATATATTGGCGTAAGTATGCATTTTATGATATCATTATCTCATTACATCACGCATGATTTTCAAAATGAAGTGCTTCCTAACAAGATTAAGAGTGGTGTTTTAGATCTTTATCTTAGGCTTTTGTTAAATTAAATCATTGTTAAAAAGAGTCTTTAGGCTTGCTTATGCAGCATCTTGGTTAATAAGAACCCCGCGCTGGGAATTCAACATTCTCTCCCTGCTTGTTAAGATCAACCCTTAGCTGGGCACCTCACACACTTCACGGCGTCCTTAGCCGGCTCCTTTGGTTAAACACCGTTGCTACTTTGGCCATGCCATGAGTATATCTAAAAGTCTTTTCTCTTCTTTACTCGGCCGAATGCAGGGGCAAGAGGTTGACGGACAAGATGACCAACCTCGGTAATCCCCAATACGAGAGGAGTCTCAAATAGGGGCAGTCTTGACCCAAAATCAATATGAATTTCATGATATACATCTCGCCAAAAGGGCTATTATGAAAATCAAGTCAAAATTTCGATAAAAGCATAAATGCAAATTATGGCATGACAAGAGTGGCAAAGTCCCCGCAGGGAAAACCCTGGTCGTATGCATGTCAAGGGTCTAAAAATCAAAGGCATAAAGCCCCGGCACAACAGACTACCTCTTTGAGGGGGAACACCTTGGAAGGAATTCAAGTCCCGACATCTCCCATCCTGCATAAAGCTTATCTCCAATTATTCTTCTCTTCTCCCTCCAAGACCGAACGTTTCTCAGGTATGGCCTTGGTAGGGATACCGTTGATCAAGGGCAGTCGGTTATAGGGCGCCACCTGTAGACACGCCAAAATTGACGTTATGTTGATCAAATTTCATGTCATTATGTAAACGCCCCAAGTGGACTTCAATATTCCTATAACATGAAGTTTTTCTATTTTTCTGTGAATTTTATGCATTTTTCTGCATTTTTCGTGATTCACGACTTGACGAAGGGCGTTACTTCTGAAAGTAACGACCTGTCATAGGGCGTTTCAAAAGAAGGGACGACCATACTTGAGGGTGTCAATTCCTGGTATTATCCGTTAATTTCTGGAATTATCTATTTTCAAAATAAAAGCATTTTCTAAGAAACGTCCTTCATCAGGGCGTGTTTTTAAGAAACGCCGTTATCTCAGGCGTGTTCCCTTGATGCTAAAACAAAGAAGTTTTTATTTCCAAAATTAAATCTAGGAAGAAACGGCCTTTCCTAGGTCGTGTTTTAATAAACGCCCTGTGGCAGGTCGTCAATTTATAATGATACGCCCTAGCTTAAGGCGTGTTTCACTCCAGAGTCCTTCCTTTTTTTGTCTTTCCCTCACAGTTCCCTACCATCCTTGGACTCTTGCTCGATCTTAATCCTTCCCAGGATGCCTCATTACCCGTTCTTATCACTTCCTTGTTTGATCATATCCGATTGAAGCTATAAAAGAAAATCTCGTTTGATCGTGTAAAAGGTTAACAACAACTAAAAGGGTTAAGAGGTTGATCATTCAACAGGCACGTTCTGCATCCTTCTCTGCATCCAATCAAGCGCCTGTTGCCTTCATTCTTTCTGCATCCGTTTAAGCATCTCCACGGTTTTTTCCCTTTACTCTCGTCAGGGAGAGCAGGGTTCCATCTGTTGTTTTGTTGTTCATCTCCTCTTAACATCTCCTCATCATCACCCGGTCGTTAGTTATTCTATTGCATTAAGCATCATTTTTCATATCCTTTCCCTAGTTCCCTGCTAGGGGTTTAAAAAAACAAAAAAAGAGGTGCGCTGTTGATGCCGTTTTCATCATTTTTTGTTAGTTTGGATTGATACTATCTGCACCTTGGCTGATCCCCTCTCTTTTGTCCGTCTTTTATTGTTTTTTTTTACAAGGTAATCAACTGAAGAGAACCCACTTCATCGGCCGGCCGATTGAAGTTGGAGGAGGAAATCCACACCATCCCGCGTTTCCATCTTTACTAGGTAATTGCGATCACTTTCCTCTTATTCATCTCCTCTTGAGACCCTCGTGTCTCTGGCGATCACACACTCTCCACATTAGCACCTCGTGCTATTTTATTGCTTTCACCATTATATTGCTCTTTTATATATTAAAGAGCGGATTTTAATCCGATCTACAAATTGGCGATCACGGTGGGACTCCCACTGTTTTCTTTATTGATTACCATCTCCATTGGCACCCTCGTGTGCCCTTTCCCCTTTGACACCCTCGTGTGTCCTCTCCCCTTAGGCACCCTCGTATGCCCTTTCCCCTCGGTACCCTCGGTACCCTCTCCCTTACTGTGCACCCTGCACACTCCCCGGATCAGTCAATTGCTGTTTAGTAACGCCTTCCACTACGGCGTCTTTTGATTTAACGCCCCCCACAGGGACGTGTGTTATTTATTAACGCCCCCTTTCAGGGCGTGGGTTTATTGCATCTGCTGGTGTTCTGCTTACTCATCATATCGTCTGCTATTTAATGCCCCTCCCAGGGACGTGTTTTATTGATTAACGCCCACTTCCAGGGCGTCTTTTACCATAACTGCTGTCTGCCGCTTGCTCATAATATTGCCTGTGGATTAACGCCCTCCCCTGAGGCGTTTCATTTCTTATCAGCGCCTTGCATTAGGGCGTTTCTTTTCATCATAACTGCCGGTAATTGCTGCTTCACATATTGTCTGTGGATTAACGCCTCCCTCAGAGGCGTTTAAGGTTTTTAGTAACGCCTATAAGCAGGACATTTATCTGAGTTTTGACGCCCTAAAGTGGAGGCGTCCTTTCTTTATAACGCCTCAGCTTAAGGCGTGTTTTCCTACCGTCTGTGAACCCCTCACAGAGTTTAACGACAGCCACGCTGCCGTGTTTGCCTTTTGTCACGACCTTCCGCAGGGCGTGTCTTTTCCTCCTGCTGTGAAAACGCCCTTCCCCAGGGCGTTTCTTTACTGTTCTTTTTCACAGATTAGCTCTGATTCATTGCTTGGCATCTATCTTGATATTATATTGCTGTTTGGATTGTCTTGATTTGTTGGCTTGGTTGAGAGACCTCCTCTCTCTATCCTAGGATCCACACACCCTTCTTGGAATCGGGACTACCCTCCATTGAGCATTCCGTCTCTTTGGACCGGAAATCCCTTTTCCAAGACCTCCATAAGTCCCCGCACCCGTGGATTCCCTCACGGACGCCGGGCTGGTTGTACCCTTGAAGTACCTGGAGTTTAGAGAACCTATGCGTGATTAAAGAGAGAGAAAAACTTAGTTGACCCGGAGGTTACACTTGGATCAAACTAGGTCTCATTTGGCAAAAGAGTGAACTTTCACAAATAATCCACTCTAATTCAAACATCAAACATTAAAATCTTGCGTTTCTTGCCAACCTTGTTTGCATAAACATAGTTGGGTGATTTGATTGCTTTGTTTGGATTAAATATTTTGTGATAATTCCTTCATTAAACATTCTCTCTCTTAAGAATGAAACTCTGATCAGGTAAAACCATCAACATGTCAGGCAATGGGTACTCTTATGATGATGAGAATGAGAACATATTTGGTCAATATGAGGACCCTCTCCAGGATTCTGTTTATTATGAGGGGAACTACCTTCTGTTGATATGTTATTCCTCCTCGAGTTAAATAATATTGAAGAGATAAAAAAAAGGAGGAAAGATGAAGCTGTTGACCGTGATCGCCACCCGGTGAGAGCGCCGGGACTCGGAAGTTGCGGGAGAATGCGGGTCCGTTCCTCCACTCCTCCTGGCCAGGCCGGAAGGTGCGGGCCTCGTGCTTTTGGTTGCTGACCTGAAAGCAAACGGTGAAACACACAGATAAATGGAGATTAGCTAAATGATAGTGTAGTAGGTGTACTAATTGAAATAAAGCAAAGGAAGAACATGGCCCGGCGATACCTGGAGGTTTTGAAACCCCGTTTAGGGCGCCGGAAACAATAGGAAAGATAATAAATGCCAACGAAATGATGTATGTGATGTGTGATGCAGTGGAGAAAAGACGTGTGTGTGGTGAGCAAATAGAGAAGAACTAGAAACACAGAAACATGAAGCGTGAAGTTCCCTGCACCGGGGGCCTGCGAGGGATGTAGAAGGCCCCCACTCCCTGACGAACGGGCGGATGCTGTATGAGATTTGGCGATGGAATTCGACAGCACTTCGTGATGGTCCCCCTCTGTCTCAGAACCCGTGAGCTATATATAGAGCCCAGGGCTTCGAGCTTAATCAGGGATTAACACTGAATGATGTCGGTCAAGGACCGGTATATGATAGCATCGTGTCAATATTGCCAACGACATTCTCCTCTTAATTCGCCTGGAATCACGGGGTCTAATCTGGGTGGCCGTAACAATGACGGTCGTAAGGAGGCCGCCAAACAAATATGACGGTCTGGGAGAGGCCGTCCAATAACTATGACGGTCCTGTAAAGACCGTTATGCTTAAAGGCGAGTCAATGCCCGGACAAACAACTTTTCGTGAAGCACGTGGCTATGACTGACTGTCGGGCCTCTAACCCCTTTTCTTGTCGGCAAATAATGACGGTCCATAGACGACCGCTATATTTACCATAACGGTTGTCATGGAGCCGTTGTTCAAAGCATATCACGAGATACAAATAACCCGGGGCAGCGTAACACAACGGCCCAATGGGGACCGTTCTATTGAAAAAAACGGTTTATAACAGACCGTTAAACACAATGAGAGGGAGGGAGGCCTTCTTTGCTGGGAAGAGCCCAAAATACTGCCAGAAGAATAATCTCTCATGTGATTGACTGCTTGGGACAATAATTGAGGCGAAGGAAATGATTCGATTTATCGGTTAAAAAATGGGTGTCAACACCTTCCTCCTCACCCCCATTACTCACATGTTCATGCGGTTGATACCACTACTCATGAGGCGGACCCGTCGTCTCAAGTTCCACTTTCCAACACTTCGGGGAACCCTTCCCCATCCATTAATGTCACAGATTTGATCCAAGCTCTCTCCCAGTTGGATGACTCCCAGCGGCAAGCCATTCAGGCCGCTTTAAAGGGGAAGTCGGTTCTTTCTTCTTCTTCTTCTAATCCCCCTCCGGCCGTGAGTGGCCATCAGATTGTTAATGACCAGGCGGTCTTACATCCCCCCTCCTCTCGTCCACAAACGCCTACTGCGGCCATGCCGGCCCAGCAGGCGAGCTATTCAGCGGTTAGGCATCAATCCTTCCAACCTCCTCGGATTCTACGAACGCCTATACCGCCTTCTTTTGCTCAGAATCAGGCCCCGGTCGAGCCCGATACCAGTACTCTCTTGCTTCAGAAACTGGCTAGCATGGAAGAACAGCTCAAGAAGGTTACAGCGACTAAGAATGCTCCGGAAATTTCTCTGCCTACGTTGCCGGTGTTCCATTTACCACCTTCTGAAATGCCGAATTTCCGGCGATATAATGGGACGGGCAACCCATTCATTCATTTAAAGGATTTCCGATATGAGACTTCCTTTTGGCAGGACAACAAGGCCTCCCTGGCTTACTTATTCAGGAGATCTCTTGAGGGGCCAGCCCTCGAATGGTTTTATTCTCTGGAGCCAGCTGATGCCGGTGATTTTGATGTTATTCAAAGAAAATTCCTGCAAAAGTACAGAGACCGGGTGGGACCTTCCCTTTCTGTTACAGATTTAGTTGCTGAGAAAATGAAGCCCGAGGAGGACTTCATCGTATTTGCTGATAGGTGGCGGTCTATGGCCGAGAAATTAAAAGACACATTGTCGGAGCAGGAGCAAGTAAAAATGATTATTTCTAATGCAACTCCTCAATTCTGGCACATTTTGGCCATGAATCGGCTGACAACTATGGAAGAGCTCTATGAAAGAGCTCGTTATATACAAACACAAATGAAGGATTCGCCCATCATGGGCATGTTTGAGCCGAAGCCTCGGCTATTTAAAAAGAATACAAATGTCAACAGCGGGCCCACGACTGAGGGCACTGTCACAAATGAGCAGGTTGGCGTAGTTGGCAACCCCCATAATCAAGCTAACCCACGTCCACCACCACCTCCACGACAAAACTCTCATTTTAACCCTACTTCACCACCCCAATTCGCACCTCAACGCTCTTTCGCTCCATCACAAAACCAAGCCCCCCGCATAGATCCCCCAGCTCCACCACAATACCATCAAGTGCCCCCACCAGCCAACTACGGCCAACAACAACAACGGAGACCGCCACTTGGCCCCAAAAGGGACCACTATCCTCCACTCCCTGAAAGTCTCCCCGATATTTTTAATGCCCTGATGGCCGCCAACTTGCTCGCCTTGCCAAGGGAAAGAACCGTGTGGCCCGCTAACGTTGACACATCCCGCTATTGTGCCTTTCATCGTGGCCCTGGTCACAACCTGGATCGTTGCTTCCACTTCAGAGATTACATCTACGATCTAAATGACCAAGGTGACATTAATTGGGATGAGATGAGACAATACATAGCCGCTATGAAAGAAAGAAGGGCTTCTCGGCAACAGTAAAATCAGCAACAACAGCAGCCAGCTCCGCAGCAAGTTCAGCCACAGCAAGCTCCAGCACCCCAGCAGGATATGGGGATCATCCGTAATCCATTGCCGGAGCACGCTCCTAATCAACACGTGAACCCTGTCACGTCTCTCTACGAAGTGGAGAGAGGGTAGGGATGGCACGAAGAAAACGCCTCTGTCGGGGCATTTCACCATGATCCAACTCAACATCAAACTCCGCACCTTTTGCGCACCACTCCTTCTTCTTCTGTCAATCTTCAATCGGGACGTTCTCTTTTACGCCCCATCAACCCATCTACCCCCATCAATCCCACGGCTCTGCCGGCTCGCTCTCTCCTTAACCGCTTACCACCTCCGCAACCTACCGCACCACCTTCCACCACCAATCCCACATCCGCGCCGTCCAGGCCACTCCTACTTCGCTCACCACCAGCACCCGCTACACCCCCTACCATTCCTACACCGGCTAGAGTTCCTCCGTCATCAGTTCAACCACCTTTTGTGCCACGATCTCTCCTTATTCCACCACCCGCCAATACTCCTTGCATTCGGATATCCCTCCCTTCTCCCACGCCTCCTGTGCGGGAATCTCCGTCAAATGCTCCTCCTACGCCTCCTACAGGGGCGCCCCTTTTATTGAATTCCCCTTCGATATCCACTAGCAGGGTTTCTACTACCAACATTCCTTCTTC
Organism: Amorphophallus konjac; assembly: GCA_022559845.1. NCBI lineage: Eukaryota > Viridiplantae > Streptophyta > Magnoliopsida > Alismatales > Araceae > Amorphophallus > Amorphophallus konjac. Next base: position 32,820,234 of record CM040125.1, read on the forward strand.
CTCTTCCAACCCTCCTCCTATTGTTGCCCCGACAGAGGCGCGTCAAGGCGTAGCGCCGCTCCGCAGTGGACGGATATTCCACCGTATTTTCCCACAGAGAGAGCTAGAGCCCGTGCAGGGGCCACAAGAGCAAGAGCAGGAACAAGATTCGGTGCCGGGAACTCAGTATGATTTATTAAAACACTTGGACCGCACTCCAGCTAGAATCTCCATTCTTGAATTGATCAAGAGGTCCACCACTCATCAGCTGGCCCTGAAGGAATACCTGCAGAAAGTCATGGTCAATGAAGACCTTCCGGTTGAACAGATAATTACATTCTTGACCCCTGCTAGCAGTCAGCCGGCAATCACATTCCATGAACATGAGTTAGCACCTCTACCGGCAAGAAAATATGCCCTATGTATTACGGTTGATATCAACAAAGTGTCCGTCAAGCAGTGTTTGGTAGACACCGGTGCATCTATCAATGTGATGCCTCCGAGCACTCTGAAGTTATGCGGTATCCCCGAGAGCCAGATTCGGCCATCCACCATTACTGTCACGGCATATGACAATACGAAGAAACCCCCTCTGGGTATGATTACTCTCAAAGTCAGTTTGGGTCCAGCCACCATTACGGCAGATTTTCATATTCTGGATATGGATCCGACTTTTAATGGCATTCTGGGTCGCCCTTATATTCAGCAGCTTGACGCAGTGCCCTCTACAAATCATCAGTGCCTCAAGTTTCCGCACAAGGGCCGCATTATCAAGGTGACCAGCGTGCCGATCTTGCCAGAGGAAGACATTCATGTAGCTTCATCAGTTCCTTCCATATGGCCTGCCAACAAGCCGTTATTATCTGTGCTGGACATTCCCCGTCCACGGCCTATGCTATCTGAGACTGTTACCACAGTGGCTATGACACCCCTGCCTTCTAAGGGGAAGAAAAAGAAAAATATGATGAATACCCCCGGCTGGAACATTCTATTGAAAATGGGATATCAAGATGGCAAGGGCCTGGGCGCCAAGCTCCAGGGCAGGATTAGGCCTTTTAAGCCTCAAAAGATGATTGCACGAGGCGGCTTAGGCTATAAAGCACCGGGCAAGAATGAAGGAGAGCCGTGGGCTGTTATGACGTCCACCTTCAAACCAGACCGCCAGCCGCTCACCTGGACTTTAAAGACACATTTTATCACCGGTGGCATTCAGAACAATGAGCAGACTACCGTCATTACTTCATTGCTTGATTGTCAAGATGTGCACGCCGGACAGTTTGCTCGTCACATTGCCCCACTAGCCACCTACAAGGCTCTGGAGTCTTTAAGGCCAGATAAAAGAAGAAAAATGGGTGATCCAGAATGTGACTGGTACAGGTGGTTTGACATGAATGACATCACAATCTCTCTGAGCCGCCTGTTCATGCCGACAGATCCAGAGTGGCCGCCGCTGATTCAAGAACTGATTGAAATGCCGGTAGCAATCACAGATAAAAGGCAGATGTTAAGTGATTACACAGATACTGGGGAGCCAGATGTCCCTTTTGAAGAAGGTTTTTCCGTGGATAGGCTGTGGGCCGGCCTTTTCTCCCTCACTTCTGTGCATCCATCTGTGTTGGTTTCTCTCTATTCCCGTTGGTTTGGTCACGTGCCGCGACCACCACCAATTACCATCAACTTGTCTCCCGATTCAATTCAGATTTCCCTCCCGATTGCTCCTTCGCTCCTCGAGCGATTTTCTAAAATCTCCATCTTGCCCCCGAGTGGGCCATCTTTGATTAAATCTTTCTCCAATCTTGCAATCTCCACTCCTCCTGCTATTTCCCCTTCACATTGCTTCTTACTGGAAAAAGAAAATAAAAACAAAGGAAAATATAAAAATGAAAAAAAAACGCCAAATCTCCAACATCCCAATCCTCCATTTCTATTGAGGAGACCTCCTATTTTTCTCCCGAGTACGTCCCAACCCAGGGGCCGCTCTTCCAAGATTCCTTGGTAAAACTCTTTTCCCCCTCTGGTGAGGGGCCCTCCTCTGTATCACCTCCTGTATCCGCTTTTTCATCTCCTTCCCCTAGTCAAGCTAGTTGTTCCTATTCTTCCTCCTTTCCTTTTAATAATAAAAATCAGGGGATAGTTCCACATAAGAAGGCCAAGGGTAGGCAGATTCTCCGAAGATTTTTGTTGGAGTTGGCTGTCAGATGCCAAGCTTGTTTAGCAATCCCTGAATTTGTGGAAGAACCGATTATCCTGCCAGAATTAGAATATGAAGATTCTGTTGCTGCTCATGTGGGTTTGGGTGTCTATGAAATCATGAATGATGAAGACCCTATTGAAGAGGGGGAAGAAAGTTATGAAGACTATGAGGACGAGGCTGATGCCTTTGCTAGTGGCATGAGACGTTTCGATGAACCATCAGCCTCTGTAGAAGAGCCAACCAAAGAAATCAATCTGGGTACCGAGGAAGACCCTAGGATTGTCCTCATCAGTAAGAATTTACCACCCTCCGAGGAGGAGGCGCTCATTTTGGTTCTGCAAGAATACAAGGACACGTTCGCATGGAGCTATGAAGATATGCCTGGATTAGACCCTGCGCTCGTTGAACACCGCCTTACACTTAAGCCAGGGTCTGTCCCGGTCAAACAACGGTTGAGGCGTTTCCACCCTAACATGGCTTTGAAGATGAAAGAAGAGGTTGATAAACTCCATAAGGCTCGATTTGTTAGAGTCGTCCTCTATCCCAATTGGGTGGCTAACATTGTCCCGGTTATGAAGAAAGATGGAAAGGTTCGAATTTGCATAGATTTCCGGGATCTCAACCGGGCGTGTCCTAAAGATGACTTCCCCCTCCCTCATATTGATGTTCTGATCGACAACACGGCAGGGTTTGAAACTCTTCCATTTATGGATGGCTTTTCAGGTTACAATCAAATTCGTCTGTCTGAAGAGGATCAAGAGAAAACATCATTCACTACACCATGGGATACATATTGCTATGTGGTTATGCCCTTTGGACTTAAGAATGCTGGAGCCACCTACCAGAGGGCTATGATGGCGATTTTTCATGACATGATTCATATTTACATCGAGGTGTATGTGGATGACCTGGTAGTGAAATCAAGGACAAGGATTGAGCACCCTGGGGTGCTAGCTAAGGTTCTACAGAGGTCACGAGAATATCAATTGAAAATGAACCCCAAGAAGTGCGTATTTGGCGTTTCTTCAGGGAAGTTGCTTGGATTCATTGTCAGCAAGCGGGGAATTGAAGTCGATCCCAACAAGGCGAGAGCCATTAGAGATATGCCTCCTCCCAAGAATTTGAAGGAGGTTCGAGGATTAATCGGGAGGTTACAGTTCATTCGCCGCTTCGTCTCCCAGCACTCACAAAGGTGTAGGCCGTTCTACGAGCTTACCAAGCCGGGAGTCAAGTTTAATTGGGATGACAAGTGTCAGGCAGCCTTTGACGGATTGAAGGATTATTTGGCCAATCCACCTGTCCTGAGGCCGCCAATTCCAGGCAAACCACTTATTCTGTATGTTTCAGTCCTGGATGACTCTGTAGGTGCTGTCTTAGCTCAAGTGGATGAAGAAAGTAAGGAAAGGGCAGCATACTACTTGTCTAAACTTCTTAACCCCTGTGAGCAGAGGTACTCAGCCATGGAGAAGACTTGTGCAGCTTTGGTTTGGGTAGTTCAGAAATTAAAACATTATTTCCTAGCTCACGAGGTTCACCTCATTGCACGCATGAGTCCAATCAAATTCCTCCTTGAAAAATCTGTCCTCACTGATCGTTTAGCGCGCTGACAAAGCTTCCTCTCCCAGTTTGATATCACTTACATTCAACAAAAAGCTATCAAAGGTTATGCCATTGCCGAACATCTTGCTCATCATCCTCTACCTCATTTTGATCCTGTTAATTCTGAGTTCCCAGATGAAGAATTGATGTCCATTAATCAACCCCTTGATCCTATGTGGACGTTACATTTTGATGGAGCTCTTAATTCTCAAGGAAGAGGGATCGGCATGGTTCTTTTAACACCTGAAGGGGTCACCATTCCATTTGCTGCTCGGCTCACTTTCCCCGTCACCAACAATATAGCCGAGTATGAAGCTCTTTTGGCCGGTCTACAAACCGCTCATCGATATGGTGTCACTCACTTGCGGATTGTCGGTGATAGTCAACTCATTTTGCGCCAGGTGTTGGTCAAGTGCCGCACTATCAATCCTAAGCTTAAACCCTACCAGGAACTCGCTTCAGCTTATGCCAAGCTCTTCACCAAACTAATCTTCGTTCACGTACCTCGCAGTCAGAACATTCTAGCTGATGCTCTTGCTTCTTTAGCTTCTGCTTTAGTCTTCCCTCCTGAGCGTGATTTCCATGTCCCTCTGATTCATCAGCGTGACACTCCAGCTATTAAGGATCGTGCTTTCCTTGATATTAGGGATCAGGTGCTCGAGAAGGCCAACTAGAAAGAAAATCTTAAAGGCAAAGAGGTTATGCTTTTGGACTGGGAAGAAGAGTTGGCTGACGAAGAGAAACCTTGGTATTATGAGATTGCCAGATACTGTAATGATCAGTCTTATCCCGAGGAAGCCACCGCAGAAGAAAAGAAAGCAATTAGAAGAGTTGCTCAGCGTTATACTTTGGTTAGAGGTGTGCTCTACAGAAGAGGGCTCACCGGTGTTTTATTGAGATGCCTCGATGATGATGAATCTTGGAAAGTCGTGGAAGAGGCGCATTCTGGTGTGTGTGGTGGTCATGTGAACAGCAAGATACTAGCTAAGAAAATCCTTAGGCTAGGTTTCTATTGGCCAACTCTAGAAGAGGATTGCTCTATCTATGTTCGTAGGTGTGTTAAGTGCCAACTGCACGCCGACAAGATTCATTCTCCTGCTTCTTCACTCCATCCTACGTCCTCCCCATGGCCTTTTTCCATGTGGGCTTTTGACATCATTGGACCTCTTGGTGACTCGAACCTCCTGACCAAGCAAAAATCATTCATTCTCACGGCAACGAAGTACTTCACCAAGTGGGCGGAAGCAGAAGCTTACGTGGAAATTAAAGCATCAACTGTTTGTAAATTTATCATGAAGAACATCATCACGAGGTTCGGCATCCCGAGCACCATCGTCACCGACAATGGACCTCAATTTATCTCTCAAGATCTCAAGGATCTCTGCAACAGGTATAGCATTGCATTGCATCATTCTTCTCCCTATTATCCGCAGGGCAATGGCCAAGCAGAGGCAACTAACAAAACTTTGATCAAGATCGTTAAAAAGACGTGTGAGGCTAATAAATTTTCGGACTGGCCAGACAAGTTGGTTGAAGCTCTTTGGGCCTACCGCACTTCCATTCGCACTCCCACTGGGCAAACCCCTTTCGCCCTCACTTATGGGATGGAGGCAGTAGTCCCTTATGAGATTCTTATTCCCTCTCTGCGAGTACAATTGGATGAGGAACTTTCTATTGATGAACGTCGTGATTCACTCCTTGCCCAATTAGAACTCCTAGATGAGAAGCGTCTGGTCGCCGCTGAGCATGCGCGCGTTTATCAAAATAGGCTCTCACGTTTTTACCAAAAGAAAGTAATTGAGAGAAAATTTAAAGTCGGTGAAATGGTAATCAAGAGAATTTTTGTTAAGCCGGGTGGCCCCCGTTCAAAACTCCAACCAAATTGGGAGGGACCGTTCGTTATAAAAGAAGTTTTTCCTGGCAATGCTTATAAGTTAACTAATGCTGAAGGTGAGGAGTTAACTCACCCTTGGAACGGTTTGTATCTTAAAAAATATTACCCCTGATTTTCCAAAATCCACAAAAAATGAATATTTTTCAAAGTCCAACAAAAAATGAAGATTTTCCAAAAAAATCCCACAAAACAAAAAAAAATGAATATTATCCAAAAATTAGAATATTCGCCAAAACGAAACAAAACAAAAAAAAAAAGAAACTAAAAACAAACAAAAAAGGCTTTCAAATTATTGTCATGGCACACAAAAGATCAAGGCCTGAAAGGTCAAAATTCAGAATTCATTTATCAGTCTTGGTAACTTAAAATGGGGTTGACACCCGCACACACTACACGCTTTATTCTTGAACTCAAGCAGTGCAAAATCTGATAGAAAGTCAAAAACCTGATTAAAAGTGAAAGACAATACCCGTTCTTTTCTTATTCGGCCCATAAGGGAGGAAGGGAGACCTCGAGGCAGATGCGCCAAACCTGCTCGCCGCCCTAGTAGGTGGAAGTCAAGGCCCAAAAGGGAGCAAATGTCACAAAAGCCCAAGTACAATTAGGTTTATTTTTCATCAATGCAAATCAATTCCAAAGTGAAAGTCAAGTTATGAAAAGAAAAGCATGTCAAGAGGGCAAAGTCCCCGCAAGGAAAACCTTGGGCGTATGCGTGCATTATAAACGGGCAAAAAGGCAATAAATTCCCTACGCCAAAGATCGAACCCCAACAGGCATAGGGTAGGGGAGGTAACTTTACTTTGAGCATCCCAGAACCCCTTATGGGCTTCCCCTATATTTTCTTCCATCCTTTCTATGTGGTAAAGTCACGAACTGGCAGGATGGTCAAGACAAACTTAAGAAATTGCACTGTGCGAAATCTCGAATATAAGTCAACTTTGAGCACGTCGACTCCCTTTTAATTATTCAAGAAAGATTAATGAATCCTAGATGGTGACCGTGTAGGGCCCGCGATCTGGATAGCCTTGACAATCTTGTTTGAAGTTTCATATAATTCACGCCTTTCCTTAAGGCGTTTTTAATTTAATTCACGCCCTTGTGAGGGTCATCTTTATAAAATTCACGCCCTTGTTCAGGTCATCTTTTCACCAAATTTCAAAATCCTTTCAAAAGTACACGCCGTCTGCGAGGGCGTCTTTCACATGAGTCACGACCTAATCTAAGGCGCGTTTTTCAGGAAAAAAAAATATAAAATAGGAAAATACATTATTCATCCGTATGCTTGCATTCTGCCTGTGCATATCTCTTTTATTGTTTGCATATGTGTGCTTGCATGTTGCATCTCCCCTTTACTGGTTATTTCATTTTTACCTTATTTGATTAAAGGCTTGGCCCCTTGACCCGTCATTAAAGTCAGAATATTGCCACCCCTTGTTCATTGGGCAAGGGGCCAAGTCGAACAGATGAATTAACCTGTTTGTTCAAGTGAAAACCGCAGCTGCAGATACAGGGCAAAAGCAAAGTAAACACGAAGGACGTGAAAAGAAAAGTACACAAACACAAGTCCACAACCACACAAGTGCTCAGGTAACAAAAGCTCAAATCTCATATATATATATATCATCATGTCTATCATGTACAGGTGTGAGGGTGGAGGAGTACAAGTAAGTCTCTCAGCTCTCGCCTCCACTCTCCTCTACTCTCCTACTCTCAACCTCCTCCTCACCGTCCCGAGCTGGTGCTGGTGGAGGAGGCATGGGCCCCCGTGAAGAAGCCGGAACTCGAGCCTGGCCCCCTGCCTCACTCCTCTCTCGAAGAGAAGAACCCGCAACAAAAGTGGAGCTGGTGAAGGAGTACCCCGCAGCCCGTGCCCGCTCACGTCCTCGCTGAAGACGCTCCTCGGACACTCGTAGCCACTCCTGAGAAAGGATCAACTAAGTCCTCGAGTCGGCTAGCTCTCGCTCCCGTACTGCCACCTGCTCAAGGAACCGGGCACGCTCCGCCTGCTGAAGCTCCTGGAACTGGGCACGCTCCGCCTGCTGAAGCTCAAGGAACAGGGCACGCTCCGTCTGGTGCTCCTCTCACTCTCGGGCACGCTCTCGCCTCTCCATCTCAAGAGCCACCCGCAGCTCGGCCACGTCCTGAGGAAGCTCCTCTCGTCGCCTCTGGGACCTCTCAAGCTCTGCGATCCGCTGGTCACGGATCGCCAACTCGGTACGTACCGCCCGAAGCTGAGCCACCTGCAAAAGGGTAAGCAAATCATCAATTCCACAATAAATGCAATAATTCAATAATTTAACGATGCATGATTGAATTACTCACCTGTGAGCTCGACGCTCGGAAGCCCTCGTCTACGCAAACAAGAGCAGCTCGAAGCTCTTCGGTCTGTAAGAATGAATTTTTATCAGTACCCAATGCTATTATTTAATCAATAATTGAACTGACTGAGTTTGAGTTCAGAATTTACCCGTGAAGCAAGGTCACGCTCCGCTGCCTCGGCTCGTGCAACCGCTCCAGCCAGCTGCTCTGATAGCGCGGTCACCTCTGCGCTAGGTCCCCTCGAGCTGGAGGCCTCCCCTGGATCTCTCCTCACTATTCCCTGCTGGGCACGCTGCATTCATTAAGATTGTCAGTGGCTAATTATCAATAATTCAACAAAAAGTTTCATTTGCATATAGAAGTAATTTAAACACTCACCAGGGTCTCTAGGTCTGCCCGCGTGGCAGCTAGCTGGTCCTCCAGGCTGTGTAGATGGGCCTGGGCGTCTATCACCGCTATGTCCCTCGCATCCTGCATCCATAGCATGTTAGTCGCATGATAGAAACATAAGCATTTGCATTCAATTTAGAAATAAGTGCATTCATACATACCCCTAAGACCCTCATCTGGGGTCGGCCGGCGTGTACCTCCCAGTAGCGCCGGAGGTACTCGGAGCTGTCAGTCGCGTGGGAGACAACTCTGATCCCGCCTCGCTGCCAGTCGGCGTACTGCTCCTCGAAACGTACCCGCCAGTCGGTCGTCTTGGTGCGACCGCGGGTCTTCTTACCTATGCCTCGAGGCTCTCCGACCTCGATCCACTCCTGGGGCAGACCCAGGGTCCTCATCACCAACCTGAGCCTTAACAGCTCGATCTCGCTCAGGCAATGCAGCCACAGCTCACACCCAAAGCGAGGTCGCCCCGATACGACCCAAGGTTGGCCCTCATCCGTCATACCCTCGTAAGGCCTCCACCGCACCTGCATTCATACATATCATTATCATTTCATCATAATCAATTCAAATCAATTCAAAAGAAATACATATCATCCATTCATACATACCAGCGAGGGAGGAAAGTCACGGAACTCTCTCCGTAGAACCCACAACTCGTAGTCGAGCGGGGCACCGAAGATGACCGGTAACCAGCGTCACGCCAGGGGGAAGGATCCCTCAGCTCCGGGCCGTGGGTCAACGCGCCCCATCGGCATGTATAGGTGGCTCCACACCTGCATCCATGCATTGCATTAGTAAGGCATTCACATGCAAAAGAAAAAGAAAAAAGATATAAAAATGAGAAAATTGCACACCTGAAGAAGAGGTGAGAAGCCACTGACGGTCGTCTCTCGTCCCGTCCCCGTGGACAAATCAGCCATCAAATGCGCCAGCAGCGCTGCACCCCAAGCATAAGTGCCAACGGTCTCCAGGTCCTCCAGGATGCCCAAGAAGCGGCAGTTGATGACGTTGGCTTTCGTCCCCAGCAATAATCTCTCGAGCAGCAGCAGCAGGAACCTCCTCAGGTCTCGATCCGCTCTCTCACGGTCAGTCTGGTCCTGGCAGCATGCCGCTCTCACCCCGTCAGTCAGTCTCTGTGCAAACTCACCTAGGGTCTCCCCTGACCTGTGCCTGGCATCCCCCAAACCCATCACCGTAGTCAAGTCTGTACAGAAGATGGTCCTACACTCGCTCGGCACCACATAAACCATATCCAGCCCTAGTAACCTCGGGGCCATCTCCGTGTAGTCAGGATAGGTTAACCCACTCACAGCCTCACCATCCACCCTCAGTCCTGTAATCCTAGCCACATCCTCTAGGGTAGGAACCATATGCCCCCAGGGCATCAGGAAAGTCCGGCTCACCCTATCCCAACGCTCCCGTAGAACCTGGATAAGTGCTAGGTCGGGTCTAAATGGCTCGATGGATAGGAAAGCACCGAACCCCATAGCGTCTACCCTAACCCTCTGGAAGTCGGGGAGACCCTGGTATGCTGCCCAGACCATGACCCATGAGATGCGGGTCCTCATCAGCCCCTGCATGCATTAAAAGAAAGAATTTTGCTTAATGGTTTGATTAATCATGTATAATTGCATTTGGTTTTGCTTGAGCATGTTTTGGAAGTCACGCCCCTCCTTGGGTCGTCTCTTAGTGAATTCACGCCCATTAAAGGGGCGTTTTATTTTGAAGTAACGTCCTGTCAGAGGGCGTTTTTTATCTTTGAAACGCCGCTGTGCAGGGCGTGAGCATGTGGTTATTTTCTAAAAATCCTAAAAATGTTTTCAAATCACGCCGTCGACTGGGGCGTTTTATTTTGAGGACCGTTCAGTCCAATTGGAGAGTTTTTGAAGAGACGCCCTCTGGTTTGGGCGTTTCTTGGTGAATAACGCCCTGGTGAAGGGCGTGGCTTTCATGATTTTTAGATAATTTAAATAAAAATGACAGCATGCGAAATAATTAATGAAAACATTTAATGGGCATGGAATTAATGGAAAATCATAATTTTTTGAAGAAACGACATGCTGCAGGGCGTTTTTCATGGGGGTTAATTGATTTTCAGAAAATAAAATAAATTTACGCCCTTGGTCAGGGCGTTTCATTTGTGATTAACGCCCCCATGGGAGGCGTGTCTTTTCTGAGTTGCAGATTTTGCCCCCGAGGGCTATGGAAAATCAGGAAAAAAATAAATAAAATAAAAAAATTGGAATTGGGGAGGGGAACTTACCTTCTTGTGCTTCTGGGGTTGTGGCCGAGGCAATGGCCATCTTGGCCGCCGGAGTTGGCCCCGGGGAGCGACCGCCGCCGCGGGCGGTGGTCCTTCACCTTCCCCTTCCTCTTCCTCTTCATCTCCCTCTTCTTCTCCATCTTCTTCTCCTTCCTCTCCTTCTTCTCCTCCTTCTGCTGCTCCTTCTTCACTGACTCCGCCGCCGGCCACCGCCGGTTCTTCAACCGCGATGATGGCGATCTCCTCCGTGGCGGCTTCTTCTTCTTGGGCGTGGGCGGCGTCGAGGTCGACGACCTCTGGGGCGCTCACTCGCTGGCGTTTGGCCATGGCTCGGGTTAGGAAGAGAGAAAGAGAGATAGAGGGAGATTGAGAGAAGAGAACGAGAGAGGGAGATCGGAGGAGGGGTGGTCTCGGTTAGGGTTTGCAGAGGGGGTGAAAATGAAAACGGAAGGAGGAAGAAGAAAGGGGCCGATGACCTTTGGGTTTCGAAAAGAAGACATGCCCTTAAGCAAGGCATTTTTAATGGAATTCACGGCCAGGAGGTGGGCGTTTCATAAAATCAAACGACGTTGATTAAGGCGTTAATTTGTTTTGCATGGGGAATAATAACCGTCGTCAGGCGCATTGAATGGGCGTTGATTGATGTGATGAAAGTCATCATTGCTGGCTTAGAGTAACGCCTCAGTGGAGGGCGTGTTATTTTTAAGAAGTGACCAAGGAAACGGCGTTACTTTTAATGGTTCAACGATTATATTCTTTGGGTTTGAATATATTCACGACGTATTTAGAGTCGTTATTTAAGTCACGTCTACGGTGCAGGCGTTAACTGTGGTAGGTTGGCTGATTGAAGCGCCTTTAGGTAAGGCGTGCCTTATCGAATTTACGCCTTCCGTTGAGGCGTTATTTGCAACAGTAATGCAGGTTTTGGATGATTTTGATCATAATCACAGTAATATTGGCTCAATCAGAAAATAATCTTTATTGCTTTAATAAGAAGGAATTACAATGACTAATGAGCCACTTTGGGCCTTAATTTTCTCAATGAGATTACATAATTTTTCCATTGTTCCTTGTCTTCATCCAAGTCTTCTACAGGTTGATGAAGTTTGCTTAGCTTCCACAGAGCTTGAATGGTGATAACCTCCTCACCATCTTCATTACTGCCTAGGTCCCTTGATTTGATTGGAGGGAGATGGGAGATGTCTTCTAAGTGTTGCCTTGAAAGCCCAATTTGAGGAAGGCACCTGTGAGAGTTGTATAAAACGAAGTCCGAAGCGCCAATAAGACGAAGGTCCGTCCCGGTGGAGAAGCGTGCACGAAGTTCCTGCATTTTGAATACACCCGGGGCGCAAGTAAAGAGATTCTTTGGCATTACCTTTAAGTGCTCCCTCCAATCCCCTCTCTTCTTGATTTGAGGAACCCGGTTAGTCACTCTATTGCTTATTCCTAATGAGCCGGTTATATAGGAGAGTGGGCTCTTTGAGAAAATTCTTGAAGGTTGTTGGGCTTCGTGGCATGGATCGAATTTGAAGTGTAGATCAACCCAACTTGAGAGTGCTAGCATGCACCCGTATATGGGCCTTCCCATGGCCGCCGAAGTGAGCCCGCTATAAAGATATGCTAGGATCGCCGGTCCAACTCTTTCTTCCTCCCATAAGCTCACCACTGCGCTCAATTGGGACTCCTCTAGGAAGTCCTCCGTGGATGGGAATAGGAGTGCTCCTGCTAAGCACACCACGAAGGCTTTTGTCACTCTTTCTATCTCCTCTTCCTCCTTAGCTTGATCCGCTCTCTTGTACACCCACGAGGCGAGCTTCAAGAGGTTAACTCCTTTAGTGACCTTGATTTGGTTCACTATATTTGGGCTAGGTATCAATGAGGTTAGCAACTCATGGGAGGAGATTGGCCTTGGCATGATGGCTATCTTTTCTTCTTCTCCTTGTTTCATCCTTTTCAAGCCTAGGATCGTCTCTACTTCTTCCAGCAAGATAGTGGCTTCAAATGTGGAAAATAAGAAGGTATGGGTGGAAGGATGCCATGTTTCAATCAATGCACCTATGGCAGCCCAATCAAGATGGATTTGGTCATAATGTTTAGCATGGGTTATCAACCCCAAGAGATGCCATCTAGCTACATATACCCTCATATCTGAAGTGAACTTGGAGAGGATGAGGGGCAACCATTTGATTTGGACATACCTTCTAGCTCCCGGAAGGATTGGGTAATCCTGTAAAGAAGAAACATGAAGCATGCAGCATGCAGTAAGCATATGAAATATGAGATGAAGTTTGGCAGAAGGAACAGTACAAAGCAACTAACAGAGGATAGCTTACCTGGCTCAAAGCAATTCGATTGCTTATGTGCCCTTGTATTTCAGTAATCCTAGGAGCAGAAATCCTAGGTTTCTTCATCACCCTGTCCATCACTTTCTTTTGCAGAAGTATCTCGCGAAGCCGCCTGCGGATGAAGAAGAACAGAAGCAGAACGGAGGGCTTGCAGAAGAAAGAGGCAATTCGGCTGCAGAAGAGTTTCGATTGGTTTGTGAAAGGAAGCCTTCCTTTTTATAAGGATTTGAAGAGTCCTGAAGGGTCCCGAAGATAGAAGTTTGATTAGGTTGAGGACTGTGTTCTTGATTCGGAAACGGAGGTTCGTGCTAAATTAACGCCTTGATCAAGGGCGTCACTTTTTGATTTGACGACCTCACCTGTGGTCGTGTTTTATGTAACGCCCTAACATGGGGCGTTTTCTTCTAAGCTTTCGTTACTGGTTACGCCTTTGAGTAGGGCGTGTTTTAAATGATTAACGACCTGTGATTCAGGCGTCTTTCATTCTGTTAACGCCCTGTTCTTAGGCGTGTTTTATTCACCTGCGATTTTTGACCTCTCCATGCTTTTGATGAACTTAAGTGCTATTATTTGATGACATTGTTTATGATTAAGCACTTATGATCATGTCATATTCTGAATGAATTAATGAAAGCTAATAAGTTTCAAGTGCAGAAGTTTTGCAGGATCCAAAGCGTTTGGACCGCTCATGGAGTAACATCTTGTCGCCTTGTATCTGTTTCTTGTAAGCATTGTTATTTTATGATATCTACACTATTGTAGTATGTCAAGGACCTTGTGGTTCTGATAAACCTGAAATTCGAGTTCCCCTTCATCAAAAATAATGACGATTTCAGGAGAATCTTGATCGCACGGATAGGCCGTTGAGTTGTTAAAGGTTTGGGACGATGGTTCCACTTTCTGAGTTGATGCGTGGAGAAACGGGCTTCGGCTTAGTGTTAGCTCAGAGATATGGATTCTTGACCAGATCTAAATAGCTTAGCAATATTATCCTTGATTATTTTCTATTTTTAGTTTGTTTTAATCTTTTCTTTTAGCCCAGCATGCATCATGTAGGACTTTGAGTTTCATGCTGAAAATCTTCATATTATGGCAATAATGAAGTTCACTCGCTCTTGATTGAGTTGACATGAGATATTTCACTTCAAATCAAGTACTTTGTTCTGTTTTAAGCCGTTCAGGCTGATTCCTTGAAAATGTCCCTTTTGTTGGATCTCTATCCCAATTCTCTTTACTTTTCTGCAAAATTTACCTTGGTTGTAGCACGTCCACGTTGGTTGGTAATCGCTCTCCAATGGTCTTTCCCTGTCGTGCCCACGCGCACATCCCCTTTATTTACTTAGTTAAATCTCCTTTTATCCAACAAATCGATGTTTCCTTGGAACCACTCAGAGTTGTTTCACTCAGAATCTTGGAAAGATTTCAAATGCTTGATGTTCTGAGGCGTGTCACATCACACCTTGGCGTCTCCTTATCAGCTCATTCCACTTCATTCCTTTCATTACAATTCATTCCATTTCCGTCTCACTCCCTTGCAAAGCAGACGCTAAGGCGGGGCAGCTGTAGACACGCCAAAATTGACGTTATGTTGATCAAATTTCATGTCATTATGTAAACGCCCCAAGTGGACTTCAATATTCCTATAACATGAAGTTTTTCTTTTTTTCTGTGAATTTTATGCATTTTTCTGCATTTTTCGTGATTCACGACTTGACGAAGGGCGTTACTTCTGAAAGTAACGACCTGTCATAGGGCGTTTCAAAAGAAGGGACGACCATACTTGAGGGCGTCAATTCATGGTATTATCCGTTAATTTCTGGAATTATCTATTTTCAAAATAAAAGCGTTTTCTAAGTAACGTCCTTCATCAGGGCGTGTTTTTAAGAAACGCCGTTATCTCAGGCGTGTTCCCTTGATGCTAAAACAAAGAAGTTTTTATTTCCAAAATTAAATCCAGGAAGAAACGGCCTTTCCTAGGTCGTGTTTTAATAAACGCCCTGTGGCAGGTCGTCAATTTATAATGATACGCCCTAGCTTAAGGCGTGTTTCACTCCAGAGTCCTTCCTTTTTTTGTCTTTCCCTCACAGTTCCCTACCATCCTTGGACTCTTGCTCGATCTTAATCCTTCACAGAATGCCTCATTACCCGTTCTTATCACTTCCTTGTTTGATCATATCCGATTGAAGCTATAAATGAAAATCTCGTTTGATCGTGTAAAAGGTTAACAACAAATAAAAGGGTTAAGAGGTTGATCATTCAACAGGCACATTCTGCATCCTTCTCTGCATCCAATCAAGCGCCTGTTGCCTTCATTCTTTCTGCATCCGTTTAAGCATCTCCACTATTTTTTCCCTTTACTCTCGTCAGGGAGAGCAGGGTTCCATCTGTTGTTTTGTTGTTCATCTCCTCTTAACATCTCCTCATCATCACCCGGTCGTTAGTTATTCTATTGCATTAAGCATCATTTTTCATATCCTTTCCCTAGTTCCCTGCTAGGGGTTTAAAAAAAACAAAAAAAGAGGTGCGCTGTTGGTGCCGTTTTCATCATTTTTTGTTAGTTTGGATTGATACTATCTGCACCTTGGCTGATCCCCTCTCTTTTGTCCGTCTTTTATTGTTTTTTTTTTACAAGGTAATCAACTGAAGAGAACCCACTTCATCGGCCGGCCGATTGAAGTTGGAGGAGGAAATCCACACCATCCCGCGTTTCCATCTTTACTAGGTAATTGCGATCACTTTCCTCTTATTCATCTCCTCTTGAGACCCTCGTGTCTCTGGCGATCACACACTCTCCACATTAGCACCTCGTGCTATTTTATTGCTTTCACCATTATATTGCTCTTTTATATATTAAAGAGCGGATTTTAATCCGATCTACACCACCCTTCAATGCACGCCCAACTTTGGGCAGTTTTTAGCAAAAAGGGAAGGAACGAGGACCCCTAGCCAGTAGTTTAAGACACCCTTTGATGCTGCTTTAGCAATGTCTAACCAAAATCAAACAAAAAATTGAATATTTCTTGTCCAAAATCCATAAAAATTTGAAATATTTTCCAAAAATTCATAAAAAATTGAATATCTTTTTCAAAACACATAAAAATTTACATATTTCAAAAAAAACTCCATAAAAATTGCATTGTATTTTCTGATTGTGTTTTACAGGAACAACAATTTTGCAAGGACCAAGATCACGGGATGAGTCCTATCTCCACTCATTGCTATCAATCTATTGATTCTCCCGATATTCTCATGACATGCCACCCTGGGCATTTTTGGTTATCACCTCCTTATATCATTTTGGTTATATCTCCTGATTATCATTCTAATTATTCATCTCCAGATCTTTCAATCAACTCCTACTAATTTCTCTTGATCAATTCTGCCGATGGGCATTATCAGATCTTGATCATTCAACTCCAAATCTTGATTAGCCAAGTTGGCATCCTCATGACAAAATAACAAACAATGATGCTTTGCAATATCATGATTCAACTCATAATGGTTACTATGTTGTGACATGCTATTGATGCTTTGATTCATGCTATGCTTGCTACACTTAAATGCCTTATTCATTGCTTGTTATCTTTTATATCTTGGCTGATGAATTTTTGAGCGCAGGATAAGAAGCTCTTGGTCCCACCGACTGGGCATCATCATCCAAGCCCCACGGTGCTTGCAGCTTAGTTCTCAGTTCCCATGCTCATTGCCTCACCATCTCCTATATGCATTCTACTATATGTTACATATGCTACTAGATTATATCAAGGACCTTGTTGCTTTGGTAAATCTAGAATTTGAGTTCCCCTTCATCAAAAACAATGATGATTCCAGAGGCATCTTAGTCATACGGATAGGCCGTTGAGCCGTCCGAGACTGGGGACGGTGGTTCCTTTTTTGTAAGTTGGTGCGTGGATAAACGGGCTTCGGCTTAGTATCGGCTCGCAGAATCGGTTTCTTGACCCAGTCTTGGCAGTTTAACAATATTATCCTTGATTATCTTATATTTTCGTTTGATTTAATTTTTCCCTTTAAACCCAGCATGCATTCATGTAGGAATTTGAATCAACTTTGGGAAATCATTTTGATAAGCTGGTTTTGAGAGTTGAATTGATCTTAATCTTTCCAGATATGAGATATTCCATGTCGGATTGAATCTTCAGTTCGTTTTGTTGCTGTTTTGGGTCATTTTCTCGAAAGCTCCTTGTTTGGATTTTTATCATCTTATTTTTAATCTCCTTTCCTTTGATCCACCTTGGCTGCAGCACGTCCACTGGCTGGTAACCGCTCCCCAATTGTGAAACTTACAGGTTTGTGACCTGGGGTACTTCCACCGCGCTGGAAGTTGATCATTTATTTTATCTCCTTCGTGCACCGCGTGCACACTCCCCCTTTTATCCAAACATCGTCGATTTCGTTGAATTTCCCGGGATTGCTTCATCTCGTGCTTTTGATTTCATTCTCATCAAGTGATGTTGATTGCGTGTCTCATCACACCTTGGCATCTACTTTTCAGTTTGCTCTGCTCCCTTGCAAAGCAGACGCCAAGGCGGGGCAGCTGTAGACACGCGAAAATTGACATTATTTTGAGTATATTTCATATCGCAATGTGATGCCCCATTTGACCCTCAAATCGGCTTATTTGAGTGGTTTTTCCCACTTTTCTTGAATTTCCCCTATTTTTCCCTATTTTTCCTATTTTTTCTATTTTTCTGAATTTTCTGGGCATTTATCTCCATTTTATGAATTCACACCTTGATCAAGGGCGCGTTTTGATTCATGACCGGACCTAGGGCGCCTTTTAAAGAAGTGACGACCTCTGGAAAGGGCGTCAATTCCTGACATTATCCAATTTTTGAAAAAGAATAAATGTTTAAAAAATGTTAATTGACGCCCTTATTTGGGGCGTGTTTCAATTGACGCCTCTCCCGGAGGCGTGTTTCAGAATTTCCAAATAAAAGAAATATTTATTTCCAAAATTGATCTGGGAGTTGACGCCCTTGGCCAGGTCGTGTTTTGAATTAACGCCCTATGGTAGGTCGTCAATTCTTGAATTGACGTCCTGAGCCAGGGCGTGTTTCATCTTCTGTCTTCGCAGCCCTTTCCCCAGAGAGTCCTTACTTCGTTAGACACCTTCCTTGATTGGGGACTGGAGTCTTGCCTCCGTAGGACTCTTGCCGTTCTTACCTCTTCTTCAACCTATTTAATAGAGACATTGTCTCTGTTAATA
This sequence comes from Amorphophallus konjac, assembly GCA_022559845.1. Lineage (NCBI taxonomy): Eukaryota > Viridiplantae > Streptophyta > Magnoliopsida > Alismatales > Araceae > Amorphophallus > Amorphophallus konjac. The sequence continues at coordinate 32,838,447 of CM040125.1, forward strand.
GGTTGGATTCTGCCCTTCCGATCCTTCCTCCCTCGGTTCTTCTTCTTCTTCTGTTTTTCTTCTGTTTTTCTTCTGTGTTTTTTTCTTTCTTTCCTTCGCAGGGTGCTGTTGCTTGGCTAAGGAGGAACTTCCCACGCTCAAGTCTTCATCCTTTTGAAGTTTTCTCCCCATCGAGTATCAAAGTCAAAGAAGCAACAAGCAGATTTTTTTCTTATCTCCCCCTTATCTCTTATTTTTCATTTTTTTTAGTAGTTCATGCATGCACATCATCTTATGTTAATTTTCAACTCAACCACGTTGAGTAACTCCCATAGTGCACTCTTGCACTCTTTCCCTTATTCATATATTTGCATCTTCATATATTCATATTTTTCCCACCTGTAGACACGCCAAAATTGACATTATTTTGAGTATATTTCATATCGCTCTGCGATGCCCCATTTGGCCCTCAAATCAGCTTATTTGAGTGGTTTTTCCCACTTTTCTTGAATTTCTCCTATTTTTTCCCCATTTATCTCTTTTTTCCTATTTTTTTGGATTTTCTGGGCATTTATCTCTATTTTCTGAATTCACGCCCTAGTCTAAGGCGTTTCTTCCCATTTTATCTATTTCTCCCCCATTTTATCTATTTTATGTATTTTTTGAATTCACGACCTGGGTAAGGGCGTGTTTTCTTAAAACATGGCTTAACCTAGGGCATTTCTTTAAGAAAGGACGACCACACATGAAGTCGGTCAATTCTTTTGGTTTGACCGACTTCCCCATTTGAGCTCTTGAAATTAACGCCCTTCTCAGGGGCGTGTTTTTAAACGTGGCTTTGATTAAGGCGTGTTTTACATTTTTCAAATATGGGGAGTTTTTATTTCCAAAATTTGGCTTTAAGGAACACCCTTGTGCAGGGCGTGTTTTTGAGAAACGCCCTCTGGATAGGTCGTCAATTCATCAATTGACGCCCTGACCTAAGGCGTGTTTCACCTTCTGGCTTCGTCGCCCTTTCCCCCGAGAGTCCTTGCTTCGTTGGATACCTGCTTGATTTGGGCTCTTGCCCATTCTTATCATTTCCCCCGGTAGGACTCTTGCCTTCCTATCTCTTCATCCGATTCTATTTAATAGAGACATTGTCTCTGTTCTTAGGTTGGACTCTTCTTCCTCTCACGTTTTTCCCCTTCCCCTTCTTCTCTGTTGGTTTTCTCCTTTTCTTGTTTTATTTTCCTTCGCAGGTGCTGTTGCTGTTTGGCTAACGAGGAGGCTCCCTCACGTTAAAGCTTCATCCTTTGAAGCCTTTCTCCCCATCGAGCATCAAAGCCACAGCAGCACACCAGATTTTTCTATCTCCCTTCTTCCTTTTTTGTTTTGTTTATTGTATAGTTCACATATACGCATACATTGCATCATTATTCTTTTATCAATTTCCCCCCTTCTCAACCACGTTGGGAATATCTTCCCTTAGTGCAATCTCTTGCACACTCCCCTTATTTTTATATCATATCATTCATCATTCATCTCCCACACCTTTTTTTTGCATAGGGGTTTAAGGGCAATCCCCTTAAGGTGTGTATTGTTCATATTTTTTCATGCTCATATATTTTTATTGAATTTGATGCTACACCATTGTTTCTAATCCATATCTTATTGGTGTTTGTCTTTTTTTTTTGCAAGGGTAATTAATTGAAGAACTCTCTTCATCGGCCGGCCGATTTGAAGAGAAAGGAAGTACTCACATCCCCGCATCTTTTGAGGTATTTTGCGATCATCTCCCCATATTATTTATCTCCTCTTTGAGACCCTTGTGTCTCTGGCGATCACACATTCCACATTAGCACCTCGTGCTATTTTATTGCTTATCATTTCATTCCCTTTATTCTTTAATATTTTCCTAAAGTGGATTTTTTTAAAATAGATCTACAAATTGGCGATCACGGTGGGACACTTTGTGTTCTTCTTTCATTACCCCTTTCCCCTTAGGCACCCGCGCGTGCCGTCTCCCCTATTCCACCCTCGGTGCGTCTCCTTTTGTGCCTCTCGGGCACCCTCCATTGGTTTTGCCCTCTTCCCTAAGTGATTTGTCAGTTTGTTGTTTTTTCTTTAAAATTTCCACTTATTTGAAATCTTTGATGAGCATGCTGTTATCATATCCATATTGTTGATTGCCTGCTGTGACTGTGAGTGCTTGATACTGTCGGCCGTGAAGTTTTCCTGGATAAAGTGAATTCACGCCTAGGACAGGGGCGTTTTTTTTTATTTAACGCCCTGACCAAGGGCATTTTCTGAATATTTTACGCCCTCTGCCGGGGCGTTTTCCAGCATACTTTCGGGGTTTTGCTGCTTTATATCACTGCCTGAGAATTCACGCCCTGCTCCAGGGCGTTCCTTTGTTGGTTAGCGCCCCACATCAGGCGTGTCTCTTGATTTGACGCCCGCTGGATAGGGCGTCCCTTTATTTATAGCGCCTCAACCTAAGGCACTTTTTTACCCTGCCCCTGGGCCATTCACGTTGTTTCACGGTAGTCACACTGTCGTGTCTTTGGTTAGTAGCGCCCCCTGCCAGGGCGTGTTTTCACTGTGGGTTTCCAGAACCCTCCCGGCTGTGATTTTTCATCATGATTCATGCTTATCTTTATTGATTGATCATTTGCTGTGATTAGCATGTTTGCCCTGTTGCATTCATATTTGCATTTGGTTTGGGAGCCCCCCTCCTCTTCATTAGGATCCACACACCTTCTTAGAATTGGGACGACCTTCCATTGAGCATTCCGTCTCTTTGGACTGGAAATCCCTTTTCCAAGCCTCCGTAAGTCCCCGCACCCGTGGATTCCCTCACGGACGCCGGGCAGGTTGTACCCTTTTGGAGTCCCGATATAGTTGGCCTAATACGTGGTGAGTGAGAGTTCCTAGTTGGCATTGAAGTGAATCATATTGAAACTAGGACTCTCCTTGTGTGAATCTTTCCAAACTTTATTAAAATTCATTAATTCACCAAGGATTAAACAAATCAAAATCACGGTAACCATTCCAACTTGTGTGCTTATTTGCATAATTATTGAGAATTTTGATTATATAATGGCTTACCATGATAGAAACACGTTCAATTCAATTCATGAGGATGCACAACCTAGCACTTCATATCCTCAATTATAACATGTTAATCAGCATTCTCACCATTCTTTCAAGGGACCACGCCCTTATTCTCATGGTCATGCCCGACCCATGGGCAATGTCCATCTTCATGGTCCCCCTCCTCAATTTCGAGCCACTATTCCTACGGGACCGTCTCGTCCTAATGACGGGAAAGTCTCTCAAATCTTGCATGCATTAGATCATCTTACCCCTCAACAGAACCAAGCCCTTAAGGCCGCCGTTGAGGGTACATCACATGCATCTCCCTCCAATTCTACACGGGTGGCCCATCACCCACTTCCCTCTTCCGTTCATATTCCTAATCGGGTGGCCCATCACCCACCTCCTTCCAATTCTATTCGGGTGGCCCATCACCCCCCTCCTCCTTCCAATCCTGATCGGGTAGCCCATTACCCATCTCCTCCTGTTCATTCTACTCGGGTGATCCGACACCCGCCTCCTTCTATTCCTCTTACATCACGGCCCCGAGGCCCTTATATTCCTTGCAATCCGGCCCGTCCGGTTTCTTTTACGGGTCATCCCGTCAACTCCCCTCCATGGCCTTTTTTGCGGCCCCTCCTCCTTCAAGGCCCTGCCAACCTCCTGTTGTTCATGTTACACCCCTCCAGCAAACTCTGCTCGATAAGATTACTTTGATGGAGGAACAAATAAAGAGGGTCACGACTCCTCCTACTCCAGTCAATCCTCTCAATGCCGCTTTGGATGAAATTACAAAGATGGAGAATGAATGGAAAGACAGGATGGATGATTATGACTTCGGCATTCCAAGCGAGGAAGAGCCGGCAATTGAAGAATCTGAGGCAGTGTACGATGATGATGAAGCTCCGCAGGCACCCCTTCCGAGTTTCCTTAATTTCCCGCTCCCTCCACTTTCATTCAATGAACCTCCTGCTCAGGATGAAACCATCCCCGATCCAATCCCTATTTATGAGACTAATTGGTGTTACGATGATGGGTCGATACTTCAATCACCCACACCGGCACATTGTAAGTCTCCTCCTATCCTTGACACCGCATACATTACACCTCCTCCTATTACACCATTAACCCCCGCAACACTGGCCTCCCCCAAGCCTTCCACCATTAAACCTCCACCCGTTAAGCCATCTACCTCCACACCATTAGCCTCCGTCGAACCCATCATTAAACCTTCCCCAATCAGCCTCCCATTAGCCTCCACCTCGGCCTCCACTTACCCAATTTCACCACCATTACCCTCCATTATGCCTTTAACCCCAAAACCCATACCTCCACCACATAGCCTTTCGCCTTTACCTATGGTTAATTCTGAGCAGGGTCCACCACTTTTTGCACTTGAGCTAACCCCGACCGCTTGCAAGCAAAGGGAGAAACTCGATGTGTTTGAACCTCCGCCTCCATTTACGCCAACACCTCCCCTTAAATCTCCACCATCCATGGAGCTTTCCGCCTCCGCTTCACCTCCCTCTACTACTCGGAATGGGGGGCCTTCTGCAAGCACAGGTGCCGAAGATAATCAAGAGCCGGGCAGCAAGGATTTGGCCGTGCCATTCAAGATGCAAGAATTCATTTGCCGGATGCCAATCTGGGTTATTGTGCCAATCACGGCCGAAGAAGCCAAGTCGCCGCCATGCCGGGCGTTGATGCCGTCTAAGGGCCGGGCAGGGCACCCCTTGTTCCAATTTCCGAATTCCGAATTCATTATTCTTTACAAGGGGCGAATGCCCATTTTATTCAACATTCCATATTCATCACCATCAATGGGCATGGCGATGCTTCATGTTCCAACTCTACGACCCCCTCACCTTATTGATCTTCGCTTTCCAAGGGGGGTGTCATTTATTGAAGCTTCCTTTATTGGGCCAATTGGTCGCACATGTTCACTGCCGTGGAGGGGCAATTGTCTTAAGGGGTCGTCCCCTATTTTTTCCACTCTTGTTCATTCAACTTCATCCATATCCATTTCAATCACTTTTTCTTCGTGGGCCATTCCGAGGGTTAGGAGGAGGATCTCATCCTCTCGCCCTTCACATTCTTCCTATTCTTTGCATTTCATGCATTCTGTTGCATTCATGCATTCATTGCATCCATTACATCCATCATTTTGCATGCATTTGCACCTCCTACTTCCCGGGTTTCCAAACCCGTATCTTCCCCGCCTTCCGGCACCTCCGGATATTCCGCATTTCCCATCTTATTCATATTCATCTTTTGGTCCACTCCCTTTGGGACATCGCGTCCTCTTTCCTGCTATCTCTCTGGAACCTCCAGGAATTTTATCCCTCCTCTTTGGGCATCTCGCCCTTTCTGATTCTATTCCTCCGGAACCTCCGGATTCTTCCCTTGTCCTTTCAGGGCATCGCGCCCCTTTCTATCTTATTCTCTCTATCATCTCCCAGGGCATCGCGACCCTCCTGATTTCATTCCTCTGGACCTTCCATATTTCTTTCGATTTATCTTCTTGCTCCTCCGGGACTTCATATCTTTTATTCTCTTCTTCCTTTTCCGTCACCTCTTCCATCATCTTTTTCCCTATCTTTCCCAAGGGCATCGCGTCCCTTCTTTCAATGTCTCACCAGAGCCTCCGGATGAGTCCTCCTACCATGATTCTCCTCCACTACCTCCGGACCCTCCGGATCCACCTCTTTCCATCTACCAATTTCTTCTTCTGATTCCTCCCGATCCTGGGTCCGACCCAACTTCTTCCACATCCACTGCCTTGGGCACCTGCCCTTTTTCCCACTGCTTTCGAGGCTTTAGTCCTCACTCTTCCTTCTAATTCTCCTCTTCTTCTGTAGACCTTTCATGTGATCAGGGTCTCCGCACCTTAGTGAGGGAGTTCTAGCCCTCGCCTCTTTTCCTTTTCTCCCTATTCGTCTGAGTCTGGTCTTGGTACCACTCATTCTTGTTAAGCCACTCACGAAATCCTTTGCTTCCAATCCATTTTCAACCCTGCCAAAGAGGACTACCCCAGGATGATCGATCACCTCTAGTAGCAGCTGCTTCAACAAAGGTTGCAAGGTAACATTTTGGCGTAAGTATGCATTTTAATGATGCATTTTCTCATTTCATCACGCATAATTTTCAAAATGAAGTGCTTCTTAACAAGATTAAGAGTGTTGTTTTAAACCTTTATCTTAAGCTTTTGTTTAATTAAATCATTCTCAAAAGAGTCTTTAGGCTTGCTTTGTAGCACTTTGGTTGATAAAAAACCCCGCGCTGGGAATTCAATATTCTCTCCCCGCTTGTTTAAGAGTAACCCTCAGCTGGGCACCGCACACACTTCACGGCGTCCTTAGCTGGCTCCTTGGTTAGACACCGTTGCTACTTTGGCCATGCCATGAGTATTCCTGGAAGTCTTTTCTCTTCTTTACTCGGCCGAATGCAGGTGCAAGAGGTTGACGGATGAGATGACCAACCTAGGTAATCCCCAATACGAGAGGAGTCTAAAATAGGGGCAGTCTTGACCCAAACTAAATATGAGTTTCATGATATACATCTCGCCAAAAGGGCTATTATGAAAATCAAGTCAAAATTTTGATAAAAGTAAAATTGTGAATTATGGCATGTCAAGAGTGGCAAAGTCCCCGCAGGGAAAACCCTGGTCATATGCATGTCAAGGGTCTAAAAAAAATCAAAGGCACAAAGCCCCGGCACAACAGACTACCTCTTTGAGGGGAAACACCTTGGAAGGAATTCAAGTCCCGATATCTCCCATCCGGCACAAAGTTTATCTCTCCAAGACCGAATGTTTCTCGGGTATGGCCTTGGTAGGGGCACCGTTGATCAAAGGCGGTCGGTTATAGGGCGCCACTTTCAATGCACGCCCAGCTTTGGGCAGTTTCCTTAGTGAAAAGGGAAGGAACAAGGACCCCTAGCCAGTGGTTCAAAAATAACCCTTTGATGCTGCATTAACAATGTCTAAGCCAAAATCAAACAAAAATTCGCATATTGATAAAAATCCATAAAAATTGGATATTTCTCAAAACTTCATAAAAATTTGAATATTTTCCTAAAAACCCACAAAAATTTACATATTGATCAAAATTCATAAAAATTTGAATATATTTTTAAAACTCCATAAAAATTTGCATATTTCAAAACTCCATAAAAATTGCATTGTATTGTCTGATGGTGTTTTACAGGAACAACTTTGCAAGGATCAACAGCACGGGATGAGTCCTACCTCCACTTATTGCTATCAATCTATTGATTCCTCCCGATATTCTCATGACATGCCACCCTGGGCATCTTTTGGTTATCATCTCCCTATATCATTCTGATTATTATATCTCCTGATTATCATTCTGATTATTCATCTCCAAATCATTCAATCAACTCCTGCTGATTTCTCTTGATTAATTCTGCCGTTGGGCATTTCCAGATCTTGATCATTCATCTCCAAATCTTAATTAGCCAGATTGTCTCCTCATGATAAATAACAAACAATGCTATGATTTGACTTATGCTATTCATGCCATATACATGCTATAATTGATGCTTTGATTATTGCTATGGTTAAATGCCTTCTTCATTGTTTGTTATCTTTTATATCTTGGCTAATGAATTTTTGAGCGCAAGATAAGAAGCTCTTGGTCCCGCCGACTGGGCATCATCATCAAAGTCCCACGGTGACGGCAGCTCATTTCTCAGTTCCCATGCTTATTGCTTCACCATCTCCCTGTATGCATTTTACTATATGTTATATATGCTACTAGATTATATCAAGGACCTTGTGGCTTTGGTAAATCTGGGATTTGAGTTCCCCTTCATCAAAAATGATGACGATTCCAGAGGCATCTTAGTCATACGGATAGGCAGTTGAGCCGTCCGAGACTGGGGACGATGGTTCCCTTTTTACGAGTTGGTGCGTGGATAAACGGGCTTCGGCTTAGTATCAGCTCGCAGAATTGGTTTCTTGACCCAGTCTGGGCAGTTTAACAATATTATCCTTGATTATATTATATCTCCATTTACTTTATTTTTCCCTTTAGCCCAGCATGCATTCATGTAGGACTTTGAATTAACTTTGGAAAATCATTCTGATAAGCTGATGTTGAGAGTTGAATTGATCTTAACCTTTCCCCGATATGCGATATTCCTTGCCAAATTGAATCCTCAGTGCGTTTTGTCGCTGTTTTGGGTCTTTGCTCGAGAGCTCCTTGTTTGGATTTTTATCATTTTATTTTCCAACTTTCCCCTTGATCCACCTTGGCTGCAGCACGTCCACTGGCTGGTAACCGCTCCCCAATGGTGAAACTTGCAGGTTTGTGACCTGAGGTACTTCCACCACGTTGGAAGTTGATCATTTATTTTATCTCCTTCGTGCACCGCGTGCACATCTCCCCTTTTATCCAAACATTGTTGATTTCCTTGAATTTCCCGAGATTTGCTTCATCTCGTACTTTTTGATTTGATTCTCATCAAGTGATGTTGATTGCGTGTCTCATCACATCTTGGCATCTACTTTTCAGTTTGCTACGCTCCCTTGCAAAGCAGACGCCAAGGCGGGGCAGCTGTAGACACGCCAAAATTGACATTATTTTGAGTATATTTCATATCGCTCTGCGACGCCCCATTTGGCCCTCAAATCAACTTATTTGAGTGGTTTTTCCCACTTTTCTTGAATTTCTCCTATTTTCCCCATTTATCTCCTTTTCCTATTTTTTTGGATTTTCTGGGCATTTATCTCTATTTTCTGAATTCACGCCCTGGTCTAAGGCGTTTCTTCCCATTTTATCTATTTCTCCCCCATTTTATCTATTTTATGAATTTTTTGAATTCACGACCTGGGTAAGGGCGTGTTTTCTTAAAACATGACTTAACCTAGGGCATTTCTTTAAGAAAGGACGACCACACATGAAGTCGGTCAATTCTTTTGGTTTGACCGACTTCCCCATTTGAGCTCTTGAAATTAACGCCCTTCTCAGGGGCGTGTTTTTAAACGTGGCTTTGATTAAGGCGTGTTTTACATTTTTCAAATATGGGGAGTTTTTATTTCCAAAATTTGGCTTTGAGGAACGCCCTTGTGCAGGGCGTGTTTTTGAGAAACGCCCTCTGGATAGGTCGTCAATTCATCAATTGACGCCCTGACCTAAGGCGTGTTTCACCTTCTGGCTTCGCCGCCCTTTCCCCCGAGAGTCCTTGCTTCGTTGGATACCTGCTTGATTTGGGCTCTTGCCCATTCTTATCATTTCCCCCGGTAGGACTCTTGCCTTCCTATCTCTTCATCCGATTCTATTTAATAGAGACATTGTCTCTGTTCTTAGGTTGGACTCTTCTTCCTCTCACGTTTTTCCCCTTCCCCTTCTTCTCTGTTGGTTTTCTCCTTTTCTTGTTTTATTTTCCTTCGCAGGTGCTGTTGCTGTTTGGCTAACGAGGAGGCTCCCTCACGTTAAAGCTTCATCCTTTGAAGCCTTTCTCCCCATCGAGCATCAAAGCCACAGCAGCACACCAGATTTTTCTATCTCCCTTCTTCCTTTTTTGTTTTGTTTACTGTATAGTTCACATATACGCATACATTGCATCATTATTCTTTTATCAATTTCCCCCCTTCTCAACCACGTTGGGAATATCTCCCCTTAGTGCAATCTCTTGCACACTCCCCTTATTTTTATATCATATCATTCATCATTCATCTCCCACACCTTTTTTTTGCATAGGGGTTTAAGGGCAATCCCCTTAAGGTGTGTATTGTTCATATTTTTTCATGCTCATATATTTTTATTGAATTTGATGCTACACCATTGTTTCTAATCCATATCTTATTGGTGTTTGTCTTTTTTTTTTGCAAGGGTAATTAATTAAAGAACTCTCTTCATCGGCCGGCCGATTTGAAGAGAAAGGAAGTACTCACATCCCCGCATCTTTTGAGGTATTTTGCGATCATCTCCCCATATTATTTATCTCCTCTTTGAGACCCTTGTGTCTCTGGCGATCACACATTCCACATTAGCACCTCGTGCTATTTTATTGCTTATCATTTCATTCCCTTTATTCTTTAATATTTTCCTAAAGTGGATTTTTTTAAAATAGATCTACACCACCCTCTTTTGCATAGGGGTTTAAGGGCCAACACCCTTAAGGTGTGTTTTTTCATCATGCTTTCATGCTCATCCTTCTATTAAGAATTGATGCTACACTCACCATGTTCTAATTCAATTTCTTTATTGGTGTTTGATTGTTTTGCAAGGGTAATCAAATTGAAGAACTCTCTTCATCGGCCGGCCGATTTGAAGAGAAAGGAGTACTCACATCACCCGCGTTTCAAGGTATTTTTCACGATCCCTCCTATTCATTATTTGTTATATTTTTGAGGCCTCGTGTCTCTGGCGATCACGTATCTCCACTTTAGCACCTCGTGCTATTTTCATGCCCCCTCTTAAGAATATATTCTTATATTCTTTTATTTTTATTTGTTTAAGTAGATATTTCTAAAAATTAGAATCTACACATACATTTAGGGGGAGTCATAGCTTTAGTATGACAAATTCATGTTCTATATACATAGCAATTACCCACACACCTTGCACAAGATGATGCATATGACTTTGCTTAATAAGGATTTCGGAACTTCTTTTTAACACTTGAAGGGGAATCAAATTTCTACATATAAATAAAGAGTAATCGTGAGGAAAAAGCTGTCAACCCTAATCATTAAGTGGAATGTGGAACTGAGTAACCGGGAATCCCCACTGAAATAAATGAGGAAACTCGCGTCGAAAAGTGAAGCTAAAATCCACAAGATTCAAAATTGTGATGAATCCTAGTAGCCGGGAAACCCCATTGAGACACATGAGGTGACTCATGTCGAATGGTGAAATCTAATTTAAAAAAAACAAATAAATAATAAAGGGGTTGTGCGAAGCTACCAAAAGTCGAGGATCTAATTGAATTGTAGAAAGGAAATAACCCTCTAGTGTTCTCTAGAAATTCTGTCAATATCCATATATTTCTGAAGTTCATTGCTCATTTTCACATATTTCACTCGGGTATTATTGTGATGTTTGTATAGCTTGAATTTATTCTTATCATGCCTTATGCAGTGCTTCTAACATATGCATGCACTACCTTTTTTGATTATGCTTCATGCTCCACACTATGACTTGAATCAAATACTCTTTTCGTATCCTTCTATCCCATTGAGGGGGAGATATACGTATGTACATGCATGTTTGTCTCTCATGCTTGCTTGCTTGCGTGCATGCGTATCCCATTTCATTGATATGGTTGGTTTTCATGCAAAATGCTCCAGCTCTTGTATTCCCCATTTTTGATCATGCCAAAGGGGGAGAAAATTGTTTAGATTATCACAATGTTTTGTCATCATCAAAAAGGGGGAGATTGTTGGATATGTGTTCTCACATTATTTTTGACCCTAGTTTTGATGATAACAAATATTGTGAGTTTGTGGGAGCATATCATTGTGTATGGTTAATGAATTCAAAACATTATGTGTTTAGACGAGCATGTGCTTTGTAATGTCATTTGGTTGCATTATGATGGAACAATGGTTCTCACTTGATTGTGTGAGTGTATGGATTTTAATGGAATAATCATGTTTTCCATGTTTTTGGAATGGCATCCATCGTTCAATAAAAGTGCTCATTCATGTGTAAATGAATATCCCTCACTTGAGGTTTCTTGTTATTGAGCATATGGGAGATTCAAGAATGTCAATTGCATATTAAAGCTTCCATGACTTTGTATTTGTCAAATATATTTTTGTTGGTTGAGAATGGAAGTCAAATTCTTGTTAAATTGGGTTCATTGTAGTCTAGTTGAATGATATTATTATCTGTATGAACTTGTGGAATTGTGTTTTCATTCAACTTCTACATGAGGTCCTTGGGCTAGCATCATGTTGAATCTATTCATACAAAACTTGAGTGAAAGTGGTTGGAATGGCTTTTACACTTTGGTTAAGTGCATGGACAATTGTTCTTGAATTTTGGATTGAGGAACGGCGGGCTTAGTTCACGCTTTCATGCATTATCCTCATAGTTCTTCCATGGTTTTTGATTCGCATGCAAACCAATTGATTTAACTTGTTTTTAAGCATGCAATTTCTTATTTGAATGTTTGATGTCAATGGGTTGTATGTATAGGTCATTGGGATTCACAAAATAACGTTTTTAATTGTGAAAAGCTTGATTGGGTCGACCCCCTCACTGAATGGGTCGACCCTTGGGCAGAAAATAGCCTAACCAGAACTCTACCTGCAAGTGGGTCGACCCCCCTCAGAGATGGGTCGAGCCATTCCATGTTCTGGGCAAAAACCAGAACTCTACCTGCAAGTGGGTCGACCCACTTGCTAGATGAGTCGACCCATCTGCATTCGTAGCTCCGCGCGACTTTTCCGTAAGTCACCGAAACCCATCCAAATGAGCTCCGATTGGACTAAAATTTTACCCCAATGCCCCTAGGTTATTGATAGACATATTAGAGTCATTTTGTAAGGGTTTTGCATGGGTATTTGGGTCTTTGGGTTTGTCCTCTATATATGCTAATGTGAGATCCGAATTTGGGGATTTGTGAACCCTAATGTGCTTATTTTCTTATGTCTTGCAGGTGAAGAAAGGGGGAAAGGAAGGAGAGGCTCTTGCAAGCTTGATTTCATCTCCAACGAATCATCTTTGGAGATCATGGAAGAAGAGAGAAAGGAGCGGATCGATGAGAGGAACAAGAGGATGCTCGAATCGCCGTCGTCCGACCACTCTCCGACTTGAGGCTTAGAGAAGACATTCTACAAACCCTTTCTACTCTTGGGGATTCACTTATTCATCTTATTTTCATTCATTTGAGTCATTTTCCTTTTGTTCAAAAGCATGTATTGAACATATCCTTCATTTTTCTGAACTCCGACTTTGTGTGTGTGTTGAACCGTTTGCGAACGGTGGTGGATTGTTGTGCTGCGATGTTGCTGCTTGTGTTTGTGGTTAGATCCATTGTGGATCGTGTAGGAGACATCGTCTCCGTGTCTCTTGGAGTGGAAGCTCCGTGCGCTTCATTTGAAGCGAGTGGATCCTCACTGTTTTGGTGAGGGGTGGATGTAGGGAGCCCGTCGTGGTCCCGAACCACCTAAAAATCTGTCTCGCATTGTGGTTGGTTGTGGTTGGCTTGTTTACATCGTTTTTATTGAACGTGTGAGAACGGTAAGCTTGAGAGAATCAATTTCTTCATAGCTTGTATTTCATTCGTTCATCATTTGCGTTAGTAGTTATTTAATTTGCTGCGTTAACTTTAAAATTACCATCGCGTTTTACGGGGATAATTCAACCCCCCTTCTTGTCCATACGAGAACCTTTGGGACAACATTATTGTTTGAAGAAATAGAGACGTTCGATTAAATCCCGGTCAACAGTTCAAAATCAGTGGATTATTGGCCGGGTGCGAACTCGGGCAATTACCATAATAGGGGTAACCCCTGGGGTCGAGCATGCTTCACGAGGGCGCCTTTCATATTCCCTTCTCGTAGGGTCAAGGGGGGAGAATCCCCGGACAAACACCATTTGGTCTCTTCACGAGGATGGTTTTTAAATTCATCACCTTGGTTGATGCCCATGGCTTATCATTCATTCTTTTATTGTTGCTTTGTTATTTTCTTTTTATGTTGAGTTTTGTTTATTTATTATTGGTTTATGGATCAGTCATTTGTTTGCTTTGTTTTGGATTTGTCCGTTTGTTTTTTTTATCTCGGCATTTCCATCATCATTATGTTATTTCCTTTTCATACATTGGGATATATTACTTATCTTTCATTCTTTCCCTTTTGTTATTCCATTCATCTTTGTTTGCATCGCTTTCTTTGTTGTTTGTTTCTTCTTCTTCTTTTTGTTGAAATAGGGAATTCGGTCGACCGAAGGTTCAGTTCGGTCGACCGAATATCCCAGAAGTGAGAACCTGCTAGATGGGTCGACGCAACCAAGCACTGCGTAGACTCAGCCGCTGGTCGGTAGACTGAAACTCGAGTTCGGTCGACCGAAACCAGCAGCAATGCAGTTTCAGGTTTTTCTGATTCTGGTTCATTCCATCCTTTGAATTCCCTTTGATGACAAATGGGGAAAGCGTGTATAGTGCACGCGGGGGTCCATTGGATTCATGCAAAAGTATTTCTGAAATCATATATGCAAGTGGAATTTCTTCGTTTATGCGCATAGCTCCCTTTTCTGAACTTATCTGCATGTCAACGGAGAATATGGTGATCAAGAGGGTCGACCCTGGCTTTTTGAAGTGAACTTTGCATGCTTAAACGCCGTATGCACATATAGCTGCCCACTAAGAAGATTTTTGATCTCTAACTTTTGTCTGAACATGAGCTCTTCATGTGTTCTTTCCTTGGTCATTTTATTTATCTTCTTATTCTGAATTTTATGAAGTCATGAGCATATGACGAATGCAAACGCCATGCTTGCTTCTAAAACATGAGTAGAGGATGAACATGCCCATGCTCATGTTCATGCAATTCTGTGAAAAATCTGTTGCATATGCAATGCTTGGTGGTTTTCAAGAGAACATGGATATGCTAAACCTATCATGCGCATGTAGTGCCAGATCTCCTCTTTTTCTATCAAGGGGCAAACTGTGCACAAGGGTGGCCGCAAACAAAGTTGCCCTAGAGAGGGGTCAACCCTCCTAGGGGCCAGTTATGAGACCTATGTGTTTGTTGTTTTGGGGGGGCGTTAATTGCCTGGGGGTGATTATGAAAGATGCAAACAAATGCCCAAGGGCGGAATGCGTGTTGTATGCAAGTGCTCATGCAGTATTTTTTGAGTTTATACATCACCACGCATATGAGAATGCAAATGCCATTTTTTTGATCATTTCATGGGAGTTCAAAAGAGTTTCGTTATATTCATGGGAAGCTTGTCAGAAGTCCTTTTTATGCGCAAGAGTTCAAAGGAGTTTAGTAGGGCTTTACGCATGTGGATGCAACTTGGTGGAAATGTACCACATATGCTCGCCTCAGGTGAATTCAATGAAGCTTCGCTATATCCGTGCAATTGAACAAAATTTCTTTTGTATGAAGATACCATGCAAATGCAACCCCAGCTCATAGGACTGGGCGGCCTTTAAAGGGGGGGGGGGGTCAACTCCTTTAGTGAAGGGGGGTCGACCCCTATGCACATTTCTGCACAAGGGGACCCCAAACAGAACCAAATGCAAGTCCGCAATCTGATTTGATTTCTTTTTTTTTGCTTTGGAGTATCAAATACTCAGAAATGAAATGCCTGTCGTATGTAATCATTTTTGCAGAAGAAATCTGATGTGGTTTGGGGATCTTTTCCTGTTCTTCATTGCTCTTCTTTTATCTTGATCATCGGAGCTTCAACAATTTCTAAAATTAGATTGATCGTTGCCTTGTATTGCCATGCATCAATCCATATTGATTTTTTGTTCATGTGATATCCTTGAGTTTAGTCCAAGGTGGATTCAATCATCGTTACTTTAATGTCATTGGCTTTGTGTTTTGTTCAAATCTTCCGACAAACATTCGGCAGCACCTCCCCTAGACCCGGAGCGTCGGGGGGGTGTAAACAGGGGACGCACCTACGGAGAAACTCCGATATGGCCCCCAAACAAATAGGGATGCACACGGAAGCGGCAACATCCCGTCACCTATTTTGGGCGCAAAGATCCTGAGGGCTAGCCTACTAAGGACCCCGCCGACCCATGGGTTGCCACAAACTCATCGTTGAGGTGTAGACTTTGAGCTATCACCATAGATGGCTATCGATGTTCACTCCTCAAAAGGAAGCTACTTAGGGTCCACGTTAAAAAGTAACGAGCCCCCGGGGGTCCATGAGTGATCAAGAACCTGAAGTCAGAATTGGTAGAAAAAGATCGGGATTAAATCCCATGTTCCTCACCCTTTGGAATCATGGCCATAGAATTGGTCCAAACTCCAAAATGGGGTTTTGAGAAGAAAATCACATTCATGGCAAAGCAAAAAAGATGTATATTGGGCTTCCGATGGTTGGCAACCCGGGGCCACACTCATAAATCGGAGTGAGCTCCGGGTCGGTGGCCATCGTGATAGTAGCTAAATCGTCGTATGGGTGGCCAAAAAAAAGAAAAAAAAGGGGGGGGTCCATCTGGGAGAAATCATCCTATCTACCAAGAGGGGAAGCACACATGTGCATGAATGCATATATGTATATCCACGTATATGCTCCAATAGAAATGTAGTAATTCATAGAATGAAAAAAAGGAGAGGATAGGGACCAGTAATGATTTCCCGAGTGGGAGTGGTTTCCATTTCACCATAAAAGAAGCAAGCATACATCGGCGGATTACATGAATATCATGAAAGAAAAAAAGAAGGAGATATAGGAGAAGGGAACCAGAATGGGGGGGGGGGGTTTCCTCTCCCTCACCTTTCTCTTCTCTCACTCTCTCTCTCTCTCTGCTTTTCTCACGGCTGTGTCTTTGGGGCTTTAGGGACTTCTACCTTTCTAACCTTCCAAGGTTGTCCAACAGAACCAAAGCTTCGCACGGGTGGCCCTTTTATAGGGGCCGGAGCCCCTGCTTTTGAGGGAAAGCAGTCCCCGCACATTCTTTATCTGCTGCTGCTACTGCCATACTATTGAAGTTGTTGCTGCCATAGGTGTTGTCATAGCTGTCATTGCTGCGTTTTTGAAGGCACAGTGGTTGTTGCTGCCGTTGCTGTCGACGTCGTGGACACTGTTGCAACTACTGCTGCTAACGTCGCTCCATAGGAGGGGGGGCGCGACTGAGCAGGGGAAGGGCGT
This sequence comes from Amorphophallus konjac, assembly GCA_022559845.1. Lineage (NCBI taxonomy): Eukaryota > Viridiplantae > Streptophyta > Magnoliopsida > Alismatales > Araceae > Amorphophallus > Amorphophallus konjac. The sequence continues at coordinate 32,855,315 of CM040125.1, forward strand.
AGCATGGCCGGGCCTCTCCGGTGCCATGCTCACGAGCTTGCTGTCGCATGGAGGAGGCACACATGTGTCAATGGCATTCAATGCCATGCGCGGGAGGGGGAGAGAGAAGCCGCGAGGAGAGGGTGTGACACGGGTGAACAGTACTCACGATTTACCTTCTATTTTCACTTTTTTTTTTGAAAAATCCTATTCTTTTTCTTTCCCCCTCTCTTTCTCTTATTTACGCGCATATCCTCTGCTCTCTTGGCCCATCTCACATTTGGCCCATTTGCCTTCTACTTCTTCTTCTTGAATTGGGCTAAGCCCAATTGAAAGCGGCCCATTCTACTTGGCCCCTGGGTAGCATTTTCTTCTTTTCCTTTTTTTAATTGGGCCTCTATATGCTTGGGCCATTCCATCTTTTCTTTTTCTATTCTAATTTTTGTGTTGGGCTCGGCCCATTTTTTTTGAGTGCCAACAAATGCCCCCCACTCGTAGGTGTTGCGAAAGAGGGACGTGGGAGTGGGCCCTGCGGGTGCAGCCCATTTGAAAGCGTTTAGGTGTGTACCTTTTGTCTTCGTCATGATCGGGAGAGTGGTTTTTTTGACTGAGATTGGGAAAGCAAGCTTTGAGAGCCAAAATTGAGAGTAGGGCTATCGAGAGTCAAATTTGAGAAAGTAGGCTACGGGAGCCAATTTTGGGGAGTAGGCTGTGAGAGCCAGGATTAGGAGAGCAGGCTGCGAAAGTCGAGATTCAGAGAGGATGCTTTAAAGGCCAAAATTTAGGGATTAGGAGAGCAGGCTGTGAGAGCCGAAATCGGGAGAGCAGGTCGCGAGAACCCATTTCGGGAGATTTAGCTTTTAGGGCTGAAGTCGAGAGATTAGAGGAGCAGGCTGTGAGAGCCGAAATCGGGAGGGCAGATCACGAGAACCCATTTTGGGAGAGTAGGCTACAAGAGCCGAAATTGAGGAAGCGGGCTGCGAGAGCTGAAAGATAGAGGGAAAGCAAGCTACGAGAGCTGAAATCATGTGGAAAGCAGGTTATGAGAACCAACATCAGGGATGCAAGCTAGATAAGTCAAAGGATAGGAGGAAAGCAGGCTGCAAAAGCCAACATTAGGGAAGCAGGGCAAGTAGGCCAAAGGACAGCGGGAAAGAAAGCTGTAAAAGCCGACATCAGGAAAGGAGGCCGACTAGGCCAAAGGGTATGGGAAAGCAGGATGTAAAAGCTGACATTAGGGAAGCAAGCCGAGTAGGCCAAAGGGCAACAAGAATGTATGCTGTAAAAGCCAACATCAGGGAAGCAGACCGAGTAGGCCAAAGGGCAGCGGGAAAGCAGGCTGTAAAAGTCGGCATTAGGGAAGCAGGCCGCGAGAGCCGATAGATACCGGGAAAGCAGGCTACGGAAGTTGAAATCGAGGAAGTGGGCTGCGAAAGCTAGAGGATAGAGGGAAAGCAGGCTACAAGAGCCGAAAGATGGCGGGAAAGCGAGCTGCAAGAGCCGAAGGGTAGCAGGAGAGCATGGCTCAAAGGCCACAGTATGGTGGGGAAGTAGGCTGCGAAGGCCAACGGGTAGCAGAAGAGCGGACTGCGTAAGCTGAAATCGGGGGAGTTTTCATTCATTTATTCTATTTTGATTCATTTATTATTTTCTTTTCATTCAAGCATGTAGGGATCCATTGGCAACGAGCACACAAAGATAGATAGATATAGTATAGCTCTCCTCTATCGGGGATAGGATAAGAAAAGTGCCCTCGACTCGCAGGTAGAGTGCGGCCCACGAAGCACAACTAAAGGAGATGTACGCTTGTCAAGAGGGTATTGCATAGTCTATGCGCATAGCTTAAATCATAATCTACACCCGAGGCATTTTTTTTTGGTGTGAAAGTGCAAGCATATGAGCGGCGAACCCTAAACATAGGGATATGCAGACGTTCCAAGCAACACTAGAGGACTACTCTAGGGCCTACACATGCATTTCAGGCTTTCGACTTTCGGTATCTTCACACAACCCCCTTGTTTATTTTGAATTCTAGACTTCACTATTCGGCGAGAGTTTTCTCATGTGTCTCAATGGGGATTCCCGGCTACTACGATTCGTCCTTATTACAATTTGCTTCACCATTTTCGTGCGAGTCTCCTCATTTGTTTCAGTGGGGATTCCCGCCTACTTGGATTCGCATTTCACATTTTCATCATTAATGTCATTCATTTTTTTTGAAGGGAGCAGGCATCTTTTTCCTCACAATTACCTTTTATGTGAGTGTAGGGGTTTGAGCATCCAAAGAGTGTTGAGAAGAAATTCTTCGATCCTTGTGGTTAGAGACCATTAATCACATTGTGTGTAAAGTGCGGGAGCTTTGCCTCAGGTATAGTTTGTAAGTTATGCTAACAACATAGCTATGACTCTTCCCCTTGACACATGCATCCACCAAAAATTATTCTTCTTCTCCTTTCATTTTTTTAGAACGTGTCGTGGCGCACACATATCCAGAATCGGGGTAGCATTATTTAGCAAGGAAGTATGGTCCTAGGGAATTTGAAGGAAGCGTATTAAATATATATAATAAACAAGCATGCAAGCAAGGCAAGCAAACATTCAAAATCAAGAGCACTCCAGAGAGTTTTTTTTTCGAGTGAATCCTGGTGGGACCAAGAATAAGACAGCAAGTTTTGACGGAAAGTCTAAGCGGAGAGCAAGAGAGCGGGCTTCGGACCAAGTCCAAACTGAAAATTGGAGAGCCGGCTGCGAGAGCCAAATGATAGTGGGAGAGCAGGATTTAAGAGCCGGAGTCGAGGAGAGTAGGCTGTGTAAGCCCAAAGAGAGCGGGAGAGCAGGCTGCGTAAGCCTAAGGGGAGCGGGAAAGCAGGTTGTAAAACCCAAAATTAGCGGGAGAGCAAGTTGTAACTCCTAAGGATAGCGAGAAAGTGAGTTGTGAGATCCAGAAGATAGTGGGAGAGCGGGTTGTAAAACCCAAAGGAGAGCGGGAAAGCGGGTTGTGAGACCCAAAGGAGAGCGAGAAAGCGGGCTGTGAGACCCAAAGGACAGCGGGAGAGCGGGTTGTAAAACCCAAAGGAGAGCGGGACAGCGGGTTGTGAGACCCAAGAAAAGTGGGAAAGTAGGTTGTAAGACCCAAGAAAAGTGGGAAAGTAGGTTATAAAATCGAAAGGATAGCGGGAAAGCGGGTTGTAAGACCTAGAGGACAGCGGGTTGTAAAATCCAAAAGAGAGCGGGAAAGTGGGTTGTGAGACCCAAAGGAGAGCGAGAAAGAAGGTTGTAAAATCCGAAGGATAGTGGGAAAGTAGGTTGTGTAAGCCCAAGAAGAGCGGGAAAGCGGGTTATAGAATCGAAGGAAAGCGGGAGAGCAGGCTGTGTAAACCTAAAGCTAGAGAGCAGGCTGTGTAAGCCCAAGGGTAGCTGGAGAGCAGGCTGTGAAAGCCTAAGGTTAATTGGAGAGTGGGAGAGCAGGCTATAAGAGCCGGAGGATTGGATATTTGATATATATATATATATATATATATATAAGCGGGTTTTGGCCGAGGTGGTAAACCAAAGGATAGCATATCCGAGATACATGAGAGCAGGCTTCGGCCGGAATGGCTGAGCCGCGAGATGAAAGATTTGAACGTATAAAAGTGGGCTTTGGCCATAGTGTCCAAGCTGAAGGATGGGATATCTAACATGTAAATGAGAATGGGCTTTGGCCTAGACAACTAAGCCAAAGGATAGAACCTCTGCACTTTACTCTAGCAGGCTCTTCTTTCATCTTCAACTTTTCTTTCTTCTTTTGTTTTCAGCATTTGCCCCAAGAGCGGAGCACCATATGCATCTCAAGTTTTCTTCGCTTCTCGCCATAGCTTGAGGGGCTTGAAATACCCTTTAGCATAAGTGTTGCTTCAGCTGGCACAGCGAGGCCATGTTGGCCGACTTCTTAAAGATGGGCAAGTCGTGCGAGAGAGGTGGGTCCACCTTGTGCTCACCCATTCGTAATTCACCTTTCTGAATTAGGCCTTCAACGATATCATTGAATGCATAGCAGTCCTCAATGGAGTGCCCCCTTTGTTGGTGATAGGGATAGAATTGATGATCATCTTTCCATCTGGCATCACTTGGCCTTTTGGGCTCCGGGAGGACGACCTTGTCGTATCCATGGGCCCACTCAAACAGCGTGTGAGTTTTGTCATTCGAAAAGGAATATGGCTTCTTCATTCTTCCTCTCAATGAGGATTTTTACTCAGCGGGCTTGGTGGCAAAAGGGCCGGCCGCCTCTTTTGATTTGTTCCTCTACTGCTCGAAAGCTGTAAAATCAATAGCATGCATTTCTTCTTGCATCGGCCGTCTGCAAGCTAGTTTATTCTTTTGAATCGGGGTAGCAGTAGCCGGGCAGTGCTTTACCAAAAGGGCTTCAACATCGGTTGCCAGATCATTCAATTGATCGAAGGACTTGACTTCGACGCCAATTTCCCGTAGTAGGTTATGCGTCTTCATGCTACGTTTGCACATTTGTATAGCATCCCTATGGCCGGGTGGGTGTCTGCACCTTGCACTGAGATTTCTCCATCGTTGGATGTAGACTGAAGCAGACTCACCATCGTGTCGCTTGGCCAAATCTAGTTGCACCTTGGTGACTTCTCCCTCGGCTGGCCTCGTTTCAGTGGTTTGTCTCATTTTTAGCTTGTTCACTGCTAGAGAAGCTATCAGACTCGGACGCAAGCTGACTAATTGTAGAAGCGGGTTTATTAGTGGGATTGCCTGAGGTGTCATAGTTGCCTCCTGGCATGCCCGAGAAGTTGAGGAATGCGCCGAGGGCCCATGTTGCAACTGCTGAGGGAGGGTGACTGTGACGACCCAGGGTCTGGATACCGGGTATACCCGATACCACTTAGATTATGAGAAGCCTCCCAAGTGCGGTAACGCTCCAAAGGGATAAAAGGAGTGTGTGGAGTACATTGATGTTCCAGATAAAGCAGTAAGAAATTAATATTTCAATGATCAGGGTTGCTAAAGTAGCAAAATAAAATTACATTTCCAATTAAAAATTTAAATTACAGAGTCTAGTCCAAATAAAGACAAGTACAGTCCAACAGGAAAGAGAACGTACTCTCAAGTCGGGGGAAGCCCGACACTCGCAACGCTGGCAACAACGAACTGACGGACAGTGCCACAAACCACGAGGAAGAAGAATGACAACACCTGAAAAGTAGGGGTGAGTAGCGTGTCACTGGCTCGGTAGGGGTCCCGCAGATCCCCACTAGAAACAACACAGTAAGACGCAAGACAACAGCGTTAAACAGTAAAGCAGGAGCAGAAGTAACAACAGTTAAAGAAAGAGTAAAGTTGTACCGAACAGAAACATGGCAGTCGAACGAACCACGGCTCTCTAAGCTACTCCAAACAGCAACAAGATGGTGAACCCCTATCTCACAAAGAAAGGCGTTACCGATCCGTCGACAAAGCACTATGTAATGCCCGAAGATTTACTAAGAATTTTTTAGATTTAAAATATAATTATTAAGCATTTAATGGGCTATTAATTAAATTATGGGTAATTAAATCCAATTATTTAGACCCTATACTAATCCAAGAGGATTAGACTCGTATAATAAACCCAATTGGCCCAAAAGATGTTTTGGACCTTAGCCCATATTCTAGAACCTTAAAACTAGTGTAATCACGTAATTATGTGATAATTACTCTTTAGTAGATATAAAAAATGGATAATAACATGGATAATATCAAAAGAGTTTGAACTAGCTTCAAATTTGACGCTCAAGGTGGAAAACGGTCTATCGCAAGACCGCCAGGGACAATAAGCGGTCCAGTCCTAGATCACTAAGCTCTGTCAGTTCCGTGAGTATGAGAAAGCGTGAAAAGATTGGATTTTTTAGCATTCAAATCACCTAGGATCGATTCTATCTACTAATTAGATAAGTCTAGAAGGCTAGAAGATCGAATTGAAAGTCTAATTGAGACTCTAAGTTTGTTCTAATCCATGAAAACCTAGCTAATCCTATAAATAGACCCCAGATTTGACGTGTGCGACACCTACTTTTGGCTCACGAGGAACTAAGGTAAGGAGACAGAATTAAAGGTAAGTTCTTTAGAATATTTTGTTCATAAAACTAAGGTCTAACTGCCCTCCGAATTTCATTCTAGGAGATTAAGTCTACAAGGAGTTAGAGGCTTCCAAAGTTGTTGATCCTACATCAATAACTCAGGAAATAGTGTGGCTGACCCAAGAAGATCGGGGAAATAGAAGCCCTAAATGAGGTAATTAGATAGAGGTTCTTTAGAACAATTTATTTCTTATTGTACCCTCTTCTTACCCTCAAAACTTTACGTCCTTAGGTCAAGGGAATTAGGAGATACAGGAGGGTAAAGTTGTTGTGTAATTCCCCAGAAATTTTATAGACTATTTCTGAAGTATTTAAGAATTTTCTTAGAATTTATAAGAATTTTAAAAGACCAAAATGGATTTATAAATGAATTTTTGGGTTAAATAAATCATTATTAAGGTCCAAGTATGATAACCAATTAACCTAGCCTATTTAAATAAAGCCCAAAGGACGTATGGACCAAGCCCATGAAGTTTGGCCCATATTCTAGAAGGTTAATTAGTTTATTCACGGAATACAAGAGATAAATACTCCTGGTTAAGATAATTAAGTGGATAAATGAATGAAAGAGTTTGAATTAAATTCAAATTCGGTGCCCAATAGTAAAGGCGGTCTATCGCGAGACCGCTAGGGGAAAGTTGGCGGTCCAGTCCTAGACCGCTAATTTCTGTCAGTTCCGTGAAATGAAGAAAGAGCAAAAAGATAGGATTTTTGACATTTTAACTCCTAGAGATCGCGGTGGAAGGACTGGTAAGCATTCTTAGGACTCTCAGAAGTTGGTTTGATGCCAAATAGGGACTCTAGAATTGATCTAATCCACGAAACCCTAGCAAAAACCTGTAAATAGACCCTAGGTTTCACTTGCGCGACCCCTATGTTTGGCTCGCGTGGAACTAAGGTAAGACGGCTTTAATTCAGGTAGGTTCTTTAGAGGTTTTTATTCTTAATACTAAGGACTAACTTGCCTCAAAATTTCGTGCTAGGAGATCAGCCTATCAGGAAGATAGAGGCACCCAAAGTTACTGGTTCCACATCAACGACCTAGGAGACTGTGCAACGGTGTGGTGAAGACCAAGAAATTAGAGACCCAAAACGAGATATTTAGAAGTTGCACCTTTAGAACTTTTTGTTCTCTTTTGTATCTTCTTCTTACCCTCCAAATTTGACGTCTTTAGGTCAAGAGAATCAAGAGTTATTAGGACGTGAAGTTGCTATTTTAGCACAAGAAGTGCAGGGAACTAGGGTTAACTTCCAGGCTTAAATTCGAAGTTAAAAGCCAAGAACAGAGGTAGGTCATCTCATGAATGGTTAAAACATCATTCTAAGATTAAAATCCCTCTTGTTGCACTTGATTTCATGCTTTATAGACCGAGAATTTCATATTTTAGTTGGGAATATGCATCTAGTGCATCATTCAAAAACATCTCTTACCCTTAATTTAATTTGAAGAATTCTCTGGTTATAATACACGAATCCCATGCATATTATTGGCCTCTCTTCGTTCTATCATGGTAGAAGTTTATATATGTTGGTTTCCAGGCATGATATGTCTTGGATTATCATTTAGTTCAATTGTTTAGTTTCTGTCAAGCCAAACGGCCTAAAAATGGACCGCCAGCATTGGTTAGCGGCCCTATGATAAACCACTTATAGATGATTAGCGGCCAGTATATAGACCGTTTGTGTTCATATCATTTCACCGTTATAGAACCACAAGCGGACGTACGATAGACCGCTTAAGCCCTACAAACAGCTGTAAATTTGACCGCCAACGTTCTAAATTCTATCAACCCGAGACTGAATAAAGAACATCCCATTAAACTTATAATATGCCTAGTTAATAGTGCTCCAAGCCTGTTTTAAGTATTATTTCTTACTATGGGTTTTATTATTGTCACAACAATGGATTTCATGATTCCTTAGTATACTTGGGATTATTTTAAGCATAAGTTAGTTTCATGCCAAATCCATATATTTTTGTATTAAATCCGGTTTAAATGCTACATTGACAAGATTTATTATTGATTGTCACGGAATACACATTCTCTTCTCATCTATAGAGTCACTTTCATATGTACATGGCATATATCCTAGTATATGACCATTAGTTACACCTATGCACATTAGGCACACAATCTTGGACTTGATAACCTCTCCTTTGGATATTCCTTCCAACGGATTAGGAAATCTTGTTTCAAGGCCTCCGTAATTCTCCGTGAGTCTGGGTTTCCCTCTAGGACGTCGAGTTGGGTGTACCATTAAAGCCCATTGTCTAGAAAGCACTTATACCGGTGTTTTATTTTTCTAAAACTTAGCAGCCTTATGGTTGACCGCCATAGTCTGCTAGCGGACCTTCACTAGACCGCTAATGAATCTTAGACGGTTCTTCATTTGACCACTAAAGATTCCAGATAATATGTTTTAAATATCGAACAGTCTGGTCATTAACGGTCCAGAACTAGATCGCTTTCTTCATGAAACGGCCAGGTAAACGACCGCTATTTTCCTAAGTATAGTTAACCCGAGGTTTGACCCAAGGGTTAATATTCCTATGATCCTAGATAGTTCAATTGATTATCTAGAACCTGTCACACTATTTCAAAGATATTTAAGTAAAATTTGAAAGTTAAAGAATGTACCGTTATGCTGCCGATTTATTTTCATGCCATAACCTAGTTATTAATGCATTTCTTGAACCCTCATATTCATATTTTGAGCATTCTTTCATTGATATTGTATCTTGAAGACCATTATTGGACTTGTTACTTACATGGCCAAACGTTATTGTTATATACGTGGAAGTAGCTTGATTTCTACTTGAAGATGCAGTTCGGGCACTGATTGTGTTCAAGGGCTCTATGCTAGTCCCCTCGGCTGATTGTCGGAAAGATACTATATAAACCATGGGGTATGATGCTACTGGCATCGCATTACGCTGGGAGTACTTTTTTAATAAATAATTAAAAATCCACGGATTACACAGACTTGATACATGAAGTACTTGCTATTTAGCAAAAAAATAGTTAAGTGCTTGTTACATGACTTGCTAGTACATTCTTGTTACATTCTTGTTCATGAAAGGCCATTGTTACATTCTTGCTTGATTATATTAGTTCAATCATTGTCTCGTATCTCAAACATGATAGTGTCTTGTTACTTTGGTTGTACTCACGTGATTTATCATATCTGCATGATTTTATCTTATTCTTTAGAGCTAAGACATTAATCACTTTAACATTGCCTTCATGTTGATGCGAAGATACCTACTGGACAAGTGTGCCCATTACCTATTTTTCAATATTTTCAGGAAGTACCAGTGGGTCAGATTCGGATTCAGGTCATTCCAGTGATGGGTCCGAGAGCGATTAATGAGTGAAGACTTAGGAAGTTCAAAATGTCTAGATTGAGTCTATATAATTTTCTCTTATTGAGTCTAGCAAATTTAAGAAAGTCAATGTATCATGTATTTGAATTAGGGTTGTTATTATTAATAAAAGTGAAGGTTTGAATAAGTTATTGTGCAATTACTTTGTGTGATTATTTTGCGCTCTGATTATTCTTGCTTGCAAGAGGCTTACCATGTCGGCTATTGGTGTTCCCGATTGTTTCCGGTGCATAATCTCGGGACGTGACAGTTAAGTTGGTATCAGAGCACTGGGACTAGAAGTCCTTGGAAAATATCATGTCATAGGATAAGTCCGAGGCTTAAGGACCCATACCTATGAACTAAGGAAGAAATTCCCCACATATGTGAGAATTTGGTAGAGCTCGAGAAGAGATAGTAAATTATCTCTAGATTAACCTTTTTAAATTCCATGAGAGTTAATGATTTGTTATTTCTCTCAGGTACAATATTATCTCAATGGCTCATCACGTAGATTGGAATGGTATGCAAGAGACCGTTGCTGGTCTTACTCAAGCATTGCAAACTATGGCGCAAGCTGGCGCAGGGGCAAGAGCTGGAGATTTACATCGTAACTTTCGGAGTCTAAACCCTCCACGATTTTATGGTTCTTCTAATCCAGACGAAGTTGAGAACTGGATTGATGAGATGAACCGTATATTTGAGGTCATGCAATGTGCTGACCAAGAGAAAGTGCGTCTTGCCACTTTTCAACTTAACAAAGATGCACGTACATAGTGGAAGTCAGTTCCGACACCGCCAGCAGATGCACCCCATACATGGGAAGGTTTTCTTACGCTATTCCGTGCCAAGTATTTTTCTGAGCACGTCAAGGAGCGGAAGGCTATGGATTTCGCTTCTTTACACCAGGGCATGTTGTCGGTGGCAGAATATGAGCTTCAATTTTTCAGGCTGGGGCCGTATGCTCCTCATCTGGTCAGTACCGACTTACTAAAGGCTAATCAATTTATGGATGGTTTAAGACACAATTTTATTCAGCAACTCGGGACTCAAAATATCCGTACTTATGCGGAGATGGTCCAACAGGCATACCTGTGCGAAAGGACCTTAGAGAAGGTCAAAAAATTAAAAGGAAAAGGCGAAGAACCGAGTCGAAGATCAGATCGGTGTGATAAGAAAGGCAAGTTCAACATCACGGAACCCTATAAATCCCATCCTTCTTTTGTACTATTCGATACTGGTGCTTCTCATTCCTTTATATCTACCGCCTTTGCAAAGACCTTGCCAGTTTCATCAGTTCTTTTACCTTTAGACCTTGCTATTACTACACCTTTAGGTCTTGGAACCCAACTCACAAACTATTACCCCGATAGTGAAGTAAGGGTAGAAGGTCACAATATTCCCGCAAACCTCGTATGCCTTGACATGGAGGGCTACGATGCTATATTAGGTGTAGATTGGCATGTAGACCATGATGCCTACATAAATTGCCAGAATAGGATTATCTCTTTTCAAAAATCAGGTCTTCCAAGGTTTTCTTTCCTTGGTATCAAATATAGGAAGCACCCTACTATTATTTCATCTCTTCATGCTTGCAAACTTATCTCGCAAGGATGTGAAGCCTTTCTTGCTTCCGTAATTATCACTGAATCCAAGGAGATTACCTTAAAAGATATTCCTATCGTAAATGAGTTTCCTGATGTATTTCCATCAGATTTACTCGGTTTACCACCCGAAAGGGAAGTAAACTTCTCCATTGAACTCATTCCCGGAGCAGCACCTGTTTCAATAGCTCCCTACAGGATGTCCCCCACAGAACTTAAGCAATTGAAGAAACAGCTTCAGGAGTTATTGGAAAAGGGATTCATACGACCTAGCACATCCCCTTGGGATGCGCCAGTTCTATTTGTCAAGAAGAAAGATGGATCTCTCAGGTTATGTATCGATTACAGGCGACTGAATCAGCTTACTATCAAGAACAAGTATCAGTTGCCGTGTATCGATGAGCTCTTTGATCAAATTTCAAGAGCAGAATATTTTTCTAAGATGGACCTCAGGTCAGGATATCATCAGCTCAAGATCAAAGATGAAGACATGTATAAAACTACTTTCCGGAGCAGATATGACCACTATGAATTTGTAGTAATGCCGTTCGGGTTAACCAATTCCCCGACAGCTTTTATGCAACTGATGAATAATGTCTTCCAGCCTTATCTTGACCAGTTTGTAGTCATCTTCATTGATGACATCCTTATATATTCCAAGACTAAGGAAGAACATGAAGAGCACTTAAGGATAGCCTTGCAGATACTAAGAGAACACAAACTCTATGCGAAGCTTAGTAAGTGCGAGTTTTGGCTTAAGGAAGTGTCTTTCCTTAGCCATATTATTTCAAAGGAAGGTATCACTGTCGATCCTTCTAAGGTGGAAGCTGTTAAGAATTGGAGCCGGCCAACGACCGTGTCAGAAGTAAGAAGCTTTCTAGGGCTAGCTGGCTATTATAGGAGATTTATTAAGGATTTCTCTAAGATCGCCGTTCCTTTGACTAGACTTAGAAGAAAAGAAAATCATTTTGTATGGTCGAAAGACTGCAAGGAGAGTTTTCTAACTCTTAAGGATCACCTCACCACAGCCCCTATTCTGACATTGCCCGTTGAGGGTGGTAGATTTGAAGTCTATACGGATGCATCTGGCATTGGCCTAGGATGTGTTCTCATGCAAAATGGGAAGGTGATTAGTTATTCCTCAAGACAATTGAAGCGTCATGAAGAGAATTACCCTGTGCATGATCTGGAATTAGTTGCGATTATTTTCACTTTGAAGATTTGGAGACATTACCTTTATGGGGAGAAATTCAGTATATTCTCATATCATAAAAGTCTGAAATATCTTTTCACCCATAAGGAATTAAATATGCGACAACGCAGATGGTTGGAGTATCTCAAGGACTTCAACTTTACAATTCAATATCATCCAGGGAAAGCAAATGATGTGGCTAACGCTCTTAGCAGAAGACCAAGGGCTACTCTAGCAAGCCTCAGGAAAGGTATGAATTATCTTATCAAAGATTTCTCTCACTTGAATCTTGATATTGACAGGGAAAAAGATGGATGTATAATTGCTAATATAAGGTCTCAACCTACATTGATTGAGGATATAGTCAAATTACAAGAGAATGACCTTGCATTAATGGAGATCAAGGATAATATTGACTAGAGACCAGAATTGTCTATCTCAAATGATGGAAGACTACTATTTAAAGATAGGATTTGCGTGCCAAATCACAATGACACTAAGAAATTAATCATGGAAGAGGCACATAAGTCAAGGTCTGCTGTTCATCCTGGTGCTACCAAGATGTATCAAGATTTGAAAAGAAATTTTTTGTGGCCCAACATGAAGAGGGAGGTAGCGGATTTTGTGTCCCGTTGTCTCACTTATCAACAGGTCAAGACAGAACATTTAAAACCCACAGGTAAATTACACCCCTTGAATACCCCCGAGTGGAAGTGGGAAAGTATAGGGATGGATTTTATCATGGGTTTGCCTAAGACAAGAGGAGGACACGATGGTATATGGGTGATCATATACCGATTGACTAAGTCTACACATTTTCTACCGATCAAAAGTCGATGATCTGTGGATGTACTAGCAGCATTATACATGAGGGAAATCGTCAAATTGCACGGTGTCCCTGTCAGCATCATATCTGACCGAGATCCTCGGTTTACATCACAATTCTGGAAGGGTCTACAACATTCTTTAGGGACCCGATTAAACTTTAGCACGGTATTCCATCCATAAATTGATGGTCAAACAGAAATGACAAATCAAGTGGTGGAAGATATGCTCAAGGCTTGTGCTATTGACTTTGGAGGAAGTTGGCATGATCACTTTTCTTTAGTGGAATTTGCATATAACAATATCTATCAAGCTAGCATACAAATGGCACCATTTGAAGCCTTATATGAAAGAAGCTGTCGTTCGCCTATTTGTTGGAATGAAGTAGGAGAAAGACAATTTCTCGGTCCCGACATCATTAGGGATACTACCGAGAAGATAAAACTCATTCGAGAAAGACTTCAAATGGCACAAGACAGGCAGAAATTGTATGCTGACAATCGAAGGCGCGACTTGGAGTTTCAAGTAGGAGATCATGTGTTCCTTAAAGTTTCTCCAGGTCGGGGTATTAGAAGATTTGGTATTAAGGGCAAGCTTACTCCAAGATTCATTGGCCCCTTTGAGATTCTCGAAAGGGTTGGTGAGGTTGCATATAGAATTACTTTACCCCCTCAACTTTCTGAAGTCCATGATGTATTTCATGTCTCAATGCTCAAGAAGTATGTTCCTGATCCTTTCTATGTAATCACTTACGACAATTTGGAGATCAAAAAGGACTTAACATACGAGCAAAAGTCAATAAAGATCGTTGAACACGAAGTTCGTCAATTGCGGAATAAAACTATTTCGATGGTCAAAGTCCAATGGACCAAGTTGTGTCCATATGAAGCAACATGGGAAACCGAAAAAGTGATGCGCAAAAGATTTCCAGAATTATTTAACTGTAAGTACACTCTCCATATAATCCATATATTAAATTTGGCGACCAATTCTCTTAAGTGGGGGAGGGTGTAATGCCCCGAAAATTTTATAGAATATTTTTGAAGTATTTAAGAATTTTCTAGTAATTTATAAGAATTTTAAAAGACCAAAATAGATTTATAAATGAATTTCTAGGTTAAATAAATCATTATTAAGGCCCAAGTGTGATAACCAATTAACCTAGCCTATTTAAATAAAGTCTAAAGGACTTAAGGACCAAGCCCATGAAGTTTGGCCCATAATCTAGAAGGTTAATTAGTTTATTCACGGAATACATGGGATAAATACTCCTTGTTAAGATAATTAAGTGGATAAATGAATGAAAGAGTTTGAATTAAATTCAAATTCGACGCCCAATAGTAAAGGCGGTCTATCGCGAGACCGCTAGGGGAAAGTTGGCGGTCTAGTCCTAGACCGCTAATTTCTGTCAGTTCCGTGAAATGAAGAAAGAGCAAAAAGATAGCATTTTTGACATTTTAACTCTTAGAGATCGCGGTGGAAGGACTAGTAAGCATTCTTAGGACTCTCAGAAGTTCGTTTGATGCCAAATAGGGACTCTAGAATTGATCTAATCCACGAAACCATAGCAAAAACCTATAAATAGACCCTAGGTTTCACTTGCGCGACCCCTATGTTTGGCTCGCGTGGAACTAAGGTAAGACAACTTTAATTCAGGTAGGTTCTTTTGAGGTTTTTATTCCTAATACTAAGGACTAACTTGTCTCAAAATTTCGTGCTAGGAGATCAACCCATCAGGAAGATAGAGGCACCCAAAGATGCTAGTTCCACATCAACGACCCAGGAGACTGTGCAATGGTGTGGTGAAGATCATGAAATTAGGGACCCAAAATGAGGTATTTAGAAGTTTCGCCTTTAGAGCTTTTTGTTCTCTTTAGTATCTTCTTCTTACTCTTCAAATTCCACGTCTTTAGGTTAAGAGAATCAAGAGTTATTAGGACGTGAAGTTACTGTTTTAGCACAAGAAGTGTAGGAAACTAGGGTTAACTTCAAGGCTTAAATTTGAAGTTAAAAGCCAAGAACAGAGGTAGGTCATCTCATGAACGGCTAAAACATCATTCTAGGATTAAAAGCCCTCTTGTTGCACTTGATTTCATGCTTTATAGACCGAGAATTTCATGTTTTAGTTGGGACTATGCATCTAGTGCATCATTCATAAATATCTCTTAGCCTTAATTTAATTTGAAGAATTCTTTGGTTACAATACACGAATCTCATGCATATTGTTGGCCTCTCTTCATTCTATCATGGTAGAAGTTTATATATGTTGGTTTCCAGGCATGATATGTCTTGGATTATCATTTAGTTCAATTTTTTAGTTTCTGTCAAGCCAAACGGCCTAAAAATGGACCGCCAGCATTGGTTAGCGGCCCTACGATAAACCACTTATAGATGATTAGCGGCCAGTATATAGACCGTTTGTGTTCATATTATTTCACCGTTATAGAACCACAAGCGGACGTACGATAGACCGCTTAAGCCCTACAAACGGCTATAAATTTGATCGCCAACGTTCTGAATTCTGTCAACCCGAGACTGAATAAAGAACAGCCCATTAAACTTATAATATGCCTAGTTAATTGTGCTCCAAGCCTGTTTTAAGTATTATTTCTTACTATGGGTTTTATTACTGTCACAACAATGGATTTCCTGGATCCTTACTATACTTGGGATTATTTTAAGCATAAGTTAGTTTCATGTCAAATCTATATATTTTTGTATTAAATCCATGGTTTAAATGCTACATTGACGAGATTTATTATTGATTGTCACAGAATACACATTCTCTTTTCATCTATAAGTCATTTTCATAAGTACATGGCATATATCCCAGTATATGACTATTAGTTACACCTATGCACATTAGGCACACAATCTTGGACTTGATAACCTCTCCTTTAGATATTCCTTCCAACATATTAGGAAATCTTATTTCAAGGCCTCTGTAATTCTCCGTGAGCTTGAGATTCTCTCTAGGACGCCGAGTTGGTTGTACCATTAAAGCCCATTGTCTAGAAAGCACTTATACCGGTGTTTTATATTTTTGGAACTTAGCGGCCTTATGGTTGACCGCCATAGTCTGCTAGCGGACCTTCACTAGACCGCTAACGGATCCTAGACGGTTCTTCATTTCACTGCTAAAGATTCCAGATAATCTATTTTAAATATCGAATAGTCTGGTCATTAACGGTCCAGAATTAGACCCCTTTCTTCATGAAACGGCCCAGTAAACAACCGCTATTTTCTTAAGTAGAGTTAACCCGAGGTTTGACCCAAGGGTTAATATTCCTATGGTCCTAGATAGTCCAATTGATTATCTAGAACCTGTCACACTATTTCAAAGATATTTAAGTAAATTTTGAAAGTTAAGGAATGTACTGTTATGCTGCTGATTTATTTCCATGGCATAACCTAGTTATTAATGCATTTCTCGAACCCTCATATTCATATTTTGAGCATTCTTTTATTGATATTATATCTTGAAGACCATTATTGAACTTGTTACTTACATGGCCAAACTTTATTGTTATATACGTGGAAGTAGCTTGATTTATACTTGAAGATGCAGTTCGAGCACTGATTATATTCAAGGG
This sequence comes from Amorphophallus konjac, assembly GCA_022559845.1. Taxonomy (NCBI): domain Eukaryota; kingdom Viridiplantae; phylum Streptophyta; class Magnoliopsida; order Alismatales; family Araceae; genus Amorphophallus; species Amorphophallus konjac. Next base: position 32,871,988 of record CM040125.1, read on the forward strand.
CTCTATGCTAGTCCCCTCGACTGATTGTCGGAAACATACTATATAAATCATGGGGTATGATGCTATTGGCGTCGCATTACGCTGGGAGTACTTTCTTTATAAATAAGTGAAAATCCACGGATTACACGGACTTGATACATGAAGTACTTGCTATTTAGGAAAAAATAGTTAAGTGCTTGTTAAATGACATGCTAGTACATTCTTGTTCATGAAAGGCCATTGTTACATTCTTGCTTGATTATATTAGTTCAATCATTGTCTCGTATCTCAAACATGATAATGTCTTGCTACTTTGGTTGTACTCACGTGATTTATCGTATTTGCATGATTTGATCTTATTCTTTAGGGCTAAGACATTAATCACTTTAACATTGCTTTCATGTTGATGCGAAGATACATACTGGGCAAGTGTGCTCATTACCTATTTTCCAATCTTTTCAGGAAGTACCAGTGGGTCAAATTCGGATTCAGGTCATTCCAGTGATGGGTCTGAGAGCGATTAAAGAGTGAAGACTTAGGAAGTTCAAAATGTCTAGATTGAGTCTATGTAATTTTCTCTTATTGAGTCTAGCAAATTTAAGAAAGTCAATGTCTCATGTATTTGAATTAGGGTTGTTATTATTAATAAAAGTGAAGGTTTGAGTAAGTTATTGTGCAATTACTTTGTGTGATTATTTTGCGCTCTGATTATTCTTGCTTGCAAGAGGCTTACCATGCCGGCTGTTCACGTTCCCGATTGTTTCCGCTGCATAATCTCAGGGCGTGACATGCTGATTCGGTTCAGAACGAGTAGAGAACTAGGGTTGACTTTTAGCCTTAAATTCAAAATTTAAAGTCCAAGACAGAGGTAGGTTATCTCGTGAATGGCTCAAACTCGACGTTAGGGATAAAAGCCCTCTAGTTTCAATTGATTTCATGCATTGTACCTTGAGAATTTGATATTTTCATTCGGGCTATGCATCTAGTATACTCCTTATGCATGAACTAGCCTTAATGAAGAAAAATGAATTTTCTTGTTTATTATACAAACCTATGCATATTGATGGCCTATATTCATTCTATCATAATTATGAAAATTTATATATGTTGATCTCCATGCATGATATGCCTTGGTTTAGCATTTTGTTTATTATCATTTAGTTCTCGGTTTAACTCAGGAGGAAACGGTCTTCCTACAGACCGCCAGGAACTCTAGCGGTCGTACGATAGACCGCTAGCCACAGTGAAACGGTTCTATACTAGACCATTTGCGTTTACGATTTTCTATAATTTTGTTAACCGAAACATATTGCAGATTAGCCTTAATCAAAGTATGGTAAGCCTAGTTAACTAAATTTTAATCCTAATTTGAGCATTGGTTTCATATACTTAGTTGTATTTACTGTTCATCATAGTAGATTTCATGTTTTTATGATCATTGGTGTTATTTTTAACTTATGTTAATTTATGACCAAAATCATATACTCTTATAATAATTATATGTTTCAAATGATAAAGGATTCATGAGTTAACTTGATCATGGTTTTACATGATTCTCTCTCTTCTAGAGTCATATTCTTAAGTACATGGCACATATTCCGGTATGTTGTCATTAGTTACACTTTTTGCACATTAAGTACACAATCTTGGACTTGATAACCTCTCCATTGGATATTCCTTCCAACGGACTAGCAAATCTTGTTTCAAGGCCTCCATAAGACTCCGCGAGCCTGGGATTCCTACTAGGACGCCGAGCTGGTTGTACCCTTAAAGCCCATTATCTAGAAAGCACTTTTACCAGTGTTTTATATACTCTGGACCTTAGCGGCCATATGAACGACCCTCTAACTTCTGCTAGCGGCCATGCACTAGACCGCTAACAGATACCTAACGGCCATCTTCTAGACCGCTAACGCTCCAGATGGGTTTTTACTACATCGATGTCGTTAATCTATGAAACAGTCCATATCTAGACCGCTAAGCGTGCTAAACGGCCCAGTAATAGACCGCTTGGTTCCTGATTATGTCTAACCCGAGGTTTGACTTTGGGGTTGGTTTTCTTGAGTTCCTAGATGATCTTAGGATTATCTGGAGCCTAAATTATGTTTAACAAAGTTAAACTTGAATTATGAAACTTAAAGAATGTACCGTTATGCTACCGAATTTTCTCTATAGCATAACCTAGTTATTAATGTATTTTTTGAATTCTCATGATCAAATATTGGTACGTTCTATATCTTGGCTACCTTATTATGGAATTATTATTGAACTTGTACATTATTGGCCGTATTGTTGTTATAAACGTAGAAGTAGCTTGATTTATACTTGAAGATGCAGTTCGAGCACTGATTGTATTCAAGGACTCTATGCTTGTCCCCTCGACTGATTGTCAGAAACATACTGTAAAGCATAGGGTATGATGCTACTAGCGTCGCATTGCACTGGGAGTACTTTCTCTATAAATAAGTGAAATATCCACGGGATCCACATAAATTCACAAAGTACTTGCTATAAAGCGAAAAGTACTTACTTGCTTGTTACATGACTTTCTAGTGCATAGCCTTCATGGTTATGAAGTGTACATTCTTGTTACATTCTTGTTCATGGAAAGGCCAAAAATTTACATTCTTGGTATATTCTTGATTAATCATATTCTCATATCGCAAGCTTGATCATATCTGGTTACTTTAGCTTTATTCGCGTGCTTTGTCGTATTTGCATGATTTATCTTATTCTCTAGAGCTAAAATGATAATCACTTAAACTTGCCACCATGTTGATACGAAGATACCTACTGAGCATGTGTGCTCATTACCCTACTTTCCACTCTTTTTCAGGAAATTCTAGCGGGTCGGAATCGGATTACTCAAGTGATGGTTCCGAGAGTGATTGATGGTTCGAGAGAAGCCATAGTCATTAAGTCTAGTCGAGTCATGATGTAATTTTTATTTTTATTGAGTCTAGTAAAGAGTCAAAGGTCTATTGTACTTTGAGATTATTATTGTTATGAAATAAAGTGAAGTTTGGAAAAATTACTTGTGCAATTACTTTTATGTGATTGACTTGCGCTCTGATTATATTACTTCCTCAAGACGCACTAGCCGACTGTTCAAGTTCCCGATTGTTTCCGCTGCATAATCTCGGGGCATGACAGACTAGCTCCATAGCGAAAGCCTATAGAAACAGGCAAAAGCCTTAGAAAAGACCTACACAGTCAAGAAACATTAACGCATACACAACTAGATCGTCGTGCACGCTACACTGGCCTCGGGTGAAGCCAAGAACAGACTACCCAGAAAAGTCACGGAAGCACAATAAGTCAGGTGTCAGGTGATAGAAGTACCTCCTCACTAGAAGAACAGCCAGATGCGTCCACTGTCGTCTTATATTGCGCCCCAAGTACCTCCCACACGCCTGGAACGGTGGTAGCTGAGATACTCACAGAACCAAGTACAAGGAACAACAATAACGAGTGACTAGTCAGGGTCATGCCCGTCGACGCTCGTCCAAATGCCCCTAACCACGTGTGCATACACATGCTCATTGCCTTGAGCCAGGCCTCTAGCTAGTTTTTCCCTCAGTAGGATGCTACCGCAAAGCAAGGGGGCCCACGGAAACTAGCCTAAAAACCGTCGGTGGGGAACTCGCCCCGCCACCACTCCCAGGTGAGCCGACACACAGAAGTGTCGTCAGGCTACGACTAGTGGAGGCTCACTAGACACAGAGACTCCAAAACATCGAACACCGAAGTACAGATAGTGTAAGCACACACTTGTCACACGTACTATGGAGCATAATATAGTACACCACTGCAACCAGACTCAGGACAGTCAACTAGACCTGCTCACCATGATCTTTGAGTCACGAGACTCAGGTCAAGATCGTCGCACATTATCCTATGGGAAACAGCCTAGTCCTTAAGCCAAAAACTACGGGAAACACATTATCAATGAGTCCTCGGCCTCCGAGCCATACAACGGACTCACAATTCCGTATAACACGAAACACAGAACATGAAGGATAACCAGAAGCCCTCAAACCATATGGCACGCAAATTGAGGTAAGATGATACCTCCTAACGCCCAAAACCATGTCTTGATCCTCACCGGATGGATGAGACACTCACGAGGTCACGTGTCAACCATTGGATCACAACCGGGTTGACTAGAAATCATAATGATTCTGAAGTATCACGGAACATTACTCGATACAATGGCACTCCCGGCCACCCCACAACATGGTCACAGCCCTCATAGGACATCAAAGACATCCACAGAACAACGGGCAAACCACAAGGTTGAGCCAAGACAGTTGAAGGCCAAACTATCGGGAAAATAGAACTCTGGGAAGGAAACAGTCATTCGCTTGACTGCTAGGCAAACCAAGCGGTCAGCCAAAGGGCCGCTACCCTCACATAGAAAGCACAGTCTCTTGACGGTCACCGAAGGGCCGCACAAAGCCAAAGACGGTCTACATAGGGTCATCCCAATGAGCGTGGTGGTCAAGGACATGGCCACTACCCTCAGAAGACTCAAGCGAACAAAACTACAAAAGCATAGGGGTATGCGGTCTAGCTGAGGCCCCTACTAGCACAAGGTGGTCTCCTTAGGGCCGCAAGGTGACTGTAGCGGTCATGGTCTGGCCGCTTAACCTAGTCAACCCCGAACCGACTTAACCGGTCAACACCACTAAACGGTCTACCTTAAACCGTTTCACAGAGCCTAGCGGTCATCCTAAGGCCGCCCAGGGACACCCTGACGGTCAGATCTTGACCGCTAGCCCAAACCGACATTAAATCATAAGTAGCGGTCTTACATGGGCCGCCCAACCTCATGAAATGGGCAGCCGTTGGGCCGTTACCCAACGAATCGACTTAGCCAGAAGAACACGAAGAATAGTGGTCACCCATGGGCCGCTAATCAAAACGTAGCAGTCCTACCTGGGCCGCTGCACAGAGCTTAGCGGTCTATCATGGGCCGCTAGCTTACACAAAATGGTCTATCGCTCGACCGCTAAAACCTGAACCGACAAAGAACCATAACGGTCACCCATGGACCACTTAAGATATAAAAATGGTCTCTGAAAGGACCGCCAAGGCGTTACGGTGAGAAAACTATGGGAATGGCCAAAACCCAGCCTTTTCAGGCCCCAATCACGTCTAAACGATGGGGAAACAACCCTAAGCACGATATATGCCTTCCACAGTCCGAAAGGGATCAATTCAATGCTAAAATGATAAGAAACGTGGGTTCCTGGGCTCATACTGGCCAAAAATGGCAACCGATTACAGTAGAAATGGCGGGAATGAAATGCTAACATGCCATGGGTTCAAATGAAACTAACTAGGTAAGAAACCGTCGCCGGGAAAGGTGAACTCGTCTCACACCCCCCGAAGCATGCTTTCACCCTAAAGCTGGAAAAGTCGCTAGTTCTCGCACGGTTCAGCTCAAAATCACGAGGGAACGCAGAACAGGAGCAGGGCATCCATCTCCCTACCTCCACCGAAGTTTTCGCTTGCCGAAACGACTATACCACGCCGAAATCGATCGCACAAACCACCCACGTCGGCTTTGAATCCACGAATGGGATCATGCCAACCACGCCTCAATTCTCATGCGATCATGCACCACAGCAACTCCACGGCGTCCTCACCTCGTCTACCTCCGCCTCGATCGGCCGCCCGGGGGAGAGGAAGAGAAAGGAGAGAGAACGAGAGTGAACGTATGAAATGAGAGAGAGGAGAGAGGGTGAAGAAAGAAATAGGAAAAGGAAATTAGGAATTTCCTAATTTTTATGAAATCCAATTTTAGCCCGAAAATTCACTAATTCAGAAAAATAGGAAAAATAGTCTACGCGATCCTCGGAAGGAGCATAATGCAACTGTAGCGTCCTCGAGTCGATGAACTCAACAGTAAACTTTCCACAGGGTTCCGTAACTTGTACGAGAAAAAAACTCACATGGATCGTAAAACACAACTCAGGACCCACAAAAGCTATTCGATATCTCTCTGATAAAGATCCGAAAGACTCAGGGCATTACAGTGCCCCTTGCCTGGTCATACATCATTTGGGACATTGCCGGTGCCAGTGAGGCTTCGAGCGGCTCAGTACTGCCATGTAGAGCTTTAAATGAGGGTCCTACCCGCCCGGGTGTAGCTAGGTATAAACCCATCCTGCTTAGTTCTTTTCTCAACACTTCTCCTTCTTGGAGGTTTTGGTATAGCTTGGCCACCAGGGCAAGATCATATTGATAAGAGCCGGGAATGTTGCTTCCCGTCTTGACTTCGAGTGGGGCCAATGGCATCCTATCATCATTTCCGGACACGTTTAGTCCCTCAACAGTTGAAGTTTCTACCTCCAGGCCCTCATGCGGAGGAGGGGTATAATAGCATGCCCCTTCATTGGGCAGTGGAAGATGCCCCTGGTTCTCCGGAGAGCGATTAGTGTAATGAGAGGTAGTGGCTTCAGCTTGACCCGCGCTTGCCAGTGCGAGGCATATTTCCTCATTTTCTTCTTCAGTAGCATGAGCTTCGGATATCTCTTCAGGTATCGGCCGGTATACATATACCATGTTGATGGCTCTCTTCAAGTCAGGGAGTTCATGAGCGCGTGGAGGATCCACTTTGTGCTCACCCATTTGTAATTCCCCTTTCTTGATCAACCTTCCAATAGCGTCCTTGAATGGATAACAGTCTTCGATAGAATGCCCAATCATTTGGTGATATGGGCAAAAGTGGGGATCATCTTTTCTTCTAGCGTCTCCCGGTCTCTTTGGTTCCGGGAGAGTAATTTTGTTGTATTCAGTGGCCCATTTGAATAGGGCCTGAGTCCTCTCCTTGGGGAAGGAATACAGCTTCTTCATCTTGGTCTGCAGGGACGGGCCTTCTTGTTGTTCGTCGGGCTCAGTAAGGGGAGGGTTGGCAACCCCCCTTTTCTTTATCCGTTAGCTGGTCGAACGCCTTGAAGTCAACGGTGTGAATTTCTTCCGGCACAGGCAGCCTATCAGTCGGTTTGGCTCTTTGCCTTGCAGCAGTAGGAGCAGAGGAGTGACTGGAGAGGAAGGCCTCGATCTCTGCCACCACATTGTTCAATCGGTCGAAAGACTTGATTTCGATCCCGATCATCTTTTCAAGAATTTCCCGCTTCAGGTTTTACTTACAAATTTACACGGCATCTTCCTGGTGTGGCGGGCAACTGCACCTCATGCTTAGGTTTCGCCATCCTTTGTTGTATTCTAGAGCGGTCTCACTGTTCTTCTGCTTGGAAGCATATAGCTCAGCTACGGTCACCTCCCGACATGGAACTGCTCTCGGAATTATCGCTGCATGTCCGGCCAATCTTTGATAGCTCCAGTCGGTAAGTTTGAATACCATTCAAAAGCGAGTCCTGTGAGGGAGGACCCGAAGAACATGAGCCGGTAGGACTCGTCGGTCGCCAGATCGCCCATCACGTCGATGTAATAGGCTATATGTTCTTTTGGCGAACCTTGTCCGTTGAATTTATCAAACTTTTGTGGTTTATTGACGCCTAGCGGCAGTCTCTTAGCAGCATGAGGGACAGGGTATGGCACCCGGTACAAATCAAAAGTAGCATACTCATCATTGCCTCTGTCTCCCAGCGTCTTTTCAATCATTTATTCTATCATTATTCTGTTCATTATGGCCGGATCGACCAAGCTTGAGCAGGGTTGAGGTTGCTGCATCTGTGGCATCGCCACAACTGTTGCTTGAGTTAAGATAGCAGGCCCCTGGGGCTGGGAAGTAAGTTGCGAGGTCATGCCCCAGTGTAATTGAAAGCCGACTGAGAGGCCGTTATCTGAGGAGGAGCCTCCAATTTAGCTGCGCCTCGTTGTGAGGCTTGAGGAAGAACCTCGTCATGATTTAAAGTTGAAGCGTGCACACTCAGTTCATTGAGTTGCCTTTTCAGCATTTCGATTTCTTGCTTCTATTCTTGGAGCAGCATCATCATCATAGCTGGGTCGGGTGTAGAAAAGCTGGGAGCCTGACCTCCCCCTTCCACCGGGGCATTCGGGGAAGGTGGTGGCCTCTTGCCGTCATTTTCAGTAGTGATCATATTCACAGTCATCGTGACTAGATCTGCATTTGTTTCTTCAGCACGGGATTGTGCTGCCTCATTATGATTTGCAGGCGAAGCCTCGCAGCAGCCGGTCACCCAGCCATATTGCAAGTGAATATCTGGAGCTGCCGGCTTCTTTGGATGACTCTCCCGACATCATATGTGTGAGTGCTAACCTGCTGACCATAGGCTCGGAAGGTTGATTTGTGAGATGCCCGTGCAGGCATCTTGATCTTTTCTTCTTGTTCATTTTCTCTCAGAGCCGAGGCCCGTGCCTTGGGCACCCATGCTTGTTTGAATTTGATTAGCTTAGGGGCCAATCCACCCTTTGATTTGGACTTGAAGCGGTCCGTCTTGCTTTGGGCCAGTGCCTGGAAAGAGTTATGCACTAGTACTGTGAAAATCACCCTATCAGGTGTGACATTGGCCTATCAGCCGTTCAGAAAGACTCAGACACCTCCAATGAGCATGGACTTGCCAGAGGTTGAAAGCCGGCTCCGTAATGTGCCGGTGTTCTGCTTGGCCACGCTCCTGGCAGCCGAGGTGCGCCTCTTGCTTGAGGTGGAGTGGTGAGCGAGGTAGATGTGGTTGCCCACTCCTTCGGTCTTCTTTGGTGTCGCCGTTGCGGCGGCTAAGGGCTTCGTCTCCTGGATGTTCAGGAGGTCCACGAAGGCCACCCCCAAGAAGTTGGGGAATCCAACAACCGGAGGGAAACTGTCGAATTGGATCGGCACAGCGAGGTAGCCATGGTTGGCATGGCTGGCAACCATGAGCGGTCCGAATGTGACTGCCATTGATTTCTTCAGAATTCAACCTGCAATTTCAAATCGAGGATGTTAGAATTTTAGGAGGAGGCCATGGGGCCCCAAATCTCGGCGAAGAGATGAAAGGTAGTTCAGTCCCACTGAGCGTGCCAACTTGTCAGACGCACTAAAAACTCTTTAAAATATATTAGTTTGAATCTTTCTATCTTTTAGCATTTTATTTAGTGCGAGGGCGTGCCAGTAACCGAGCTGACAATATGTTCGGGCTTCGAGACTAGAGTGGTCCGAAGCTCGAGGTGGACTCCGTCTGACTAACCAGACGATTGTGGGTATTGGGTCGGGACTGGAGACCCGCCGCGCCATAAAGGTCACGGCGTTAATTACATCCTCTCGGAGAGGGGAAAACCTTTGATTAATCGCCAAGAAATGGGGCCGCATGGCCTAAACATCAAAAAAAAATTTATGAAAGAAGTAAATAGCATATTGAAAAGCATCAAAATCCCCCATAGTGGGGTGCAGAAGGACATTCGAAGTCATATCGGTCGAAAATTGACCATTTGATGTTCGGACGAATGTTTGGAATGAAAACATCACAGTCACAGCGGTAAGGCCGAAGCACATGTATGCTGGGGAATGGCAAGTTAATATTTGAAGAAAGAAGCCATAAGGCTAAATCCCGGTCAAAATGGTTTAAATTAGGTGGATTATTGACCCGGTGCAAAATCATGCCATGGCCATAGTGGGATGCAGCCCCGGGCCGGGAATGCCTTGCGGAGGCCATTTTTTTGATATTCCCTTCTCGTAGGATCGGGGGGGACCCAGATAAGAGCCGTTTAATCTTTTAACGAGGAAAGTTTTTAGGTTCATCATTCATTCTTTTATTGTTGCTTCATTAATTTATATTTGAGCTGGCTTTGTTTGTGCTTCATTGTTGTTTTGGTTTCTATTTTTTTAAAAAGGAAAGGGGGTTCGGTCGATCGAAATCTCAGTTAGGTCGACTGAAGCCCCCAGCAAAGAAAGGCTGCTGGAGGAGTCGACTCCAAGGCCAATGGGGTCGACTCCACCTCTGATCGGTCGACCGAACTGGCCCGATCGGTCAACCGATCCTGTCAGTGCCAATGAGATCCGCTGGATAGGTCGACCTATCCAAGGGATAGGTCGGCCTGTCTTGGCTGAGACAGGGATTCTAGAGTTTCTGTTGTTTTGTTTTTCTTGTTGGCTGGTCCAAGAAAATGATGGGTCGTGCACAAGGGAGGAGTCCAAATAGAACCACATGTAGTTTTGAATTTCTGAATTCTCTTGGAGAGTCTCAGATGCTCCAGGGCAAAAGTGCATGCTACTGGTGAAGGTTCATACATGAATTACAGTTCTGAGCTAGGGGTTGGACTCCGAGCCTTGCTTCATCTTTTATCTTATAAAGGTTATATTTCAGAATTATTAAGGATTGGGTTTATGTGAAGCAATGATAGTTGGGCAAAGATATGCCACGTCCATTATATGCTTACTATGTCTTGATTTCCTCCCACTTCTTTTTTTTAAAGGGCAGACTGTGCTTCACCAAAAAGAGGGGGGGCGGTCGACCCCCTTGGACAAAGGGGTCGACCCCTATGCAAATGACTGCATAGGGATGGCCCAGACATAAATGCTTTTTGGGTTCTAAAAATTCTAATGATATCTTTGGAGCAGTGGATGTCACGCCCCGACGCGGAATATCGGGGCTGGCAGTAGAAACTATTAATAACATTATGCTCAATTTCAGACATGCTACACTCAAGCTAAAAGATCAACACAATACCATGAACAGAAAATAACTCTATTAATCTAAATAAACATTTAAATGATCCATTATATCGCTCTCATCAAACCAACTTAAAAAAGACTACCAACATAACATTCACTTGACACTATTACAACCACTGATTCCATTACACTCTTACCAGACACACTTTCTAGATCATAACTAGACACAAAAAAACTCTAGATGACTCTTCAAGTTCGTCCAATAGGTTCACTCCAGGGTCGTCACTCTGGCCCATCCCCATCAGTTTGTGAATCCTCACCTGAGCTACCTGAAAAAGAGGGGAACAACTGGGTGAGCAAACGCTCAATAGGTAATAACACACAAGTTTAAGTGATTAACCAATTATACTTAATATGAACGAAAAGAAGAGGAAAGACGACATGGCAAAGTAGCATAAAAAGAAAGCGCGAGATCAAGAATATGATGTAACTGGAAATTGGCCAACAATCAATAAATAACAAAGTCAAGCAAGATTCAAGCAATAGATTGTGTCGTAGACATCACGCTAGTCATGCACTCAGTGCAATACGTCACCATGTCATTACAAACTCCCCGGGGCACAAGTACTTTCGGGCGCTCCTCCCAGGACCAGACCGGGCCCTTATGATGCGTTGGCATTGATTTAGTAGATCCAAGATCTCAAGTTATGTCTAGACATTAATCAAGTTAAATGGCCAATATATCTAGGTATAACTTACCTCGAAAAACCCAAGGATAAGTTGAAGAGATACTTTACCCAGAAAGTGCAAATTATCAAGAACCAACATGTCCTTGGATTTAGAATCATGAAACATGGAAATCAATTTTGGGTGATACGCGGTCCAAACTGGGCCTTTCACGAAAGAACTGAGCCGAAGATCAGCCTCACCGAAGTCAAGGATAAACGGACCATTCTGGGCCACTCTTAGAGAAGAACGGTCAGCAATGGGCCTTTCATCTAGTATAGATGGTCAAGAATGGGCCGCACATGGCCAGAAGGACTTGAAGCCCAAGAACAGGATAAACGAGCCTTATAGGGCTGCCCGGGGGATGAACGGTCCAATTAGATCCGCTCATACACATGGATGGGCCTAGACAGTCCGCTCAACTTGGCCTGACTAGTAAACTAGAAATCCACCCAAAATGGGCTCTGGGCTGCCATAGGTGGGATAGAACTGAACCAGGGTCCAGCCCACTTTCCACTGGTCAGTCCAGGGCTTGTTGGATTGCTCAAACCATGATTTGGTCGAAGAAAGAACAAGGTTAATCGACCATCATTAAATGGCAATTAGCCAGGGATGCATGGTCTTTAATGGGCCGCCCACTGAGACAAACAGTCCGATTCGGGCCGTTCAAGACTCAGTTGGTCCCAATTGAGCTGTGACTCACAACACAACAATCCAAGCGGTTCGATCACGTGACAGGTTAAGGTCTTGGGGGTACAACCTGCCCAGCGTCCTAGTGGGAATCCCAGGCTCGCGGGGACTTACAGAGGTCCCGTAATGGAGGTCCTAGTTCGGCGGAAGGAGTATCCAGCGGAGAGTCCCAACCATTACAAGGAATGGAGGCTAGTAAAACATCAGAAACCAGTGTAGCGGTCAGTCAATCCTACTGGAGTAGAACGACTGTCAAACATCCCTAATATAATGGTTCATATAATCATGTTTGAAATTAACTTTATTGAAATAATAAACCAATGTCATGGTAAAAATGAACAAGAAATTATAATTTTAATCTCCCATATGTTCTATTTACTTGTTGGTTGCTAGCCTGTCATTAAGATTAAATAACTAGGGATGAAACATGCTAGATTTCAAAATTAACACAGTTCTGGGAAGAAGAACGGTTCGTCCAGAACCTTTCAAAGGCCTGTGCGGTCGTTCCACAGGTCGTTCATGCCTTGCAGACCAGAGGTTAGGCAGGAGATGAACGGTTTATGGATGGCCGCATGGGTCTTTGAGCGGTTCTAATCTAGCCGCTCATCTCATGAAAATATAATAACACAAACAACATAGGCGGTCAGGAGTTTGCCGTGTAATTAGACAAGCGGTCTATCCCATGGTCGCTTATCCCAGAACAATCTCGGCTGCCTTCGCCTTGCCCGCCTCCGGCGAGTTTGGCTAGGGTTAGCTACTTTAACTAAATACATACTATAGAGAGCATGAAAATTGGGTCTTTCACAACCAATAGAACGAGCACAAAATTTTATACAAGATGGCATGATCAATTGAATGTTTAGTGCCTGAAATCCCTACTTAATTCAAGGTGGAACATAGTTAACCCTAATTATGACATGCTTCCACTAAAACTAAAAATTCTCGCAGGATACTGCACGTAATTTAGGGCTTTTTAGATTAAAAGAAAGAGGACACGATGATGCTTCTAACCATGTATAACACTTAGAGTTTGGTCTACTATCACCTACCTTAATCGAAGGATGAAGGTGGAAGATGGTTGCCAATCGCGCTAGGAACACACCGTCGGTAAACGCCAGAATTCTCCCCCGTCCGAGGTCCTCACCGGCCACCACAGCATATAAACGATTCTAGGGTGGCTGAGGTTCATTTTTATAGGTTTAATTGTATCTGGAGAGTTCTAATTGTGGATATAGAGTCCATACACCGCGGACATGTGCGAATCACGCTGGATAAGCTTAACGCCGCCGTTGCGCCGCCAAATACACCTCCTAGGGTTAGGGTTTCGGAGAATAACAAGAGGGGAAATGTTATACTAATCCTCACCATTCATTTGCATCTGATTTGAGCTAAAATGATTAAGTATTGGGCTCAAATTTTGTGATTTAAGGTCCGATTAGCTAAGTGTTGATTTGGGCCTTAATCAGCTAATTCGGCTTGTTTAAGAATTTCATTTGGGTTGGTCGTAGAAGATAATTTTACTAAACGTTTTATCCACTATAAGATTATAATTTTTCCAGATTTTTATAATTTGGTCAAAGTTTTACTTATCCTTTCTTTCTTAAGGAACTTCTTATTAATTTCGCATAATTTTTTATTCATTAATAAATCGGGGTGTTACACCCTCCCCCACTTTAAGGAATTTGGTCCTCCAAATTCACTGCACTAACATAAACGGGGAGTGAGATAGCTCACCTAGAATAAGTCGGGATACTACTTTCGCATGGTATCTTCTGACTCCCAAGTAGCCTCTTTAGTTCCACGCCAACTCCACTAAACTTTAACCATAGGGATAGAACGATTCCTGAGCTGCTGCTGCTTACGATCCAGAATCTTGATAGGCCTTTCTTCATAAGTCAAATCATCCTTCAACTCAAGATCCACATGCTGAATGACGTGAGTGGGGTCATACACATATTTTCGCAACATCGATACATGGAAGACATTGTATACTCCTGATAATTGAGGTGGTAGTGCTAAACGATAAGCGACCTCCCCCACTCTTTCCAGAATCTCGAATGGACCAACATATCTTGGACTCAGCTTACCTTGAATGCCAAACCTTCGAATCCCTCTCGTGGGAGAAACCTTCAGAAACACATGCTCACCGACCTGAAATTCCAAGACTCTCCTTCTGTTGTCAGCATAACTCTTCTGTCTTGATTGTGCTACTTGCAATATGGATATTCTTGGATGATTCTGAAATGAGATCTGGTCCCAGCCATTGCTTCTCACCTATCTCATCCCAACATAATGGAGATCGACAGCTCCTTCCATACAAAGTCTCAAACGGAGCCATCTGAATGCTGGACTGATAACTGTTATTGTAGGCGAATTCAATCAAAGCCAAGTGATCACTCCAACAACCTCCAAAATCAATTATGCAGGCTCTAAGCATATCTTCCACTATCTGGTTGGTTCTTTTAGTCTATCCGTCTGTTTGTGGATGAAAAGTAGTGCTGAAATTCAGACGGGTTCCGAAAGACTCTTGCAATCCCTTCCAAAAATGTAAAGTGAATTTGGGGTCTCTATCAGACACAATGCTGACTGGAGTACCATGGAGTCTTACAACTTCTTTCATATACAAAGTAGCAAAGACATCAACTGTCCATTTGGACTTAATAGACAAGAAATGAGCAGACTTTGTCAATCTATCGATAATAACCCATATTGCATCAAATCCACTACGACTCCTCGGTAGACCCATAATAAAATCTATGCCGATACTTTCCCACTTCCATTGAGGTATATCAAGTGGTTTCAATTTCCCTGTAGGTTTGAAATGCTCAGCCTTGACCTGCTGACACACCAAACACATGCTAACAAATTCTGTAATTTCCCTTTTCATATTCGGCCACCAAAAAGATCTTTTCAAATCTTTAAACATCTTAGTACCTCCAGGATGAATAATGTATCTTGATCTATGAGCTTTCTCTAGGATCTTATTCTTTATTTCAGCTACATCAGGTACACAGGTCCTTCCCTGAAATAACAACCTGCCATCGTCGGCTACCACGAAATCAAGTTTATTACTCAAGCTTTCCTTAATCTCTACCAATTCTGGGTCATTATTTTGCAAGGACTTGATTTCCATCAATAATTCTGGTTTAAGTTGAATCTGAGCAATCATAACTCGGTCCTTTTCAACATTAAGATCCAAACTAGCTAGTTGTTCCAACAGTCTCCATTCTTGCAACATGAGATTTGACAACTTAGCTATTGGCTTACGGCTCAAGGCATATGCCACTACATTACCCTTTCCAAGATGATACTCTATAGAGAAGTCAAAATCCTTTAAATACTCAAGCCACCTTCTCTGCCTCATATTGAGTTCCTTCTGAGAAAATAAATACTTTAAACTCTTATGGTATGAGAACACTATAAATGTCTCTCCATACAAGTAGTGCCTCCATATCTTCAACGCGAACACTACAGCTGCAAGTTCTTAATCATGAACAAGATAGTTCTCTTCATGCTTCCTCAATTGCCTAGAAGAATAGGCTATCACTTTCCCGTGCTACATGAGCACACAGCCCAGACCAATGCCTGAAGCATTAGTGTATACCACAAAACTTCCTTCTCCCGATGGTAAAGCCAAAACAGGGGCAGTAGTTAAACACTCTTTCATGGTCTGAAAGCTTCTCTTGCAATCCTCGGACCAATCAAATTTGTTCTCCTTGCGGGTCAATCTCGTTAAAGGCACCGTAATCTTGGAGAAATCCTTAATAAACCTTCGGTAATAACCTGCTAGGCCTAGAAAACTTCTTACTTCTGTTACATTAGTAGGCCTATCCCAATTCTTCACTGCCTCTAACTTCGAAGGGTCAACAGAAATACCTTCCTTTATAATAATATGCCCTAGAAAGGACACCTCTTGCAGCCAGAATTCACACTTACTAAACTTGGTGTATAGTTGATGATCTCTCAGTATTTGCAACGCCCTCCTCAGGTGTTCAGCATGCTCCTCCTCACTCTTAGAATAAATTAAGATATCATCAATAAACACCACGACCCACTGATCAAGATAGGGCCGGAACACATTGTTCATCAACTGCATGAAAGCTGCAGGTGTAATCGTTAGTCCAAAAGGCATTACTACAAATTCAAAATTTCCATACCTGCTACAGAAGGTTGTCTTATAGATATCCTCCTTCTTAATCCGCAATTGATGGTACCCTGATCGAAGATCGATCTTAGAAAAATACTGAGCTCCCGCTATTTGATCAAACAATTCGTCAATCCTTGGTAATGGGTATTTGTTCTTGATAGTCAACTGGTTCAATTGCCGATAATCGATGCACAACCTCATCGAACCATCCTTCTTCCGGACGAACAATACCCATGGGGATGTACTTGGATGAATGAACCCCTTCTCAAGTAATTCCATCAACTATTACTTCAATTCCCTCAGCTCTGCAGGGGATATACGATAGGGAGCTTTAGAAGTAGGGGTCGCGCCAGGAATTAAATCAATAGAAAAGATAACCTCTATCCCCTCATCAACTTATCATCTCGAAGAGCCGAAATAAGTGGCACAGACTTATGGTGCCTAACCCCTATAAAAGAAAGTCCAGGGTGCCCAAAAAAGGACACAGAGCTAGAAATACAATGGACATTGGCCTCATATTTAGCCAACCAATCCACTCCTAGAATTACATCATAATCCTTCATATCCATACAAACTAAGTCAGCTGGCAAGTTCTGTTCATTAATTATAACTTTACTAGAAGGATAGAAATACTTAATTATTGAACTGGAACCAATAGGAGTTGAAATTTCTAACGGAGAATTCATCAAGACTGGCTTCACAGATAAAGACTTAGCAAATTTTCTAGAAACGAAAGAATGAGTTGCTCCGATATCGAATAAAACAAATGCCGGCCTATCATGTATAATAAGAGTACCTTCAACGAGTCTACCCTCCTCTGTGGTTCCTGCATCATCTTCTTGTAGGGCTTGGAGCTTACCCTGCTGCTTCTTATTCCCTTGCGGCTTAGTCGGGGTAGCTTGATCTGACAAAAGGGGACACTCAGGAATACGATGGTCTCTACTACCACAGCGTAGACAGACGCCCAGCTTGCGCCAGCACTCTTCCATCTTGTGACCTAGACGGTCACAATACTTACACAAGCCCTTGAATGGTACAACAAGGCCAGGCTTCTTGTCTTCACTCTTCGGCATCTTGCCCTTCCACGATCTAGACCCACAATTGGGCCTTTTCTTGCTATTATCAGGTTTGAAATTCCCGGAACCAGTAGTTTGTTCCTTCTTAGCACCCTTTCCACGGATTCTCTCCGTCATCTCTAAGGTGTCTTCCAAGACTTGTGCTTTTCTCACCATCTCAGTATAAGTTTGAATTTCCATTGATGCCAATTGGTTAATATATTGTAGCTTCAATCCATTGAGAAAACGCTTGGCCTTCATCTTCTCCGTAGATATCAAGTGAGTAGCATAACGAGATAGCCTAGAAAACTGAGCTTCATACTCGGCTACAGAAAGATTTAGCTGTTTAGGGCAGTTAATTCTGCCGCTTTCTTTTCATGCACTCTATCAGAAAAATATTTACCATTAAAGAGTTCCTTGAACTCCTTCCATTTAACTTGTCTATCTCCAAAGGTAACCTTCACTGCATCCCACCATGTTCTTGCATCACGTTCTAGCTGGAAAGTCGTTAAAAGAACACGTTCCTGATCATTGCACTGCATCACCTCAAAAATCCGTTCCATCGCTTTCAGCCAGTGCTCAACTTCATCGGGATCGGTCGAGCCACCAAAATGTGGGGGATTCATCCCACGGAAGTTCTGGTGAAGGTCGCCAGCTCTGTGGTTCGCTGCTCCTCCTTGGGCCACTTGCTGCAAGGCCCGAGTAAGTCCTTGAACCGTTCGCTGCATATCTCGCCATTGGGCACGTTCTGCTGCCATTTGAAAATCCTACACGTGGAATAGATTATTTTAGGATCATTTAGAATGAATAGTTTTTAGAATTAGACTATTAACTCAACCCAATCTCTACCCAAATCTCACTAGGTTGGGTCCTTAGACTTATAACAAGGTTATACGTCCTATGACATCACTTAGAATCCTAGAACTTAGAAAACCTAGGAATATTAGAAACCTAGGCTCTGATACCACCTAAATGTCGTGCCCTGACGCGGAATATCGGGACTGGCAGTAGAAACAATTAATAACATTATGCTCATTTTCAAACACATTACACTCAAGCTAAAAGATCAACACAATACCATGAACAGAAAATAACTATATTAATCTAAATAAACATTTAAATGATCCATTATATCATTCTCATCAAACCAACTTAAGAAAGACTTCCAACATAACATTCACTTGACACTATTATAACCACTGATTCCATTACACTCTTACCAGACACACTTTCTAGATTATAACTAGACACAAAACAACTCTAGATGACACTTCAAGTTCGTCCAACAGGCTCGCTCCAGGGTCGTCACTCTGGCCCATCCCCATCAGTTTGCGAATCCTCACCTGAGCTACCTGAAAAAGTGGAGAACAACTGGGTGAGCAAACGCTCAGTAGGTAATAGCAGGCAAGTTTAAGTGATTAACCAATTATACTTAATATGAACGAAAAAAAAGGAAAGACGACGTGGCAAAGTAGCATAAAAAGAAAGCGCGAGATCAAGAACATGATGTAACTGGAAATTGGCCAACAATCAATAAATAACCAAGTCAAGCAAGATTCAAGCAATAGATTGTGTCGTAGACATCACGCTAGTCATACACTCGGTGCAATACCTCACCATGTCATTACAAACTCCCCGGGGCACAAGTACTTTCGGGCGCTCCTCCCAAGACTAGACCGGGCCCTTATGATGCGTTGGCATTGATTTAGTAGATCCAAGATCCCAAGTTATGTCTAGACATTAATCAAGTTAAATGGCCAATATATCCAGGTATAACTTACCTCGAAAATCCCAAGGATAAGTTGAAGAGATACTTTACCCAGAAAGTTCAAATTATCAAGAACCAACATGTCCTTGGATTTAGAATCATGAAACACGGAAATCAATTCCGGGTGATACGCGGTCCAAACTGGGCCGCTCAGAGGATATACGGTCTCAACTGGGCCGTTCAGGAAAGAACTGGGCCAAAGATCAGCCTCACCGAAGTCAAGGATAAACGGACCATTCTGGGCCGCTCTTAGAGAAGAATAGTCAGCAATGGGCCTTTCAACTAGTATAAACGGTCAAGAATGGGCCGAACATGGCCAAAAGGACTTGAAGCCCAAGAACAGGATAAACGGGCCTTATAGGGCCGCCCGGGGGATGAACGGTCCAATTAGATCCGCTCGTATACATGGACGGGCCTAGACAGTCCGCTCAACTAGGCCTAACTAGTAAACTAGAAATCCACCCAAAATGGGCTCCGGGCTGCCATAGGTGGGGCAAAATGAACCAGGGTCCAGCCCACTTTCCACTGGTCAGTCCAGGGCTTGTTGGATTGCTCAAACCATGATTTGGTCGAAGAAAGAACAAGGTTAATCGACCATAATTAAATGGCAATTAGCCAGGGATCCATGGTCTTTAATGGGCTGCCCACTGAGACAAACAGTCCGATTTCGGCCATTCAAGACTCAGTTGGTCCCAATTGAGCCGTGACTCACAACACAACAATCCAAGCGCTTCGATCACGTGACAGGTTCAGGTCTTGGTGGTACAACCTGTCCGGCGTCCTAGTGGGAATCCCAGGCTCGCGGAGACTTACGGAGGTACCGTAATGGAGGTCCTAGTTCGGCGGAAGGAGTATCCGGCGAAGAGTCCCAACCATTACAAGGAATGGAGGCTAGTAAAACATCAGAAACCAGTGTAGCGGTCAGTCAATCCTACCGGAGTAGAACGACTGTCAAACATCCATAATATCATGGTTCATATAATCGTGTTTGAAATTAACTTTATTGAAATAATAAACCAATGTCATGGTAAAAATGAACAAGAAATTATAATCTTAATCTCCCATATGTGCCATTTACTTGTTGGTTGCTAGCCTATCATTAAGATTAAATAACTAGGGATGAAACATGCTAGATTTCGAAATTAACACAGTTCTGGGAAAAAGAATGGTTCGTCCAGAACCTTTCAAAGGCCTGTGCGGTCGTTCCACATGCCATTCATACCCTACAGACCAGAGGTTAGGCAGGAGATGGGCGGTTTATGGATGGCCGCATGGGTCTTTGAGTGGTTCTGATCTAGCCGCTCGTCTCATGAAAATATATTAACGCAAACAACATAGGCGGTCAGGAGTTTGCCGTGCAAATAGACAAGCGGTCTATCGCATGGCCGCTTATCCCATAACAATCTCGGCTACCTTCGCCTTGCCCGCCTCCGGTGAGTTTGGCTAGGGTTAGCTACTATACCTAAATACATACTATAGAGAGCATGAAAGTTGGGGCTTTCACAACCAATAGAACGAGCACAAAATTTTATACAAGATGGCATGATCAATTGAATGTTTAGTGCCTGAAATCCCTACTTAATTCAAGGTGGAACATAGTTAACCCTAATTATGACATGCTTCCACTAAAACTAAAAATTCTCGTAGGATACTACACGCAATTTAGGGCTTTTTAGATCAAAAGAAAGAGGACACGATGACGCTTCTAACCATGTATAACACTTAGAGTTTGGTCTGCTATCACCTACCTTAATCGAAGGATGAAGGTGGAAGATGGTTGCCGATCGCGCTAGGAACACACTGCCGGTAAACGTCGGAATTCTCCCCCGTCCGAGGTCCTCGCCGGCCGCCACAGCATCTAAACGATTCTAGGGTGGCTGAGGTTCATTTTTATAGGTTTAATTGTATCTGGAGAGTTCTAATCATGGAGATAGAGTCCACACACCGCGGACATGCGCGAATCACGTCGGATAGGGTTAACGCCTCTGTTGCGCCGCCAAATACACCTCCTAGGGTTAGGGTTTCGGAGAATAACAAGAGGGGAAATGTTCTAATAATCCTCACCGTTCATTTGCATCTGGTTTGAGCTAAAATGTTTAAGTATTGGGCTCAAATTTCGCTATTTAAGGTCCGATTAGCTAAGTGTTGATTTGGGCCTTAATCAGCTAATTCGGCATGTTTAAGAATTTCATTTAGGTTGGTCGTAGAAGATAATTTTACTAAACATTTTATCCACTATAAGATTATAATGTTTCCAGATTTTATAATTTGGTCGAAGTTTTACTTATCCTTTCTTTCTTAAGGAATTTCTTATTAATTTTGCACAATTTTCCATTCATTAATAAATCAGGGTGTTACATTGGATGCTCAAGGGACAAAATACCTGCAAATGCAAATAGGGAATGCAATAATGCATTATTCCTGAATCATGTAGATATGTAAGTGGGGGTTTCTTTTGATTTATGCATACAAGATGCAGATGGAATTCATGTCATACTAGTGAAATCATGAGATGGATGCTCATGTATATCAAGTGTCATGCCAATGCAAGAAAATGCTCCTGTCCAAAGGTAAAATTCTGAAATGCAATTTAAGTGGAGGTCCGATTTGAGCCAATGTGTATATGCATATTTCAAATGAAGCAGAGAAATGCGAGTGAACAGGGATAAAAAAAATGCGTACAAATGCAGATGCTCCAATGCAGAGCTTTCAGTCTTAATTAGAGAGCTTGAATTTCGTGTTCATAAGCTAGCTCTTGTTCTGTCCATTTGAGTTTTAGCAAGCTTAAAAATGAGTTTGATCATTATCTTTTTTTGTATACACCTGTCCAAACTGGATTATCCTTGAACCAAGGAGTTTCAATGCTCATCATTTTTGTTTTGCTTATCCTGTTTTAGCAGTTTTCAGAACCGTATTGATCACTACGTGGCCTTAAGCTTGTCATGCATTAGTTCACATTAGTGAGTTCTGTTCAATGATCCGCTCGCAATTTCTTGAGTTCAGTCATCATCATTTCTTTATCATTAGCCTTATAATTAGTTCAAGTTTTTCGACAAAAATTCGGCAGCACCTTTCCTAGACCTGGAGTGTTGGGGGGTGTAAATAGGGGACGCACCTACAGAGAAACTCTGATATGGCCCCTAAAGAAATAGCGATGCGCACAGAAGCGGCAACATCCCAGGATGCGCACGAAAGCGGCAACATCCCGTCACCCGTTTTGGGCGTAAAGATCCCGAGGGCTAGCCTACAAAGGACCCCGCCGACCCATGGGTCGCCACAACCTCGTCGCCGAAGCATGGACTTGAGCTATTGCCGTATATGGCCATTGATGTTCACTCCTCAAACGGAAGCCACCCGGGGTCCACGTTAAGAAGTAACGAGCCCCCGGGGGTCCCTGAGTGATCAAGAACCCGAAGTCGGAATCGTTGGAAAACAATCGATTATTCAGGATTAAATCCCATGTACCTCACCCCTTTGGGGTCATGGCCATAGAGTGGGGTCATGGTGAGAAGAAAATCATGCTCAAGGCAAAGCGAAGAAGACGTATATTGGGCTTCCGATGGTTGGCAACCCGGGGCCACACTCATGGGTTGGAGTGAGCTCCGGGCCAGTGGCCATCGTGATCAAAACAAAATCATCGGATGGGTGGCCTGGAGAAATAAAAAAAAGGGGTTCATCTTATCTACTGTGGGGAAGGAGGTAGAACATAGCAAAGAAGACACACTACATGTATGTGTATACATTAGGGGAGAAAACAGTCATAGAGGATAAAATCGAGCACAGAAAAATCTGCAACATATGTGTATATATATGTATCGGGGGCAAGCATATCATTTTATTGGGGGAGGACGTTGCATGCTCAAAGAAAAAAAAAGAACATCAAGGCCAATAGCCCAAAACCTTTTCATTTCTGAATAAGCATATACATACGAGACACACAGAGCCCTATAGATCGTACAAGGAGAGATAGAGAAAGGAAATAAAAGAAAATACAAAGACAAGGGGGGAGTTCTCTTCCCCTTGTTGACTCCCGTTTTATACCTTTGAGTTGGGTTCTTTTCTTACTTTTATTTATGATGTCCCGAGTTGTCCATCACTTATTGGGGCATTTTCAAATGGTTTTTTGGGCCTATTTTATGGCATTTTCTTCTTGGTTGGGCTTGCTCCCGTGTTTTCTCGAGTTTGGACTTAGTGGAATTTGGCTTGACTAGGTCTTTGGTTGAGTATGCATACTTGCCTCTTATTTGTTCTTTTCAAACGACCACCTTGATAACGGTCTCACGATAGACCGTTTCTGGAATGAGGCGGTCAGTTGGATGACCGTTTGTTTGAACCCGTGTCGACCGGGCTCTTCCTTGCATCGACCTGATCCATCCCTACGTCGACCTGTCTTTTTTTGCGTCGACCTGTTGTTTTTATAACTATCTCACGCTAGACCGTTCTATAGAGGTGGCAGTCTATTGGAAGACCATTTTTTGTGTTTGACTCGATCATTGAAGATAAATGAGCATATTTATCTCCTTTTTATTCTTTTCAACGGCTAGGAGGATAGCGATCAAACGATAGACCGCTAAGTGTCCCTAGCAGTCTATCGTTGGACCGTTTTTATCAACCGAGATTCCTGCGTCGACGGGTGGTTTTTCTCTCTATCCGTGGTCAAACCTGTTGCTTCATCCACGGATTTCTCCGTGGATTCTCAGCCAAATAGGGTGCCGTTTGATCCTGATAAAAGCTGCGAGTATTATCTCCGTTTTATTCAAAATAATCCAAGCCTGATTCTCGCCCCAAAGCCCTAAACTCGAGCTAGGATTTCTGATGGGAATCAACACAGGGCACTAACATTTTATTTTTGCATTTTTGTCCTTTTGTTTACATTTATATCCTTGGCTAATTGCATTTGCAATTGTAAGACATTATAAGCCAAATGGTTAGTCATTAGAAATCTTTGGATTTCTTTACTAAAAGGCCTTTGGGTTTCTATGTAAAATGTCAGTAGGTCCAGCAGGGTCCCCACCCTCTTTCCCATTGGTCCACCTAGGATCTAAGGCCCATGTGGGGCTAGTTCAAAGTCCAAGATTAGACTTCGACCAAGGGGGGGACAAGGTGGAAGAAAATTGAAACTTGGACCAAGCAAAGTCCAAGATGCTCCCCCCTTTAATATAGTTTATTCATGTTGTATTTTATTTAATTTGGTTATTTGATCACATGGGGGATTAATTATCCTATCCACAGTTTACCCCTCCCTAACCCTAGATCTGAGAGTAGTTTAGGTCTTTTTCCCATTTCTATATAACCCATGTATTTTGTGAATTCCTTAGCAATTAATGAAGAACAATTCCATTTGTTGCTCAATTTGCCCAAGGGCACCCTCTCTCCCCCTTGGAGCTGTGATAGCTCCAAATTTTCAGAGGTGTGAAGCCTCCCCACCACCCCCTCTCTGAGTGAGAAGCTCAGCACCGCCGCCACCGCCGCCATCGCACCACCATCGCCACCTCGTCGGAGTTCTGTCTAAGTCTGGATAGTAAGCTGAGGCCAAATTTTTATCTCCCAATAAGGAGATATGTTCGACCCCAAATTTTGAGCGTTTGTTCTTCCTATCATCCCCCATCCCCAGTTCAAATTTCGTGTCATTCCGCCTTCATTTGCTATTTTTCCCGTAATTAAGTTTTCCCCCAGCAATCTGCCAGTTTGCAGATCTGCGTGACAGTGTCTTGTTTCAGGTATTTTTCCCGTTATTCACCTCCAAAAATTTCAAAAAAATCATACGTGTTCCTCACATCCCCCTCTTCCACCCATAATTTTCTCAGAGTCTAGATCCATCATTTTTAGGTCGGTCAAAATTTAGTCTCAGGCAGATCCTATTCTGTCCTCTCTGTCTATAATCCGAGTGAGTAAAAAAACCTTGGGAACAGTCGTTTTCATTTCTAATCCGTCTATTGGATTGATTTGAAATAATTTTATGTTGTAGCCCTTTGAGTCCTCTATCCATCGGTATCAATTTTGTCTCGATCCGACACCAGATCTGAGCGTAAAAATTCTTTTTGTGGAGGCGCGCAGAACTGATCCGTGAATAGGCCAGCAAAGGCAGCAGCAAGTTAATTCTTTCAAAATTACTCCAGCGTCGATTCAGCCACCGTCGACTTCGGGGATCGAAGAGAAGTCGTCCATCAGCATCCCAGCCAGTCGCTGCAGCAAGGATTCGATTGGAAGCCGCCGTCCCAGTTGCTGAGTTCCCTTGCTGTACCGAGTTGGAACAGCACCGAGTCGGAACCGAGCCGGACCAGCAGCCCGTCTCCGACCCGATAGCCCTTCCGGCTCGCTGCCCATCAACCCAAGATCGTTATTCTCGGGTCCCATTGTAGCCCTTTACCTCCCTGCATGGAGTGGACAATAAAACTCACAGCTGTAAATTATTGATAATTACTGTACCGGGAGTAACGGTTCTTGGCCGGGGTCGTCTTCCCCACGCCTGGAGCGTGGAGGTACACTCACCACTCTCCTCTTTTGGCATTTGATTTACTTGTATATTTTCATATGCCGCTGCTAGAGTGATAGGAACGTAGCTTGTTATACTTTTATCACCGCCGCGAGAGTGAGTGAGTGGAACCCATCCCGTGACTCGATCCGAGCACGCGAAAAAGTCGATACCCGAGACTCAATGCCGGTTTCTCAACCGCGCAGATCCCGTGTTTCCCTCGCTTAGGGACGTTTGCGAGCTAGAGTCCCTTGTTCGCGTCCCGTCCCGCATCAAATTGGTATCAGAGCTAAGTCGAGTCTAAGTTAGTCGGTCCAAAGTTTGCATTTGCATTCCTCTACCCGGTGTATCAAAAGGTGTTCCCGAAACGATAGGCTACGCCTATTGGGAAGGTTGCATACTTGCGTGAGTTCGGTCTTCAGATCACACCTCTGCCACGTACCGGATATTGGTTGAGTCTAGGTTTGTAGTCGAGTCTGCATTCCAACTTTGCATTGTTGTTTTAGGGTCGTGTCTAGTCGGTTTGTCTTGCACCAAGTGTCGGCATGGCCATCCTATAGCTCCTCGTGTCCCATGGATCCCCAAAAGCCCACGTCATATGAATGGTGGCGACACACCGAAGGATGAGGAACCCAACCCCACCACCTCCGTAGGCCCCAAGCCCCAGACTTTTATGGCTCCAACGTCCCGAGTGACTACCTACAATGGGAAGCCGCCATGGATAAATATTTTGAGTGTTACACGATGTCCGGAGAGGTGGAAGTTAGTTTTGCCAAAGGGAGGCTTCGCCATAAAGCCGCCTAGAAATGGGAGAGCGTTGAACGCATGAGGGAGATGAACATGCAATGGCCTATCGAGTCGTTGCGTGAGATGAAGGGTGAGCTTAGAAGGGTCTACCTACCCGGCCCAGTCACCTCCACCCGACCCCACCCAGTCACCTCCAACCAAGTGGGTCGTAATCGGAGGCAGTGAGCCCCGCATGTAGACGAGCCTAGACCCAAGACTAGGCCAATTGAATACAAGCAAACCCACCAAGATGCCCCTAGTCCAAACCGCACCTTAGACGATCTCTTGCAAATGTTTATGGACCGGATGGATAGGATAGATGGGATGTGGGCACGACTCCTGCCCGAGCTTAAGGAGGTAGTAGCCGGTAGTCTAAACCCGGTGCTATCTACGGAGTCCCCAAGTCCTCTCCCCTTCATGGAGGAAGTCCCTTCCCCAACCGAGAGAGATGTCGTGCTAGAACCTTCACCCTTCAAACTTCAGCTGGAGCCATACCTACTTACTAAGGGTGAGATTGTCATTGTAAAGCCACTTCTTAACTGGCTCAAGCAAGGCTTAGTCCCTAAAGCCTTTTTCCACCCATCCATGGACCCCACATTACCATTAGTGCCCGTCAACTCATTCCATACCACATTCTGGTCTAGTCACCATGTTGATACATTGGGTGACCTTATTGAGGGATTAGACTGGCAATTGAGGTTGACGTGTATGTTAGCCCAAGGCTTCGACCAACCCAATCGTCGTAGTTTCACACATCCAGCTTTAGGGTCCATTACCTCCGTGTGCACTGTGGGTCGTGTCACCACGGAGATTCTCTTATTCCTCCCCATGCTGGTCGAGCCAAACTTCATTCCCTTTTTCTCGAGGGAGGAACCATACCTTCTACATGAGACCACTGTCCCATATACCCTCGTGCATGAAGGTGACCATTTACACCTTCAAGAATTTCAAAGATGGGACCGTGACCTATGGGAACCCAGCTCGAGGGGTCACCCATTCTTTGATCCCTTTGACCCTTGCCCTAGTGAACCCACCACATCTACTTAACTTCTTCGAGGGAGTCCACTATCACACCCATACCCCACGGGCCAGTCCACCTACACTCTGCAAGGAGCCCGTTCATTGGGGTATGGAAGTAGGAAAATTCGGCTCTCCTAGCCCACCCAAACCTTCCACGCCTAGCCCACCCAAACCTCCCAATTCCAAAAGGTCGTCAGCGCATGAGTGGTGCATTTTGGGATATCTAGGAGCCCATGATTCCACAGACATTTGGTTGTGTCTTATGTATGCATGGCACACATTCGGATGTCATGGTCCACCATTGCATATGTAAGGGTCGGTCTAACAGTAGGTTTGTTTAGGGTCTTGTGTGAGTCTGTGTTTTTTTTCTTTGTTCCGAGTCTATACATACATGTGTTGAGCATATTAGGAGTCGCATAGTCAGTCTCATGTCAGCTCGTGATGTCAGTCCCTTTCGAGTGTGAGGCAAGTCGGGTCTACTGCGTATGTTGTAGACTTGCAGGAATTTGGGATCGGCTCTACTCAATATCTCGGATCCAGTCACATACAGGGACACAGCGGTGATTCCTAGTGAGTCATTGAGCCGTCTTCTTCCTTTGAGAGTGACCCCACCCCGGAGTGTCCACCACTAGCCTCATTCCCACAACAGCATATGCATATCAAATATATACGGGATGAGCAGGTGACGATTACTTGGAGTAAGCATACTCTGCGTTACCTGGTCAGTGACAGATCCACAGGAGCCACACGAGCAGCTGCACCCCTTACTCGACGGGGTCGAGTTCTTCCCACCCGGGGAGAATTGACGTGAATCAACACCGGGCACTAAAATTTTGTTTTTACATTTGTGTCCTTTTATTTACATTTATATCCTTGGCTAATTGGATTTGCAATTGTAGGGCATTATAAGCCAAAGGGTTAGTCATTAGAAATCTTTGGGTTTCTTTGCAAAAAGGCCTTTGGGTTTCTATGTAAAATGTCAGTAGGTCCAGCAGGGCCCCCACCCTCTTTCTCATTGGTCCACCTAGGATCTAGGGCCCATGTGGGGCTAGTTCAAAGTCCAAGATTGGACTTGGACCAAGGGGGAACAAGGTGGAAGAAAATTCAAACTTGGACCAAGCAAAGTCCAAGATGCTCCCCCCTTTAATATAGTTTATTCATGTTGTATTTTATTTAATTTGGTCATTTGATCACATGGGGGATTAATTATCCTATCCCTAGTTTAGCCCTCCCTAACCCTAGATCTGAGGGTAGTTTAGGTCTTTTTTTCATTTCTATATAACCCATGTATTTTGTGAATGCCATAGCAATTAATGAAGAAAAATCACATTTGTTGCTCAATTTCCCCAAGGGCACCCTCTCTCCCCCTTGGAGCTGTGATAGCTCCAAATTTTCAGAGGTGCAAAGCCTCCCCACCACCCCCTCTCAGAGTGAGAAGCTCAGCACCGTCGCCGCCATCGCACCACCACCGCCGCCTCGTCGGAGTTCTGTCCAACTCTGGACAACAAGCTGAGGCCGAAATTTTATCTCCCAATCAGAAGATCTGTTCGACCCCAAATTTTGAGGGTTTGTTCTTCCTATCATCCCCCATCCCCAGTTCAAATTTCGTGTCATTCCGCCTTCATTTACTATTTTCCCGTAATTAAGTTTTCCCCCCAGCAATCTGCCAGTTTACAGATCTATGGGACAGTGTCTTGTTTCGATATTTTTCCCGCGCCCTTATCCACCTCCAAAAATTCCCAAAAAAATCATACGTGTTCCTCACATCCCCCTCTTCCACCCATAATTTTCTTAAAGTCTAGATCCATCATTTTTAGGTCGGTCAAAATTCAGTCTCAGGCAGATCCTGTTTTGTCCTGACTGTCTGTAATCCGAGTCAGTAAAAAAACCTTGGGAACAGTCATTTTCATTTCTAATCCGTCTACTGGATGGATCTAAAATAATTATATTTTGTAGCCCTTTGAGTCATCTATCCATTGGTATCAGTTTCGTCTCGATCCGACACCGGATCTGGGTGTAAAAATTCTTTTTGTGGAGGCGCGCAGAACTGATCTGTTAATAGGCCAACAAAGGCAACGGCAAGTTAATTCTTGCAAAATTACTTCAACGTCGATTCAGCCGCCGCCGACTTCGGGGATCGAAGAGGAGTCGTCCACCAGCGTCCTAGCCAGTCGCCGCAGCAAGGATTTGACCGGACGCCACCATCCCAGTTGCTAAGTTCCCTTGCTGTACCGAGTTGGAACAGTACCGAGTCGGAATCGAGCCGGACTAGCAGCCCGTCTCCGACCCGATAGCCCTTCCGGCTCGCTGCCCGTCAACTCAAGATCGTTATTCTCGGGTCCCATTGTAGCCCTTTACCTCCTTACGTGGAGTGGGCAATAAAATTCACTACTGTAAATTATTGATAATTACTGTACCGAGAGTTACGGTTCTTGGCCGGCGTCGTCTTTGTTGTGTCCATGAGGTCATTTGAGTCATCATATGGTCACTTGGGTCATTCGACATCATTCCATAGTCATATGAGTTTCTTGGTTTTGATAATGGCTAAACACTATTAGTCATTGATATCTTCCACTCTCATGTGATTGACATACGTGATATTTTTATTCATGACAGATATGCTAATGAATGGACAAGGAATCAAGTGGCAATGGCCAAAGTGAAAGCTCATTGATCGCGCCCAAGCAAGGATGCAAGTCTCATCTCTCTTACAAGCAAAAGTTGACATTTCATATTCGGCTCGTCACTCATCCAAGGTCAATGCACAAAAAAGTATAGCCAAGAGAATCCAAGGTTAAAGACTCAGTTGATACCTTCTAGACTATCAAGGGCGATGCCACAAACATGCACGGGCTGCTAATGGAGTTGAACGACGGAGTTCAAGACTTAACGGACCGACCCGGGCAAGCCCGGGTTCTACCCAACTGACGGTCGACCGCCAGCACAGGGGCGGTCGACCGGAAATCCCAGGACCGCCCGTTTGCAGGTTTCACAGTAGCGGTCGACCGCCATGAGCTGCAGGTCGACCGCCAGCCCCGATGCAGCCTTGTTTGACTTCGAATTCCACCTCGTGGCCAGCCCCTTTCCATGGATTTGTTTAATCAAACCTTACCTAATCTTCCATGATTTATGGATCTGGCATGGAGGGTGTCTATGGACCATTCAAGGTCTATAAAACCAACACTTGAGGGGTTAGAAACGCTAATGCTTCAAGGTTTCAAGAGAGATCAAGGGAGGCCATTTTCGAGGTACTGTAGCACCTCCCTGAATAGTGTTTCGGGAAGGAGTTCTTCATCCATTCCAAGGCATTCAAGTCCAGATCTGAAGCCATCTCAACCTCCAAGGAAGAAGAAGCAATCAAGGGGTTCAAAGGTGATCTAAACTGCATCCTTCTTCCTCTTCATCAACGCAAGAGGATCAAAAGGAAGATCAAAGCTACATCCAACACTCTCTCCATCAACTCAAGGTGATTCAAGTTCATATCTCAATCCAGCAACCTCCAAGGAAGAGCAGAAGTAAGAAAGGCTAATAAGGGAGATCAAAGGAGGCTGCAAGGGTGTGTTCAAGGGAGAGGAGTTCGAGTACTGTAGCTGTGAATAGTACTCCGGGAAGAAGTTCTTCATCATATCTCCAAGTGATTCAAGCTACTTCAAGAGGAGATCAACTCCAAGCCAAGTGAAGCATCAGATTCAAGCTCCAGCAAACTCAGATAAGATCTTTTCTCTTTGAACATATTTCATATCTTGTTTGAGTGTTTTCATATCTTGCTCTTTTCCATTTCATTCAAACATTTGGAACTAAAGATCATCCCTACCGGTGGTTAGTAGGAAGGCAATCGAAAGTTGTCTGATCTGCGGTGTTGACGTCCCTACCGGTGGTTAGTAGGAAGGCAATCGATGGTCTTTTCGATTTACGGTTCAGTGCGTGGATCTAGTGGAGCCTCACCGGATTTGGTGAGGGGTGGACGTAGGACTCAGGATTCAGTCTGAACCACCTTAAAATCCTTTGTGTTGTGGTTTGATTGTGCAATTGATATGTGTTAGATGCATGCTTAGGTTCAATATCTATATTGCATAATCATCTTGCCAAGCAAATCATTTGTGTTCTACGTCAAGCTAGTTATATTCCGCTGCTTATTTCATCATCTAGCTTTAAAGAGGGTTGCATTACGAAAAGAGGGGTAGATCTATTCACCCCTCCCCTCTAGATCCACTATCCACTACACAACAAGTGGTATCAGAGCCTAATATCTCATTATGGGGTCCAACGACCTTGAGGGAAATGGTGGATCAGCATCTAAGGGTTATTTACCTGAAGGACATTCTGTGAATATGCCTCCTTATTTCACTGGATCTACTTATCCCTATTGGAAACATCGTATGCAAGTGTTCATTCGCGCCCAAGACTACGAACTTTGGCGAGTGATCAGCAAAGGTCCGTATGAGCTTACGGATAATGAGGACTTGTGGACCAAAGAACAGATAAGGCAATCCACTGTCAACTGGAGTGCCAAACACATCATGTAATCCTCACTCCATCCAGTTGAATTCTCAAGAGTGGCTACCTGTGCATCTGCAAAATTAATGTGGGACAAGCTAGAGGTAATCTATGAAGGAACCTCTCAGGTACGAGAAACAAAAGCCAACATTTTAGTTTCTGAATATGAAATGTTCCGCATGAAGCCTGATGAATCAATTCAAGATATGTATGCTCGATTGACTGTGCTTACTAATAGTTTAACTGATTTGGGAAAGAAATATTCAGAGCAAGAAATTGTAAGGAAAATTCTCAGATCGTTAACTCCAGCATGGCATACAAAGGCTACCGTGGTTGAAGAATCGAGAGATCTCGCAACTACCAAGGCAGATGAACTCATTGGGTCATTGATGACCTATGAGATCAACCTCAAGAACAAAGAGGCTGAGGCACCTAAGAAGAAGTCCCTAGCTCTTAAAGCAGGACCTAGCGGTCATGGCACTTCTGATGAAGGTGAGGATTCGGCAAGTGAGCGAGAAGAGGATGACGTAGCCATGCTCACACGTAAGTTTAAAAAATTCCTGAGAAAGGAAGGTAAGAGCTTCATGAGAGGAAGGTCAAAGGTAATAAATGGTTTCAGATCTAATTCTGAAAATTCTAAGAAATCTGATAAAATCATTTACTATTCTTGCAACAAACCAGGGCATTTCAAGAATTATTGTCCCGACAGATTCAGAAAATCTGACAAATGGAAGGGCAAG
Organism: Amorphophallus konjac; assembly: GCA_022559845.1. Taxonomy (NCBI): domain Eukaryota; kingdom Viridiplantae; phylum Streptophyta; class Magnoliopsida; order Alismatales; family Araceae; genus Amorphophallus; species Amorphophallus konjac. The sequence continues at coordinate 32,904,450 of CM040125.1, forward strand.
AAGAAGAACAAGGCCATGGTGTCCACATGGAGCGATGAAGAGGAAAGTGACGACGAAACTAGCTCCTCGGACAAAGAAAAAGAAGATTTCTACCTTATGGCCAAAGGTGATGAAGAAACTAAGGTAAATTCTCTATTTGAAGATTATACAATTGATGATTGGGAGGATGCATATATACAACTCATGGAAAAATATGAAATGTACAAAAAGGAGAATAAATCATTGAAAAGGAGAATTAACTCATTTGTGCATGATCATGATATGAATGATAAGAATACTCTACTTGAAATTGAAATTGAAGATCTTAAGAAAATGATTGAGAATTTGGAGGAAGGAAGAAAAGAAATGGCTGACTTGGATACTGAAAATGAAAATTTGAGAAATGAGATTGACAGCATGAAACTCAAAATGCAAACCTATGAAAAGGATAGCAAATTAAGCAATGAGAAGTATGAAGCTGTCAAACATGTCAACACTCAACTCTTGCAAAACATTGAAAACCTACAAAAAGAGTTAAAGGACAAACAACAATCTTTAGAAAAATTTGTGGATGGAAGAGAAAACCTAGATGCATTGCTAGGTACTAGAATGAACTTCAACAATAAAGGGTTGGGTTTTGAACCAACAAAAAAAAAGCCAATTGGGCTAAAAACGGTCACATTTGTTTCATCTTCCGAAGCTTCCACCTCAAACACAACTCCCATACAAAACCAGCAAAAACAAAAGGAGAAAGGGAAAGAAAAGATTGAAGAGGCAGTCACCAACATTCCCAAAAAGCCTGTCCAAAAACCTAAGAAAGGTCGACCTTCCCCGCAGCATAGGTCAACACTTCCTTGGCCATTGCATGCTCAACCTTCCAGATTTCACCATAATTGGATTGCACACTCATATAGGCCAGCATCACCATATCTTTGGAAAAATTATGATTTCTGTGTTCATCAATCCCATAGGTGGCAAAACAATCAGTTTCAACCCAAAACCAACCAACTGCCTCAATGGTTTAAGAAGCAAACCTCCTCAAACTTCTACAAAATCCAACAAAGATCTTCTAAACAAAAAATGAATGTCAAGATGGAAAAGAAAAATCAAATCCCTGCTCTAAGCAAACAAAGCATGAATGTTAAGAAGGTTTGGATTCCAAAAGAAATGATTTCATGTTTTGAAATTTTAAAAAGTTTGAAGGGACCCAAATTTGGTTGGGTTCCAAACACCATTGCTTAATTGCTTGTGCAGGAATGTCTTGCACCCATGCATAACAGGTGGTACCTTGATAGCGGCTGTTCAAGACACATGATAGGAGACAAATCAAAATTTTATCTCTTGGAGGAAAAGGAAGGAGGATATGTTACATTTGGCGGAAACAATAAAGAAAAAATCATTGGAACAGGTAATGTAGGTAAGAACCTCTCCAACTCCATTTGTAACGTGTTGTTAGTTGAAGGATTGAAATATAACCTGCTTAGTATAAGTCAATTATGTGATAAGGGTCACAAAGTGTTGTTTGACTCTCATGAATGTAGAATTCTTGAACCAAAATCTGACAAAGTAAAATTTTCTGGTAAGAGAGTTAACAATGTTTACATGATTGACTTAGATGATCCTGCTCATTTAAATCTTTATCTTGCTGCACCAAAATCTGAACTAGCATGGATATGGCATCGTAGACTAGGACATACTAGCTACAATGTCTTGCATAAACTCTTGAAGCATTCAATGGTGAAAGGTTTGCCTGAACTATCCTTTAAACAAGAAAACAAATTGTGTGATGCATGTGCCCTAAGTAAACAAACTAGAAAATCATTCAAAGGAAGATATGAAAATACATCATCCAAACCACTCGAGCTAATTCATATGGACCTATTTGGCCCAACCAAAACTGCTAGCTTAACTGGTAGAAAATATGGATATGTCTTGGTGGATGATTTTTCTAGGTTCACATGGGTTTTCTTTCTCACACACAAAAATGATGCTTTTGATGAGTTTCAGGCACTCTACATGAAGATAAAGTAGGACGGTGAGTTTAAAATTTCTAAGATTCAATCTGATCACGGTGGTGAATTTGAAAATGGTAACTTCTATAACCTTTGCAGGGCCGAAGAGATTTCACACCGATTTTCTTCACCAAGAACGCCGGAGCAAAACGGTGTGGTTGAAAGGAGAAATCGGACACTTGTAGAGATGGCAAGAACCATGCTTGCTGAACGGCAACTTCCAATGAGGTTTTGGGCTAAAGCGGTAAACTCGGCATATTTCATTATCAACCGCTCTATGGTAAGGCCACACATCAAAAAGACTCCTTATGAGTTGCTAAAAGGTAAAAAGCCCTCTCTCTCACATATGAAAGTGTTTGGATCGAAATGCTTCATTCACAACAAAGATAAAAGAGACTTAGATAAATTCGAGCCCAAGAGCGATGAAGGTATATTCCTTGGATATTCTGATAGATCTAGGGCTTAAAGAATTTACAATATCAAAAATCAAACTGTGGAAGAATCACCCCATGTTTCCTTTGATGAATATCATGATTCTAACAATGATAACTCTTGCAGGAAAAATGATGAAGATGGGGAATTCCTAAGCATAAAGGACAAGGGTGATCCTCCACAAGAAGAAATAAAAGAAGATGGTGACCTGGCTGAATCAAGCAATGCAAGGGATCAAGCTCCAGGAGAAGGTAACGATTCTACAAACATTAGAATTCTTAAGGATCATCCCTTGGAGAATGTCATTGGTAGCTTGAATGACCCACCTAGAATTAGGTCACATTTTAAAATTGTGGAAGAATTAGATCAACTTGCTCTTGTCTCGCAGCATGAACCCAAAAATATTGATGATGCTTTAAAAGATGAAAACTGGATAAATTCCATGCAAGAAGAGCTAAACCAGTTTGAGAGAAACAAAGTTTGGCATCTTGTTCCTAGACCTTCATCACAATCTGTCATAGGCACTAAATGGGTCTTTAGGAACAAACTAAGTGAGGATGGCAAGATAATAAGAAATAAGGCTAGATTGGTGGCTCAAGGGTATAATCAAGAGTTTGGGGTAGACTTTGATGAATCTTATGCCCCAGTTGCTAGACTCGAAGCCATCAGAATTTTACTTGCCTTTGCATGCTCCCTTAGAATAAAGCTTTATCAAATGGATGTCAAAAGTACTTTCTTGAATGGCTTGATCAAAGAAGAAGTCTACGTTAAGCAGCCCCCTGGCTTTGAGAATTCTAACAATGCAGATTTTGTATACAAGCTAGAAAGGGCACTTTATGGACTTAAGCAAGCACCAAGAGCTTGGTATGAGAGACTAAGCTCGTTCCTCATTGAAAAAGGGTACACACGAGGTAATGTAGATCAAACACTTTTCACCAAGAAGCAAGGTAAGAACATCTTAATTGTTCAAATTTATGTTGATGACATTATGTTTGGTTCTACAAAATCTGAAATTTGTGAGGAATTTACTAACCTCATGACTAGCGAATTTGAGATGAGCCTAATGGGAGAACTTCAATTCTTTCTCGGTTTGCAGGTCAACCAAGGAGAAGATGGTTGCTTCATAAGCCAAGCCAAATACATCAAGGAGCTGCTGAAAAGATTTGGCATGACAAACAGTAAAATCATTGCAACTCCGATGAGCACCTCAACTTCACTGGATTTGGATGAAAATGGTAAATTGGTGGATGCAAAGGTCTATAGAGGTATGATTGGTTCTTTACTTTATTTGACTGCATCCTGACCAGATATCCAGTTTAGTGTATGCCTTTGTGCTAGATTTCAAGCTAGTCCTAGAGAATCTCATTTGACTGCCGTCAAACGTATCCTTCGATATCTTGCCGGCACTCAAGATTTGGGATTGTGGTATCCGTCATCATGTGATTTATCTCTTATATCTTATTCTGATGCGGATTACGCTGGATGCAAGCTGGATCGTAAGAGTACTAGTGGCTATTGCCAGTTTCTAGGCGGGTGTTTAGTTTCTTGGGACTCCAAGAAACAACACTCGGTTGCCCTCTCAACCGCGGAGGTAGAATATGTTGCTGCGGGGAGCTGTGGCACCCAAGTGTTGTGGATTAAACACCAACTCCAAGACTACTTGGTGGATCTTGGTTGTATCCTGATTCTGTGTGATAACACCAGTGCTATCAACCTTACAAAAAATCCAGTCCAACACTCTAGGACTAAGCATATTGAGATTAGGCATCACTTCATTAAAGACGAGGTCAGTAAGAAAAATTTTGAACTGCATTTTGCTGATACTCTAAATCAAATTGCTGATATTTTCACCAAGCTCTTGTGTAATGACAGGTTTTCAACACTCAGAAGGGAGCTTGGTCTTTGCCGACCTCAGGCCAATAAGAATTTGAAATGATGATAATGTTCAATTAGTTGTGTGTTTTGCACGTTGGTATGCATGCATTGTTTATATGTCAATATGTCTTTTTGCATATGGTGTCGCATTGCATGTAGTTGCATAATCAAGTTGAATCTATGTTCCCAATGCATTGCATGGTTTGTGTCGCATCATTCTTGCATGGCCATGGTATATCAAATGTTGATGTACGGAAGGGCAGGTTATGCTTGTCTCGAAGCACTCAATATGCGTGAGGTTTCACCTCCGCCAAGTACCATGTGTGAATGTCGCATATAGACCATATAGTAAGGGGGAGTTGTCCTTGTGCAACATTCATGCATATTCATTCTGTGGCATTTAATAAGGGTACAACTATGCGTTGGGTCATACATTTCATTTCTGCTACCTTCATGAGTGACTAGGTCAACCTCCTTTGCCATTCCACTTGATTGCAAATATAACCCCTTCGCGTATCTATTGCATATCCTTAGGGGGAGTATTGTTGATTCTCTTAACCTCTTGCAAACTGCACTTCAGTGGCTTACAGTCTGGTTTGAGTTCATGAGACAGATGGACATATGGTGTAAGAGCTTTCTATTATATGCCCTAATGATTGTCCATCCAATGAAAATGGTTCAGATTTAATGATTTCCTTGACGTTCTGAAATATCTGTTATGAAATCATCTATGTTCTGTGGTTTTAATAGACCTTAACTAGAGATTGCATATTGTGCTTTGAATGACTATCCTGATATCTGAAAATTCAAAGTTCATGACCATCTTGGTGATACACTCAGGCTTAGTATTATTTTTAAACATCTTGATGAGCTGGAATTCTTGAAAATCAATTTGACAGAGCAATGATATTGTTGCACGGAGAAACATGTCATGTCATCAAATCAAGTGACAAATGCATATGTCATGATGTGCCATTGTTATCTCTGTCTTAAAAATTTTGGACTCTAGGCAGAGCAATGGCATAATTGCTGAGAAATATATCCCCTCATCAAAGAATTGAGAAAGGATATGTCATGACATGACTTTGCTATCTCTGTTCATCTTGAAACATGACAGTCAGTCTTACCAAATTCCTAGGAATACTAGCGTCTAAACAACATGTATTCTTACGGCTTGGAGGCATGTACTAGACTTGATTGCTCGTAAAATATGAGTCTTGTGCCTTCAAATGCAAATGATATTGATAATCAAACTTATTGAATTCCTAAAAATTCCATGCTTTAGTCATGATTGTTTAGCCTCAATACATGCTTTTGTGTTATTGCCTTTGTCGTTATTGAATATGGATATATAAGACAAGGGAAGGTTAAACACTGTCATGATATGCACCTTTGGTTCATTTCTATTAAATCTTGGATGTAGCTACTTTTCGAACTCTGTTGATGATCTCGGATTTCATTAGCTTTGAACCATATATGTTGCTCATGGCATGCTTCAGTTTTGTATATAATGGCTTGCTCTCCACTCCTTTCAGCTATGGTCTCACAGACATTTTACTATTATCACTCCTTTTTTGCTGTTGGCAAAGGGGGAGAATTCTTTTTGTGAGTCCTTTGTAAGAGCTATATGCGTTATCGCATTGTCAAAGGGGAGAGCTTATGTGCTTTATGAGTTATCATGGGGGATGTGTGAATGATGTATGGGGAGAGTCCAAGGGGAGAATCCATTGTTCACTTTGCATCTCATATGTGTATGTGATGAGGTTTGCATAATTGCATAGCACTCATATAATACTTGCCTTCACATGCTATTACTATCATGGATCTTGAGCTGCATATGTTGCATTTGTTATAACTTGTGCCATTTTAGACATTTCTATCACATAATGACTCACAGTGTTGCCATCATCATTAAGGGGGAGAATGTTGTGTCCATGAGGTCATTTGAGTCATTCTGTGGTCACTTGGGTCATTCGACATCATTCCATAGTCATATGAGTTTCTTGGTTTTGATAATGGCTAAACACTATTAGTCATTGATATCTTCCACTCTCATGTGATTGACATACGTGATGTTTTTATTCATGACAGATATGCTAATGAATGGACAAGGAATCAAGTGGAAATAGCCAAAGTGAAAGCTCATTGATCGCGCCCAAGCAAGGATGCAAATCTCATCTCTCTTACAAGCAAAAGTCGACATTTCATATTCGGCTTGTCACTCATCCAAGGTCAATGCACAAAGAAGTATAGCCAAGAGAATCCAAGGTTAAAGACTCAGTTGATACCTTCTAGACTATCAAGGGCGATGCCACAAACATGCACGGGTTGCTAATGGAGTTGAACGACGGAGTTCAAGACTTAACGGACTGACCCGGGCAAGCCCGGGTTCTGCCCAGCTGGCGGTCGACCGCCAGCACAGGGGCGGTCGACCGCCCCAGCCAGGGATCGCCAGTCTACATGTGTTTCAGCTGGCGGTCGACCGCCAGCCAATGGCGGTCGACCGAAAATCCCAGGGACCGCCCGTTTGCAGGTTTCACAGTAACAGTCGACCGCCAGGAGCTGCAAGTCGACCGCCAGCCCCGATGCAGCCTTGTTTGACTTCGAATTCCACCTCGTGGCCAGCCCCTTTCCATAGATTTGTTTAATCAAACCTTACCTAATCTTCCATGATTTATGGATCTGGTCTGGAGGGTGTCTATGGACCATTCAAGGTCTATAAAACCATCACTTGAGGGGTTAGAAACGCTAATGCTTCAAGGTTTCAAGAGAGATCAAGGGAGGCCATTTTCGAGGTACTGTAGCACCTCCGTGAACAGTGTTTCGGGAAGGAGTTCTTCATCCATTCCAAGGCATTCAAGTCCAGATCTGAAGCCATCTCAACCTCCAAGGAAGAAGAAGCAATCAAGGGGTTCAAAGGTGATCTAAACTGCATCCTTCTTCCTCTTCATCAACTCAAGAGGATCAAAAGGAAGATCAAAGCTACATCCAACACTCTCTCCATCAACTCAAGGTGATTCAAGTTCATATCTCAATCCAGCAACCTCCAAGGAAGAGCAGAAGCAAGAAAGGCTAATAAGGGAGATCAAAGGAGGCTGTAAGGGTGTGTTCAAGGGAGAGGAGTTCGAATAGTGTAGCTGTGAACAGTACTCTGGGAAGAAGTTCTTCATCATATCTCCAAGTGATTCAAGCTACTTCAAGAGGAGATCAACTCCAAGCCAAGTGAAGCATCAGATTCAAGCTCCAGCAAACTCAGACAAGATCTTTTCTCTTTGAACATATTTCATATCTTGTTTGAGTGTTTCATATCTTGCCCTTTTCCATTTCATTCAAACATTTGGAACTGAAGATCGTCCCTACCGGTGGTTAGTAGGAAGGTAATCGGAAGTTGTCCGATCTGCGGTATTGACGTCCCTACCGGTAGTTAGTAGGAAGGTAATCGGTGGTCTTTCCGATTTGCGGTTCAGTGCGTGGAACTAGTAGAGCCTCACCGGATTTGGTGAGGGGTGGACGTAGGACTGGGGATTCAGTCCGAACCACCTTAAAATCCTTTGTGTTGTGGTTTGATTGTGCAATTGATATGTGTTAGATGCATGCTTAGGTTCAATATCTATATTGCGTAATCATCTTGCCAAGCAAATCATTTGTGTTCTACGTCAAGCTAGTTATATTCCGCTGCTTATTTCATCATCTAGCTTTAAAGGGGGTTGCATTACGAAAAGAGGGGCAGATCTATTCACCCCTCCCCTCTAGATCCGCTATCAACTACACAATAGTCTTCCCCACTCCCGGAGCGTGGAGGTACACTCACCACCCAACTCTTTTGACATTTGCTTTACTCGTATATTTTCATATGCCGCTGCTAGAGTGATAGGAACGTAGCTCGTTATACTTTTATCACCGCTGCGAGAATGAGTGAGTGGAACCCATCCCGTGAGTCGATCCGAGCATGCGAAAAAGCTGATACCCGAGACTCAATGCCGGTTTCTCAACCGCGCAGATCTCGCATTTCCCTCGCTTAGGGACGTCCGCGAGCTAGAGTCCTAGGTTCACGTCCCGTCCCGCATCAGTTTCAAGGGTCTATAAATAGAACCCTTGTTTCATGTCCGCGAGAAGGGGGAGATTTTGGAGTTCGCGTCGAAGTGCTGCCGCATTCTGGAGTGAAATTCAGTCAGGGAGAAAGGCTATCTACGTCCTCTAAGCCTTCGGTCCAGGGAGTAGTCCATTCTCGTCGCGTCTTTGAGTCATAGCTTAAGTCATTCTTTGGTCACATTTTTAGTCATTTCATCGCCATTCCTCTTTGTTCTCTTCATGGTTTTCACTGGCATTTTAGCATATTTATATCCTCCTACTGTTTTCCTCTCCCCATAGGGGTTAAAAACCAAAAACCCCCAGGTATTCACCCTTCTAGTTATGTTCTTCATTTATAGTTCATGCTTATAGATATTGCACTTCCATAAACGTATTTGGGTCACCTTCTTTTGTCATTTGTGTTGCCTTGCAGGTCAGCAGGTGTTTCAACGCGAGGCCCATCCCTCCTGGCCGGCCGGAAGGGGTGGAGGATTGAGTTCCCCCGACTTGGGTTCTGGAAGCTCTTACGGTCTACTTCCGACCATCTACTGGAAGAAGCGGCCCTCCGCAGACTGTCTCCCCACTGTTTACGGCCGATCAAAGACCGTCCAAATCCTGTGCCCATGTCTTCTTCCCATGTTCTGCTTCAGCGTTGGTAGCGTCGTCGCAAGACCCTCTTCGTCCGACCATCTTCACTGTTCAGCAGTCGTCACAAGACCGTCTTCATACTGCACCAACGCTGTCCTAGATTGGCGAGTGTTTTCTTCCATCTCCCTTTCCCAAGGTACGTGGTGCGCCCTTTCTTGCACTATTTACCTTGTTGGCAATCACGATCTGGTAGTGTGCGTGGGTGATTGATTCCATTGCATTAGTCGTGTCCTTCCATGTTCCATTTGATGCCACATTAGTTATATTCATTCACACCCACACACCCTCACTTTGGGAAGATTAGGAAATAATCTATATCTACATCTCTTTTTTTGGCGATCACAGTGGGATGCCTTATGCCCATCATGCTTCTGACATTGCTGACCTGCTCTTTTGTGCTTGTTTGAGTCATTTTTGAGTCTCCAAGGATTTTCCCTTTCATCTCCTGTCGTTTTCTGTTCTCTGGGTTGATTGCGGTCCTCTGTGGGCCGTTTCTAGTATCCAGTGGTCGGTCGATAGACCGCTTTGTTCTGCCTCAGGTACATCCGCCCCTTAGTTCCTGTCGTTTGCGTTTATGTGTGTGTGTTACTTGTCGCGGTCCTATCAGGGCCGTTTTATGCAGGTGACGGTCATTCATAAGACCGCTTCTCCCACTCAAGTACGTGTTGGTGATTCCTATTACTGTTCATTTTAGCTTCTGCGTCTTATTTTTTTACTGCTCCCTGGCATATTGCGGTCTTCCCAGGACCGTCTCCCTCCCTGTGTGGTTTCCCAATAGACCGCTAGTTTATTACAGTGCATCCCGGGATTGACGCTTGTGCTTTATTATTCATTATTTTGCTACTTATTCTTGGTGCTGTTTATCTCCCCTAGTTGTCATTCATGTTTATGTCATTATTGTCATATTTGTATCATTATTTGATCATTACTTGTTAGCTTTAGGATAGAATTTGCATGCACTCCGGTGCACATAGGATCATACATTTTATCATAGTAGTTGCATACCTACCTTGATAGGAGATCCTCTTACCTCCATATTCCTTGGAGTCGACTTGGTGATCCTATCCGGGACCTCCGTAAGTCCCCGTGAGCTGTGGATTTCCACACAGACGCCGGACAGGTTGTACCGTTGCCACCCTGTGTCTAGGTTACATTCGAGAGAGGGAGTTCACACATAGAGTCGACCAAGTCCCCAATCCACCCCTATTAGGAATCCTATTTTGGAGAGAATATTAATTTAATTCAAGTCACTAAGGTTCCAAAAGGAGAAACAAATTAAAATTTTCCATGCATCATTGTAACTTGATTGACCTTGGTTGCCCCTTATCTCCTCTCTTGTTTGTATATCTTATTAGTCATCACATTAGGTGCGCTTATTGTTTGTTATTGTCATCTTTGTGTTAGGTACCACGTTGCATGTGGAGTTGTTTTCCGTTCATAGGTTCTTCTCCTAGGGGTAATCCTTCTTTCATTTCCAACTTCAACCCATTGTTTGATTCCACCATGTCGTCCTACGACTTTTCTCAGCCCCATGAGGACTCCCTTCCTCAGGGCCTCCTAGAGGACCCACCTAGGGTCATTGTTCAGGGGTCCGCCCCTCCATTGTCTGCTACCATTGAGGGTGGTCAACCCTCCCTTTCAAACCCTCCTACTCAAGGTTCCACCGGTCATATCCTTCAGATGATGGCCCAGCGGGATCCGACTCAGCTTCAGGTCATTTATCAGACTTTGCAGGGGTCGAGTGCCCCAACTCCTTCTATTTCGCAGGGTATTGCTGCTACCTCTGCCTCCAAATCCATGGTTAATGGGCCCGGGGCTTCCTCTACTGTTCCTATTGATCTAACCCCGGTCCAGCCCAGGGTTCTTCGTTTTCCCAATATAGAGGCGGGCCAGTCCTCTAACTCGGCCCATCAGATTCTGGACAAAGGGAAGGTTGGGCTCCTTCCATCTTCTCAGGTTGACCCTTATAGGTCCATTCCACCAATGCCACAAGCCCTTGTGGGCCTGCTTGATCTTCTGCGCCCTTAGGCTGGGGCCGCCCACTTGACTTATGCATGTATGGGTCCTTCCTTGGCCCAATATCCTTCTTATGGGCTTCCCTCTACACCCACCTATCCTTTGGCCCCTCACACTAGGTCCGCTCCTTCTGTCTTGCCTCCTCCATCTCGAGAGCGGGAACTCCTCGACAAGTGGGCTGCCATGCAGCAACATATTGACCTCCTTCAGAAGCGGGTCGGCTCACAGTCCTAGGCTGACGTTCCAGTTCCCAGTTTTCACAACATTCGTTTCCCCCCTCAATCAGATCTCCCCACGTACCGAAAGTATGATGGGAATGGTAACCCCTACAACCATGTGAGGGACTTTTTATACGAGTCGGCGCACTTTCAGTATGACGATCGCCTCATGGCGTATCTGTTCCACTGCTCATTGGACGGGGTCACCCTGGAATTGTTTTATGCCTTACCCTTTGAGGACGCAGAGAGTTTTAAGGTCGTGAAGGAGAAGTTCATTCAGAGGTTTCAGGACCGGGTCGGCCCAGAATATTCATTTACTGATCTGGTGGCCGAGAAGATGAAGGCTGACGAAGATTTTGCCACGTATGCAGATAGGTGGAGGCAGATGGCCGCTCGCGTGCCCAGGCATATTCCGGAGGAAGAGAAGGTCAAGCTCCTAATTTCCAATGCCACCCCTACCTTCAGGAACATCTTGGCCGTGAACGACATTGCTAGCATGCACCAGCTGTACAGTAGGGCAAGGTTCATCCAGACCCAATTTAAGGATTCCCCTATCCACACCCTCTTTGAACCCCAGAAGCCCAAGTACACCAAAAAGCCCAAGGGGCCAGTCACCGAGGGGGTCCAAACCAATGAACAGGTGCAGGCCGTCACTTTCACATCCACCAACCAGTCCGCTCCATCCTGTTTCCAGCAACCTCCTCGCCACCCTCAGCTCCCCACTCCACAAAATGCCCAACCATCCTTCCCTGCTCCTCAGCAACCACCACAATACCATAACGTCCGTCCACCAAACGGCTATGAACCTCCGCGTCCGGGTCCGAAGAGAGCCCAGTACCCTCCCTTGCCAGAAACCCTGCCAGACATTTTCTCCACCCTTATGTCCATTGGTGCTCTGTAACTACCTCCGGAACGACCAAACTGGAACCCGACCGTTGATCAGTCGAGAAACTACATTTTCCACCGGCAGCCTAGGCACACGATTGAAAGATGCTTCCAATTTAGAGATTTTGTCTATGATTTGCATGAAGAGCAACGCATCGACTGGCCTGAGATGCATAAGATTATTACAGAGATTAAGGAAAGAAGAAGACAGGCGCCGAGACAGTAGCAGGCGCCACAGCCACAGCAGCCACAGCAACCGCAGCCACAGCAGCAGTAGCCGCCTATGCAGGAATTGGGGATTCATCAGAATCCGATGCCCAACCATCCGCCCGCTCCTCAACCTCAGCCGACGGCACCGGCTTAGGTCAATATGGTTCACCGCCTAGCTCCCAACGTTGGGTGGTCTTATGATGATGATTCGTCAGCTCAACTCATGGCCCTCCACCATACTTATCGCATGTTCCCTTCGCCTTCTACCCCCATTATCCTTCAACCCACCACCACAACCTCCACTGCACCCACCATTCCTCCAAAACCCCTCATTCCACCCACCGCATCACCCAACATTTCACCCATCTCCGCGCCCTCACCCATTACACCCTCCACTACCACTCCTCTGCCTAACCCTTCACCTGTCATTCTCCCGGCGGCACCCATTAAGCCGACCTCTCCCATCATCACCCCATTTCGCCTGCAACCTCTATTTCTACCCCCCTTGTTCACCCTGTTGGGCCCATCAAACCAACCACCATGAGTCCAACCAACGCCGTGCTGGCACAAAACCTTGCCTTCCGGAGCGGGTGCCTATTTCATCAGAACTATCCCACCACGAGTGCACTTGCACCCAGTCCCCAGTTCCCGCACCTGGCTGCTGATCAGGAAGAGGTGGACCCGCTGCCCGGCACGCAGTATGACTTATTACATCACTTGGATCGGATGTCAGCCAAGATTTTAGTGCTTGAATTGATTAAGAGGTCCAAGTTGCATCAAGATGCTTTACGGGATTTTTAACAGAAGGTCCTGGTGAACGAGGATATGTCGGTAAACAGTCTACCATCGGCTTTGGCCACAATCACTAAGGGGCCGGCCATTTCCTTTTCAGTGTTTCAATTAGCACCTCCTGAGGCACGATAAATGCCACTCTGCATGTCCATCACCTTGAATAAGGTGACTATCGATGCGGCTTTGGTGGACACTGGAGCCTCCATAATTGTCTGTCCCCTGAGAACCCTGTGCGCTTGCAATATCTCTGAAGATATGTTGAGGCCCACTCCGACTACCAATGCAGCTTACGATAACTCAAGGAGGGCCTGCCACGGGGTGATAACTATTCAAGCTGAGCTCGGGCCGCTGACTATGCCCTTAGAATTTTATGTGCTGGACATTGACCCAATGTTCAAGGCTATTCTGGGTCATCCATGGATTGACAACCTCCATGCTGTGCCGTCTACCGCCCACCAGTGCCTTAAATTCTCATTTCAAGGGCGGGTAGTCAAAGTCAAGAGCATATCCACAGTCCAGACATTCGAGGCCATTTCCAACAAGATATTGCCGACACTCTGGCCGAGCAACAAGCATGTCATCTCTGTAATGGACCTTGACTTTCCATGGGCCTATGCGCCACGCAAGCCGGCCGTTGCGCCAATAAACATCAAGGTGAAGCCCAAGATGAGAGATCCTAAGTGCTGAAATATGATATTAAAACTGGGCTATCAGCCCGGCATGGGTCTCGGTGCTCAACTGTGTTGGTCACGGGGTAGACGAGCGGACAAGAAGGGGGGGTTGAATTGTCCCCTATGTAGATCTCTAATTTAGAATAATCCACTTAAGAAAAATTTAAATAAAAGACATGCAATAAGCATCAATATGGAGGAAAATATATGCACGAGGTGCACAAGGGGATGTGATCGCCAGAGACGCGAGGCCTCAAAAATATAACAATGAAAGCATGGGAGAGATCGCGAAGAATACCTTGAAGTGCGGGGATGTGAGTGCTCCTTTCTCTTCAAGATCGGTCGGCCGATGAAGAGAGTTCTTGCTTTTATTACCCTTGAAGAAAGACAACAAACACCAAAAAGATATGCATTAGAACATGGTGGTGTAGCATCAAATCCTAAATAAAGATGAGCATGAAAGCATGTACAAGAACACACCTTAAGGGGATTGCCCTTAAACCCCTATGCAAAGAGGGTATGGGAAATATGAATGAATGATGTGAAAAATAATGAAGTGTGCAAGAGTTGCACTAGAGGAGAGTCTCAACGTGGTTGAGAAGGGAAGAATATAACAGCCCAAAGGCTAAGATGAATGCATGCGATAGAAACTAATGCAATAAAACACAAGAAGAAATTGAAAAGAAGTAAAAGAGCCTGTTTCTCTCGGCTTTGATGCTCAATAGGGGGAGAGCCTCCTTCAAGAGATGAAACGTTAGATGTAGAAAGCCCCTCCTTCAGCCATAGCAACAGCCTGCGTGAAAGAAAGAAAGAGGAAGAAAAACAATAGAAAACACAACAGCAGAAGAATAACGTCGGGAGGAAGAATCCAACCGATTAACAGAGCGATCGGCAGCTCTATTAATAAGATAGAAAAGGGATAAGAAGGAAAGAGTCCAAAGGAGGAAGAGATAAGAATGGGCAAGAGCCCAAAGAGGGAAGGATTAAGCTGGGCAAGAGCCCAAACGAAGCAGGAGTCTCTCTGGGAAAGGCTGCGTCGTTCGGAGCACAAAAGTGAAACACGACTTGGTTCAGGGCGTCAATTGTTGAATTGACGACCTTCGCAGAGGGCGTTTCTTAAAAACACGTCTTATATCAGGGCGTTAATTCAAAAATCAAATTTTGGAATTTATTTGAAAAGTTGAAAACACGTCTGTGTCAAAGGCGTTAATTAAAAAACGCCCTAACAAAAGACGTTAATTCAAAATATTCAAAATAGGGCTATTTTTCATTTCTCAATATTATTTTCTCATTTTTTAGGTGAAGGTGCATCTCGTCGCCCTGATTCCAACGACTATTTTTGCGAATTTTTCTGACACCCGGAAGGCCACCAAATCACCTCTGGAAGGGGTTGAAAAATAATATTAAAATATTACATTTGAAAGACACGCCCCCACTTGAGGCGTGAATTCATTTTTTTAATTTTTTTATTAAAAATAACGCCTTATGCTAAGTCGTTAATTCCCGAAAAATTCCGAAAAATTCCCAGAAAAATCCAGAAAAATAGGAATTTGATAGAAATGACGCCCTCCAGTATAGTCGTCAATTTTTTTAAGAAACGCCCATGTATAAGTCGTTATTTAAAAGACGCCCCAGATCAAGTCGTTATTTCTAAAAAATAGAAAAAAAGATACCCAGAAAATCCAGAAAAATCCAGAAAAATAGGAAAAAATAGGAAAAGGGTGAAAAAAGGGAGAAATCTAAAAAAGTGGGAAAAACCACTCAAATAGAACTAATTTGAGGGTCAAATTGAGACATTACAAGGCAATATGAGATGTACTCACAGTAACGTCAATTTTGGCGTGTCTACAGCTGCCCCGCCTTGGCGTCTGCTTTGCAAGGGAGCAGAGCAAACTGAAAAGTAGATGCCAAGGTGTGATGAGACACGCAATCAACATCACTTGATGAGAATGAAATCAAAAGCTCGAGATGAAGCAAATCTCGGGAAATCCAACGAAACCAACGATGTTCGGATAAAACGGGGAGTGTGCACGCAGTGCACGAAGGAGATAAAATAAATGATCAACTTCCAACACGGTGGAGGTACCCCAGGTCACAAACCTGAAGGTTTCACCATTGGGGAGCGGTTACCAGCCAGTGGACGTGCTGCAGCCAAGGTGGATCAAAGGGAAAAGGATTAAAATAAGATGATAGAAATCCAAACAAGGAGCTTTCGAGAAAATGACCCAAAACAGCGACAAAACGAACTGAGGACTCAATTCGGCATGGAATATCTCACATTGAAGATCAAGATCAATTTGACCCACAAAAACAGCTTATCAGAATGATTTTTCAACAATTGTTTCAAATTCCTACATGAATGCATGCTGGGTTTAAAGGGAAAAAAAAAATAAATCAAATGAAAATATAGAATAATCAAGGATAATATTGTTAAACTGCCAAGACTGGGTCAAGAAACCGATTTCGCGAGCTGATACTAAGCCGAAACCCGTTTATCCACGCACCAATTTGCAAAAGGGAACCATCGTCCCCAGTCTTAGACGGCTCAACGGCCTATCCGTGTGACTAAGACTCCTCTGGAATCATCATTGTTTTTGATGAAGGGGAACTCAAATCCCAGATTTACCAAAGCCACAAGGTCCTTGATATAATCTAGTAGCGTATGTAACATATAGTAAAATGCATATAGGGAGATGGTGATAGCAATGAGCATATGGGGAACTCAGAAATGAGCTGCAAGCACCGTGGGACTTTGATGATGATGCCCAGTCGGCGGGACCAAGAGCTTCTTATCCTGCGCTCAAAAATTCATTAGCCAAGATATAAAAGATAACAAGCAATGAATAAGCATGACTCAAAGCATAGCAAATATAGCCATGAATAACACATAGTAGGGCAAAGCATGGATAACATGAATAGCATGTCATTGCAAAGCATCATTTTTTGTTATTTTGTCATGAGGAGATAATCTGGCTAATCAAGATTTGGAGATGAATGATCAAGATCTGATATAATGCCCATCGACAGAGTGATCAGATAAAATTAGCAGGAGTTGATTAAAAATAATTTGGAGATAAATGATCATCAGGAGATATGGGGGAAATGATAATCAAAATGTCCCTGGGTGGCATGCCATGAGAATATCGGGAGGAATCAACAGCTTGATAGCAATGATTGGAGAAAGGACTCATCCCGTGCTCTTGGTCCTTGTAAAAATGGTTCCTGCAGAACACCATCAGAATACAATGCAAATTTTTTTGGAGTTTTGAAATATGCAAATTTTTATGAGTTTTCAAAAATTTTCAAATGTTTATGAATTTTGTAATATGCAAATTTTTGTGTACTTTTGGAAAGATATTCAAATTTTTATGGATTTTGGCTTAGACATCACAAATGCAGCATCAAAGGGTGTTTATTGAACCACTGACTAGGGGTCCTCGTTCCTTCCCTTTTCGCTAAAAATTACCCAAAGCCGGGCGTGCGTTGAAAGTGGCGTCCTATAACCGACCGCCATTAATTAACGGTGCCCCTACCAAGGCCATACCCGAGAAACATTCGGTCTTGGAGGAAGAAGAGAAGAACAATTGGAGATAAGCTTTATGCAGGATGGGAGATATCAGGACTTGAATTCCTTCCAAGGTTTAACCCTCAAAGAGGTAATCTGTTGTGCCGGGGCTTTATGCCTTTACTTTTCAGACCCTTGACATGCATACGACCAGGGTTTTCCCTGCGGGGACTTTGCCACTCTTGTCATGCCATGATTCATAATTCAATTATCGAAAGTTCGACTTAATTCTTAATTGCCCTTTGTGGCGAGATGTATCATGAAATTCATATTGATTTTGGGTCAAGACTGCCCCTATTTGAGACTCCTCTCGTATTGGGATTTACCAAAGTTGGTTATCTTATCCGTCAACCTCTTGCCCCTGCATGCGGCCGAGTGAAGAAGAGAAAAAGACTTGCAGATATACTCATGGCATGGCCAAGGTAGCAACGGTGTCTAACCAAGAAGCCGGCTAAGGACGCCGTGAAGTGTGTGCGGTGCCCAACTTAGGGTTACTCTTAAACAAGCAGGGAGAGAATGTTGAATTCCCAGCGCGGGGTTCTTTATCAACCAAAGTGCTGCAAAAGCAAGCCTAACGACTCTTTTTTATGAAAAACAATTCAATTAAAAGGCCTAAGATAAAGGTTTGAAACACCATTCTTAATCCCGTTAAGAAGCACTTTGTTTTGAAAATCATGCGTGAAGCGATGAGGAGATATATCGTAGAAATGCTTACTTACGCCAATATTACCTTGTAACCTTCGTAGAAGCAGCTGCTGCGAGGCGATGTTGATCATCGTGGGATAGTCCTCTTTGGCAGTCCATAGGATTGGAAGCAAAGGATTGAAAGTGGCTTAACAAGAAGGAGTGGTGCCAAGACCAGACTCAGATGAATAAGGAGAAAAGGAAGAGAGGCGAGGGCTAGAACTCCCTCACTAAGGTGTGGAGACCCTGATCACATGAAAGGTCTACAGAAGGAGAGGAGAATTAGAAGGAGGAGTGAGGACTAAAGCCTCGAAAGCAGTGGGAGAAAGGGCAAATACCCAAGGTAGTGGATGCGGAAGACGTTGGGTCGGACCCAAGATCAGGCGGAATCAGAAGAAGAAATTGATAAATGGAAAGAGGCGGATCCGGAGGGTCCGAAGGCAGTGGAGGAGAATCGTGATAAGAGGAATCCGGAGGCTCCGGAGGAATAACGAAAGAAGGGACGCGATGCCCTGGGGAGAAATAGGGAAAAAGATGATGAAAAAGGTGACGGAACAGGAAGAAGAGAATAAAAGATATGAAGTCCCGGAGGAGCAAGAAGATGAATCGAAAGAAATATAGAAGGTCCGGAGGTTCCGGAGGAATGAAATCAGGAGGGTCGCGATGCCCTGGGAGATGATAGAGAGAATAAGACGGAGAATCCGGAGGTTCCGGAGGAAGCAAATGGAAAGGGGCGTGATGCCCGAGGGGAGAGTCCGGAGGTTCCGGAGGAAGAATATAGAAAGGGGCGCGATGCCCGAGGGGAAAGTCCGGAGGTTCCGGAGGAATAGAATCAGAAAGGGCGAGATGCCCAAAGAGGAGGGATAAAATTCCTGGAGGTTCCAGGGAAATGGCAGGAAGGGGGACGCGATGCCCCAAGGGGAGTGGATAAAAGGATGAATATGAATGAGATGGGAAATGTGGAATATCCGGCGGTGCCGGAAGGTGAGGAAGATACGGGTTTGGAAACCCGGGAAGCAGGAGGTGCAAATGCATGTAATGGGATGGATGCGATGAATGCATGAAATGCAAAGAATATGAAGAATGTGAAGGGCGAGAGGATGAGATCCTCCTCCTATCCCTGGGAATGGCCCATGAAGAAGAAGTGATAGAGATGGATGAATAGAAAGTGGAACAAATAAGGGATGGTCCCTTAGCATCAAGGTAACTGCCCCTCCATGGCGGTGAACATGTACGAGAAATAGCCCCTGCTGAGACTTCAATGGTGAATGTCAACTCCTTGGAGAGTGCAAAGTAATGGTGTGAGGGAGTTGTAAAGTTGAGCTCAGAAGCATCATGTTGCCCGGGGGTTCAAGATTTGGAAGTTGGAACAGAGGGTGCCCTGCCCGGCCCTTACACAGCATCAGTGCTTGGCATGACGGTGACTTGGCCTCTTCAATCATGCTTGGCACAATAACCCGGATTGGCATCCGGCAAATGAATTCTTGAATCTTGAATGGCACAGTCGTGGCCAAAGTCTTCTTGCCCGGCTCTTGCTTATCTTCGGCACAAGTAGCTGCAGAAGCACGTCCCTTCCGAGTAACAAAGGGAGGTGAGGCGGAGGCGGAAGGCTCCGTGGATGGTGGAGTTATAATGGAAGGTGTTGGCGTAAGTGGAGGCGGAGGTTCAAACACATCGAGTTTCTCCCTTTGCTTGCAAGCGGTCGGGATTGGCTCGGGTGCAAAAAGTGGTGGATCCTGCTCAGAATTAACCATAGGTAAAGGCGAAAGGCTATGTGATGGAGGTATGGGTTTTGGGGTTAAAGGCATAATGGAGGGTAATGGTGGTGAAATTGGGTAAGTGGAGGCCGAGGTGGAGGCTAATGGGAGGCTGATTAGGGAAGGTTTAATGATGGGTTCGACGGAGGCTAATGGTGTGGAGGTAGATGGCTTAACGGGTGGAGGTTTAATGGTGGAAGGCTTGGGGGAGGCCAGTGTTGCGGGGGTTAATGGTGTAATAGGAGGAGGTGTAATGTATGCGGTGTCAAGGATAGGAGGAGACTTACAATGTGCCGGTGTGGGTGATTGAAGTATCGACCCATCATCGTAACACCAACTAGTCTCATAAATAGGGATTGGATCGGGGATGGTTTCATCCTGAGCAGGAGGTTCATCGAATGAAAGTGGAGGGAGCGGGAAATTAAGGAAACTCGGAAGGGGTGCCTGCGGAGCTTCATCATCATCGTACGCTGCCTCAGATTTTTCAATTGCCGGCTCTTCCTCGCTTGGAATGCCGAAGTCATAATCATCCATCCTGTCTTTCCATTCATTCTCCATCTTTGTAATTTCGTCTAAAGCGGCATGGAGAGGATTGACTGGAGTAGGAGGAGCCGTGACCCTCTTTATTTGTTCCTCCATCAAAGTAATCTTATCGAGCAGAGTTTGCTGGAGGGGTGTAACATGAACAACAGGAGGTTGGCAGGGCCTTGAAGGAGGAGGGGCCGCATAAGAAGGCCGTGGAGGGGAGTTGACGGGATGACCCGTAAAAGAACCCGGACGGGCCGGATTGCAAGGAGTAAAAGGGCCTCGGGGCCGTGATGGAGGAGGAATAGAAGGAGGCGGGTGTCGGACCACCCGAGTAGAATGAATAGGGGGAGATGGGTAATGGGCTACCCGAATATGATTGGAAGGAGGAGGTGGGTGATGGGCCACCCGTGTAGAATTGGAGGGAGATGGGTGATGGGTCACCCGAATAGAATTGGAAGGAGGTAGGTGATGGGCCACCCGTATAGAATTGGAAAGAGGGGGAGATGCACGAGATGTACCCTCAACGGCAGCCTTAAGGGCTTGGATCTGTTGAGGGGTAAGATGATCTAACGCATGGATGATTCGAGAGACCTTCTCGTCATTGGGAGGAGACGGTCCCGAGGGAATAGTGGCCTGAAATTGAGTAGGTGGACCATGAGAATGGACATTGCCCATGGGTTGGGTATGACCATGAGAATAAGGACGTGGTCCCTTGAAAGAATGGTGAGAATGCTGATTAACATGTTGAAATTGAGGATATGAAGTGCTAGGTTGTGCATCCTCATGAATTGAATTGAACATGTTTCTATCATGGTAAGCCATTATATAATCAAAATTCTCAATAATTATGCAAATAAGCACACAAGTTGGAATGGTTACCGTGATTTTTGATTGTTTTAAACCTTGGTGAATTAATGATTTTTAGCAAAGTTTTGAATGATTCACACAAGGGGGGGTGAGCCTAGTTTCAAATGAGATTTGAACTCCAATGCCAACTAAGAACCCTCTCTCACCACGTATAGGCCGACTAACTCGGGACTTCAAAAGGGTACAACCTGCCCGGCGTCCGTGAGGGAATCCACGGGTGCGGGGACTTATGGAGGCTTGGTTTAGGAATTTCCAATCCAAAGAGACGGAATGCTCAATGGAGGGTCGTTCCTTCACCAAGGAGGTGTGTGGCTCCTAGTATGTGGAGAGAGGAGGTCTCCCAAACCAAAGCAAAATGAATGAATGAATGAATGCAAGATATAAGCAAAAATATGATACAGTGATAAACAAAGGGGTTCGGTGAAAACACAGGAATAAGACGCCCTGGGGCAGGGCGCTACCAATCAAAAGACGCCCTTTGGCAGGGCGTGAATCACTGTGGGAGGCCCACAGGCAAGGTAAAACACGCCTTGATGAGAGGCGCTACCAATAAAAGAGACGCCCTGGGGCAGGGCGTTAATTATCAACGATGCACAACCAAATAAAGAGACGCCCATGGGTGGGGGCGTCAAATCATGAAAACGCGCCCTGATGAGAGGCGCTACTAAATAAAGAAACGCCCTGTGGGAGGGCGTGAATTATTTCAAACTCCCACGGCCAGCAGAGTGGAAACACTCACAGTCACAGAGGCAATCATCACATATGATTATCAAGATAAAAACATGCTCATCAAAATTTTAACTAAGTGGAGATTTTAAAACAAATCTATTCAATTGACAAATCACTTAGGGGAAAGTGCAAAGCACAATGGAGGGTGCCCGAGGGGCACAAAGGAAAGGGTACCGAGGGTACCAATGGGAAAGGGCACACTTGGGTGCCAAAGGGAAAGGGGTAATCAAATGAAAAACAAAAAGGGTCCCACCGTGATCGCCAATTTGTAGATTTGATTTAAAATCCACTTAAGGAAAATATTAAGAATAAGCAATAATCAATAATGGAGAGAAAAACGTGCACGAGGTGCACAAGAGGAGTTTGTGATCGCCAGAGACGCGAGGCCTCAAAAATATAACAATGAAAGCATGGGAGAGATCGCGAAAAATACCTTGGAGTGCGGGGATGTGAGTGCTTCCTTTCTCTTCAAATCGGCCGGCCGATGAAGAGAGTTCTTCCTTTTATTACCCTTGTAAGAAAGACAACAACACCAATAAAGATATGCATTAGAACATGGTGTGTAGCATCAAATCCTAAATAAAGATGAGCATGAAATCATGGTGAAGAACACACCTTAAGGGGATTGCCCTTAAACCCCTATGCAAAGAGGGTATGGGAAATATGAATGAATGATGTGAAAAAATAATGAAGTGTGCAAGAGTTGCACTAGAGGAGAGTCTCAACGTGGTTGAGAAGGGAAGAATATAACAGCCCAAAGGCTAAGATGAATGCATGCGATAGAAACTAATGCAATAAAACACAAGAAGAAATTGAAAAGAAGTAAAAGAGCCTGTTTCTCTCGGCTTTGATGCTCAATAGGGGGAGAGCCTCCTTCAAGAGATGAAACGTTAGATGTAGAAAGCCCCTCCTTCAGCCATAGCAACAGCCTGCGTGAAAGAAAGAAAGAGGAAGAAAAACAATAGAAAACACAACAGCAGAAGAATAACGTCGGGAGGAAGAATCCAACCGATTAACAGAGCGATCGGCAGCTCTATTAATAAGATAGAAAAGGGATAAGAAGGAAAGAGTCCAAAGGAGGAAGAGATAAGAATGGGCAAGAGCCCAAAGAGGGAAGGATTAAGCTGGGCAAGAGCCCAAACGAAGCAGGAGTCTCTCTGGGAAAGGCTGCGTCCGTTCGGAGCACAAAAGTGAAACACGACTTGGTTCAGGGCGTCAATTGTTGAATTGACGACCTTCGCATAGGGCGTTTCTTAAAAACACGTCTTATATAAGGGCGTTAATTCAAAAATCAAATTTTGGAATTTATTTGAAAAGTTGAAAACACGTCTGTGTCAAAGGCGTTAATTAAAAAACGCCCTAACAAAAGACGTTAATTCAAAATATTCAAAATAGGGCTATTTTTCATTTCTCAATATTATTTTCCCATTTTTTAGGTGAAGGTGCATCTCGTCGCCCTGATTCCAACGACTATTTTTGCGAATTTTTCTGACACCCGGAAGGCCACCAAATCACCTCTGGAAGGGGTTGAAAAATAATATTAAAATATTACATTTGAAAGACACGCCCCCACTTGAGGCGTGAATTCATTTTTTTAATTTTTTTATTAAAAATAACGCCTTATGCTAAGTCGTTAATTCCCGAAAAATTCCGAAAAATTCCCAGAAAAATCCAGAAAAATAGGAATTTGATAGAAATGACGCCCTCCAGTATAGTCGTCAACTTTTTTAAGAAACGCCCATGTATAAGTCGTTATTTAAAAGACGCCCCAGATCAAGTCGTTATTTCTAAAAAATAGAAAAAAGATACCCAGAAAATCCAGAAAAATCCAGAAAAATAGGAAAAAATAGGAAAAGGGTGAAAAAAGGGAGAAATCTAAAAAAGTGGGAAAAACCACTCAAATAGAACTAATTTGAGAGTCAAATTGAGACATTACAAGGCAATATGAGATGTACTCACAGTAACGTCAATTTTGACGTGTCTACACCCTACACTAGATGGCAAATTAAAAAGCTATGCAGCGGTATTAAAACCTTTTAACAAAATTGAGGAAATTAACTAAACAAGGTAACTAATTCTCTCAACCTCTCCATTCCCACACGATCATACAAACGGATATAACAAGCAAACCACGCAATCACACAAATCAAACTAAAGTGCACAATGATTATTAAGGTGGTTCGGGACCACGACGGGCTCCCTACATCCACCCCTCACCAAACCTAGTGAGGCTTCACTCGGGGATAAATCCCCAACATGGAGACAACGCTCCAACTACACACGGGGACACGCCCCAACACACACACACACACACACGGAGACGGAGTCTCCCACACGATCCGACAACCGGATCACAACACACACACACGTTGCAACAAACACAGCACAACGACACACATGACCGCACGCAGGCGATCAAACACGACCGTATACACAGACGGTCACACACACAAAATGTATTTTCAGGTTTGAAAAATAAACACAAATAACAATATAAGCTCAGATCGAAATAGAACACATGGCAAACATCACAAAACAACAACTAAAGGATGTAGAGATTGTTCCCCCTTTGATTTCCAAGATGAATAGAAATAGTAGCTTGAAGCTCCAGTCGGATGGTGACGATTTCAACATCCTCTCGATCCTCTCCTCGATCCGCTGCACTTTTCCTTCTTCCACGATCTTCAAAACCTCTTAGATGAAGATCAAATCTCCCCTTCTTTTCCCCTTCCTCTTCTTCTCCTCTTTCTTGACCTACAAAATAGAAAACATTAGCTCAATTAGAAATTTCTTCTCAAATTTGGAGTTCACAAGAGAGCATATATAGAAGACATGAAAAGACCATGATAACCCTTCTAGAACCATCCACAAAGACCCCCAATAGGTCTACCATGAACCCAGGGACAAAAGGGGTAAAAGGTTAGGCACAAGTGGGTTTATAAGACCTAGGATAGTCAAGGACAAGCCAAGACACAGATCCACAATTCCAGGGATGTCTGGAGAATTTTGAGATTAAAAATTCCAAGGAGAAAAGCTTCCCACGTTGAAGAAAATAAAGTCAACAATTGCTGTCTCGGGGGGTTCGGTCGACCGGAGGTAGGTGGTCGGTCGATTGGAATTTTACAGGTGAATTTTCATGCAGCATTGCCAATTTCGGTCGACCTAAGCTACAGGGTCGTCGACCGAGCTACAGTGCTTCGGTCGACCTAAGCTACAGGGTCAGTCGACCTAAAGCTACAGTAAATTCCAGACTTTCAGATTTCAGCCCCAGACTCCATTGCAACACTTCCAAACTCTGTGGCATCTAACTCCTTGATCTTGGAGGGTTTATATTAAGGATCTTAATCCTGCAAAACCATAAGAAAAAAATGATTAGAACTTTAGCTCAATAATCCAAATGATAAATGCATGAATTATATACATGAAACCCATGTTCAAGGTGCATACGAACACTTTGAACCACA
The DNA here is from genome assembly GCA_022559845.1 of Amorphophallus konjac. Classification (NCBI taxonomy): domain Eukaryota; kingdom Viridiplantae; phylum Streptophyta; class Magnoliopsida; order Alismatales; family Araceae; genus Amorphophallus; species Amorphophallus konjac. The sequence continues at coordinate 32,929,853 of CM040125.1, forward strand.
AATGTTCTAAGCTAAAGATCGAAGGATATTTCTATGCATGTGAACAAGGTATAAGCAGCTTGTAACCATAAAGAAAGTGCAAAGGGCACATACATTAAAATCCATGTTCAAGGTGCATAAGAACTCTTTGGAAAAACATGTTTATCCTCATCAATGAAACAAGTTCATATAGTAATGAACTTTATGCATCAAGTGCAACAAGAGTGGCATTGTAAAACCAAAATTCACATGAACGATGTGATTGAATTTAACACAAGTTCTCTTCATAGAACCATGAACCATTTGCATCTAAGTGATGCTTACGAAACATGGGGTCGACACCATCCTTTGATAGGTTGACACTATGAAAGGGCATGAAAGCCTATGCTAAAGTTCAACATGAGAAAATTAATATCATTCAATGTGAGAGTTTCAATCAATTCATTTCAGCCACCACTTTCATGAGGAATTCAAACTATGCACCTAGCATAAGAACCTTATGAAGAATATACATGAAAGAACCAAGTGAATATATGCAACATGGATAGCACAAGGGATTGGGAAGAGATTGAATGTTTAAATACAAAAACCAAGCATTCCTTGAGGTTTAATCAATATTACATCACATGTCAACCTCTTACCATCAAGATTCACATAAATAGATATTACCATGCATCCATGTGATTTGTAGGTGTCTTCCAATCATCTCTCTCATGTAAAAGACAATGTAGAACATCAGATCTACATTGATATCAAAATCATGGATTATGAGTGATAAAAGCTTCTACTCATAACCATCTACGAGCTTATATGCATGTTTAGCAATATGGAAAAATCAATCTCATGAATACATGCAAGCATAGCAAAGCTCATGAATGCACACTGACATCAACCGCATATGCAAGCAGACACAGTTATTTATAAGGTTAGTTATCATCAAAAACATAACCATATACAAGGCACACTTCATGGCCCCACACACATCAATCTTCCCCTTTTTGATGATGACAAACCTTATGAATACTTTATGAATGACATGACAAACTATTCAACATTGCCATACACACATATCAGAAATCTCTTTCCCCCTATCAATCACAAATAACCACCATAAATCTTTCTCCCCCTTTGACATTATCAAAAATGGGAGGAAGGCAATTAAGTTCAAATTCCAGCATGACAGATTGAAGAAGCAATAATAGCCCACTTAAAAAATTCAGATGAAACAATAGCATATCATGGATAAGATTTTGACATACCAATTATTGATTATCGAGATGGGAAGATGAGTAGAATTGATACCAACAAGTCAATATGATTCCAAAATAGCAAGTGTTAACAAATCTGATGCAATTCAATGCCTAAAAACCATTGAGCAAGTATAAAGTATTTGAAGTCAATTTTTTTTAAATTTCATTGGTTTTCAATTTTTTTTAAAAAAATTCTTTTGAAAAGAGACATGAGTTTGAACACATACAAATGAGTTTCTTTGATTTTCAGATTTTTAGTTTTCAAGTGAAATGCATGAAGCAAGATGCGAACAAATGAGGACACATAATGATATGCATGTAATGCAACCAAACAGATACATGTATATATACATGCAACATATCTCCCCCTTACTAATTGAAGAATGAGATGGGTATAAGAAAAGTACATGAGAGTCATGGTGACCGGAATATTCATATATAGCACCTAGGAGGTTGTGCAATCACATAGGAGAATCATGCAATAGTCAATGCAATCAATCATTTTTCTGAATACATATTAAATCAAATTACCAAGAGTGTGAGTGAATAACATGAAAATCAACTATACCCATATGGATATTCAGATTTTCAAAACAACACAATAGGAGATTATACAGACTGCATTTCAATTTATGAGAACAACGTATTGGAGGTTACGCTCTACCTCATCAAAATTTTCAATAAATTCAGAATTTTTCAAAGAATGATCAGGTTTAAATAATTCCTTTTTACGCGAGGAGACACATGGAGCTCATACTAGAATCCTCGGTTACTCATAATATTGAACCATTTCATTTCATTATGAACTGAGGTATTTTAGTCAAACACCTTTCAGAAATGAACCACATCACGTCTCAGGTGACGTGCATCCAATTTACTTAGTGAGACCAAACATTGCTCTACCATTCATTTTCATTTCAAAATTTTCCAATAATGATAGGTAGGCAGCTTCTTCCTCAACTGCCTCTTCAACATACATGCAGCAAGTTTAATATCTCTACAGTGTTGAAAGAAAATTCCTATATCCTTATGTTTAACACTCATTTTCACATTATGTGTAAGATGTGTATGAAGTTGATTCAGCATGTATACCAAAAATATCATGAACACATAACAGTGCAACTCCCCCTAAATAGATGCACTTATGAAATATGAACTCTCCCAGAGTGTATGACATGAAACACTCCAATAATGACTCAAATATAACATTATTTATCAAGAAAGCATAAGCTCATAGAAATTCCAGAGGATGAGGGTGAATAACATATATAAGCATGCAAACACACATTGGGAGTATATGCAATATGCAATGCAAAATGAAAAGATATGCAAATGTGCAATGTGATGTAAAATTTTAAATTTTTATTTGAATGTCCTAAATGCAATGCAAAGTATAAGACGTAACATGAATGCAAATTATAAGTTTTCAGTTTTTCATTAGGATGATATAAATGCACCTAATACATTGAATTCTAACGCATGCAACCTATAACTATTAGAGAATGGAATGCAAGATGCAAAAGCAAGATGGGAAAGCTTGATTTTCATAACATTTGTCAGATTTCTCAAGAGGGCATTCAGTTTTGAATGATGAACAATAATCATTTTCCATCACATGACCTTTATGAGTAGAGGTGGAGAAAGGATCAGAAATGAGTAATGCAACCCATTTTTTTTTAATTTTTTTTTCAAAAATAGATTTTCAATAGCATTTCAGAAGTTCAGAAAATTATCCATAAGCCAAATAGATTTTTTAAAGACTCTTCAGAAGAAAAGCTATCCAATCACAAGTTAGCCATTTGATTTCTCCAAGTTCTGGTACAAGGTAGAGTTTGAGATCCGAAAACCCGACTCACACATAGTGAAAGCTTCCAAGTGGACGTGATCCACTCTTCCACTAACACGATTTGATATACCAAAAACGCAGTTAAGCTCGAATGTGATATCACATATGCAGTTTCATTCAAGAATTGTTCAAATAATCATTTGGAGATTTTTTGACACATCAGAGTAGAGGAACAACAATTAAAGTTTTTGAGAATCAATACTTGTCATGAAACAAAACCACCCAATGTCACAAGATAATACATGAATTTTTTTTCCATAGTAAAAGGTTGAATTACCTTAGTTCAGGAGATAATACCGGAGGCCTTCAAGAACCAAAAGCACTAACCTCACGAAGGTTAGTATTTTAGATTTTTATTTTCTTACCTTGGCCTTGAGAATCTATTATTTTTCTCAATTTCTTCATGAGCCTCAAGTCACTCCTGTAATCAAAGTTCTCATACTGCAGACTTGGGTACCTAAGCTTCCTTAGATCCCTATGATTTAGCATCACTTTGAGAAGTGCATTCCATAATCTCACACATGCAAATATCAAGTTGCATCAATAGTGTATATGCATGAGAATGGATATGAATTCTAATATGAGAAGTAATTTTTTTGAGTTTGAGCAAGACAGTGCATGAGAGTTTATGCAGACTCAATGTATGCAATTCTTTGAATAGGCCAGCAATTTTCATGATAGACATTAGCACAGGATGATCTTTCTTACAAATGAGCCTTAGCTTGAGCACATATCAACCAGCTAACAGCTCCCCCTCACAATGTGCATGAATTACACAAATGATGTTTTAACAGAAAAATATGCATCCTATGACTTATATGAACAAGTGACTTATGGTACGAGGCGGAGGCACATTCTCACGCATGGTGAAAGATTTTAGACAGGAATGACCCGCCCTTCCTCAAGTCACCATTTGATATATCATGTAGTCATGCAATGATGATCAAATAGATGAATATTCAGTTTCATGAAATACAATCATGCAATGGTGATTCATGAAAGATGCAATGCATTCTAATAACAAAAATAGTTTTTTTTATTTTCATTAATGGAGATTCGGTTAAAACAAGTTTGAGTTTTTCAAAAAAGAGCTCAAAAATTTATTTTCAATATTTGTGCCTTGAGCATCCATAATCTTTCAAGCCTTCCACTTGGCCTCAAGAAAACCCTGCAACAAAGTTCTCATTCAACAGTTTTGAGTACCAAAACTTTATTGGGTCCTCGATGATTAGTTGCATCTCTAGTCGGTGCTCTCCACATTCTTTGGGCATACATATCATGAAAATTCATTAAAGAACAGTCATACATGGTATGCCCAAAATTGCCACAGTAGTGACAATTAACAGAAGACCTAGCATTCTTCTTAACATGATACGCATGAAATTTCTGTGGGTTGGCAAAATTGTAATTATTTTTAACATTGAAGTTCCTTCTTCTATTTGCTTGCCAACCCTGTGACACACGGTGTCCTAGATTTCCACATGAATGACAGTGGTCAGAAGAATTTCTTTGTTTACCAAGCACAGTTTCATTTATGTATGCATGAAACCTATCCTTTTTCATAATGTTACATTCATGCATCTTGTGTCCATGCTTTCCACAATTGAAACAAGAAACACCCATTTTTCTTTTTGAAACAATTTCATTTTTGTATGCTTTAAGATCATCAGATTTCATAACAAGGCAATCATCCATCATATGACCACATTTACCACAATAAAAGCATGAGACATTCCTTTTGGGTACACGTGTTTGTGCGGAATGATTTTGCTTTCTAGCATTCACATTAGCACAAGCAGAATTGATTTTCGGCTTTGAGTTTTGGTTCGAGTTCTGCTTAACATAACGTTTATGGATTTTCCTTTTTGCATGTTGGACTGGGTGAGCATCAATTCTATTCATCCTAGGTTGAGCCTAACCTTTAGAATCTTGTTCCTCAACATAAGAAGCATTTGAAATATTTGAGGAACATGATGCATGGACAAAAGATGTTTGTGTTTTCAGACCAAAGGCTTTCTTTTTAGTGGGTTCATACCCAAGACCTTCCCGTTGAAAAGTCACCTTGGTCCCCAAGATTTTCTCCAGATTATTTTGACCATCCACAAATCTAGACAATGAATTATGCAAGTCCTGAATTTTAGTTTCTAGAGATGTGATATGCAATTCAGTATTAGCAAGTTCTTCTTCACAAGTGGCAAGGCTGACATTTAACACTGCATTGGTATTCTTAAGACATTCTACTTCTTGTTTCAATTCATCCACATTTTCACATTCACTTACAACCACCGATTTTCTTTTTTCTAGAAACAATAATCTTTCAGAAATGGATGTGTTCAATTCCTTTAGTTTCTCATTTTCTTTTGCAAACTTTTCATCATGAATGAGTTCATTTATCAAGGTTTGATCATTGGCCATTGAATTTATTTTTGCTTTCATCTCCTTATTTTTATTTCTTAAGGAGCAAATTTGATCTTTATGGAATTCAATATCAAACACATGAGCCTCAATCAATTCCTCTAAATGTGAACATTTTTTACAAGAGGGTTCACGGTTCTTTTGTTCAACCTTCTTTTTCATTTTTTTATTCTCAGCCTTAACCATCTTGTACTTATCAACATGCTCTTCATAAGCATTCATCAACTCTTCATAACCAGATTCATCTTCATCATTAGAGACAGAATTTACCTTTGAGCTTACCATGCTTGATATGCTCTCCTCATTACCCATGAGGCACAGATCTCCAGCTGTATCTCTTGAGATTTGATCAATCCATCCATGATTTCCTTCGTTGTTTCACATGAAGAAACAAATGGATATATATCAGATTTCACAGTAGCTTTTAATAATCTTAAAACTAAAACATTATCATGATTTTTCAGTTCATCTTCATGAGACCATCTAGTGTCATCCAAAGGAAATTTGTTAGGGCCATAATATATCAATTTCCAAAGTTCAAGATTAACAGAGTTAATTAGCCCACATATTTTGCCTAACCATGAATCAAAATCATCCCCATCAAAAATAGGTAAGGCCCCATTAATGGAGTTTGTACCCCGCTCACCTCTCATCATGACTGATCTACTAGTGCTTGAAATGCCAACTGAATTCTTGATTGTGACTTGTCCGTGTGGACGCTGCCCGCCAGTTGATCTTTCCAGTATATGGTTCTCCTCCTCTGACCCCTTCTTCGATGTCCTTTTTCCATCTCTCTATCCTTTGACACTTCCTCCTCTACTCCATCCTATTGTGTGCTCTCTTCTAGTCTCCAAAAAAAATGCCAATTTTAAAACGAAGATTTCAGTTGAGGACAACGCTATTCTTAATTTATCCTCCTCCCTGGGGCACGAGGCCCCTGATTCCCTTCTATTAGTTTTGTTTGATTCTATCCCTTCTAGGCTAGGATTAGGATCTGTCGAGTCTCCTAGGGTAGCAGAGTCTGTTGAAGTAGGTTCGTGTTCTAAAGTTTCTAGTCCTTCCACACTTGCGGCGTGCCCGATGACGTGTCATTCTAAATCCATCCCTGATAGGTTCCTCCAGGATTTCACCCAACACTGTCATGCCCTCCTTAAGTGCCCGGAGTTTGTAGAAATAGCCATCGCCCTCGGGGATGATAAGAAGCAAGAAGGGGTATGGAGCGATGATGGACTAGGAGTCTATGAGATCGTGGATGAGAAAGACCCGGTCGACTTTGAGGACAGCGGCGTAGATGACACTGCCGACTTGTACGCACAAGGTTTGAAGAGGTTCGATGAGCCGTCGTCAGCAGTGGACGAGCCTACGAAAGAAATAAATCTTGGAACTGAAGAGGACACCAGGATCATTCTTATTTCTGCTAATCTCCCTCCTCAGGTTGAAGAAGAGTTGGTCAAAGTTTTGAGAAAGTATAGAGATTCCTTTGCCTGGTCCTATGAGGACATGCCAGGTCTTGACCCCTCCTTGGTGGAACATCGACTAGTGCTTCAATTAGGGGCAAGACCCGTGAAGTAAAAACTAAGAAGATTTCACCCCCACATGGTCTTGAAGATGAAGGAAGAGGTTGATAAATTGCATAAGGCCAGATTCATTCGCGTTGTCTTATATCCTCAGTGGGTGGGGAATACAGTCCCTGTTATGAAAAAAGATGGAAAAGTATGAATTTGCATTGATTTTAGAGGATTTGAATAAGGCATGTCCCAAAGATGATTTTTTGCTGCCTCATATCGTTGTGTTAGTGGATAACACCGCCGGGTACGAAGCCCTCTCATTCATGGATGGTTATTCTGGGTATAACCAAATCTGTCTAGCTCCGGAAGACCAAGAGAAAACCTCGTTCACCACGCCCTGGGAGACTTATTGTTATGTGGTTATGCCTTTCGGTCTGGAAAATGTAGGCGCCACTTATCAACCGGCGATGATGGCAATATTCCACGATATGATGCATGTATATATGAAAGCTTACGTGGATGACATTCTGGTGAAGTCGAGGTCGAAGGAAGAACACCCCGCTATTTTGGCCAAGGTGTTACAAAGGGCTCGGGAATACAAATTGAAGATGAATCAGAAGAAATATGTATTTGGAGTGTCCTCAGGGAAGCTGTTAGGATTCATAGTTAGAAAATGAGGAATTCAGATCGATCCTAATAAGGTAAAGGCCGTCATGGATATTATGACGACCCGGATCCCGGATACCAGATATACCCGATAGGACTATCGAATACACCTGATACCACTTGGAACCCGTGAGGCCTCCCAAGAGCGGTAAAGCTCCGAAGGGATAAAAGGATTGTCGTGTAGTACATTGAAGCCACAGAGATATAATAGTAAGCAATAATATTTCATTAGATCGGTTTGGTAAAGTAGCAGAAATAAAATTACTTTTTATTTAACAATTTCAATTTAACAATTATACCAGAGTCCAGTCCAAGAAATTAAAGACAAGTATAGGCCACAGGAAAAGAACGTACACTGAGATCGGGGGAAACCCGACGCAGGTACCACTGGCAGCTACATACGCGCCACACCAGGAACCACGAACAGAGACGACACCACCCACCTGAAAAACAGGGGTGAGTCTCCAAACAGAGACTCAGTAGGGGTCACGCGGATCCCCACTGAAAAACACGCAGTACACGGAATAGAAAGCAACAACAGTAGCAAAGCAAGAAAAGCTACACTACAAAGCTATAAAAAGAACGGGAATAGTAGGAGTAGGGAACAGGCTAAGAGCAAGGGAAGCTAAAAGAAAAGGGAAAAGTGAGGCTGTAAAACTTGCGACACGGCCACCGAGAGGAACTCGGCTCCCTAAGCTACTCCAAGCAGCGACAGAAGGGCGACTCTGATCTGACAAAGTCAGGAGTTACCGATCTGTCGACACGACGCCAGGCCTAAGATGTAGACCAGTAAAGATAGGAAAAAGTCTAGAAAGGATCTAGACAGATGACAGACAGACTCGACGACACACACGACTAGAACGTCGTGCACATAACACAACACTGACCTCGAGCAGGACCACGAGAGGGCTAACTCGGAAAGGTCACGACGCCCAAGAAACATGAAGAGTCACGTGTCACGTGACGGAAGCACCTCCTCAGTAGAAGAACAGCCAACTGCGTCCACTGATGTCTTATGCTGCGCCACAAGTGTCTCGCCTACGTACCGCCAAAGTCACGGTAGAGTCGCTGACACGCGCTGAACCAAACAGGAACTACAGTAATAAGTGACTAGTCAGGGTCACGCCCGTCGACGTAAGTCCTCAGCCCCTGACCACGTGTGCACACACTGGCTCTTACCTAAGCCAGGCCCTCTAGCTAGTTTTCTCCCTCGGTAGGACGCTACCGCTGGCCAGGAGCCCACGGAACTAGCTTACAAACCGTATTACGGGAACTGCCCTTTCCACCACTCCGAGGTGGGTCAACACACTAGATCGCGTGCATCGACATGCTACGACTAGTGGAGGCTCACAAGACACCAGACTCAGAAACACAAGTGCCACAGTACAGACAAGCTAGAATGCACTATCGCACGTACTACTAGGCACCACTGGCAGTACGACCACTGCCAACAGACTCAGGACTAGGTAACTAGACCTACACGTAACTATCTTTGAGTCGGATGACTCAAACGCAAGATCGTCACTGACAGCGGAACAAGCCGCCAATCGGTCTAATCCTAAGCCACGGGAAACGACGCTCCACAGGAAATGACTCATGAAGATCCGAGGGAACACCGAGGACCCTCCGACACGCCAAGACTCGTAAATCAAGGTAAAATGGCATTTCGAGGCATCCAGAACCAGTGTCTCGGGCTGGACAAAACCGCCGAGACACCCACAAGGTCACCCGTCAACCACTGGGTCACACCGGGTTGACCGGAACCAGACAAAGACACACAAGCATAAACCCTCTTGGCCACCTCGGAACACGGTTACAGCCCTCATAGGACATCGGGTGATGTCCGCGTGACAATGGCGAACCTCAAGGTCAAGCAAAGATACCGGAAACCAAACCACTGGTAAACCACTCTCTGGGCATAGGCTATCCATCACTTGGTCGCTAGGTAAACCAAGCAGTCAAAGAGGAATCACCACACAGCCAGAGGCAAAGACACTGGCGGTCCTAGATTAAGTCACTCGGAGAAACTATAGCAGTCAAGGAATAGACCGCACACAATTCACACGAACCGACCGCTCCAGAGAACCACCAGACAGACAAACCAACACTAGCAGTCCAGAATAGGACCACTAGAAACACCGCCCTAACTCACGTAGACGACCGACATGAAACAGACAGGACATACGGAGACTTGGGGGAACTCCAACACCCTCAAGAAACCTGGACACACAAACCGAGGCCAAATCGTACCTCTAGGTGTCCAGAACCACGTCTCGAGCTGGACAAATCCATCAAAACACAGGCAAAGTCACATGTCGACCATTGGATCACACCGGGTCGACCAGACCAGATCAATGACTCTAACACGACACCGGGAGAAGCCATCACGGTCAACCGATAAAACATCAGGGATGAGCGGTTCAGAATGGACCACTCCACAGGATGGATGGTCCAATACTGACCACACAAAAGGGGATGGATGGTTCGGAACCATCCACACAAAGGGGTTGCACGGTCGGAGACTAGCCGCACAACACCAACCACCAAGAAAGATGGACGGTCACAAAGGGACCACCCAACCAGAAAGACAGTCCGGACTGCGCCGCACAACGGTATAACAGCCTAAAATGGGAAACACACGTGCGGCTCACCCCTAGCCTCGCGGGGGAACAGGTGGCTAGGTCAACACCGCACAAGGCTAGAGCTGTCAACCTTGGGCCGCACAACAGCCATCGGCACCAGGGATGTACGGTTAGATATTAGCTGTACAATGGGACAGGCGGCCTGACCCCAGCCGCACAGCCCAACAATGGTCCAAACCGAAGGGGGAAAATGGTTCATCCCTGGCCGCACCTGAGTTATACGATCTTACGATAGACCGCACAACCTTCGCTGCGCGCCAAGCCGAACAGAGCGCGCCGAGTAGATGAACGGTTAAGACAGGGCCGTTCATGGGGATAGACGGTTTTAGTCCAACCGCTCAACTCTCACGGCGGGGAAACCATTGGTTCGGCCTAACGGAGGCCTTTCCATGCCCCATTCGTCCCGAGATGAAGGGGATACAACCATGGACCTGCTAGCATTCACATAGACTCCGACCACAGTCAAAACGACGCACGAATCGCAAGAAACGGGCGATTCTAATGAAATCACCCAAAAAGGGTTTTCGAGCTTCCCGGAGCTCTAGCGGTCAAACGAGACCACCAAACGAGACAAAATCAGTGACTATGGAACGCTGACATCCCAGGGAGTCCATTGATAGTAACTGATATGAAAATGGTTGCCATTTTTTGGTGAACCCTACAAAACCCAAAAATCACGATTTAGGCTAAACAAGCCCAAACTCGACCGTTTCCATGTCGAACGACGTGCAATGGTGGGGAAAACGTGTAGGAGAAAGTGAAGATCCGTCACCCTACCTCCACCAAAGAAACCGTGCCGAAAACTGCGCTGCGAGCTCAAACGCCGGCTTTGAATCCACCGTTCAGGATCACGCCAAAATCGCTCCATCCTCGCCCCGTCGCGCACCCAGCCAGCTCCACAGCATCCCCAGCACTCGCCCCTAGGTCCTCCGTCTGCAGCCGGAGCCGAGAAGGTGAAACGAGAGAGAAACGGAAGAGAGAGAGGGCGGCGGCGTGAATGAGAAGGAGGAGAGAGGAAAGGAAACGAAATAGAAAAGAAATTAGGAATTTTCCAAATTTCTGAAAAATCTGATTTTTGGCCCTATCTCAGAAAAATACGCAAAAATAGTCAAACCGACCAGATCGGAGAGTACATCATCGCTGTAGCATCCTCGAGTCGAAGAACTGACAAATAAACTCACCGTAGGGTTCCGTAACTAGTACGAGAGAAAAACCCACACGGATCGCAAAACTCAACTCGGAAGCCACAAAAGCGAACCGAAACCCACCGAAACAGATCCGAAAGATCCAATAAAGATCCAACAAGACCTACTAAGGATCCAGGGTATTACATCCTCCCCTCCTTTAAAAAATTTCTTCCTCGAAATTTAAGGACTAACAAAGGTAAGCAGGGAAGAACAACCCGACAGCACAACTACGGAAATGACACAAATCTCGAGGAACACAGCTCAGAGAAACATCGTCAGACTATAATCACGAGCACATGCTCTGGATCGAGCACGACACAAGTGGACACAAGTCTGACACCTCCGAGACAAGGGCAATGTCGTTCACGTCTCAGAGGGAAAGAGACACGACTAATGCCACAAGGAGAGATATCGGAAAAATAAAAACACAAATGCAGCAAGCATCAGCTTACACAAGGAAACACAGTCCTCACAGCTGATAGCTCAATCACATCATCGGTTCCAGTTCCAAAGGTGGCAGAGAACACCTGGCACACAGGACGCCAATGACAACACTGGACCACAAATACAATCAAGTCAGTCCTCACTCAGATATTACCTCTGATCGAGTCGCATGCCAACTCTTTACCGGGAAAAGGGAGTACAGCACCGCTAACTGACAAGACCATGGTTCAAGATAGAGACACGAAATCATAGAGAAACAGCGATAAAACGACAACAACAGCACTTGTAGGATTTCGGCTCCGTATAGAACACAGAACCATGGAACACAACTGCAAGTAGGGTCACATCAAGGCACAAGAACAGCTGAATACACGACCACAAGGGACGGGTCATGCATCAGACTGCTCACCAAGAAAAGACCCATGACAACGAGAAACGACAATCTCAGGGAATGCACCTCAAGGACCACGATCACGTCTCGAGATCACAACACCCAAGAAAACACATGCGGAGCAGAGGGTACTCAATCAGCAAGGAATGCCGACATATTCTCCAACACTCGCAAATGCCAATGCCAACACCAGAATAACTCCAGCAATAGCACGGCAACATGCAACATCAAGGCACAGGAAGCCAAGATGAACTCACATCGAGAAAGAACAAACCTCTCGACCCGTGGGTAATCAGCCCACACGCTTCAGCTGCGCACTCATAGAATGCACAAATGCACCGGCAACAGATAATACCTCGGTATACGCATCTCAGCACACACTCGGCACCATCGCAACTCCTGAAAATTGCAACGTAACACGCCAAGAGTACCGATCTGGCGAATAACCGATCATAAGTCACCAAAGTGCCAATCACGAAGAGCACCAGCTTCAGCACAAAGCACGGACGACTACTAATCTCAGCTTACCTTCACGTCCTGAAAACGGTAAATAAGCCTTCACAATACATCGGCCGCTGGACACGGCACGACAAATACGGTACGCGACAGCTCTTAACACCATGATGGAGTCCAAAGCCAAGCAACCTGTAACGCCCGGTAATTTTGGAATAAGAATAAAAATATACATAATGATAGATACATACTCTTATAAGTATATGATGTTTAATAAATAAAATTTATTTAAATAAATAAATGTCCAAGTGATATTACTTTAGGCTAAATAGGAACCCAATTATTTATGAAAAAGATAGTTTACTTTTTTTACATATTCCTATAAATAGCTAATAATGGTGAACAAAAGACTAGTAAATATTACCTTTTGGAATGAAAGTAAATATTTTACCTAGGATCGAACCTGCCTCTGATACCTAAGATAATGATTAAGAAGGAAATAAAAGTGAAGGAAATTATAAGAAATGAAATCCCTATCTGAAGTACTAAGCAAACTCTTAATCAGTGAAGACCCTAGTATATATCATGACCCACCTACAAAATAGGCCATTAAGAAACCCAAGCCAACCTATATACATATACATGGGAAAATATATATATATCTATATGGAAAAACATATATATATATATATATATATATATATATATATATATATACATAATCGATTTATATATATATGAACCCCTTCAAGGAAAAGCCGTATATAATAATATACATAAGAACTTAGATGTATATCTAAATATATTAATAAATATGTATATGCTCATTATTATATCATGCCCAGACCCGGTACACGACCCCCGACATCCTAATGACCTTACCCTTATATTATAATAAAATCAAGAATAACATGTTATTTTTAAGTAAGGCATTTAATGCATAATACAATTTTATTTGAATTTAGAATCAATAAATCTCGAAGAGAACATCAATTTGTATTTTATTAATAATTTATAAATTTTAATATTCACATTTATTACAATATACTTTTATTAGAAGGAAGAAATATACATTAATAGGATTTAAATGAATTAAGAAAAAGTAAAAGAGAAAAGAATGGACATATATACGATATCGGTCTTTTGGAGGCTATGAAGAAAAGCAAAAATTTAATTGACGCCAACATTGATGGGCGTCCATTCTATAAGAAACGACTTTGAGCAAGTCGTTATTTCTAAATTAGAAAAATCAAATAAAGCATTAATAGCATAAGGAAGGATATAAACATAATTTTATTTCTTCAAAGAAATGCCAAAAGGAAAATGACGCCATGGTCTTGGGCGTGTGTTTCATAAAAGATGACTTAAATTAAGTTGTGAATTCAAAATAAAGTGAATAGTGCCACCTTTTGATTTAAAGGAATTTTTAAAAAATAATTATATGGAAAAATCAAGAAAAATGAAAAAATATTACCCATAAAATTTCATAACTAGACCTAATCAAATAAAAAAGATAAAAATCCTAAAATATTGTAACTAGCATAAGTTAACGTGAAATCATGAACAACGCCCGACGGAAGGGCGTTATTTCTTTAAAAATGACTTTTGCATAGGCGTTAGTTTCAAAAGAGACGCCTGTACCAAAGGGCGTCAAATCTCAAAACACCTAAAGTGAAGAAAAGGAAAGAATAATTAACGCCCCTTTTCTTGGGCGTTATTTATAGTATTAACGCCCGTTATCATAGTCGCTAATTTAATCCGTAAAATGGGCAAAGCAGGGTAAGAAAATAAAATCTTAAGAGGCGCCCTCCTTCAAGGCGTTAATTCAAGAATTTAAGACTGTAGATACAGTCGCGAATTTAAAAATAACGCCTCAAGACAAGGCGTTAATTCACATTGAGAGTTGTTTTGCATCCGATTCAAACAAAATGCTAAACTGGGTAAGATCAATTAAGGAAGGGATGACTACGAGGATAGTTGAGGATCGTAGGGATCTTCACTAAGGGAAATTTTAGTTCTAATCAAAGTCTTAAAGCCTATAGGATTCTTTTCCTATAAACAACTCTCTTCGAGACCTTGTTTATACTCTTTAGATCTTCATCGAACCGCGTTAATCTCCTGCAGTTTAGTTCTACGTCTTTCTCTTCTCTCTGCTACCTAGCTGCTGCTCTTTTTCTTTGATTGAACGAAGAAGGGGTGCTACTTCTTCCTCTTCCTCCTTGTTGCCGGAAGGAAGGCCATCGTCTTCCTTAAAACCGTGAAGCTGCGGTGGTTGCTGTTCTTCCTCCTGCGGCTGCTCAACTGAAGAGCCTCTTCGTCTTCCTCTTCTTCCTTGTGTACAAAGGGGGGGTGGCCGCAGTTCAAGTTTTTCTTCCGCTGAGAAGTAGAACAAGTGCTTCTCCATTCTCTGTGTTGTGCCCCTAGTTTTGATGATGACAACCATGAGATATGAATGATTTATTCAATTCAATGATGAATTAAATCTTGATTCAATAATACTTTCACTTGATTTCATTCTTGTTGCTAGACAGGAACAGGGTCGACGTTGGGAGCTTAAAGCGTCCACGCATCAGCTGAAGAAGCCTTCACTGATATCTCTCACAACGTCAACTCATCATATTCTGAAGCAGAGACCTTCACAAGTTATTCCACTGCGTCAACGCCACAATAGAGCAGCGTCAACGCAGCAGTTACAAAGGGAGAGCCAATGGCTTACTGGAATACTCTGATGCGTCAACGCTTTGATCAAGTAGCGTGAATGCAGCAGTTCAAGCATTCCTTGTTGTAGCCTCTGGAGTACCTTGGCAGCGTCGACGCTACAGTTCGATGGGTCGACGCTGCAGTTCGATGGATTGCCACAACTGTCTAAAGCGCAACTAATGAGTGGACGCAGTTGCATCTTGCGTCAACGCACTCTGCATGAAACCTGAAGCTAGAAGAAGGATGCGTCAACTCCTTGGAGCAAGAGGGTTGACGCCATCTAATTCCAGTTGCAGAGCACGATAAGTGGATCCCACCTTCAGTCGTCATCTGCCACATCAGCCACAAGCGAATAAGTTTTCGTAGCTTCTACCACTCCAGAAGGTTCCCCACGTGAGCAATCATGAGGATAACAAGAAAATCAGGGTGGTGGCCCACCTGCCTCACGTGAACTGTTTTGTGCGCGGGAAGACCATAAAATAGTTTTAGTCGAGAAGAACAAGGGTGTGGGGAGTAGAGCAGAACGAGAGAGGTGGAGAGCAGAACGAGAGAGGCTGAGAGCAGAACTGGACGAAGGCTGCTGAAAAATCAGATCAGAAGATCATCGCGCCACCAAGACTCTTCTACATTCCAGATGGAGGAGATTCAAGGATCGAAGCTCATGCGTATGGACATGGATCTCTCTGTTGGTGATCTAAATTCCGCTGCGTCCAAGTGCTGAAGTTTGATTTCTTATCTTTTAGTTTTCCTATTGTTCTTAACATTGTACTCCTCTCTTCCACTGGATTTAGTGAAGAGAGGGTGATTCTGATTCAGCGGGCTGTGCTGAGATCAGGGGTGTCAAGGTAGTTCGCCTTCAAGCTGTTTGACAGCGGATCTGAGGATTCGTTCCTCGTTGTCTTCTGTTGGGGTAGTCAACAGTGTAGAGGAATTACTTCCTCGGTTTAGCAAAGCTGTAAAGCTCAGCAGGGTTCCTCACTGGTTGAGTGGGGAGGTGGACGTAGGTCTCCACTGGGTGACCGAACCACCTTAAAATTGTGTTCTCTTGTGGTTTGGTCTAATCATCGCAATTTGTTCTTCGCTAGATGCATGATAGGCACGCTCTCTGATTGGCTTAGTTCAGTGTTTCAATTAATCATCTAGGTGTGGTGCTTCTGATGCGAATTGCTCTACTATAATTTTTATAAGGTCAACCTATTCACCCCTCCCCCTCTAGCTTGACCGTTCTCTCGATCCAACACGTGGTATCAGAGCGCCAGGCTCTCTTGCAAAGGTTTCACAGCCTAGAGAGAATTAATGGAGAACAGAGGACTCATGCCTGAGGGGTATGCAGTGAATAGGCCACCATTTTTTGATGGGACTAATTATTCATACTGGAAAAATCGCATGCAAGTATTTTTAAGAGCGCAGGATCATGAAATCTGGAGAGTAGTGAGCAAAGGGCCATACCAAATTGAAGGCGATGAAGAACTCTGGGTGAAGGAGCAAATTCGAAAGTCAAACGTAAATTGGCAAGCCATGAACATTATGCAGTGCTCACTCCATCCCAAGGAATTCTCGCGTGTATCCTCATGCTCCAGCGCAAAAGAAATGTGGGATAGACTCGAGGTAATCTACGAAGGTACCTCAGAGGTAAGAGAGACAAAAGCTAACATGTTAATTTCAGAATATGAATCCTTTCGGATGAAACCTGAGGAAAATGTATCTGAAATGTATGCCAGACTAACTCTTCTTGTGAATGGTCTTAAAGGTTTGGAAAGATCTATAGTGACTATGAGGTGGTTAGGAAGATTCTTAGATCCCTAACTCCAATCTGGCATACCAAAGCCACGGTCGTTGAGGAATCGAGGAACCTTCCCACCACCAAACCAGATGAGCTAATAGGTTCTCTCATGGTTTATGAACTGAACTTAAAAAGAACAGATGAGGACATGAAGAAGAAAAAACCCCTTGCATTGAAGGCTGGTTCCAGCAGCAAGGAAAGCTCAGATGATAGTCAGTCACCTTCATCTGATGATGACTCAAGTGAAATAGCCATGCTTACTAGGAAATTCAGAAAATTCTTAAGAAAGGGAGGTAAGACTGATAGATATAAAGGATATCAGGTAAGAACTAGCTCAAAACTCAAGCCAGAAAATCCTAAGAAATCTGATAAAGTTGTTTGCTACAAATGTAGGAAACAAGGACACATCAAGTCGGAGTGTCCTGAGAATGTGAAAAAGACACAGTCAAAGTGGAGAAACAAAAAGCCCAAGGCCATGCTAAGCACTTGGAGTGATGAAGAAAAAGATGAAGATGAAGAAAGCACCTCTGAAGAAGAAAGCGAGGTGAAACTGTGCTTCATGGCAAATGGTGATGATCAAGTCGAGGTAACCTCTCCCTTTGCAGATTTCTCTTGTGATGATTGGGAAGAAGCTTTTAACGAATTGCTGGATAAGTATGAAGGTGTTAAAAAGGAAAATAAATATCTAAAGAAAAGAAAACTCAAACCAGTCAAGAAGATGATTTGAATGAAAGAGTCAAAACGCTTGATGCTGAAATCGTGTGTCTAAAAAGGGCCTTGGAAGAAAAAGATGAGTATAAGAAACAGCTAATTGAAATAAAGAGAGAAAATGATTTTCTATTGAAGATGCATGATGAATTGAAATTAAGAATGCAGAAATTGGAGAAAGAAGTAAAAATTGCTGAAGAGAAATATGAGGCCATTTGTGGAGTCAATGCAAAACTTCAAGAAAATCTGAAGAAATTAGAGGAAGAGAACCAAAGCAAACAAGCATCCCTCGAAAAAATGACACAGGGTAAAAACAACCTTGATGCTGTTATGGGAATTAAGTGCAACTTTGGAAAAGAAGGGCTTGGATTCAATCCTACTAAAAAGAAAGAACTGGGAACTAGATTGGTGACATTTGTCTCTGGAAGGACACATCTGAAGAGAATCAAATGGATGAAAACGAAAAAGGAAATGAGAAAGTGAAGGCAACATTGAATCTTAACAAACAGAAAAGCACACTTATGTTCAAATATGCCTCCTCAGGTCAATACAAGAATCCTAGCTTTAATTCATCAACCCAACAGCAATCATACAGAAGATCAGAAGGTTCAAGGTCTGATAGAAGTCAACTGCGTCAACGCACTGGTCACATGGCGTCAACGCATCTAGCTTTCCAGAAAGGGCATTCGGTCAGAAATACTCAGATGCGTCGACGCAGTCACTACCATGAGTCAACGCATTACATGTACCAGAACCCCCATGATAGATATGGTAGGTGGATGAGTCAACGCAGCAACACTAGAGGGTCTACGCATCCAACTCTCAATCATCCAAGAAGCATGCACTCATCTAGAGTCCTTAAGTCAAATTTCCCCAGTACATCATGGAGTCATCACTATCAATGGCACAGGAATAATCACAAATCTGTCAAACCATTGAACTTACCACATCAAAGACCCTCACAACAGCAACTATGGATTCCCAAGAGCTTGATGTCATACCTGAACACGTCCTATGATTTGATGGGACCCAAGTATATCTGGGTTCCAAAATCTCTTGTTTAATGTGTTTTGCAGGAGTGTCTTGCAGCTGTACATAATAGGTGGTATCTCGACAGCGGCTGCTCAAGGCACATGACGGGGGATAAAGCTAAATTCTGTGTCTTGGTAGAGAAAGACGGGGGTCATGTTACATTTGGAGGAAACAATAAAGGAAAAATAATTGGAAAAGGTAAAGTAGGTAAAAATCCTTCAAATTTCATTGATGATGTGTTACTTGTAGATGGCTTAGAATATAATCTACTTAGCATAAGCCAGCTGTGCGATAAAGGAAATAAAGTTGTGTTCGATGCTCATACTTGCACCATTTTAGAGATGAGTTCTGAAAGAGTTAAATTCATTGGAAAAAGAATAAACAACATGTACGTGGTAGATTTAGATGACCCTGCACATAACAATCTTTGTCTTGCTGTGAATAAAAGTGAACTCGCTTGGCTGTGGCACCGCAGACTAGGGCATGCTAGCTATAGTGTCTTGCATAAGTTAGCAAAGTTTAACATGGTGAAAGGTCTGCCAGATGTATCATTTAAACAAAATGACAAAGTTTGTAGTGCATGCACTCAAGGTAAGCACACTAGAAAGTCATTTAAGTCCAGACTTGAAATTCAATCATCTAAACCTTTTGAACTCATTCATATGGATTTGTTTGGACCAACTAGAACAGCTAGTGTGAGTGGAAATAAATATGGATTTGTTCTAGTAGATGATTTCTCTAGGTTTACTTGGGTGTTCTTTCTAACTCACAAAAATGATGCATTTGAAGAATTTCAGGCATTCTTCAAGAATGTGCAACAGGATGGTAAGTTTGCCATTTCATCTATCTGTCAGATCATGGAGGAGAATTTGACAATTCTGAATTTGATGATTTTTGCAGAGCCACAGGAATTTCACACAAGTTCTCATCTCCAAGAACTCCCGAACAAAATGGAGTTGTGGAAAGAAGAAATAGAACCCTTGTGGAGATGGCTAGAACCATGCTGATTGAAGGACAACTCCCAAGGAAGTTCTGGGCAGAGGCGGTAAATACAGCTTGCTATATTGTGAACAGGGCAATGGTAAGACCTCAGTCCAAAAAGACTCCATATGAATTAATGAAGGGTAAGAGACCTTCTGTTGCTTATTTTAGAGCTTTTGGATCAAAATGCTTTGTTCAAAATAATGACAAACGGGCGTTGGACAAATTTGAACCTAAGAGTGAACCTGCCATCCTTCTAGGATATTCTAGTAACTCTAGGCCTACAGAGTCCTAAATCTAAAAACACATGCTGTTGAAGAATCCCCTCATATTGTGTTTGATGAAATGAATGAAAATTCTAAGATTGAGGAATTATGTAGGGATGAAGATGAAGGGAAGTTCCTTAAAGAAAAGGAAGAACAGAATCTCCAAGATGAAGAGACAAGGCCAAATGATAATCATGCAGAATCAACCCACCATGGTGATTCAGGTATAAATGAAGGTAACTCTCTAACTGATGTCAGGATGTTAAGGGATCATCCTTTATCCAATGTCATTGGTAACTTGCATGAACCTGTTAGAACTAGATTTCATTTTAGAGGTGTTGAGGAAATGGATAATCTGGCCCTTGTCTCTCAAATTGAACCAAAAAATGTTGCTGAAGCATTGAAAGATAGTAATTGGATAAACGCAATGCATGAAGAATTACATCAATTCGAAAGGAAAAAGGTGTGGTATCTTGTGCCAAGACCCAAATAGTTCTCTGTAATTGGAACTAAATGGGTCTTCAGAAATAAACAGAATGAAAATGGAATGGTAGCTAGGAATAAAACTAGGCTGGTAGCACAGGGTTATAATCAAGAATTTGGCATTGATTTTGAAG
Organism: Amorphophallus konjac; assembly: GCA_022559845.1. Lineage (NCBI taxonomy): Eukaryota > Viridiplantae > Streptophyta > Magnoliopsida > Alismatales > Araceae > Amorphophallus > Amorphophallus konjac. Next base: position 32,950,721 of record CM040125.1, read on the forward strand.
AATCCTTTGCTCCAGTAGCTAGACTAGAAGCTATTAGATTATTACTTGCTTATGCTTGCTGTCATGGAATAATGTTACATCAAATGGATGTAAAGAGTGCTTTTCTAAATGGGTCTATAAAGGAAGAAGTTTATGTTGAACAACCCCCTAGTTTTGAATGCACAGAAAATCCTAACCATGTGTACAGATTGGACAAAGCTCTTTATGGACTCAAACAAGCACCTCGAGCATGGTATGATAGACTCAGCTCGTATCTCACAGAGAAAGGCTACTCTAGAGGTAAAGTGGACCAAACTTTGTTCACCAAGGTAAGAAATTCAGATATTATTCTGGTTCAAATTTATGTTGATGATATAGTTTTTGGTTCCACTAAAACCAGCATGTGTGAGGAGTTTGCCAGCTTAATGACCACTAAATTTGAAATGAGTCTAATGGGTGAGCTTAAATTCTTTCTAGGTCTGCAAATCACTCAGAGCAAGAAAGGATGTTTCATCAACCATGCAAAGTACATCTCCGAGTTGCTTAAGAAATACAAAATGGAAAATCTGAAAGCAATCAGCACACCTATGAGTACCACTACAAACTTGGATGGAGATCTGACAGGTAAACAGGTTGATGCAAAAACATATCGAGGTATGATTGGATCACTCCTCTATCTTACTGCATCTAGGCCAGACATTCAATTTTGTGTATGCATGTGTGCTCGCTTTCAATCTGATCCTAGAGAATCCCACTTAAGTTCTGTCAAGCGTATCTTTCGATACCTTGCTGGAACTCAAGATTTAGGGATTTGGTACCCTGCATCTTGCTCTTTTGATCTTGTATCCTATTCAGATGCAGACTATGCTGGATGCAAACTCGACAGGAAAAGCACGAGTGGCTATTGCCAATTTTTGGGAGGATGTTTAATTTCTTGGGCTTCCAAGAAACAACACTCAGTGGCACTATCCACTGCAGAGGCAGAATATGTCGCTGCAGGGAGTTGTGGTACTCAAGTGTTGTGGATCAAACACCAACTCCAAGATTATCAAACTGATCTTGGGTGTGTCCCCATATTGTGTGATAACACAAGTGCCATAAACCTGGCCAAAAATCCTATCCAGCACTCTAGGACCAAACACATAGAAATTAGACACCATTTCTTAAGAGATGAAGTGATAAAAGGAAATTTTAAACTCATATTTGTTGAATCACAATCTCAATTGGCCGATATTTTTACCAAGCCTCTGAACAATGATAGATTCTCTTATCTTAGAAGAGAGCTTGGTCTGTGCAATTATAATCTGGATGCCTGATTTGAGTGCCTGACTTATCTTTTGAATCTGAATGATTAACTTGTCTTGGTTTGAAGTGTATCTGTCATAAACTCAGGGGGAGCTTAGTCGTCTGTGCTTGGTATGTCTATCTTTCCATCAATAAATTCATAATGAATATAGTTTCAGCATGATACTCATTTTATTGGCTGTTATAATTTCATTCATGCATGGTCTGAGGGGGAGTTAGCTTCAGATTACCTTCTCGGTGTCAAAATGTTGAATAAAGTACAGAGTTGGTATTGCTGGTTGGACAATTGAGTTAAGGCAGTGTGGAAATAGGGTTAATGCACCAGACAACTTATTCATTGAGAACCTGGTGTGCAGTGTCTCTGGCTGGTTGAATGAGTTGACGCAGCGATAAGACTGAGTTAACACTGTGGGCATTTGTTTTCGGAAACAAAACCTTTCTATGAGCGGTCTGGTTGGATTGAGTTAACGCAGCCCTAGCTTTGCGTCTACGCAGCTATTCCTTCTTGAAGTCTTTTCTCTAAATCTTTTCTTCATGGAGCCTCCTCTTCTTCAGACTCACTCACCTCTTTGATCTATCTCATCGTTTTGATTCTCAATTACATGAGGGAAAACTTCTTGAGTACTGGGATATGTAGTTGATGTCTTAAATTCAGGGGGAGTTACAGTGATAATTTCTATTGAATATGAGATATGTTCTGAATGGCTCTATGAAATGTTAATGATAGGAGATCTATAATTCTTATGATGTTTGAATTCAAGAACTTTTGAACCCAATAATGCACTATGTATGGAATAAAAGCTGAACAATTTAATAAAACCAGGACCTTATCATCTCTTGAACCTTATTGTTCAAAAGTAAAGAAACCACTGTGTGTAGAGGAATTTAATATTTGTATTGGTAATAAACTCAGAAATAGGTTTTAAACGCTGAAGAAGCAATCCCTTACACATGTTATAAAATGCAGAGCAATGGTAGTCTTCACTGAGAAACTAGCCCTATGCACCAAAGAAGTACTAAAGAGCAAGTCATGAGGTGAGCTGCTATCTCTGTCTTCAAGTGAAACATAAATCATTACAGAGCAATGGTAACTGTTAACTGAGAAACTACCTTAAGCACCTATGAAGTGCTGATAGGCATGTCATGACGTAAGTTGCCAACTCTGGTACGTCTATGCAGAATAGTTTGCTATGCTGAGTAACCGGGGACTCGGGTGTCTAATAAACATGTGTACCCATGTCAAAAGGCTAGCTATACTTGACTGCAAATGAAAACGTAAAAATAAGTTGAACATGCTGCAAATGTGAGAAATACTTAAAACATGTGAGTGTGTTTGATCTGAAGCTCATTATTCAACTGAGTCTGTTATCAATGCCAGTTAAATTTCTCTCACTCTGAAAGGCATCTTGAAATTGACAGATATAAGGAACAGAAATGAAAATGGTTCTAGTGTGAAAAGAGTTCCACTTTTTCTCCAGGCAGGTGCCTTTAGTGGTTCATGGTTTTTAATTCAATGTGTTAAGATTATTTCTTCTCTTTATCATTAAATGAATTGGAGCCTATTTACATATATCTCTTTCAACGGAACTTGATCTGCAACAATTAAAAATCCTTGAAAGTAAGTGTCTCTCAACATCATCTCAGTGGCTTAATAATTTTTTCATATATTCAGCTGTTTTTCTCACAACCTCCTTCCTGGCTATAACACCACTGCGTCTACGCACCACTCCAATGCGTCAACGCAGTGGGTCTCTTGACTCATCTCAAACCGGTTCCCTGACTTGAACCGGCTGAACCGCTCTCGGAAAAGGGTTTCGAAGCTTCTTTAAAAGCGTAGTGTGACCGCTGCGTGTCTCCATTTCTTTCGAAACCCCTTGTCAATCTCTCTTCCGTGCTCTCCAAAACCCTTTCCTGTTTCATTCTTCTTCATCCCGCTGCCATGGCTTCTCCGACATCCACTAACAAGGGGAAGAAGAGGTCAAAGGATCATCCAAGAAGCTGCTCACGATAAAGGGAAGAGGAAAGAGACGCGTCCACGCGATCCTTGTCCGCCAACCAAAAAGAGAAAGGCATCTAATGTCAGGACAGCAAGGCAGGATTCATCTTCAGGTGCTGCATCGGGACAGAAAGGTGCGGACAGCTCTCTTACCGTCACCGTGGAAGAACCTCTGAAAGTTCTTATTTCCCGGTATATTGCTGCTACCGACCATAAAATGCTTGAAGTTTTTCCGCAACTATTTCCCACCTTGGACTATCAGGGCTGGTGGTCTTTTGTTACAATCCATAAGGTTTATTACCCCACCCTCGTCAGAGAGTTCTACAAAAATTTAAAGTATGAACCTCACGTTCCAAAACTCACATCAACTGTCAGGAATGTTAGTTTTGAATTATCAAATAAATTATTTGCCAGAGCCTGAAAAATCCCCAAGAATGGAGTTCAGCTACATAGCTTTGAGTATGATGAGCATGATGCTTATGCTCTCCTGACTAACAAACCTAGTGATCCTTCCGATGTCAGGGAAACTTATTTATCCAGTCTCAAAGCAAATCAATTCCCTCCTTTGAATAGACTGCTCCACCATATATGCACATCAATGATCACACCACAGAGCAGTGGTAGGGAAAGGGTGACTGAGATGCAGAGATTTCTACTTTATTGTATGCTGAAGAGAATACAGATTTCCTTGCCTGATGTAGTTATTCAAACTATGGGATCATGCTTGACACAATCCAGAACACTTCCTTATGCTGCTCCATTGACTGCTATTTTTTGAAAAGTTGGAGTAGACTTTGGCTCTGAGAAGAAAATAATCATCCCTCAAGGGAATGTTTACACACTTTCTTATATTCAGAAGTTTATGGGCTTTAAAATCATTGATGGTCAGCCAGTTAGAATTCCTCCCAGTCAGCAAACAGTTCCATTAGAAACAGGTCAGGCATCAAGAACAGACACTGCAGATGCCAGTCAAGTGAATAGAACAGAGGTACCAATTCCACCTGTGGTGAGAGAAGAAAGACCAGAAGGTCCTTCCGCAAGAGGAGAGCATGAGTTTGAGGAAACTTTTGCTAGATCATCAAGCCCTCAGCTGGAAACTGGGGAACCCAGTGGCTCTGCACCTATAATGGAACCCCTTATGACTGGAGCCATTGGAGTTTATAGAAGAACTTTTCCAACTTCTGATGCAGCTCCACCTCCAGCAACTGTTGAAGAGATGTTCGCACACATGACTATGATGCTGCAGCGTCAGGATGCAAAGATGGACAAGTTAATGGAGTTTACAAATTATCATCTAAACAAACTAACTTCTCGGCTTATACAATTTGAAGTTTCCGTCTTATCCGAGTGGCAAAAATTCTTACTCACCAAGATGTTAACTGACCAAGCTACAAGGACTATCTTGCAAAATATATCATCTCTCTTTGACAAGTTATCCACACTGGTGAACGATATGCACAGTAATCAAGCTTCATTTTTTCAATCCCTTGCCAAGATTACTGATTTATGTTTTGATGTGAGGATAGCAATTGAAACCCTCAAAAGTCCGGTCAATGCACTTCCCCAATGCCTCAAAGCCTTGTTAGAAAAGATTGACAAAGTGACTGCAGCAGTTAAGTCACTTGGGGACAAGTTCCCAAATAAGGAATCTGTCACAGCTGATCTTTCTTCTGCCCTTGACAGTGTACACACCACTCTAAGTCATCAGCTGGGTGAGCTCTCTCAGGATGTCCGAGCTTTACTGGCAAGAGAACAACAGTTTGGCCAGCAACCTCAAGGATCTCAGTCCACTCACGGGCAGTCCTCTCGTCAGCACCAGCAACCTCCTTCCGCCGGAAGATACAATCGTTACTTCCAATCTTGAGATGACTCTGGACAACAGTTTCACATTTACTCCCCTTCCTGATGATGTCAAAGGGGGAGAATATGTTACAATGTTAAATGCATCAATCATGAAGTCAAGCTGGAATCTAGACCACAGTTCATTGCATATGCATCAATCATGTTGACTAACTAAATGTTTTGTTTTCTTTTTGTCTGGTTCTATGATGTAAAATCTTGAACTTGAATGAATGACAAAATTAAAGTTTGATTTAGTCACTGAATTGATTTCCTGTTAATCTGAAGTTTCTTGCATGATATGAATAACCTTGATTGTTTAGTTGCAATGGCATTAATGGCATTCACCTCATAGTTGCCATCATCAAAAAGGGGGAGATTATTGTGCCCCTGGTTTTGATGATGACAACCATGAGATACGAATGATGTAGTCAATTCAATGATGAATTAAATCTTGATTCAATAATACTTTCACTTGATTTCATTCTTGTTGCTAGACAGGAACAGGGTCGACGCTGGGAGCTTAAAGCGTCCACGCATCAGCTGAAGAAGCCTTCACTGATATCTCTCACAGCGTCAACTCATCATATTCTGAAGCAGAGACCTTCACAAGTTATTCCACTGCGTCAACGCCACAATAGAGCAGCGTCGACGCAGCAGTTACAAAGGGAGAGCCAATGGCTTACTGGAATACTCTGATGCGTCAACGCTTTGATCAAGTAGCGTGAACGCAAGCAGTTCAAGCATTCCTTGTTGCAGCCTCTGGAGTACCTTGGCAGCGTCGACGCAGCAGTTCGATGGGTCGACGCTGCAGTTCGATGGATTGCCACAACTGTCTAAAGCGCAACTAATGAGTGGACGCAGTTGCATCTTGCGTCAACGCACTCCGCATGAAACCTGAAGCTAGAAGAAGGATGCGTCAACTCCTTGGAGCAAGAGGGTTGATGCCATCTAATTCCAGTTGCAGAGCATGATAAGTGGATCCCACCTTCAGTCGTCATCTGCCACATCAGCCACAAGCGAATAAGTTTTCGTAGCTTCTACCACTCCAGAAGGTTCCCCACGTGAGCAATCATGAGGATAACAAGAAAATCAGGGTGGTGGCCCACCTGCCTCACGTGAACTGTTTTGTGCGCGGGAAGACCAAAAAATAGGTTCAACCGAGAAGAACAAGTGTGAAAGGTGGAGAGTAGAACGAGTGAGGCGGACAGCAGAACGAGAGAGGCTGAGAGAAAAACTGGATGAAGGCTGCTGAAAAATCAGATCAGAAGATCATCGCGCCACCAAGACTCTTCTACATTCCAGACGGAGGGGATTCAAGGATCGAAGCTCATGCGTATGGACATGGATCTCTCTGTTGGTGATCTAAATTCCGCTGCGTCCAAGTGCTGAAGTTTGATTTCTTATCTTTTAGTTTTCCTATTGTTCCTGAACATTGTACTCCTCTCTTCCACTGTATTTAGTGAAGAGAGGGTGATTCTGATTCAGCGGGCTGTGTTGAGATCAGGGGTGTCAAGGTAGTTCGCCTTCAAGCTGTTTGACAGCGGATCTGAGGATTCGTTCCGCGTTGTCTTCTGTTGGGGCAGTCAACAGTGTAGAGGAATTACTTCCTCGGTTTAGCAAAGCTGTAAAGCTCAGCAGGGTTCCTCACTGGTTGAGTGGGGAGGTGGACGTAGGTCTCCACTGGGTGACCGAACCACCTTAAAATTGTGTTCTCTTGTGGTTTGGTCTAATCATCGCAATTTGTTCTTCGCTAGATGCATGATAGGCACGCTCTCTGATTGGCTTAGTTCAGTGTTTCAATTAATCATCTAGGTGTGGTGCTTCTGATGCGAATTGCTCTACTATAATTTTTATAAGGTCAACCTATTCACCCCCTCCCCCTCTAGCTTGACCGTCCTCTCGATCCAACACTCTGTTCCTGTACCAGGAAGCAGAGTACCGTATTTCACTTCGTCAAACCCAAAATCTTCAGATCAAGGTAGGTTTTCTCAAGAATTGTAGCCCAAACTTATTATATAATCATGTTGTTAACATAAATTAATCCATGCATATAGTTTCACTGAGTTTTAGAGGTTTTCTGTGAAATTTTGTATGTAGCGACCCATGTAAGGGCGCTAATTCATGATCTGACGCCCGACCTAAGAGTCGTCAATTTCAAGTAATTAATAAATACACATGTTTAAAATTTAATATCTATGAAACCGGTAGTTAAATCTAATGCATGATCATATATCCCGAATCCTGATATTTTTCTTGTCCTGACCATGTAATTTGTTTCCTAAAAATTTATTATCTTGGAAATTACCACTATTCATGTTAAAATCCTGGAAAAGAATGAATTAACGACCTTCAGTAGGACGTCTTTTATTAATAAGACGCCCTATACAAGGGCGCGAATTTGTATTAACGACTTTTTATGAGTCGCTAGTTCACCAAAAGACCAGCTGGGAATAAAGTGCTGTTAAATGGATAATTAACGGCAGCCACGATGTCATTTCTTTATGAAATAACGCCCCTGAATAAGGCGTGTTTTATTGAAAATACAGAATTAAAGAAACCTCGGCATAATAGAAATATATGATGGACGACTGATACAGAAGTTATCAAATTGAAAATAAACGACCCCGTCAAGGGCGTTAATTTGTTAAGAAGTGACTTAGGTTAAGTCGCTAATTCCTGTGCGATTTTTTTATACTGTTTTCTGTGAACCGAGGGTTATATATATATATATATATATATATCGGCACTAAATTCCATTCCGTGAATATAGTCCCATGTTCCACGACGTTTTACCGATTACCCCTCAATTCTCGGTGACATACAAGCTCTCCATTGGACATTCCGTTCCTTTGGACTGGCGAGTTAGTCATTGGGACCTCCATAAGTCTCCTCGTAGCCTTGGATTCCCTCAAGACCGACCGAGCGAGTTGTATCATAAAAACCCTTTACACTATTTTGCCATGTCACTCTATAGAAACATGGTATACCGGCCCTCATGATATGCTATGTGGATATCATGAGAATATTCTTAATGGGATGTGGACATCATATATATGCTGTTCTTGTGGACCTCAATTCTATATCGAAAGGGTAACCATCTACGTATGGCCACTTAATTGTCATGGTACCCAATTAGGGAACCAATTCCACCCAGTTTATCGACATGTCATGGTTTATATGCTTCGCGTGGATTTTATCGCAAGAATGTCCTTACTCAAGGGCCTTGCCCTTGAATTTCATGAAAATCTTATCTTATCATCCTATTAAAGCTTGTTCTTGAAACTCCTTATTGGCTATAAACTATCGTGGATGTCTAGATCTATCTTTAATGCTGTGCATATAAGGGCCCGATTTGGTCCTGGGAGGAGCACCCAAAAGTACTAGTGCCCATGGGAGTTGTAATGATCACGGTGTCTAGCATTGCACCGAAGTACTTTCTCTTGATCTTTGGCATTCCACACACTCTCTCTCTTTCTCGCATGCGTGACTTGACTTGCGTGACTTTACTAGCGTGGCCCGACACGGGCATAGTACTTGCGTGAAATAGTCAATAATCTCTAAAGTCTCTCATGAATATCTCTTGTTTAAAACTCGCTTGGAAGTTTTGCACGACGTGTTATTCTATTGTTAGTTTTATTTCATTTGCTCAGTTATTTCTACATGCATATTGCATTTACATGTGAAAAATTGTAATTACTTAAACCCATTGCTAGTTCCTGAGATATAATTCCTACTGAGCGTTCGCTCACTCAGTTTTATTCCAACATTTTTCAGGTAATCAGGTGGCTAGCGAGACCGAGAGGGACAAGTGTGCAAGCGAGCTTCGGAAACTAGTGAACCCGAGTCTTTTTATCTTTCTTGAGTCTAGCATGATGTCTCACATGTTTAGTAATCTTGTCTAAGTCTATTAGTGCGTCATCTCCTTTTCTTTCCTAGTGACGTAGTTGAGTCTTCAAGTTATTGTAAGAGATTTATATTTGCAATAAATTTTTTTATTGTTGTTCCAAATTACGTGGTCTCATGCCATTTCTCTTGATCATTCACGACTGTTTAACTGTCACGTTCCGAGCAAACGACACGTTCCGCTGCTATCAGTTCGGGGCGTGACACAACCGTATAGCAAAGAGCAGATCAGGCTCAGAACAAAGCTGTCCACACTTAAGCAGACACAGGACAAAGGCATCACTAAGACAACAATCTCAAGGCAAACCTCGAAAAGATTCCACCAGAAGGGACGAGAAGCAATAAGCTTAACCACGAAAGCTCACTAGGAAGGGAAAATCCTAGCTTGCCTGAGCAACTTCTCAAACACGGAATCTAATCGAGCACTTCAACAGAAGTGAGACACAACAGGAGCTGAACAGACTCAAGCCGGGACAACCAAAATGATGTGAGAATGTGTACGGTCATCAGACCAAGGCCAAAGGTCAACAGCAACCTGAACATCATGCGGAGAAAACCTCGGACAACGTACTACAGATTCAAGCCTTCCGGCGTACACTGCCACGTACGACAAGATCGAGACAAACACCACGATAGAAAGAAGCGTCTCATCACATCCTGACGAGAACATAAATCACCTTGCGCAGTGCCAGAACAGCACGCACAAGACCACATACGAAGAAAACAATGAGACAAATCATCGCAACACCTAAGCCAGCAAATGCATGTACTGGACTTTAAGGACTCTGGATACTGCAATATCTCGGATTCCCATGTACTTCACACAATAATGCTCTGATACCAACAGTGACGACCCGGATCCCGGATACCAGATATACCCGATAGGACTATTGTATACACCTAATACCACTTGGAACCCACGAGGCCCCCCAAGAGTGGTAAAGCTCCGAAGGGATAAAAGGTTGTCGTGTAGTACATTGAAGCCACAGAGATATAACAGTAAGCAATAATATTTCATTAGATCGGTTTGCTAAAGTAGCAGAAATAAAATTACTTTTTATTTAACAATTTTAATTTAACAATTATACCAGAGTCCAGTCTAAGAAATTAAAGACAAGTACAGGCCACAGGAAAAGAACATACAATGAGGTCGGGGGAAACCCGACACAGGTACCGCTAGCAGCCACAGACGCGCCACACCAGGAACCACGAACAGAGATGACGCCACCCACCTGAAAAGCAGGGGTGAGTCTCCAAACAGAGACTCAGTAGGGGTCACGTGGATCCCCACTAAAAAACACGCAGTACATGGAACAGAAAGCAACAGCAATAGCAAAGCATAAAAAGCTACACTACAAAGATGTAAAAAGAACGGGAACAACAGGAGTAGGGAACAAGCTAAGAGCAAGGGAAGCTAAAAGAAAAGGGAAAAGCAAGGCCGTAAAACTCGGGACACGGCCACCGAGAGGAACTCGGCTCCCTAAGCTACTCCAAGCAGCGACAGAAGGGCGACTCTGATCTGACAAAATCAGGAGTTACCGATCTGCCGACATGACGCCAGGCCTAAGACGTAGACCAGCAAAGACAGGCAAAAGTCTAGAAAGGATCTAGACAGACGACAGACAGACTCGACGACACACACGACTAGAACGTCGTGCACATAACACAACACTGACCTCGAGCAGGGCCACGAGAGGGCTAACTAGGAAAGGTCATGACGCCCAAGAAATGCGAAGAGTCACGTGTCACGTGACGGAAGCACATCCTCACTAGAAGAACAGCCAGCTGCGTCCACTGACGTCTTATGCTGCGCCACAAGTGTCTCGCCTACGTACCGCCAAAGTCACGGCAGAGTCGCAGACACGCACTGAACCAAACAGGAACCATAGTAACAAGTGACTAGTCAGGGTCATGCCCGTCGAAGTAAGTCCTCAGCCCCTGACCACGTGTGCACACACTGGCTCTTTCCTAAGCTAGGCCCTCTAGCTAGTTTTCTCCCTCGGTAGGACGCTACCGCTGGCCGGGAGCCCACGGAACTAGCTTACAAACCGTATTACGGGAACTGCCCTTTCCACCACTCCGAGGTGGGTCAACACACTAGATCACGTGCATCGACAGGCTACGACTAGTGGAGGCTCACAAGACACCAGACTCAGAAACACAAGTGCCAGAGTACAGACAAGCTAGAATGCACTGTCGCACGTACTACTAGGCACCACTGGCATTACGACCACTGCCAACAGACTCAGGACTAGGTAACTAGACCTACACGTAACGATCTTTGAGTCGGATGACTCAAACGCAAGATCGTCACTAACAACGGAACAAGCCGCCAATCGGTCTAATCCTAAGCCATGAGAAACGACGCTCCGCAGAAAAAGACTCACGGAGATCCGAGGGAACATCGAGGACACTCTGACACGCTTGGACATGCAAATAAAGGTAAAACGGCACCTCGAGGCATCCAGAACCAGTGTCCCGGGCTGGACAAAACCGCTGAGACACCCACAAGGTCACCCGTCAACCACTGGGTCACACCGGGTTGATCGGAACCAGACAAAGACACACAAGCACAAACCCTCTTGGCCACCTCGGAACACGGTTACAGCCCTCATAGGACATCGGGTGATGTCCGCGTGACAATGGCGAACCTCAAGATCAAGCCAAGATACCAGAAACCAAACCACCAGTAAACCACTCTCTGGGCATAGGCTATCCATCACTCGGTCGCTAGGGAAACCAAGCAGTCAAGGAGGAATCGCCACGCAGCCAGAGGCAATGACACTGGCGGTCATAGATTAAGTCACTCGGAGAAACTATAATAGTCAAGGAATAGACCGCACACAATTCACCCGAACCGATCGCTCTAGAGAACCACCAGACAGACAAATCAACACTAGCAGTCCAGAATAGGACCACTAGAAACACCGCCCTAACTCACGTAGATGACCGACACGAAACAAACAGGACATACGGAGACTTGGGGGAACTCCAACACCCTCAAGACACCTGGACACAAAAACCGAGGCCAAATCGTACCTCTAGGTGTCCAGAACCATGTCTCGAGCTGGAAAAATCCTTTGAGACACAGGCAAGGTTGCATGTCGACCATTGGATCACACCGGGTCGACCAGACCAGAGCAATGACTCTAACATGACACTGGGAGAAGCCATCACGGTCAACCGATAAAACATCGGGGATGAGCGGTTCAGAATGGACCACTCCACAGGATGGATGGTCCAACACTAACCACACAAAAGGGGATGGACGGTTCGGAACCATCCACACAAAGGGGTTGCACAGTCAGAGACTAGCCGCACAACACCAACCACCAACAAAGATGGACGGTCACAAAGGGACCACCCAACCAGAAAGACGGTCCGGACTGGACCGCACAACACCATAACAGCCTAAAACGTGAAACACACGTGGGGCTCACCCCTAGCTGCGCGGGGGAACAGGCGGCTAGGTCAACACCCCCAGAAGGCTAGTGCGGTCAACCTCGGGCCGCACAACAGCCACCGGCACTAAGGATGTATGGTTAGATATTCACCGTACAAAGGGACAGGCGACCTGACCCCAGCCGTACAGCCCAACAACGGTCCAAACCAAAGGGGGAAAAATGGTTCAGCCCTGGCCGCACCTGAGTTATACGGTCTTACGATAGACCGCACAACCTTCGCTGCGCGCCAAGCCGAACAGAGCGCGCCGAGCAGATGAACGGTTAAGACAGGGCCGTTCATGGGAATAGACGGTTTTAGTCCGACCGCTCAACTCTCACGGCGGGGAAACCATGGGTTCGGCCCAACAGAGGCCTTTCCACGCCCTATTCGTCCCGAGACGAAGGGGATACAACCATGGACTTGCTAGGATTCACATATGTTGGGTTCGGTGCGATGGATTCAGAGGGGGGGTGAATGAATCAACCCTTTAAAAGTTTTGCTCAATTAAAATCTAGAATGCTAACAAGACAGATTTAGATAGTCTGAAGAGCTAATTAAATTCTCTTACGAACCAATAAGCAAATATGTGGAGCGCGCCTAAACATTCATCTAGCGGAAGCAGAATTAAACAAATCAAACCACTGCACAGAGGAGTTTTTAGGTGGTTCGGTCCTCCAGACCTACATCCACCCCACACTCAAACCCGAGTGTGGATTTCGCTGACTAATAGCTTAAACCACTGGGCCTCACAGCTTGCCTACAACCGCTGAGCATCACAGCTTGCTTCCGCTTGGCAATACAGCTTAGCCATCCGCTGACTCACAGCTTGACCACTGGGCATTACAGCTTTGCCAACTGCTGGGGACTACAGCTTAACCCGTCCAGTGGAATCCTCCACTGCAAACGCTGAGCAACACAGCTTGCTCTGCTGAGAAACAGCTTGAAGAAAAGTTTAAAAGAAAAACAAGATGGGAAACAAAACAGCAACAGAAAGCTGTATACGATAAAGCACAAAATAGCTCTTAAGGAGCAAGTTGGTCTGGATCTGATCCAAGAGCCAACAGATAGCACCACTTCAACGTATTCTTCTCTTCTTCTTCTTCACGAGCTCTCTCTCTCTCTCTTCACCCTCCTCTTTCTTCTTCTGCTTCTCTTTTTCTTCTCACTGGATCATGCAGGCTCTAATTCACTCTCTACTTCTGCCCCTTCTGCTTCGATCACAATCTGGTCTTCTTCTGAAGAAGAAGCTTCATATATATAGCAGCAGCAATTAGGAGGGCGTGTGGCTTCCAGATTCCCGCCCTAACACCTTGGCTGCGTGGCAGCATTTCAGCCTGCAGGATGACACGTGTCACGATCCTGAGCCATCTCCATTCTTGGATCACGTGTCTTTATTAATCTCCTCGAGCAAGTACCTGTCAGTCAGTCGAAGAGAATTATCAGCTTAAGACTATAAAACCTTGTACAGACTTCATTCATGCAAGCAAAACAGTGCATGAAGGACACTGGCTGTACAGACCTGGTCGAGTGAACCAAAGGAGGTTGTACAGACTTTGTGTATGCTTGAAGCACAGAATGCACTGACTAAGCTTATGAGTGTATAGACTTGTTGGTGTGAAGTGCAGTGAGCATGTAGTGAAGTATGTACATTGAAAGTGGACGACCTGGCATGTCATCAACAAATGTGTGGACTTAGTGTGCATGCGACAGCAATGTATAGACTTTGAACGCATGCAATGAAGCAAGGCAATGTATAGACTTTATGTGCAATGTACAAGACGATGTACAGACTAACTCAGTCATCAAAACAAACAAGCGCTCATTAGTGTATAGACTTGCTACGGCATCAAAGCAACCGTGTGCAGACTTTAAAATAAAGAATGTACAAACTTCAGATGAATGCATGGACTATGCCCTTTGAAGAGTGATGACGATGTACAGACTTGCTGAACTACAACATAAACATATCAGCAGAGAATGTATAGACTCTGCGTGCGTGCATGCTGCAAAGCAACGTTTGGACTTGTGTTTGCGGGCAGACAATGTATGGACTTTAAATCAAAGGATGCACTGGCTGTACAGACTTTGCGTATGCACATGAGACGCTGAGTGAGACGCAGGATGCACTGGCTGTACAGACTTTGATTTATGCACATAGACGCTGAGTGAGACGGTGCATGCGATGCCATGTACAGACTTAACATGAGACGCTAAGTGAGACGGTGCATGCTATGCGATATACAGACTTAGCATGATGCGCTAAGTGAGACGGAGCAATGTATAGACTTAGCCAAGACATCATGAGCAATTGGACGATGTACAGACTTGAGTTCGTGCATGCTACAGGGCAATGTATGGACTTTGAATGTGTTCATGCTAAAACAGTGAACGTAGGTAAAGATAGGAATGTATAGACTTGTGTGTGTGCGACTGATGAATGCACCGATGCAGTGTATGCATATAGTAGTGAACAAATGTAATGTATGCTAAACACAATGACTGGCTCACTGTGATACTCTCACTGTGTTGCTATCATCAAAACAAAATAGCATATGCTTGTGCCTAAGGGGCACAACATTCTCCCCCTTTTTGATGATGGCAACAAAGTGACAGTGAGTCACCAACCAAATTTTCTCCCCCTTTGACATAATCAACAAGAAAGAAGAACATGAGTGCAAAATGCAGTATACATTACATATTTCCCTTAGAACAACTCATTTTCCCCTTGAATGTATAACTCCCCCTGAATTATTTCTCCCCTTTTGAGAAGGAATATGGACGGATGAAACATGAATAAGGTAAGGGGTCACTACACAACAGCTGAAGCATTGGTTCATAAAGTGAGCATGATTATAAACAACTGTTAAAGCATAAGAATCAGCAATATACAGTCTTGAAAGAATTCAGGTTTAACAGTGATAAATATAAAGTAAAGTAGCTGACCACTGAAAAAGAGTTATAGTCTCCATTTATAGCAATGAATCTAGGGCACATGGTTTTAATAGATAAGTCAGAAACAATACCCTTTGTGATTAACCATGGAAATTCAAGAAAGGCAACTTGAATATGTATTGAGAAAAATAGTTTACACTCAATGACTTTTGATTTCAAAGGGTTACAGCAGTTTGTTTTTCACCTTTTAATTTTCAGAGACTGAGCTAAGTCAATAGACCAGTGGCATTTATGCTGTTGACATTAGGTGTACACCTTGATCAGAGGCAGGTACCCCCAGTTACTAGGCATAAACTACTAGGTCTATTTCAGATCAAGACCTACAAGGAACAATTTTCACCTTTGACATTTTGGGTACACCTTGATTAGAGGCCAGTACCCCCAGTTACTTGGTGAAGACTCCCCCTATAGATTTGACCCTATGAACAGAGAGAGCCTGAAGCACTTCATGAGTTATGAATTCTCCTGCTTCTTTGGAGGAGATCACAGTTTCTCAGTGCAATTCAGCCATTGCTCTGTCACTGTATTCAGCTCATTACATTGATGATCTTATTTACTGCTGCCCTGATTTATTTTAGAGTGATTGTTAAAAACCAGTACACACTCTTATTCACCTTTTCTAGACATTTTCAATTTAACACGTTCAGGCATTAAAAAAACTTTTTCTATTCTAATCATGAGACAGAGATTAAGAGCTATAAAGGTTTTCTTTTATCTCAAGTTCTGAAGTGCAGACACTTAACTCTTCAATTTATAAAAGTTAAACCTTTAGTTCCTTTCAATTTGCAAGTGTGATTCTTATAAATGAAAAATTGTAATAACCACAGCTCAATGTACTAAACCAGAAGCAATACTGTTGTTCAGTGAAGGTGATAGGGAAATGATAGCAATAGGCATTAAGGTCCAATAGCATCTGATGTCAAAGAATATGAATGAATTGAGTGGGGATGAAGAGAAGTGAAAAGGATTCAATGTATTGAACTGAACTCTCAGCTCCCCCTGACACCAAGATGCAACAATTATGCTATGCGATGAATCATTTCTTTTCAGATTTTTCAAATTTGATGATATGCAGTATAAAGCAGTCCTATATGCATTGAACGACTTCCTTGATAGTCATGCAAATGATATATGCAGACATTAGACACATGCATCGACTATATGCACTAAATGAACCATTCAAACTCAGTGCAACACATGAATAAACTCGGTGCAAAGTGCGTACATGCACAAACATGTGAGAAGCATACTCGATGCAATGTATGAACAACCATGAACATGGGTTTAAGTAAACTCGGTGCAGGGTATGCATCGACTACAAAAATGGTTGTGCAGTGCATCTAGCATCTTATGTACACAGTGCAATAAGTGGCAAGAGAAGAGCATCAGATATGTGCAGAATTAAATTCAGTAGCTGAGTCTGGAATGCAGACTGATCAGCTAGATAAGAAGAAGACATTAGAAATCAAACAAACAAATCAACAATTTCAGATGATGAGATTTAAACAGAGTTCAGAACTGACCTGATGTGTAGGATCTTGGGGGTTACATTCTTGAGTGCCTTGGATTATTACCTCTTTTATTCATCACCTTCCAAGGCACACCTACAATAAGGTTTATTTTGCACAAATAGGTACCCAAGATGTCTTGGGTCCTGAGCTAGCAGTTACACCTTTGGATGGTGCTCTCCTCATGTTCAACACTTGAGAGTCATCTACCCTCTTCAAATAGCAGTTAGCCTTGGAATGTCCTAACTGTCCACAGTAATAAGTAGAGATAACAGATTTCATGTTCTCCTTGTATACATTAGCATTGGCATGAACTTGGTGTGAGTGAACATGATTAATTCTATTATTGACATGGAAATTTTTCTTTTCATAACCAGCCAGCCAACAGTTAGCAGCTCTGTGGCCTGGCTTTCCACAGCTAAAGCATGCAATATGCCGAACTTTTGAAACAAGAATATTTTCATGAGAAGCATTGTTTACAAGAAATCTATTGTAATCAAAATCATTTCCGTTTATAGGGAATTTAGCAAATTCAAAGTTAGATTTCTTTCCTTGAGCGTGCCAGCAGTCCTTGACTGTATGACCATGTTTTCCACATTCAAAACATGAAGAATTCATTCTGTCAAAATTCTCATAAAATGCATGTCCTTTTGCAGGGATTTTAGTAGGTTTGGAGTTAAGTGTTCTTCCCTTAGCATGCCAACAATTTGCAACAATATGGCCCAATTTGCCACAATGAAAACATTGAAGCTTCTTTTTATGAGATGCATGATTTTTAGCATGGAACAGTTTATCATGCATTCCAACAGCAGACAGGTCATCTATTTCCCTTAGCCTACATTCACGCATGAGATGACCTACTTTATGACAATAAAAGCATTGAGGCCTTTTGGTTTAAACAAAAGAGGGTTTCTTCATATTAGAATTCTTAGCATGAATTCTATCAGATTTCAATTCATCCTTCTTCATGATAAAACAATCAACCATCTCATGACCAGATTTACCACAGTAGAAATATTTCACATTCTTTCTTTTAACAGAAGACAGTTTGACCTTAGAAGTTTCAACATACAGATTCTTATTCTGTTTTGTTTTCTGACTTTCTTGAATGGTAACTTGTTTAGTGGATGAGGTGGAAGTGCTAGGTATTTCTGAGCTATGCACATAAGTTGTATAAGGTTTATTCCTCATTCCCTGCTTGACTTGAAAATTACTGCCTTTCTTCATGCGGTTATCTTTGAATACAACATTCTACTTCTCTTGATTAGCATATTCAGATAGAGACTTGTTCAAATCCAAAATCTCATTTCTAAGAGAGGAGATGAGCAGTTCAGAGGTTGTTACTTTTTCATTAAGCATGGCATTGATGACTTTGTGACTGTCAATCGCTTCCATCAATGCACTCACTCTCTCACATTCATTTTCAAAAGAACTCTTCCCTTTTTCAAGTATTAAAAGCCTCTCAGAAATAGAAGAATTCAGCAGCTTCAATTCTTCATTTTCTTGTTTTAGTTTTTCATCCTGACTTAGCTCATTTAGTGAGATTTGATCACCATTAATTAAGCTCAATTTTTCTTCCAGTTCAGAGATCTTATCCGCGAGTTTCTGATTCTTATTTTCCAATAAAGAAATTTGTTCCTTACTCATATTAACATCAGCTAAGCACATATCATGAGATTTTTCCAGTCTTTGACAGTTTTCACAGGGAACATTAGAGTTAATCTGTTCACATCTCTTTTTCAACCTTCTATTTTCAGATTTTAATTTTCTACATCTATCAGAGAGTTCCTCATTTATATCCCATAAATCGTCAATCGAGATTTCTTCAGATCCAGAGCTTACCTTGCATGAAGCTTCCTCCTGTTGATCAGAGTTGTGATCACCCTGGTTGGCCATCATGCAGCTATCCTCATGTTCGTTATGAGCAGAAATGACTCTGTCATATATCTCCTTTCCAGAAGTGCACCTGAGAGCAAAAGGATATATATCAGTATTAATCGTAGCTCTCAAGATATTAAGAACTATGACATTATCACGGTTCTTTATTCTGTCCTCTTTAGACCACTTGGTCTCATCATGAGGTAATTGGTGTGGGCCTTTAGATAGTAGACTCCATAGTTTGGGATCAATGGAATCTACGTACACAAATAGGCCTCCTAGCCAACTATTGAAGTTAGAACCATCATAAACCAGATGACGAGCCATTTGGACAGATGGCAAATAGATTCAGCGCACAGAACAATTGACAAGAAATGCACCAAAACCAAATGAGCAAAGTAAAGCACTAAGTCAGTGAAGCAAAACACGAGCACAAGAAACCCACTCTGAAATGCACCACAGAAGATGTAGGATCTACTGCGGATTGTTAGATCCTATGCACAGCAACCCGCTCTGATACCAATTGTTAGGTTCGGTGCGATGGATTCAGAGGGGGGGTGAATGAATCAACCCTTTGAAAGTTTTGCTCAATTAAAATCTAGAATGCTAACTAGACAGATTTAGACAATCTGAAGAACTAATTAAATTCTCTTATGAACCAATAAGCAAATATGTGTAGCGCGCCTAAACATTCATCTAGCGGAAGCAGAATTAAACAAATCAAACCACTGCACAGAGGAGTTTTTAGGTGGTTCGGTCCTCTAGACCTACATCCACCCCACACTCAAACCCGAGTGTGGATTTTGCTGACTGATAGCTTGAACCGCTGGGCCTCACAGCTTGCCTATAACCGCTGAGCATCACAGCTTGCTTCTGCTGGGCAATACAGCTTAGCCATCCGCTGACTCACAGCTTGACCGCTGGGCATTACAGCTTTGCCAACCGCTGGGGACTACAGCTTAACCCGTCCAGTGGAATCCTCCACTGCAAACGCTGAGCAACATAGCTTGCTTTGCTGACAAACAGCTTGAAGAAAAGTTTAAAAGAAAAACAAGATGGGAAACAAAATAGCAACAGAAAGCTGTATACGATAAAGCACAAAATAGCTCTCAAGGAGCAAGTTGGTCTGGATCTGATCCAAGAGCCAACAGATAGCACCACTTCAACGTATTCTTCTCACTTCTTCTTCACGAGCTCTCTCTCTCTCTCTCTTCACTCTCGTCTTTCTTCTTCTGCTTCTCTTTTTCTTCTCACTGGATCGTGCATGCTCTAATTCACTCTCTGCTTCTGGCCCTTCTGCTTCGATCACAATCTGGTCTTCTTCTGAAGAAGAAGCTTCATATATATAGCAGCAGCAATTAGGAGGGCGTGTGGCTTCCAGATTCCCGCCCTAACACCTTGGCTGCGTGGTAGCATTTCAGCCTACAGGATGACACGTGTCACGATCCTGAGCCATCTCCATTCTTGGATCACGTGTCTTTATTAATCTCCTCGAGCAAGTACCTGTCAGTCAGTCGAAGAGAATTATCAGCTTAAGACTATAAAACCTTGTACAGACTTCATTCATGCAAGCAAAACAGTGCATGAAGGACACTGGCTGTACAGACCTGGTCGAGTGAACCAAAGGAGGTTGTACAGACTTTGTGTATGCTTGAAGCACAGAATGCACTGACTAAGCTTATGAGTGTATAGACTTGTTGGTGTGAAGTGCAGTGAGCATGTAGTGAAGTATGTACATTGAAAGTGGACGCACTGGCATGCCATCAACAAATGTGTGGACTTAGTGTGCATGCGACAGCAATGTATAGACTTTGAACGCATGCAATGCAGCAAGGCAATGTATAGACTTTATGTGCAATGTACAAGATGATGTATAGACTAGCTCAGTCATCAAAACAAACAAACGCTCATTAGTGTATAGACTTGCTACGGCATCAAAGCAACCGTGTGCAGACTTTAAAATAAAGAATGTACAGACTTTAGATGAATGCATGGACTATGCCGTTTGAAGAGTGCTGACGTTGTACAGAATTGATGAACTACAGCATAAACATATCAGGAGAGAATGTATAGACTCTGCGTGCGTGCATGCTGCAAAGCAACGTATGGACTTGTGTTTGCGGGCAGACAATGTATGGACTTTAAATCAAAGGATGCACTGGCTGTACAGACTTTGCGTATGCATATGAGACGCTGAGTGAGACGTAGGACGCACTGGCTGTATAGACTTTGATTTATGCACATAGACGCTGAGTGAGACGGTGCATACGATGCCATGTACAGACTTAACATGAGACGCTAAGTGAGATGGTGCATGCGATGCGATATACAGACTTAGCATGAGACGCTAAGTGAGACGGAGCAATGTATAGACTTAGCCAAGACGTCATGAGCAATTGGACAATGTACAGACTTGAGTTCGTGCATGCTACAGGGTAATGTATGGACTTTGAATGTGTTCATGCTAAAACAGTGAACGTAGGTAAAGATAGGAATGTATAGACTTGTGTGTGTGCGACTGATGAATGCACCGATGCAGTGTATGCATATAGTAGTGAACAAATTCAATGTATGCTAAACACAATGACTGGCTCACTGTGATACTCTCACTATGTTGCTATCATCAAAATAAAATAGCATATGCCTGTGCCTAAGGGGCACAACAACATAGACTCCGACTGGAGTCAAAACGATGCACGAATCGCAAGAAACGGGCGATTCTAACGAAATCACCCTAAAAGGGTTTCCGTGCTTCCCGGAGCTCTAGCAGTCAAACGGGACCACCAAACGAGACAAAATCAGTGACTATGGAACGCTGACGTCCCAGGGAGTCCATTGACAGTAACTGATATGAAAATGGTCATCGTTTTTCAGCGAACCCTACAAAACCTAAAATCACGGTTTAGGTTAAACGAGCCCAAACTCGACCGTTTCCACACCGAACGACGTGTAATGGCGGGGAAAACGTGCAGAGGAAGTGAAGATCCGTCACCCTACCTCCACCGAAGAAACCATGCCCCGAAGGGACTAAACCGCGCCGCGAGCTCAAACACCAGCTTGAGTCCACCGTTCGGGATCGCGCCAAAATCGCTCCATCCTCGCCCCGTCGCGCACCCAGCCAACTCCCCAGCACTCGCCCCTAGGTCCTCCGTCTACAGTCGGAGCCGAGAAGGCAAAACGAGAGAGAAATGGGAGAGGGAGAGAGGGCGGCGGTGTGAATGAGAAGCAGGAGAGAGGAAAGGCAAAGAAATAGAAAAGAAATTAGGAATTTTCCTAATTTTTGAAAATTCTGATTTTTGGCCCTATCTCAGAAAAATATGTAAAAATAGTCTAAACGACTGGCTCGGAGAGTACATCGTCGATGTAGCATCCTCGAGTCGAAGAACTGACAAATAAACTCACCGTAGGGTTCCGTAACTAGTACGAGAGAAAAACCCACACGGATCGCAAAACTCAACTCGGAAGCCACAAAAGCGAACCAAAACCCACCGAAACATATCCGAAAGATCCAACAAGACCTACTAAGGATCCAGGGCATTACAGATATGCCCCCACCAAAGAACATCACTGAACTTTGAGGGTTAATTAGACGTCTGTAGTTTATTCAAAGATTTATCTCTCAGCATTCTCAAAGGTGCTGTCCATTTTACGAACTGCTTAAGGCGGGGGTTAAATTTGAGTGGAATGAGGAATGTCAGTGTAGTGCCCCAGAATTTATATAATAATTTTTGGATTATTTATAAAATTTTCTAAAATTTATTAGGAATTTATAAAGGCTAAATAGACTAAAAAAAGGATTATTAGATTAATAAGTCATTATAAGGCTCAATTATGTTAAATAATTAACTTAGCCTATTTAAATAAAATCCAAAAGGTTTAAGGACCAAGCCCATTAAGTTTGCCCCATATTCTAGAAGGTTATTTAGCCTATTTACGTATTTTAAGGATAAATACCATTTTTATGGATAATAATATGGATAATTAACAAAAGAGTTTGATTGATGTTGAACTCTATGCACGTTGGATGTAGCGGTCTATCGTACGACCGCCACAGCCATGTAACGCACCAGTCTTGATGCGTTACATCCTGTCAGTTCCGTGAAAGAAAGAACGAGCAAAAAGATTAGAACTTTGAGATCTTATCTACAAGAGATCGACTTGGGAGAGTTTTACAACATTACTAAGGACTCTTAGGGATTCGGTTCTGGCAAATTAAGGACTCTAGAATCAATCTAATCTTCAAAACCCTAAAAATAGGACCTAGTTCTGAACTGAGCGACCCTTACTTTTGGCTCGTGAAGAATCAAGGTAAAGAGATATAATTTTAGGTAAGTTCTTTAGAAGATTTTGTTTAGTATACTTTAGACTAATAGTTCTCCAAACTTCATGTTAGGAGATCAAGCAACCAAGGAGATTGAAGCTTCCAAAGTTGCTGGTTCGACCATAGTAACTCAGGATTCAGAGCAAAAGACCCCTGAACATCAAGAGATTAGGACGTCTAAACGAGGCAATTAGAATTCAATCCTTTAGAACTTTTTGTTCACCTTAGTTTCATCTTCTTACCCTCAAAATTTCACATCTTTAGGACAAGAGGTTGGAGAGATAGAGCAGCAGGAAGTTGCTGAAAAATCGCTGGAAATGGAGAGCTAGGGCTCGATTTTCAGACTCAAATTAGAAGCTGAAAGCCTAGTTAAGAGGTAGGTTATCTCATGATTGGTAAAAACATCTTGTTAAGGATAAAAGTTCTCTGATTGTATTTGATTTCATGCATTATAGACTATGAATTCCATGTTTTAGTGGGTTCATGCATACATACATATTCTTAGCCCTAATCAAAGATCAAAGATATTATCTTGTCAATTCACTGCAACCTATGCATCTAGATGACCTTTACTTCGTTTTGTCATGATTGGGGTAGTTACTGTTGTGCATCTCTTTAGTTTTGATGATGACAAAGGATATGTTTAATTGCTCCTTCAATATAAAGTAATGGACTCATGATAATTTGATGATGACAAAAGATGTGGTTAACTAATTCAATGCAAATCTGATAGTTCAAGTAATTTCAGGTATACTGAAGTTCTAATGAAGTCAACAAATCAGAGGAAGTTGTCAAGGTTTCTTGTCGACCAGAGTAGTAGTCATTGTCGACCAACGAATCCAACCAAACACAGTTCAAGCTATGTTTTCTCTGTACGTGCTCTGGTTGTCGACCAGAGCCCTGCCCGTTGTCGACCACGAAGCAATACAAGCGAATCCAACTCTGTACAGACTTTCCTCTGTACAGACTTCGGTGGTCAACCAGTTACTTTTCCTTTGTACAGACTTCGGTGGTCGACCAGTTAATTCTCCTCTGTACAGACTTCGGTGGTCAACCAAAGGCCTGCCCGTTGTCGACCACGGAACAGACAGAGCATCAGACAGAACTGCCATACATCTGGACATTGCCCCTTGTCGACCAGTGACAGGGCTATTGTCAACAATGAGCGATACGAGCGTCAGCCTGAAGAACCAGCCGTCTGGACAATGCTCATTGTCGACCAGAGACAGGGTCGTTGTCGACCACAAGCGGAACCGCGTCCAGAACCGAAATCCAACCGAATTCAGTTTCTGTTGAGAAAAACCTGCAGGTTGTTGCTGCAGGTTGTTGGGCGGTTCAGATGATAAGATTCCGCACGGGATTCAAGGAGAGAATCTTGCTAAGAACCGGTCAAATCTTTTCTAAGATTCTATTTAATCTTCTCCCTGTTTTTAGCGAGTAATCCAACAGGTTTTGCACTTGCGCAGGAAACAGCTTCGTGCTTAATAAGAACTGGTGCAAAAAGGAGAAGAGATAGAGAGCGGGGTGTGGAACATAGAGCAGAAGAAAAGGACACCCACGAAGATACTCTGAAAGAGAAAAAGGAAGAGTGGCTCTCCGGCA
This sequence comes from Amorphophallus konjac, assembly GCA_022559845.1. NCBI lineage: Eukaryota > Viridiplantae > Streptophyta > Magnoliopsida > Alismatales > Araceae > Amorphophallus > Amorphophallus konjac. The sequence goes on from CM040125.1 coordinate 32,975,451, forward strand.
ATCAAGAAGCAGCAGAAGACAGAAGTGTTCTTCGGTGCTGCAGAAAGAAGACCTGGCTCAAGGCGTTGCAAGTTCCAGCAGCAAGGCAACTGAAGGCATCCTGCTGGAAGTCCTACAGGGAGTCTTGCCTTGTTACCTATGTGATTGAGTCCCAAGCTGAACTCTTTAATTACTCTGCTTCAAAAGTCTATGTTCAGCCTTGTTACACCTTTTTTTATTTATCTTTTCATTACATCAAGAGTCAAGCTGTGAGGCAGCGGAGTCAAGCTGTGAGGCAGCGGAGTCAAGCTGTGTGTCAGCAGGAACAAGCTGTGTGACAGCGGTGTTTGTGTGAGATCAGAAGTTCTCATTTAGTGAAGCCTTGCTCAAGTTGAGCAAGGGGTGGACGTAAGTCTCGGGAAGAGACTGAACCACCTAAAAATCCTGTCTTGTGATTTTTCGTGTGGTGTGTGCTCTTATTATTGCTTGCTATCGCTATAGCTATCAATTTTATCGTTGCAACCCATAGCTTGCTTAAGGTCTAATCGATTGTTGATTTATAAATTGAAAAAGGGGCTAGATCTATTCACCCCCCCCTCTAGATCTATTCAGTCCGTACTTAACACGTGGTATCAGAGCCAGACTCTCCAAAAATGTGGTCTAACAACCAGGAGAGGCCTGCCGGACTGAACTCTAGAAGTCTAATGGCTGAGGGACACTCAGTAACTAGACCACCATATTTCGATGGAAATGATTACTCATACTGGAAAAATCGTATGCAGGTGTTCTTGAGAGCACAAGTCATGAGATGTGGAGAGTAGTGAGCCACGGACCCTATGATCTGCCCGAAGACGAGGATACCTGGACCAGAGAACAGGTCAGAAAATCAACCATCAACTGGGGAGCTATGAATGTAATGCAATGCGCACTTCATCCCACGGAGTTCTCAAGAGTCTCACAATGTGCAACAGCCAAGGAGATGTGGGATCGACTCAAGGTCATCTATGAAGGTACGTCAGAGGTAAGGGAGACAAAAGCAAATATGTTAGTCTCAGAATATGAAATGTTTAGAATGAAAACTGATGAAAACATTTCTGATATGTATGCTAGACTAGTGCAACTAACAAATAGCTTAAAGAGTCTAGGGAAAACCTACAAGGAGCAAGAGCTAGTGAGAAAAATTTTAAGGTCCCTCACTCCTATGTGGCATACCAAGGCCACAGTCATTGAGGACTCAAAGAACCTCACTACTATGACTGTGGATGAACTAGTAGGTTCCCTAATGGCCTATGAGGTCAATCTAAAAGGAAAGGAAGAAGAGGGCAAGAAAAAGAAACAGCTAGCTCTGAAAACTAAAATAGGCACCTCTGAATCATCTGACACTGATGACTCATCTAGCACAGGTGAGGAAACTGGTGAGCTTGCCACGCTAACAAGAAAGTTCAGAAAGTTTCTGCGGAAGGAAGGTAAGGGATTTAAAAATCCGAAGGGCATGGTAAGAAGGTCACCCCAGCTTCAGTCTGACAAAACTAAAGCCTCATCTAACAAACTTGCCTGCTACAACTGCAGAAAATCAGGACACATGAAGGCTGAATGTCCAGAGGCTCCTAAGAAATCAAGCTTCAAGTGGAAAGGCAAGAGACCAAAGGCAATGATAAGCACATGGAGCGAGGAGGAGGAAAGCAGCGAAGAGGAAACAACCTCCGAGGAAGAAGAAGGAAACACATGTCTGATGGCCAAAGGAGACAGCAACGATCTTGAGGTAACCTCCCCTTTTCAAGATTTTTCTAGTTCAGATTGGGAAGAAGCCTATTCAGACTTACTTGATACATATGAAATAACAAGAAAGGAAAATAAAAGGTTGAAGAAGAAAGTTAATCAGCTCAATGATGACAGCAACCTAATTGCTAACAGAACTAAACTAGAATTGGAAATCACCACCTTACAAAATAAGCTGAATCAACACAAGACAGATGAAGAAAATGTCAAAGAACTATTGGAAGAAAATGAGATACTAAAAAACACAATTGATGAGTTAAAACTAAAGACTCAAGAATATGAACAGCAAACTAAGTTAACTCAAGAAAGAAACAACTCACTCAAGGAAGAAAACAGTCAACTTCTGAAAGAAATAGAAAGAATCCAAAGTGAACTAAAAAACAAACAGGAAACATTGGAAAAAATGACTAAGGGTGAAGAAAACTTGAACGCGGTGTTAGGAATAAAAGTAAATTTTCAGAAAGAGGGGTTAGGATACAACCCAACAGCTAAAAAGGAATTTCAACTAAAAACGTTAAATGAAAAAGCTGACACAAAAGGAAAAGGCCCCCTGATAAACCTATATCAAAACAAACAAAAGGACATAGCTGAAAGTTCCTCTAAACAGACTAATGTCACCTGGGAAGAGAGGAATTCTAAAGGGAAAATGGTCAATCTACATCAGCTTAAAAACAACAGCCATATCAGACGAGAAGTTCAAATTCACAGAAGTAACCAGACAAACAGAGCATTAAATCATGTTAATAAACCCAGACCTGTAAAACAAGGTGTCTGGAAACAGGCTGGTCGACAACAGACTCCTCCTATGTCGACCAGAGGGTCTGCCAGAACAGGTACTGGCTTCGGGAGAAACCCTGGTCGACCACAGACATACCAGATGTCGACCAGACATACAAACAGAACCCACAACTTCTCTCAGCTGAAACAGAATGGAAATTGGAATTTAAGAAAATGGACTCAACATAGAGGAACATTAAATCAAAAGGAACACAACCTGAACAAGTTAAGAATCGAAAAGACAAACTGTTCTAACAAAGTTTGGGTTCCCAAGATGTTGTTACAGCAGTTTCATGATTTCACAAGCTATCTTGGACCCGGGTACCATTGGGGTCCAAAAGTTTCTGTGTAATTTGTGATGCAGGAATGTCAGGCAGTCATGCACAACAAGTGGTAAGACCGTTTAGTGCAAAAACTCCATGTAAAATATTCAAAGGTAAGAAACCATCCCTAGCTCATTTTAGAATCTTTGGTGCAAGGTGTTACATTCATAACAATGATAAGAAAGTCTTGGACAAATCTGAACCTAAGAGCAACTCAGGAATATTCTTGGGCTATTCTGATCGATCAAGAGCCTATAGGGTCAGCAAGGAAGAAGAAGATGGGGAATTTCAGGATGGCAAAGAAAAACCGATGGAGATTGAAGAAGAACTGAATCAAGAAAGAAATCAAGGTAATTCTAATGACCAAACCGAAGGAGAGGTCAACTCAGGTAACAATCTTGAAAACTCAAGACTTCTTAGAGATCATCCCTTGGATAACATTATTGGTAGTAGTCATGATCCTAGGAAGACTAGATCTCAGCTCAAGACCATTAATGAACTAGATCAACTTGCTCTTGTGTCCCAAATAGAGCCCAAATCTGTAGTGAAAACCTTAAAAGTTGAATCATGGATAAGTGCCATGCATGAAAAACTAAATCTGTTTAAAAGAAAAGAAAATCAGTCGTTGTTTATGACTCTCTATCATTTCTGCAAATAGTTATGTCAGCTAAGTATCTGCTACTGGTAAGGTTGGGAGTTCAACTGATTACTGAAGCAAGCCTGCAAGCTCCTGGTACTGCTACTATTTAGCTCTGGTGGTCGACCAACGACCGGGCAGTGGTCGACAACGCCATCAGGACAGGATACTGGATGGGTTCTGTGGTTGCGCAGATGTCGACAACAGACAGTCCTATGGTCGACAATGGATCTGTACGGAAGCAAATGTCCACTTTAGACAGGTTCCTGGTTGACACTAGTTCTGGTAGGGAATCTTCTGGACTGGTTAAACTGTTTGGACTCAGATTCACATTCACTCATTCATCATCATTCATACTTTCCATTCCCTGTGTCTGTCTATCTCATCCTGGCCAACATTTTTTTTGATTCAGCATGGATTCACAAATTTAGGGGGAGTAAAAGTGTAAACTCATTCCTTGATGAAACATTGAATAACCTAACCATATCTTCCAATAAAATCACCAAGGTGATCAATAAGAGTAGAGGTTGAGTGTAGTAATGAAGATTTGGACTGTACTACTTCAATAAATTCAAACCATAACTATGATTCTGTCACATGTTTTTGAAGACTTATGATTTTTAGTAGTGAGTCGGTTTCTCTAACTGTGCCCGTGCTGAACAGTTAAATTAAATCCAAAAATATAGCATGAATGCACGTGGGATACGCCATAACTCTGTCTCCATGGTAGAGCAATGGATTGGATTCTGAGAAACTACTGCCTCCCATCTTAAAAAAAAAAATGGATAAAAATAAGTGAGAGGCATGTGTGTCATGAAGAATCAATCTATCTCTGCTACTATCAAAAATAATTGAGATTGGGCATACTGAGTAACTGGGGATATTGGCGTCTGATAAACGTATATCTTCACGGATAAAAGGTGTGTCCCAGTTAAAAGTGGAATGGTTAGGCATGCTAAGTAGCCGAGGTTTCTGGCGTGTAAAAAGCGTGTCTCCTCGTGTAGAAAAGCATGTGATAAACCTGACCACAGCCTTCAAAATGATTCCAAAAAGAAAATTTCAAAATTACTCAAACGACAGAAGAAAATGGTTGACCGAAGGCATGGCATGCAAAGAAAAGCTAAAAACACTGTTCAGCTCGCATTGTTAGTCAAACAGCCTCATGAAATCTATTATAAGTTTGAGAAGTCATATGGAGGAAAATTAGATATGGGTCGCAAGTTTATTGGTGCAATACCTTCAAATTCAATGAACCACAAGGCCCACTCTACTTGTTTACAAGGTGATCTCTGCTAAGAATGGATAGGTTAAATAAATGCTTCATTAAGGAAAGGGCGTACACTTCAATCAATTTCCCCAAAATTCAATTCGGCTGATTAAATCCTGACCCTTCGTTTTCTTCATCAAGCTGTTTCTCTACCCTAGGATAAACACCCAGGAGTCTTCGTATTTCATTCTGCTCCACCACCTCCTTTCACATCCTGTTCGGAGTGATTATTTTTTTTTGATTTCCCCTCTTTTTGCTGTTGACAAAGGGGGAGAAAGAGTATTGTTGTGAGTATGTTGTCCTTGTGCCAAATAATGTCAAGTCTACTTATGATTATGTTATTTTCATCTTACCTTCTCTATGGATGTCTTTGAATAACATATCTTTGAATAACATATCAAATGAATTGTCTGGCTGAAATAATTGCAAGATTTGTCACAATGACTCATGGTTGTCATCATCAAAAAGGGGGAGAATGTTGTGCATCCCTTTAGTTTTGATGATGACAAAGGATATGTTTAATTGCTCCTTCAATATAAAGTAATGGACTCATGATAATTTGATGATGACAAAAGATGTGGTTAACTAATTCAATGCAAATCTGATAGTTCAAGTAATTTCAGGTATACTGAAGTTCTAATGAAGTCAACAAATCAGAGGAAGTTGTCAAGGTTTCTTGTCGACCAGAGTAGTAGTCATTGTCGACCAACGAATCCAACCAAACACAGTTCAAGCTATGTTTTCTCTGTACGTGCTCTGGTTGTCGACCAGAGCCCTGCCCGTTGTCGACCACGAAGCAATACAAGCGAATCCAACTCTGTACAGACTTTTCCTCTGTACAGACTTTCCTCTGTACAGACTTCGGTGGTCAACCAGTTACTTTTCCTTTGTACAGACTTCGTGGTCGACCAGTTAATTCTCCTCTGTACAGACTTCGGTGGTCAACCAAAGGCCTGCCCGTTGTCGACCACGGAACAGACAGAGCATCAGACAGAACTGCCATACATCTGGACATTGCCCCTTGTCGACCAGCGACAGGGCTATTGTCAACAATGAGCGATACGAGCGTCAGCCTGAAGAACCAGCCGTCTGGACAATGCTCATTGTCGACCAGAGACAGGGTCGTTGTCGACCACAAGCGGAACCGCGTCCAGAACCGAAATCCAACCGAATTCAGTTTCTGTTGAGAAAAACCTACAGGTTGTTGCTGCAGGTTGTTGGGCGGTTCAGATGATAAGATTCCGCACGGGATTCAAGGAGAGAATCTTGCTAAGAACCGGTCAAATCTTTTCTAAGATTCTATTTAATCTTCTCCCTGTTTTTAGCGAGTAATCCAACAGGTTTTGCACTTGCGCAGGAAACAGCTTCGTGCTTAATAAGAACTGGTGCAAAAAGGAGAAGAGATAGAGAGCGGGGTGTGGAACATAGAGCAGAAGAAAAGGACACCCACGAAGATACTCTGAAAGAGAAAAAGGAAGAGTGGCTCTCCGGCAATCAAGAAGCAGCAGAAGACAGAAGTGTTCTTCGGTGTTGCAGAAAGAAGACCTGGCTCAAGGCGTTGCAAGTTCCAGCAGCAAGGCAACTGAAGGCATCCTGCTGGAAGTCCTACAGGGAGTCTTGCCTTGTTACCTATGTGATTGAGTCCCAAGCTGAACTCTTTAATTACTCTGCTTCAAAAGTCTATGTTCAGCCTTGTTACACCTTTTTTTATTTATCTTTTCATTACATCAAGAGTCAAGCTGTGAGGCAGCGGAGTCAAGCTGTGAGGCAGCGGAGTCAAGCTGTGTGTCAGCAGGAACAAGCTGTGTGACAGCGGTGTTTGTGTGAGATCAGAAGTTCTCATTTAGTGAAGCCTTGCTCAAGTTGAGCAAGGGGTGGACGTAAGTCTCGGGAAGAGACTGAACCACCTAAAAATCCTATCTTGTGATTTTTCGTGTGGTGTGTGCTCTTATTATTGCTTGCTGTCGCTATAGCTATCAGTTTTATCGTTGCAACCCATAGCTTGCTTAAGGTCTAATCGATTGTTGATTTATAAATTGAAAAAGGGGCTAGATCTATTCACCCCCCCCCTCTAGATCTATTCAGTCCGTACTTAACAGTTACATCTTATCAAAACATGACATGGTTTTAAATCATAGTCTTTTTATTTCATTATACTATTAGTAGGGACTCTAACGCACCATACTTAGACCATCACAGACTGTAACGGCCTTACGATAAGCCGTCACACTCTCTGTTGTATTTAGATTACTCTGTTGTCTCTAACGCACCATAGATGGAACATTACATTACTATAACGGCCCCTCGATAGACCGTCACAATCACTGTGACGCACCCATTATAGATCGTCAGGGTAATCGTAGACAGAATTGAGAATCAGTCAAGTTAACTTATAAATGAGCCTAGTTATCTAAGTTTTGACCAAATTTCATGTCTTTAAGATTTTCTACTGATTCATGATAGAAATTGCATAATTAAGGTATCTTAAGTTATTTTAAGTTATGTTAATTTCATATGCCAAAATTCTATAGTTTTGTATCTAAATCATGATTTTCAAAGATGTATTGACGGAGTTTTATCATGATTTCTATTGTTACACAACCTCTCTATCAATAGAGTCATTTCTCTAAGTACATGGCATATATTCAGGTATATGTCTATTAGTTCACTTTGCACTATAGGAATATTATTCTTGGACATGAGGACCTCTCTATTGGATATATCTTCCAATGGACTAGGAAATCTTGTTTCAAGGCCTCCGTAATTCTCCGCGAGCCTGGGATTCTCACTAGGACGCCGAGTTGGTTGTACCATTAAAACCCAAGTGATTAGATGACACTATCAATGTTTCTGGTTATCAGTAGTGTAACGGATCTATATTGGACCGTCAGGTACATGTAACGGCCCAATATACGACCGTCACATTCAACTAAGTCTGATTTCTTGGTTTGAGATTCAGACTAATGTAACAGCCTAATACATTTTTTATTTTATTTCTTGAGTCTAGCATGATGGAAGTTGAATTAGTGGTTGTATTCGAATAGTGGATTTGATTATTAATGAAAGTTGAAGTTGAGTAAATATTGTGTGATTGCATTCTTATGTGTGATTGCCTTGCGCTCTGATCGTTCTTGCTTGCAAGAGGTTTACCATGCCGGCTGTTCGCGTTCCTCGAGCGAGTCTTCCGCTGTAATAAAGGCCCGGGGCGTGACAATCAGAAGGCCTATGAGGATCTGAATGTTTATCTATCTAATCCCCCGGTTCTGCAACCCCCTGTCCCTGGGAAACCCCAAATATTATACATTTCCATCATTGAGGACTCCCTAGGAGCTGTCCCAGCGCAAGTAGATGACGAAGGGAGAGAAAGGGAAGCTTATTACCTTTCTAGGTTGTTCAACCCTGTAGAGATCAAATACACTGCCATGGAGAAGACCTATGTAGCATTAGTTTGGGTAGTCCAGAAACTGATACATTATTTCCTTGCCCATGAGGTTAAATTGATCTCTAGAATGGACCCAATTCGTTATCCCTTGGAGAAGCCCGTCCTCTCTAGCAGATTTGCTCGCTGGCAGAGCTTCCTTTCCCAATTCAACATCACCTTCGTCGTCCAAAAGGAAGTTAAGGGCTATGCCATCGCTGAACATCTTGCCCATTTGCCTATTCCTTGCACAGATTCCATCCAGGACGAGTTTCCTGATGAACACCTTGCTGTTCTCACTCGTCATCCCTTTTGGTCCCTGCACTTTGATGGTGCACTTAATTCTCAAGGCCGAGGGATCGGCGATGTTCTCCTCACTCCGGAGGGAGTAACCATTCTATTTGCATATCAAATCTCTTTTCATGCTACCAACAATATAGCCAAGTATGAGGCTCTCCTCGCTGGATTAAAGCACACCTATCTCTTGGGCGCACGGTTTTTGAACATTATAGGAGATTCTCAGCTGGTGCTACGCCAAGTCCTTTCTACCTATCGCACCTGTGACCCAAAGCTCAAGTCCTATCAAGACTTGGTCACTCTCTTGGCTAGGCAATTCCACAAATTGATTTATATTCATACTCCTCGATCTTAAAACATTATTGTCGATGCACTTGCATCGCTTGCTTCTTCTCTGGCCTTTCCTCTCAATCGTTCTACTGAGACCATTATGGTCCAGCGGTTAGACGCTCCTTCCCTTCAGGATCCCTGGTTTGATAACCTTAGGAAGTCCGTAGAGAAGAAGGCTGAGAAAGAAGATTTGAAAGAAGTATCACTAACAGAATTGGAAGAGATCTTGAAAGAATAGGAGTTGCCTTGGTACCATGAAATTGAGATGTATTGTAGAGATGGTTCGTTCTCGGAGTCAGCTAACACAGAGCAACGTAAGGCCATCAGAAGAGTCGCCTCGAGATACACAATTATTGTTGGAGAATTGTATAGGCGCACTCTTAACGGAGTTCTTATGAGATGTCTGGACGATGATGAGGCCCGGAAGGTTGTTGAAGTAGCTCATTCAAGTGAGTGTGGAGGACATGTTAATGGTCAAGCATTGGCAAAGAAGATTCTTAGGTAGGGCTATTACTGGCCAACCTTAGAAGAAGATTGTTCCACCTATGTTCGTAAGTGTATTCAGTGCCAACTTCATGCTGATAAGATTCATACTCTCGCTTCATCCCTTCATCCCCTTTCTGCTCATTGGCCATTCTCCATGTGGGCCTTTGACATTGTAGGCCCGCTGGGTGACCCCAATTCTCAGATCAAGCAGAAGTCATTCATCCTTACTACCACTGAGTATTTCACCAAGTGGGCTGAAGTCGAAGCATACGCAGAAATCAAAGCTTCCACGGTTTGTCGCTTCATCTTAAAGAACATCATCTTGCGATTTGGAGTGCCAAGCGAAATCATCACCGACAATGGACCGCAGTTCGTGTCACAAGAGCTCTAGGACCTCTGTAAGAAGTTTAATATTTCACTGCATCATTCATCTCCATATTATCCACAAGGTAACGGCCAAACCGGGGCCACTAATAAAACCCATCTTAAAATCATCAAGAAAACATGCGAGTCGCACAAATTTTCTGATTGGCCTGAAAGATTAGTAGAAGCTCTATGGGCTTATCGCACCTCCGTCCGTACTCCCACAGGGCAAACTCCTTTTGCTCTAACTTATGGGATGGAGGTGGTACTTCCGTATGAGATTCTAATCCTTTCCCTAAGAGTGCAGCTTGATAAGGAACTTAATCTTGATGAGCGTCGAGAGGCGTTGCTCGTCCAGCTGGAACTCTTGGATGAGAAGAGGCTTAACGCGGCCAATCATGTCTGTGTATATCAAAAGCGAGTTTTGCGTCATTTTCAAAAGAAGTTCATTGAACGTAAATTTTAAGTTTATAATATGGTTTTGAAACGTAAATTTATTAGAACAGGAGGTCCCAAGTCTAAGCTGCAACCCAACTGGGAGGGCCCGTTCGTAGTCAAGGAGGTCTATCTTGGGAACGCGTATCCCTTGATTAACGCCGAGGGTGAGGAATTATCACACGCATGGAATGGGGTATATCTTAAGCTCGTTTATCCTTAAAGATTCTGGCTAACGATAACTGGGTGGTGAGGCATCCTTCCTTTAATCACTAGAGAGGATTCTTTAGCACGGCACTCGCACACTACAGGACACCCTTGGTCAGGGTCTTCTCTTTTGCGAAACACCATTTCTCCTTCGGCCATGCTTGGGGGAGGTGAAGGTCCTTGCTTTTCTTTCTTAAGCCACACGTAGGGGCAGGAGATTGATGGATGGAATAACCAACCTAGCCAATCCCCAATACGAGAGCGGTTTCAAATAGGGGCAGTCTTCAAAAAAAAGAAAAAAGAAGAGGAAAAAGAGAAAATAAAGGACTAAAAAAATAAAAATAAAAACAAGTACACCATGAAAAATATCCCTGATCTTAGTAACTGGGCCTGCTTCTCCTAAGATAAGAGTCGAGGTTCGCGTAAAACAGTGAAGGGTTGTGCAGCATCATGTGAGTATCAAAATCAACAAAATTCATAAAATCAAAGACACAAAGTCCCGGCGTAACAAGCCTACTCTTTTAGGGGTAGTGCCCTGGAGGGAAGTCGAGTCCTGATATCTCCCATCCCTATATAAGGCTTGCCCCCAATTTTCTTCCATTCTCTCCTTGAAGACTAAGTCCTACCCTGGGTATGGCCCTGGGAGAGGCATCGTCATGCGAACAGGACCACTGGCTAAGGGGTTGTCATCTTAAGTGCACGCTGTGTTTTTAGAAAATTCCTGATGACAGGGGTTGAGATCCTCGCTGCCTAGTTTGAGTTAGCCTTCAAAAGACAAAAAAATTCAAATATTTTCAAAAGACAAAAAAATCAAATATCTTTAAAAAATCAAATATTCTTCAAAAGACAAAAAATTCAAATATTCTTCAAAAGACAAAAAATCAAATATCTTCAAAAGATAAAAAAATCAAATATTTTCAAAAAAAACAAATGTTTTCAAAACCACCACTCATTTCTCCTGCATTTCATGGCATGCATTGCATTTTAATTTTCTTATGTTATTTTTGCCTATTTAATAGGGCTTAACCACTTGACCAAACTCCAAGAATTGGTCTCACATCAGGCTTGCCCTCGGCAAGGGGTTAAGCTTAAAACATATCTAACCTGTTTTTTTGTTTAGTGTGCGCAGAGATAGGTCCACAAGGCCCGAACCTCAAAACCCATGGATTCCTCACATATCTTCTTGTATGTGGTCTTATGAGGACCGTTTATATTCACTTAGCGGTCACTTTTTGACTGTCTACTCTGCCAGCGGTCATTGGGTAGACTGCTATTTATTCGGAGCTCTAATGCATGGGCCCTTCTAATTTCTATCCCATGGTGATCTAGAAGAGACCGTCTCTATAATTCCAGCGGTCAAACATTGACCGTCTTATTATATAGCGGTTCCTCGATCGACCGCTTTTCTCCCCCGAGGACTGGTTAACCATGAGCTCATTGGCCCATTCTGGCGGCTACCTAGTGGTGGCCTATTGGAAGCCGTTTCTCTCATTGTAGCGGTCATCTTATGACCGTCTTGTTCCTGTGACGGTCCTTTGTAAGGCCGTTTCCATTTCTGAGAGCCATATCAAACCACACATAGGAGAAGAAAAGAGAGGCAAATCGATTGCTAAAACAACCAAATTCTTTCATTTATTTATTCAAGCTGTCAGTCCCTATACATCATGCTAAAATCACTCGGTCCCTCAGTCGGGCATCCATGCGAGGTCTGATCTCGCGTAGCTCTCTCAGGTAAAACTGGTACTCCTCCTAAATCTCGGTCACCTCTACTGGTAGAATGTACGTCTTGCTGATCTCCCACATGATCAGCGCGCTCCTGACTGTCTGCTCATCCTCCATCGTCCCAAGTCTTCTCGCCTGTAGTGTGGGTAGGTGGGGTAGCGCTGGAACCATGGTGCGCGGGAGACCAACCTATAGAAAGCACCTGTGAGGGCTGTACATCGCCAAGGTGGTGTTCCCCACGAGCCTCAAGTCCAACCCAAGCCTCCTAGGAAGCGTGAGGGTAGTACCAACAAGGAAAGCTGGGCGCATCACGAACCGATCAAGGGGCAGAGTGTTGTGGTAGATCCGCCATTCATCCCTAGTCTTCCTGTCTGCAGTCCTATACTCAACTTGCTGAGGAAACCCGAATGCACCTCCAATGAAGAAAAGTGGGTGGCTCCCAAAGATCCGACTGAGAGAAGGGATGTCCTCCTTTGGTAGGAACTTCAGTCTGACCCCCATCCAACACTCAAATAAGATCATAGACCCAAAGAGAGGCCCACCAAGAGAAGCTGAACTAAGGCCCTTGTACAGGCAAGAAAGGATGGCCTGTGAAATGGACAACCCTCGTCACAACCCACTAATAATGCTCAGGTTTGGTATGTCTAGAAGGTGTTCAGTGGTAAGGAACAGTATGGCCCTGCATAGACAGATAGAAGTGGCCTTAGCTATGGCCTCATTCCACCCACATTTATTTTTACAATGGGCAATAACCCACTGGGCCATGGGAAGCAAGTGGACGTGTTGAGAACTAATCATGGTCCTTATGTCCTTTAAGTTGGGTAGAAATTCCTCTAGGATCAAAGAGGGGTCTATAGGGGCAACTATATGACACACTAAGTCCTCGTCCCCTACCTTGGACCTTGGAAGGGCTAGCAATGTCTCAACTTCTTCTAGGAGGATAGTAGCTTCAAACGAGGGGAAGACAAATGTGTGGGTCTGAGGATGCCATATCTCCACTAGAGCTGAAATGCTGTGCCAATCGAGTGAGAGTTTGTGGTAGTTTTTAGCCAAGACAAGTAATGAATGGAGGTGCCAGACTTTTAATATGGAGATCACACCTAGTGGAAGTTCACGGACCATAGGAACCACCCATTTTTGGTTGGAGTAACACCTAGGGCCAGGAAGAAGCTATGGAAAGAAAGAAAGAAAGAGAGGAGAAAGAGAGGAGCAATATAAGGATTTGGAAAATAATTTCAACAAATTTGAAAGGTGATTGATAAAGCCTACCTCTCGCAAGGGATTAGTGCTCAAATGATTAGGAATGGAAGTCTGCCGTTGTAGCACCTCACGCTCCTTCCTAGCTGGTTGTGGCCCGCTGTGGGAACTCTCCCCCATTATGCTAGCCTCAAGAGCCCTTTTCATATTGATTTGGGTGGTTGCACTAAGATTTTCAAGGCTAGAAAGAGGGGTTTGGTGTGAGGTATGAATTTGAGAGTCCCCCTACTTATAGAGCCCAAATTCTTAGCCTTCAGCCACTAGGATCGAGTTAGGATAGGCTCAATCAAGGATAGGATCGCTCTTAGCGCGGTTGGATAGGTTTATCCATGGGTTGTGACTCTCCAAGAGAGTCCCGATCGGAGTTAACAATCTTTCTGACCTTGCGGTCTATCGAGCGACCGCTTCCCAGTCTTAGCGGTCTTTCACACGGCTGTTTCCATCTCCGCTCACATTCTTATCCATTTGTGTGGTTAATGGTCTCGGATAGACCATCTTCATTTTAAAGCGGTCTTAATGGGACCGTCTCTCCTGATTTGCAGTCTTGAATGAACCGTCTTCATCACCCATTTAGTTGTGGCTCGTTCAGTCTTTAGCGGCCTGTCTTGGAACCGCTAAGCTCGTTAAGCGGTCTTGCTGAGACCGTTTCTCTCTGCTGTCTTAGTTTTCTTTTTTCAAACCCCCCATGCCTAAGTTTCTCTCACCTTCTCCTTTTTCATCACTCTCTTTTGTACTCTCGTGTTGTCAGTCATAGGGGTCGTTAAGTTAGATTAGTTAGTGTCATTGTGCACGAATTTATCAGAAAAAGTCAAAAAATCATGTCATTCCACTAAATGACACTAAAGTCATATGTGCATACATCTCGTGAAGTACATCAAGGTTGTCCCTCCCCTGGACCGCCGCTCTCTCTTGAGCCCTCATGGCGCTTCCCTGGTGGTGCCATGGAGGTGCTCCCCTCTCACTAGCGGCGGCGTCGCTCCTCCTCCTCGTTCCTCTGATGGCCGGAGGAGCCCGTGAAGTAATCTCTATAGGCGCTACTGGGACCGCCACTTTGAGTCCTGCTGCGCTCTGACCGCCGACTCATCTCCTGGAGGGACTGCTGGTATGCCCCCACTGCACCTGTCAGCTACGCCACCCGCAGCCAGGACTGCTCCAGTCCGCTCCTCAGCTCGGCCGTCTCGACGCGCAGGCGCTCTACCTCCACCGTCTCAACATGGGATCACTCCATCTCTATGTGAAGGCATGCTGCCTCTGCCACCTCTACACGTAGGTGCTCTACCTCCACAGAGAAGCGCTCGGCCTTCTCTCTCTACCAAGTAGCCTCACTCAGCACTGCTGCCAACTCCCTTGCCTGCATATGCATTCATCTCATAAATCATTCTTGTAGTTTTAATCAAGAAATCAAAAAGAGGAAGAGTGGTTTGTTTACCCTCTCAGCAAGAGTGGCCTCGGCCTCCTCGGCTCACGCTGTCGCTCTTGCAAAATCTGTATCTCACTCGGCCCGATCTGCCGGTGGCTGTGAGGAGGAGAATGGTGTGTCTGGCGCCAGGCACTGTGCTCCCTCGGCACGCTGTAGTTAGAATAATGTCAGTCTCATTTAAGCATAAATATTACATTTTTAATTTAAGGCTGAAGCTTAACAGGAGGTCTAGGGAGCACTGGAGCTCGTCCCACTGCTGGACCATGGAGTGGAGCAACCCTTGGAGCTCCGCGATCCGTCCCTGGGGGTCTAGCTGCATGTAGAATGTCCATCATTAGTATACATTGTAGTCATAAGTATTTTAGAGTATGAGTCTAGAATCGTACCGATCATCATGCACCATGGAAGACCTGGTCTCCGTAGTGTTGGGCGTAGGCCGTCAAGTAGGCCTCGTCACTGGTGGCTCAGGTGCGCACCGCTCGCCCTAGCCCGGTCCAACCCCGGATCTAGTCTACTGTCCGAGTGGTCCAATCTATCTCTGCCGCAAGTCCGTGTGAGTGGCGTCCCACGCGCTCCTCCTGTCGCTCTCTCGCTGGGAACTCCACCTCTGGCTGGTGGATGCCCACCATCCTCATGATCAACCGATAGAAGAGGGGCGCGATGACATTCAGGCAATGGAGCTAGATGTCTCTACCCACGTACGCTAGCGCCACCACCACCCATGGCTGGCCCTCCTGTCCCTCGCCCTGGTATGGTGTCCACCGGACCTGCAAAATAGCGACCAGTTGCATTAGCATCCAAGCATATAGTTGCATTTAAAAGAATAGGAAAATTTTAAGTCTAGATCTTACCGAGGCATAGGGTAGAGTGTCGAGGTCGTCATGGATCGCTCGTACCTGGCGTCTCAGGGAGCCCACCTCTCGAACCGTTGTCCACCACCTCGCGATGGGCACCCGGTCCGGATGCACCTCCTGTCCTCTCCCCAGCCCGGGGAGGTACATGTAGGCCCACACCTGCATTAAAGCGTCAGCATACAACATTTCATAAAATCATATAGGAATTGCAAGCATTTTAGGAGTCGATGCTTACCTATAGTAGTGAGGAGAATTCACCGAGCATCGCACGCCGGCTGGTGGAGCTGAGTGTGTCGAAGAGAAAGGCTAGTACAGTCGCACCCCACGCGTACTCTCCAACTCGGTCTACCTCCTCGAGTAAGGGCAGGATCCTGCAGATCTCTCTGTCTACCCTAGTGGCGAACAGTAGCTTCCCGAAGAAGAGCATTAGGAACCGCCGCAGGACTACGTCCGCCCCAGGTCCTGGTCCAGCTGCCACCCGCTCCCGTGCTCTGTCCGTCAGCTGCCCCAGGTGCTACTCTGGCAACTCCCCAACGGCGATCCCTGCTCCTCTCAAGCCCAGGCTCTCCTGCAGCCTCGCTCTCGGTAGGATCATAGAGTGGCGCTCCGGCCTCAGTAGCTCCTATTCTAGCAGTCTATGGGCCAGATCTTGGTAGTCGGTGTAAGTCCTCCCGCTCACCGGCGCACCATGTACCCGCAGCCCGGTGATGCGCGCCACATCCTCTAGTGTAGGGATCATGTGACCCCACGGGAATAGGAACACCCAGTTGACTAGGTCCCATCAGTCGTGCAGTGCGTAGAGAAGAGATGTGTCCATCCTCGCCACCTCCATACCGAGGAACTCTGTAAATCTCATGGCCGCCAGTCTCTCCCTCTGAAAGTCCGACAATGCCAGGTACACTGCCCGGACCTAGATCCATGAGATCCGTGTCCGGCATTTTCCCTACATACATTTAACATTTTTATGTCAGTCATTCACTTCATATATAGCCATGCATTGTATTAAAAAAAGTGTAGTCTGCTGAAGTAGTGGCCATACTAGGGCTATTTCTATCTGTCTCATGGTCGTCTGTGGACAGTTCTGCAATCCCAACGGCCACCCTTAGACCGTTTTCACCCCCAATAATGCCCTTCGCTGATTTAGTTTAAACGGTCATCCTCTAACCGTTTTTGTCTAATTGGTCGTCTGTTGGAGACCATTTTGTTCCTGGGTGGCCTGGTTAAGATCGTTTTCAACCTTTGAAGGTCGGTGCCTGTAGCACCCCGGATAAAAATGATAGTGAAAGTTGAACTTTTCCTAAATAAATAACCCTACATGAAGGCCTTATAAAAAGAACCATACCTTATGAGGGCCACTATAAAAATATACATACATTTAAGAGGGACAACATCACTTAAATGCCAACACATGGATAACACGTATAGGGGTTTTCACTTTTTCAACACAAAGGAAATGGGCGCCCCTTACCAGGGCACCATTCACCAATTAGAGCCCTAATGCAAGGGCGCTATTTCCCTTCAGGGGCCACCATCCCACTATATATACACCATAAAGACCAACACTTGAAGGGGGCAACTTTTTTCTAAAGTAATAGGAATGGGCGCCCCTGTACAAGGGCGCCAATTCCATGAACTACAGTGGCCACCCAATTAATGGGTGCCCCTATCTAGGGCGCCATTTCCCACAGTCCCACAAGTTCTTGAAGGGGTTGAAACAAGAACAGCTTGAGTTTGCTGGCAATAGACCCCTGAGGGAACATACACAACAAGGTTTTCGGATCTGGTTTTCAATGGACCCTTACGATTATTCCTTATAAACAACTCCCTCCATCTTATGACCCTTACTGTCGTCCTGCTATTGTCATCCTGCCGCTGAAGAGAAGGTTATCTGTGGCTTTTCTCGTCTCCACCTGTGGAAGAGAGCTCTCATTTCTTCTCTTCACGTGCAGGAGACGGGAAGGTATCTTCATCCTAGGTACCACGTCCTGCTGCTGGGAGCTTGGCTGTAAAGAACGTAGAGGGCTAGGATTCTTATTCTATCCTACTATTATACCTTGTTAACCGCACCAACAGGTAGGTGTTCTCAAGATCTGGCCTAACTAGTAGCTAAATAGGGTAACATAGCATGCATGCGTAGAACTAGTAGAGTTCATCTTCCATGTGATATAGCATGTTACACGGGTTTTTAAGTAGATCAACTATAGCCTGCTACACCGGTTCTATACATAATATGTTACACTGGTTTTACGGGATTCGAATATATCCTATTACACTAGTCTTTACAACTTTAAAATAGCATGCTTAGCCCTAATATATAACATGTTTTACAATATATATATATATGTGTGTGTGTCTGTGTGTGTGTTTTTTTTTAAAATCAAAATTTCCAACCCTCAGGTAAAGGGCGCCCATCACCTGGGTGCCATTTCCTGAAGAGGCGCCCCAGGTATGGGCACTCTTTTAAATGAAGACCCCCCATAATGTCGTCAATTCCTTTTCCTGCCATTAATAATCACCATGTTAGAAAATCAATATCTATGAAACTAAATCATAAAATTCTTGCATGAGTATAATTCTATGATCCTGATATTTTTCTCTATCTATCCACGTCCTTACTTCTTGATTCCTAGAACTTTAGACCGGATGAATAGTGTCTTGTGTCTCAAAACGTACCTATCTAGTGCGTATATTAGCCAGAAGAATGGGCGCCCCTGTCTAGGGCGCCATTTAAAGAATTAAAGACTCTCTGCAGAGTCTTCATTTAAATGAAGACTCTGCAGAGGGGCGCTATTTACCATATTTGAAGAAAGAATTGAAGACTCTCTACAGGTCTTCATTTAAATGAAGACACTGTAGAGGGGCGCCAATTCATTTTTCAAAAAAAAAATTATCAACACCATGTCAGAAAATTAATATTTATTAAATTAAAACCCAATAATTCTGCATGAGCATGATTCTGAACTCCCGATAATTTTCTCTATCTACCCATGACCCTGCTTCCTGATTTCGTGAACCTATGACATTATGAATAGTGTTATGAGTCTTAAAATGTACCTGCACGGTGCAAATACAGCCAAATGAATTGGCACCCAAGCCAGGGGTGCCAATTGTTTAAATGGTGACCCTCCAGAGGGTCTTCAATTAAATGAAGACTCTCTGAGGGGGCGCCAATTCCTATAAGCATACTGGAATGGGAGCCCCTCCAGAGGGCGCCAATTCTTGAAAGAGGGGCGATGGCCCTAGACCCTGACTGTGTCACAGAATGTACGCCCCTCCTAGAGGGCGCCAATTATTGAAAGATTGGCTAACCTCTGGGGGCCAATTCAGTGATTGTGGCGATTCCATTCTGATTCCCTGATTAGTCTCGTGACTCATACCGATATAACCCTAATTCATTTTCCTCTATAATATATGTCTTTGAACTCCATTCCATGAAAAATCTACCTTATGTATACCATACAATGGTCAACCCTTGAAATTCCATATTGGCTATAAATGAGAGTGGATGTCAAAAGAAATACATGAAATACTATACATATAGGGCCCGATCTGGTCTTGGGAGGAGCGCCCGAAAGTACTTGTACCCATGGGAGTTGAATGATCACGGTGTTTAAGCATTGCACCGAAGTACTTGCTTGCTTGACTTGAGACATTCCACACTTACTCTCTCGTGACACCACTTGCATGACCTGACTTGCGTGGCCCAAAATGGGCAATACTTAACTTGCGTGGCCCGAAAAAGGGCAAAGTACTTGCTTCATTGAAATAGCCAATTCCAGTAACACGTACTTGATATTACTTGCTTGAACATGAATTTTACTTGCTTGAACATGGTTCTTACTTGCTTGAACATGAATTCTTGCTTGCTTGGAAAATTGTTTCGACATCTATAAGTTCTTGATATCCTGCTCGACAAATACTTGAAATCATGCGATACTCTCTCTATACAGTTCTTGATCTCTTACTCATTCATCATGCATAGATATACCTATATACCTGATTTTTCTTACTTGATCATCATGCATAGCTATACTTGCATTACACGCAACATGTAAACTACTTAAAGATTGCTCGAACTTGAGATGTAATTCCTATTGAGCGATTCGCTCATCCAATTCATTCTAACATTTTCAGGTAACTCGGATAGCAACAACCATACGAACGGGAATGAAACCGAGTGAAGAGTGCTAGAGTCACTGATCGCCTACTATTAGCTAGTCGCGTCTTTGCTTATCTTGTACTTCTAGTTATGTCCGTTATGTCGGTCTAGTCAATTGAAAACTTGTTAAGGCTTATAGCGTAGCAGTTGGATTTGAGTAATGAATGTCATGGATTAGAATTATCACCATTTGGTTGTTTGACGATTGTCATCTTGGACTATTTGTATCATTTTAATCTTAGTAATTATTTAGTCTTTTGCGCACTCTTTCTTTTGTCAAAAATAAAAATAAAAATAAAAATATATTGCTCTGATTGATTGGTTCTATATAAGGCCGTTGCGACCCCGGGTATCTTACTCGCTCGGGGCGTGACAGCTTTCGTGATATCAGAGCCTAGGATTTCAATTCCTAGAAAAAAAACCTGAGTCCAAGGATAGGTTTATACTTTGCACCTTGTGAGATGGGTAGAGCAATGGGTTAAGTTCTATAATGACATTCAACCTTATAAATTAAACATGATACTTAGTACACTTAAATTCTCTTGTAGGATCATGGCCGCTGAAAGAGCACAATGGCGCGAGATGCAGCGCACCGTGCAAGGTCTTACGCAGGCGCTACAGCAAGTGGCGCAAGGCGGAGCTAACCGTGGAGCTGGTGATCTCCACAGAGGTTTCTGCAACATGAACCCACCAAGGTTCGCGGGTTCGTCTGACCCCGAATATGCTGAAAACTAGTTGAAGGAGATTGACAGGATTTTTCGTGTAATGCAATGCACGGATGAGGAAAGCGTGTTACTGGCTATATTCCAACTGGAGCGGGATGCTCGAGGTTGGTGGGAATCCGTAGAAGCAACATTGCCTGATGACCATGTCACATGGGATGACTTTGTTGAACATTTCAACAACAAGTACTTCTCCGACTGAATTCATGAGAAGACGGCCGCAGAATTTGCCACACTAAAACAACGGACCCTGAAAGTGGCCGAGTATGAGGCCCAGTTCTCAAGACTGTCCAGGTATGCACCCCACTTGGTATGTACTAAAAAGATGAAGGCTAGAAGGTTCCTTAATGGGCTTCGGCCGTAATACATTACACACTCGCACCGATGGACATCCAAGTCTATTCGGAAATGGTTTGGCCTGCCCAATTGCTAGAAGATGCCACTGAATTATCTGAAAGGATTCGAGGAAAGAACAAGAAGGAACCTGTCACAAGCCCGGGAAATTTCAAATCATCATTCAACAAGAAGCGGTTCTTCAATGAAGGGGAGTCCTCCAAGGGAAAGAAGTTTCAGAAGAATGACAAGCCTTTCTCCAACACTACACCTTCTAAGGAAATTTATAAGTATTGTGACAAAGTCGGCCACAAGATCGAGGAATGTTGGAGGAAATTGGGAGCATGTCTCCTATGTGGAAGCCGTGAACATCGAATTCCTAATTGCCCATTGATGAATGAGCAAGCCACTAAAGACAAGAAGCATCCGGCAAAGAAACAAGGCCGTCTACAAGCTCTCCAAGAGATGGAACCCACGGAAGGTGGAATTGTGGAAGGTACACTAACTGTTTGCTCTAAGACTGCTAAAGTTTTATTTGATACCAGAGTAACTCATGCATTCATTTCCAAGAAATTTGCTGCTTCATTTTCTAAGAAACCTGAACTGTTAGATTTGGTCATATCTACACCTCTTGGGAACGAGTCAGATATCACACATCACTACCCAAACTGCAAGGTTATGGTTAAAGGAAACAATTTACCTGTCAACCTGATATGCCTAGATATGAAGGGGTATGATGTCATACTAGGTGCTGACTAGTTATCCACATACCAAGCAACCGTAGATTGCCGAAATGGTAAGATCACTTTCGTGGATTACCCCGAGTTGGTTTACATTAGCCCTCGGAATAGACCACCTCTTATCTCAGCTCTCCGAGCTAGCAAACTTATAAGTAAAGGATGTGTGGCTTTCATAGCATTTGTGATTGCTACAGAACTCGAGGAGTCTAAACTTGAAGACATCAATGTAGTTCGGGATTTTCCCAAAGTTTTTCCAGAAGAATTACACGGCTTACCCCCGGAAAGGGAAGTGTCATTCACAATCGACCTTGTCCCGAGTGCTGGTCCTGTTTCCAAGGCCCCTTACAGAATGTCCCCCGCTGAGCTGAAAGAGCTAAAAGAGTAACTGATGGAGTTATTGAAAAAGGGTTTCATCAGGCCAAGTACTTTCCCGTGGGGAGCACCCGTGCTATTCATCAAAAAGAAGGATGGATAGATGAGACTATGCATTGATTATCGGCAGTTGAACCACCTTACAATCAAGAACAAGTACCCACTGTCGAGAATTGATGAGCTATTCGATCAACTATCTGGAGCTACATACTTCTCCAAGATTGATCTTCGTTCTGGTTACCACCAACTGAAGATCAAAGAAGAAGACATTTATAAAACTGCATGCCAAAGTAGGTATGGGCATTACGAATTTACTATTATGCCTTTCGGACTAACAAATGTCCCTGCAGTATTTATGCAGTTAATGAACAGCACCTTTCGGCCACATCTGGATCAATTCATCGTGGTCTTTATTGATGATATCTTGATTTATTCAAAGTCCAAAGAAGACTATGAAGAACATCTAAAGAAGGCATTGCAGATATTAAGGGAAAATAAATTATATGCCAAATTCAGGAAGTGCAAGTTCTGGCTCGAGGAAGTATCCTTTTTGGGCCATGTAGTCTCGAAGAACGGAATTTCTGTCGACCCTTCAAAGGGCGAGGCCGTGAAGAATTGGGAACGATCGACAAATGCAATAGAGATTCGAAGTTTCTTGGGTCAGCTAGTTACTACCGGCGTTTCATCAAGGACTTCTCAAAGAATTGTTGTCTCTCTCACTAGATTGACTCGCAAGGAAGTGCCTTATGAGTGGGATGAAGACTGTGAGAAGAGTTTCCAAGTTTTGAAGGATCTCTTGACCACTGCTCCAGTCTTATCATTACCAATAGAGGAGAGAAGTACAAGGTATATACCGATGCTTCTGGTATTGGCCTCGGGTGTGTATTAATGCAAGATGGGAGAGTCATTACATACTCTTCCCGACAGTTAAAGAAGCACGAAGAGAACTACCCAGTTCATGACTTAGAACTGGCCGCAGTAGTATTTGTCTTAAAGATCTGGAGAAACTATCTCTACGGAGAATAATTCACAGTATACTCCGATCACAAAAGCCTCATATATTTATTCTCCCAAAGGAGCTGAACATGTGGCAAAGGCGTTGGCTCGAATATCTCAAGGATTTTGACTTCACTATACAATACCATCCTGGTAAGGGTAATTCCATAGCTGACGCCCTTAGTCGAAAGCTGAGAGCAGTATTGGCCAACTGTATGATTCAAGAATGGAAGTTGCTGGAGAAATTCTCTGAGCTTAATATCAGTATAGATGAGAAGAATGGGTGTATTACTCTATCCCATATGAGTCTACATCCAGATTTGCTACCTAAAATTAAGAAGCTACAAGAAAAAGATCCTGCACTAGTAGAGATAAAGGACAAGCTGGATGAGAGACTCGATTTCAAGCTGGCACCTGATTGTAGATTGCTATTCCATGAACGGACATGTGTACCCGACTGTCCCGAATTGAAGAATAAGGTTCTTGAAGAAGCTCACCGATCGAGATACACAATTCACCCTGTAGTCACTAAGATGTACTAAGACTTGAAACGGACTTTCTTGTGGCCTAATATGAAGAGGGAGGTAGCAGACTTTGCATCTCGCTGCCTGACATGCCATCAAGTGAAGGCCGAGCATCAGAAACCCGCCGGAAAAATTACATCCACTGGATATTCCCAAGTGGAAGTGGGAATATATCGGCATGGATTTTATCATGGGCTTGCCCATGTCTAGGGGCAGACATGATGACATTTGGGTAATCACCGATCGCTTAACTAAGTCGGCTCATTTCTTGTCTATCAAGAGCTGATGGTCGCTTGATATCCTTGCTGCCTTGTATATCAAAGAGATGGTTAGATTGCATGGATTCCCGGTGTCAATTGTATCCGATCGAGACCCACGCTTTACCTCTCATTTTTGGAAGAGTCTACAACACTCTCTGGGGACGAAACTCAACTTTAGCACTGCTTTCCATCCCCAGACAGATGGTCAGACTGAGAGGACAAACCAAGTTGTTGAAGATATGTTAAGGGCATGTATTATAGACTTCGGCGGTAGCTGGCATGACCACTTACCCCTGGCCAAATTTACTCATAACAACAGCTATCAAGCCAGTATCCAAATGGCACCTTTCGAGGCACTTTATGGCATGAGTTGCCGATCTCCAATATGCTGGGATGAAGTCAGTGAAAGATAAATTCTAGGCCCGGATATGGTAAGAGATTCAACGGAGAAGATACACCTTATTCGAGAAAGACTTAAGATAGCACAGTCCAGGCAGAAGTCATATGCTGACAATAGAAGAAGAGATCTGGAATTTCAAGTTGGAGACCATGTTTTTCTAAAGGTCTCTCCCGGCCGAGGTATTAGAAGATTCGGTGTTAAGGGCAAGCTCACATCAAGGTTTATTGATCCATTCGAGGTATTGGAAAGAGTGGGCGAGGTGGCTTACCGCATTGCTTTGCCTCCACATCTATCAGAAGTGCACAATGTATTCCATATTTCTATGCTGAAGAAGTACGTGCATGATCCTTTCCACATCATCGACCACAGTGACTTAGTGATATAGAAGGACCTTACCAACGAGTAAAAGTCGATGAGGGTCCTCGACCGAGAAGTCTGAGTTTTAAGGAACAAGACGATCCCTATGGTGAAAATCTAATGGAATCGATGCTTAGAACAAGAAGCCACGTGGGAAACTGAGGAATCAATGCGAAAGAGATTTCCCGAGCTATTCTAGTCTATAAGTACTTCTCACCCTCCATATCTCCATATATGCAGTTGCCGTATATGCAGTTGAATTTGGGGACCAAATTCCTTTAAGTGGGGGAGGGTGTAGCACCCCGGATAAAAATGATAGTGAAAGTTGAACTTTTCCTAAATAAATAACCCTACATGAAAGCCTTATAAAAAGAACCATACCTTATGAGGGCCACTATATAAATATACATACATTTAAGAGGGCCAACATCACTTAAATGCCAACACATGGATAACAGGTATAGGGGTTTTCACTTTTCCAACACAAAGGAAATGGGCACCCCTTACCAGGGCTCCATTCACCAATTAGAGCCCTAATGCAAGGGCGCTATTTTCCTTCAGGGGCCACCATCCCACTATATATACATCATAAAGACCAACACGTGAAGGGGGCAGCTTTTGTCTAAAGCAATAGGAATGGGCGCCCCTGTACAAGGGCGCCAATTCCATGAACTATAGTGGCCACCTAATTAATGGGCGCCCCTATCTAGGGTGCCATTTCCCACAGTCCCACAAGTTCTTGAAGGGGTTGAAACAAGAATAGCTCGAGTTTGCTGGAAATGGGCCCCTGAGGGAACATACACAGCAAGGTTTTCGGATCTGGTTTCCAATGGACCCTTACGATTATTCCCTATAAACCACTCCCTCCATCTAATGACCCATACTGTCGTCCTGCTATTGTCATCCTGCCGCTAAAGAGAAAGTTATCTATGGCTGTTCTCGTCTCTACCTGTCGAAGAGGGATCTCATTTATTCTCTTCACGGGAAGGAGACGGGAAGGTATCTTCGTCCTAGGCACCACGTCCTACTGCTGGGAGCTTGGCTACAGAGAACGTGCAGGGCTAGGATTCTTATTCTATCCTACTATTATACCTCATTAACCGCACCAATAGGTAGGTATTTTCAAGATCTAGCCTAGCTAGTAGCTAAATAGGGTAACATAGCCTGCATGCGTAGAACTAGTAGAGTTCATCTTCCATGTGATATAGCATGTTACACGGGTTTTTAAGTAGATCAACTGTAGCCTGCTACACTGGTTCTTTACATAATATGTTACACTGGTTTTACGGGATTCGAATATATCCTATTACACTAGTCTTTACAGCTTTAAAATAGCATGCTTAGCCCTAATATATAACATGTTTTACAATATATATATATGTTTTTTAAAAACCAAAATTTCCAGCCCTCAGGTAAAGGGCGCCCATCACCTGGGCGCCATTTCCTGAAAAGGGGCCTATTGACACCTAAAATATACAAAGATAAAAGAAGAAGTCAAAGCAAGCTCAGGGCTTTGAAGAGCAATCAAGGGTGCAGCTCCTATGC
This sequence comes from Amorphophallus konjac, assembly GCA_022559845.1. Taxonomy (NCBI): domain Eukaryota; kingdom Viridiplantae; phylum Streptophyta; class Magnoliopsida; order Alismatales; family Araceae; genus Amorphophallus; species Amorphophallus konjac. The sequence continues at coordinate 33,001,410 of CM040125.1, forward strand.
CATCCCTAGAAGTTACGAGAATCTGATTAGAAGAAGATCCATTACACCTGACACTATGTCCGGCTGAAGCCATTTCTAGTCAAGCTATTGTCCAGCACGGTTATCATTCAGATAGTCAGGCTGATTAAGACTACATCAACCCGCGGGCAATCATCTGCTTGCTGAAGAGCATCCTCAGAATATTCTGATGCTCGTAAAATGGGATTCACATAGCTTCGCACATGTCTATAGATGCCGAATCCTGAGTAAGTAACAAGGAGAACAAATGAGCACTTTACGAAACCCATATGGCCAATGAAGAAGGCCCATTCATTCAAAATCTCTTCTATCGGTGCCAATGCATTGAATAGATGGCCCCAAGCCCAACACAACAGGGGCACGCCGAGAAGCCTGCTGCCGAGCGCGCCGATGCCATATCGCCCCGGGAGACACCCGTGCCGATAGAAGAGGGCCAGCCCGCTATATAATCCCATGCCTTCGGCGTGTGTGAGGCATCCGAGGAGAATCCGGTCGGAGAAGAAATCAAGAGAAAAATGGGTGTTCAGAGCCAGAAAAAAGGGAAGAGTCTGAGAGCCTGCTGAAAGAGATCTGAAGAGAGAAAGAGAGGGCTACAGAAGCCCGGGGAAGGAGAATCAAGGTGGGGTTCGTCTATCAAACACCATAAGGGGCTATATTCTCCCCTTCCCCATCTTTTGTTTCGATCTGTTTTCTTTCTTTTGTAGTCTGCTTCTGAGGTTGGTTCCTCTGTCGATATTAAACTCCAGTATAGTCCGGTAGATTGTTAAAGGGTATCAATCTGTATGTCAATTCTTGTAGTCTGATTCCCCTCTGTGCTAAATATGTGCATTTTTTGGAATGAAATGAAATATGAGATTCTGGGATTTTCTCTCTCTCTGCCTCTCTGAAATCTATTGTATTCGATAGCCGTTGTGAACAGGTTTGATTTTGCGATATGCATACCCTTCAGACCACCTAATTATGTTTCTACTGTATCGCCGTTGTTCTCCTAACCTCACAATCACAGTGAGGGCCTAAGACATTCAATCTCATGGCTTCTCATTCGTGAAACGGTGAGGGATACATCCAAATCGAAGCTCATATGATTCAATTAATAACCTGGCTCCCAGTGGTGCTCCAGAGTGAAAGCCCTCTCCTCCTCGGGGTGATTTGTCCCAAAACCATCCTCAGTCTCCTTTGGCCATCTCAAAGTCCTTGAATAAAACCTCTCAAAAACCCTCAGACAAACCCTTAAAAATCCATAACCTCATAAACCCTTAAAAAAACCCCTGAAACCTCTACTATCGGCGCAGAACGGCCTCCCGATGCGGCCCTCTCTCAGCGCAGGTTTCGCGCCGAGTAATGGGCACGCCGAGGACCAGCCTACGCCGGGCCATCCATGCCGCGCCGATCTCCTCTAGTTTAACCCCCCAGGCCGATGTCCCCTTTGTGCTCTCCATCACGCCGAAAACTAGCCGTGCCAAGACACCATCGTACCGACACCCTCATGAACCCCGAGCCTTATTATCCTCAGTATAGGACCACTACTATCCAAGGGAGGAGTAATAGTCCCTCACTCAAGCCCATGGGAGCTAAATTAATGGGGTTAATCCCCCATACATTATGCATCCCCACTGGCCTATGGAGTTCTGCCACTGCATGTCCTCCTACGGCCTCTTACAGGGGATATTAATAAGTGCCACGATGAGTGGACACTGTCCCGTCAGATTATGATCCTCTCAGATCTCGGGCTACGCCCATATTTCTTTTGGCTTCCATCTCGGCACTCCGTAGATGGATGTCATATACTCCCCTTTTGTCACAGTCCAAAATAAGGGGAGATGCTGCTGAAATGAACTCTGATCTTCGATATGCTACATCAGCTTCAAACCCTTGGGATCCAAAGGGCCCTGCCTCTGCATGGTCTCTAGTGACTCCCTCTAGGGAATAGAAACATCAAACACCTCTGCGGATGAACCCCGTCTTGGATTAGTCCGTCTCAGTTTAATCCTATTCCGTGATGACTTGGAGATTGGCATGTCCCAATCATTTATGGGTTCCATCTCGCCTCTGCGTGGACGGTATCCTATTCCCACTTGGTATGATCCAAGATCAAGGGGACATGCTGTCGAATTCATTCCGTGATTCATGTAGATAAGATTGAAAGATGGGCATGTAATGTCGTAATATCCTTATAAATCTTGTTATTTTGTTTATGCTTGCCTGGTTTCATAAAGAATAAACACGTCTATCTCATGCAGCATTCTCAACATGATCAAACAAACCTAAAGTCATCCTCTCTTGTGACCTCGGTATATCAAATAATGCTTGGTTGAAGACCGGGCTGTACCCGATTGAAAGCCATCATTATGCGTGAGAGTGGATCTCGAACCTAAGTTCTCCCCCCCAGGAACCAGGCAGACAAACCATAGTGAAACTGTCAGTCGCATGATCATGTGCATTCATCTCATATCTTGGAAATAAATTAGCACAACAGTATTATCTTGTTTTGCCCCCGGGGCCCCTCTTACTTTGGCGGTTAATCAAGGGTTATCCTTCTTTGGAAGGGCGTAATTAACGTCATAGCCTTTATGGTATGACGGACTTCCGGTCCCAACTCGGACTTCGCAATCGACTGACCAAGTCAGATCGAGCGCATAATAAATTGTCACTCCGGTGATTGGCACACCTAATAAACTAATCAACAAACTAATTAATAGACTAAAATAAATAAACAAATAACCTAAACAAATAAATAAAACAAATCAACAAAGATCGAGTCCACAAAGTCGGCACGCCCGATAGGACAAAGTTTCCCTTCATCTTTTCACCAAAGTAAGTGGCCTGGCGGCCTCCCCAAAAGTTCTAACTGTGCGCTGATCTTACTTGCAAGAATTCAAATGGAGACTGGACTGATTTCTCTTGAGTTCGGCCATCAAGTCATTGACAACCACGTTCGTGATGGGTACCTGGCGGTGTCAATGATATATGGATCCATGCCCCCGGCGGTAGGATTCCCAAACTGCTTAGGACTTGCATTCGTCGACCTTCTCCAAGTCGATGGTGAAGCCCAGAAGACTGCTGCAGTAGAACCCGCAAGTATACCAGAGAAGAAAAAAACCCAAAAGATGGTTGTCTCACACACCGTTCGTCCATGCTGTGTCCACCATGTGGATAGAAGGACCACTATCCCTGCTTCCGCTGGCAGGAAGAAGAAGAACTACCGGAGGAATCAGACTGCTGCACCCCAAGGACGTTTGTCAATCTTGGGGAAGTCCATGCTGATAGGTGGAATGTGGGTGTACCTCAACGGTCACCCGGCTAAAGCACTACCCGACCGCATCATTCCGGCGGTCCCTACCAACAACAAGTTCCAAGTGCTGGCCACCAGGAGGGCCAACATGGAGAAAGAATAAAAGAAGCCGCTGGCACCCAAGCCGGCAAGATTCAAGCAGATCTGGGTACCCAAGAAGGTCCGAGGCCTAGCGTCAATCCCTGCGAGGGCATAAGTTGCTGTTATGCGCCCCAAGAGAGGGGGCATGAAAGTTCCGATAAGAAAAGAAGAAGAGGAAGAAGAGATTATTCCAATGGCTATTTCCCACATGCCGAGGGCCTGCGCCTGACAGGCAGATGTATTCCGGTATCTCCAGAAGATGTATCAAGCTGCACAGATAGCAAGGCTGGCTTATCAGCCGAAAACACAAGAGCCACTGATGCCGCAAGCTGATCCTGAGAGGCATAGTCGAGAAGAAATGGGCAGAGTAGTCCAAGACTATTTCCACTGCCTAGGGAACTCATCCCTAGGGCAGCAAAGATTACTCCGTGCTATGGGCGCCGAAGAGGAAGAGGAAGATAACAAAGAAGAGATAATGCCAGGAGTCTCATGTTCAGACTCCAATGAATTCGAAGATGGCCAAAGGGTCGGATGTTTGAAGGATGCCCCATAGTAGGGAGAAGAAAGAGAAAGAATATCTGTGTTCGATCGATTGACCTTCCCTGGTCATGTCCGAAGAAAAGTCTAGAGGCAAAAAGGAAAGCTGCAAATCTTTGCCTGTAATATGGCAGGGGTTGCTGGGCGGTATGGTGCTTTACCAGACCAGCCCGAATAGATCATTAAGCTGGCCCGAAGGCTTGGACCCGTAACAAGGCGAGGCCAAGCGGCAAGAGAGAGGCTTATAGCCTCTGATGATTCACCAAAGATCACCACTTTAACTGTAAATGTGGTGACTTCAGAAGAAGAAGATGTGTCACTCATGAACCCAGGTGAGGGGACATCTGGTCAGATGACAGAAGATATGCCTATGGCTACATCTCTGGACCCAACCATCCTAATGATGTTCAAGAGATATCAACAAGAAATTGAGTCTCTTAAGAGGCAATTAAATGAGAAGAATGAACAAACTCATGTTTCCAAGCATGTGGAACCAGAAAGAGAGGTCTCCAGTTCTGCGGAGGTGGTAATACCTGCTGTCTCCCACCAAGCAAGTCACGGGAAAGCTCCATGTCAGCCTTTCCCGCCACAACCAATAGTGCAACCCTGTCCTTCAGGAGTGCAGCTGGGTTTACATGCCACTGTCATGACAACTCCCTTTACACAACAACCCGTACACTTCTACCCAGAGCCTGTCGATCCTACTATGGTGAACAAGATGATGGTTGAAAGGATGATAGAAATGAAGTTGTCTGAGAAGGTTGTTGGTGAGTATGGGACTTTTGATGTCTACCGGGTATTGTATCATCCACAATATGCTGCAAAGAGACTACCCCCAGGCATTAACAAGCCGCCAAAGTTCGAGAAATTCAATGGGCAAGGCTCCCCAAGGGAACATATTGAAGTCCCGCGATCAATGACACCCAAGAGGGGGGTGAATTGGGTGATTACAAGTTTTAAGAAAACTTTTGCCCTTTTTTGAAATATGTGATAAACTGTTAGTTAAGAGATTCAAAACTATTCAATCAAAAATTGGATTTATCAAAATCTATTTGGTGATGAGATAGATTATGCAAGATGAACGAGGATAAAACCTGAACAACAATGAACACTAACACTCACGTAGAATGGAGGTATAAGAAAAGGACCAAACCACACAATTCAAACCATAGTGCACAGCGATTTTTAAGGTGGTTCGGATGCAACGACGACAATCCTACATCCACCCCTCACCAAACTCGGTGAGGCTTCACTCGGGGATAAATCCCCAAATGGAGACGATGCTCCAACCACACACGCAAGACGACGCCTGCACACACACACGGAGATAAAGTCTCCAACACGATCCAACAACCAGATCACCAACACAAACACCCGCTGCCACAAGTGCAACAATCCACACACACGAGACAGAACGGATCTAAATAGACCCACACACACACAAACGCAGATCTAGGAAGATCCACGTACACACACGAAACAAATACGACACACACACACATGACCACGGATCCAACAACGATCCACACACACACAAGTTCTTCAGTTTATGACGAACACAAATACAACACCCAAAACATAAAGATGATGAGGCTTAGTTTAGAAAACTCCTGTTTTGGGTTCCTCTTGAATGCATGTTGCGGATCTTGAATCGTATCTTCAATCTTCACTTGACCGGAGCTTCAATCCGTGCTTGCTTGGATTTCTCCTTTCTTGCTTGCTTCGCTTCTCTTCTTTCTCCCTTAGGCACTCTTCTTGGAATCCTTGCTTGCTTGCTTGGCTTCTCTTCACTTCCTTGGAGGAGGTTGGCTTCAGATATGCCTTCAATGGGTTGAGAATGGATGAAGAACACTTGCTGCACGGAGTACTGTTCACGGCTACAGTACCCTTCTTCTTCCTCCTTGGACAGCACCCTCTTGATCTCTCTTTGAAGCTCTTGGAGTTCTTAGGGTTAATGACTTCAAAGAGATGTTTTATATCCCTTGAATGGTCCAAAGATAAGCCCCAGACCAGATCCACAAATCATGGCTTAACTGGGGTCATTGGGATTAAACAAATCGGTGAAGATTCCTCTCCACGAGCTTGAAATCGAAAGTCAACAATAGGGGCCTCGGGGCTGTCGGTCGACCGGAAGCATTGGGTCGGTCGACTAGAATTTTACAGTCGAAACAATTTTTGGCTCTGGCAAAACCGGTCAACTCACCCTATGGTGGCGGTCGACCGAAACCTGCAAAAATTCCATCTTTTTGATTCTGTTAATTCTGGTCGACCAGCCATGGTGTGTTGGTCGACCGAAATGACTCATACCTGCAAAAATGAAGTGTTAGCCCAAGAAAACACATCTATAAGTCAAGAGCTTCATGTCCATATCAATTTCATGCATTTTGGGTTTGGTTTAACTTAGCTTATGCATTTGGAAAGTTCAAAGCAAATGAGCACTTGTCATTACATGAGATTGTCTTAAACAAGTTCAATGCTCACTCTTAAAGATAACAAATTAAAGGAATATCACCCCTATAAACAACATTTTGTTCCGGGGGCTCCGCGACCTGACCGCGCAGGTCGATCCGCGTGCGAGCGCGCATGGAGGTGAGTTTTGCAAGGGCTTGAAACCTCATAGAACACTCAATAACAAGGAGTGTAAAATAGGGTAAGAGCCTTACCAATGGTTCTTGACAGTATGGTTCTTGACAGTACATGACATATACCACCTATTTTGGATTGTAGAGGAGTAGGGTGATTATCTACACATTTGGTTCACCAGGTGACTGCCATGAATTTGATCCTGCATGCAAGATAGTCAGGGTTAATACCATGCTTGTCCACATTAAAGAGGTTATGAAACCTCTTGCCTCTTGTAAAACCAATTCAATCAAGTAAGAATCAAGACCATGTACCGTTGCCATTTGCCATCTCAATCATATTTAAACATGAATGTACACAGTCAAAGAGAACATGTGCAATCAACCATAAGTTTAGTTATCATCAAAACCATAACGCCAATAATCATCAAAATCATAACTCAACACATATTGCCTATTACACAACATTCATGGGAGACATGGCTGCTCATGAAGCTTATCAGCTGAAGTTCTTCGGCTCGTCCCTCACGGGCTTGGCCTTTGAGTGCTACTCCAGCCTGCCAGCCGGGTCTGTAGCTGATTGGCCTGATATGCAGCAAAAGTTCTGAGAAAGGTTCCATGTCACAGAAAGGGAGATTACAGTGATAGAATTATACTCTACCAGGCAGAGGCAGGATGAAACGGCCCTGGATTATATTAAAAGATGGAGGAACCTAGCCATGAAATACAAGCGGCATCCGTACCAAGAAGATACTGTTCAGATATGCAAGTAAAATCTCAGAAGGGAAGTGCTTGAAAAGATGATTGGAACAGATGTCAGGACATTTGACCGTTTGAACAGTGTGGTGGCATAGGTCGAGACCTTCCTGTCCAGATGTCCTGCAAACAACATTCCTGCTACTCAGAAAGGGAAAGCTGTTGAACGGCGACCAGCGCCGATTGAAGCAAATACTGTTGATTTCAATACTTTTGACCAGCAAATAATAAAGGCCAAAGCAGCAGCTGTCCCTCTACCCGTAGGGGCAACGAAAAAGAAAGAAAATGTCTCTTTGAGGAACAAAATGAGGAAGTTATATTCATTTCCTAAAGAAAAGACAGGGGCATTATTTAACTGGGCATATAAATACAACAAGATAACATTGCCTGAGCCAAAGAGACCCGATGATGCAGCTAAGAAGGATGATCCCCTATTCTGTCCGTATCACCGGGCATTGGGACATGCCATTGAAAATTGCTATGTCTTCAAGGACATCATGGAAAGCATGATTAAGAAAGGCGAGCTCCAAATGGGAGAGCACCAGGTGGATCCCCCACTCCCTCATGAGCCCCCAGTGATGAGGCCGGCTGTCAATATGATTTCCCTATACCAACAATTGCCTGAAGAGGCTACTGAAACTTGCACACAACATACATATGAAGCATGCTTTCTTACCCCCATCAAGGATCAGGTGGGATGGCAGACAGTACCAGCCAAGACCAAGAGGCAGCCATTAGTCTCTGAAGTGTCGGGGGCCTCCATCCGGGGTGTCACTCCAAGGCAACCCCCGCCAGCAGTATGCCCTGTGTGGCACAGTACAAAGTCACCACCGGTTATCCGAATATTCACTCCCAATCGGAGGAAGCAGACTCCGCTGCCGACCCATGAGAAGATAAGCCCAGAATTAAAACGCTTACAACAGTACATCAACCAGCTTGATGAATATGAACAACCTGAGCTGAAGCCAATATTGGTGAAAGACCATGATGTGACACAATGATGCAGCAAGTGGCTAAGGTTCCTTGGACTTAATTCGTAAACACAATCACAAGATTCGAGCAAACTTTGAAGACGCCGTCTCACCGTGGGCACCCGTTACCCGTGGTGACTCGCCAACTGATGTGAAACGACCATGGGGTATGCAGCAAGCAAACAGAAACTTAGGACCTATTCCGCAATCACAACCACATAGCAATTCAGTTGGCAGATCGGGCCAATTCGCTGTCGCACACACACGAACCCGGGGTGACTAAATGATGCTAAGGGGAGGTGATGGATCAAGACCCTTGCTGGTAGAGTGCCAGCAAGGCTAGGGTTGCCCTCCCGAAGGTACGAAGCCCACAATTAAGGGGCTGGCCGGGTGCCACTTGGAGCACTAGGTCCCTCTCTCACACACTCCACGGTGACCGCTCGTAAGTGGAGCACGTGGGGTCGAACACTCTCTCGCTTGCTCAACGGAGCGGATTCTACGGATATTAAATGAACAAGCACCAGAAGGAAATGGAGCAAAGGTTAGAGGCTCACCTGGTTGGTTTGAAGAAACCAACCCCGGTCGGAGACGATGGGCGAGCGGGGAAGTGTGGGTTCCCCGCACACTGCGCCGGTGAAGCTTGAACCCTGTTTAGATAATTACACTCACTACACCTCTCGCAGGAGGGTGGACTTGGGGTGGGGAACATAGAGTTACAATTCAAACACTACCTCCACGCAGGGAGGGGCGATAAGCCGGCCAGGCGGGAAGGGGAGAGTCGCCGAAAACTCGAGCGGAGAAGCCGATGTCGAATCTGCCTGCACTCTGTGACGAATGACTGACAGTCACTGTTGAGGTTGTAACTTCTAGTCCGGAATTCTGCTGATGATGAGACCAGAGGGGAACTCTTCGTAACTGGGGCTGGGATGCCTCAGAATTATGTTGAATTCTTCTGATGTTGTTGCTGGCCGTGGTGGAGGTTCGAACAGCGCGACAGAATCTGGGACTGGCAGCTTCTGATCTCACACAGCAGGTTGCAGAGAGTGTCCCGATCGCTTCTGGACTCCGAATCACGAACCGCCAGAGTTTATGGAACCGTGGACGAGCCCTCTTCGCCACAAAACTGACGGGGAAGCCGTCTGATGTCGGAGAGGACTGGGGGACTCACAATAGTGGAGGCAGGTCGTTGCAGATTGTGGGAGGCAGACCCGCGCAGCCGAGGGAGAAAAATGGTAACTTCCGCCCACGGATGTGGAACGAAGCTCCGCTTCTTGATTCTGAACGTCGACTGGACGAGGGATAACTTTGTAGAAGAGCTCGAGGCCGAATTCTTCCGTGGTCCGTCGTGGTACAGGCTCTAACCTGGTTCAGGTACTCTGCAGGGGTGACTCTGCGCCGTCGGGGGAGATCGGTCCTCCCGGACAACCCCGGACTCAGAATGGGGCGGGATCATCTCGCCTGCGAAGCTGATTGAACGACCTTTCCAGAAATGGATGATACGATTTCAGATGTTTCCATGTGACTCCGTGGTTGCTTCTGCAAGTTGACCCTTTCTGCTACACTCGAACTGAGAGCTGTAATTTGAAGAAGATGGGGGGGGGGAAAGGGGGTTTATGGGAGGGGAAGTGAGGTGGATGGGTATGGGGATGACCCTTGGCTGTGATGGGGTCTGGGAGGGGGTGTTCCAAGAAGTGGGAGGGGGAGAATGAGGCCTGGAAGGAGGTGTTTGCAGTGGCTGAGAGGGGAGTTGCGAAATTGGGCTTGGAGGGAAAGGGGGAAGGTGAGGGGGCACAAGTGGGTGGGGGGGGGGAATGGTTTCCCTCCTTTGGATTTGGAATGGGTTTAATGGAAAGGGATTAATGGTAGCCTAGAGAATGGGAAGGGTTGCCTTGGGGAGGGGAAGAGGTGTTTGGGAGAATGGATTCCCCTTGGGAAGGGGAAAGGGTGAATGGGGAAGGGGAAAGGTGTCTAGAAGAATGGTATTCCACCTAGGAGGTTGGGGGGGAGTAAATGGGAGGTATAGGGAAGAGAGAGGGGTTTAATTAGAGGTGAATAGGGAGGAGAGAGAGTGAATTTTGAATTTGGGGTGGGGAGGAGAGAGAATGGGGTTCCCCCTTAAGAGAAAGAGAGAAGAGGAGAGAGAGAGAGCTAGAGAGAGAGAGAGAGGTGCACTAATGCTCAAAATTCATTCAAACTTTCATTACTGAACTCAAGTGGAGTTGGGGTCCTATTTATAGGAATCCCAACATTTACAAAAAGTCCCTGGAGAAAGTTCTAAAAGCAAATAAGCAAGGGGGTGGGGAAGGAAGAGGGCGCCCATGGGCCAGGCCCATTTAATTGGGCCCATATGACCCCCTAGCCTAACAAACATAGGTAAATAGCATGATGACCTAGGGACATGACTCAAAAAAAAGGGGAAATTACATCAAAATGACTCAAGAAAGATATAAAAATACATAGCTGAACTTAGGAAATCGAGCTGAACATAATGGCAATCATCCGGACCCGTGGAGAAGTGGGAAGTGGTAAGCGATGTCCCCATCATACTCCCGGGGTGCAGAGAACTCGACTCTGTCGAGTAAAGATCCATCGTATGCGGAGGAAGCCACAGCGAGGTTGCTCTCAAGTCCACCAAAGGTAGCCGGTCCTTTCCACCAAGCGAGGTAGTGCCCATCCCTCTGCTCCAGATGGCCGTAACCTGTTCATTCAATATCCGCTCCAATTGCTCACGTTGGCCCCTCTGGGTTGGTGGAACTCTCTTATGGGTGGTGACTCTCTCAAGAAGTGGAACAGGCTCAATATTCTCACTAGGTGTCACCGTGGGACCCCTGTATGGCACCAAGTCAGCCACATTGAATGTGGGACTTACTCCATACTCCTCGGGGAGGTCCAACACGTAGGCATTTGTGCCGATCCTCCTCAAAACCTGGAAGGGGCCTGATCCACGCGACCTCAGTTTTGAGACATTCCCAGGGAAAGGTCTCTCAGTTCTCACCATCACAAAGTCACCCACGCGAAACTCTTGGTGGCGTCAGTGGGAATCGGCCAATTTCTTATACATCTTATTGCTTTTGTTGGTGTGTTTGCGGATGTTACCATGCAGAGTTGTGAATGATCCTTTAGCGATGAAGGGAGGGCCCGGACAACCAAATGTGGACCTAACATGCAATGGTGTCACGTGGACTTTGATGAACCTAGGAGGACCGGGACATCCACTAGTGGCCCTATCATACCTAGTCTCCATAACAATGGTGGGAGGGCCCTGGTATCTGTAGGAGAACCTATTACATAAGGTGGTGATGAATGCCGGGGGACCTGGACACCCGTAGATGCTCCTAACGTGCATATGATCAATGATGAATGAGGGAGGACCAGCACATCCAAATGTGAGCCAGTCATGCATTGGGCTAAAAGTGTGCGTGACATGTATGACATGACTAGGCTTAGTAGCCCTACCAAATGATGCACAATGTAGTGGCACATGTATTTTCATCCAAATGGTTCCTCCTATGCATATGGCTTGGTGTGAGAGTTTCCACTCATAGGGGTCAAAGGGGTCAAGAAAAATGGAGTGGGTTTGGTCTAATAAGGTCGGTTGGGGTGGGAAAAGGTTGGCGGAGAGTAAGGTGGGGGGGCATAGGAAGGGGTCGAAGGGGTCATGGTAAGGGTCACCTAAGGAGAGGAACTCTAGGTCCTTATGGTCCTCATAACCATTGGATGGCGGACTCTCCTCCCCAGGTAATATGATCGGGCCAAAGTTTTTGGTGGGATGGTCGGCCATGAATGGAGGACTAGATGTTCTACCCGAGACAAGCAACTCTAGTTTGTGAATAGCATCGGGCCCGTCGGGTGTAGAGAGGAGTAAAAGAAGGTCACTAGTGTAGCAACCCACAGTGTAAATGGAGGAGATTGATCCGACACATAGGTGTAGTAGGTCAAGGCTCCTAGGTCGGTCGGTTATTGTAGACATCATGCCAGTTAGCTCCATTTGCCAAACTATACCCTTAAGAAGATCCCCTAATGTTTCCACTTGATAGGATGATTGGATTGTGGTGTGATAGGTGGATAAGGGTACAATGGGAAGGTTTTGCTCCATGGGTGGGTAAACATAGGACACGATGGGGTGAAGTGGTCTCTCCTTTAGCCATCTAGCTAGGGGCCCCTCTATGATTACGGTGCTACTTGTGAAGGCTTGTGGCTCTTGGGGGTCCAAGCTATGTGAAGGGGACATTTGTGATTCTTCCTCACCATAGATATGAACTTGGGTTTCCTCAAGGATGGGGATGGGTTCCGGACTAGCATCTACTCCCATGTGGATGGTTGTGGTCTCCTCTCTCAAGGGAATGGGAAGGTCTATTGGGGGTGGGGTGATGATGGTTGGTGCATGGCGTACCCGGGGTGGTGAGTGAGGCCGGACTTGGGTTGGGGTTGGGAGTGGAAGTAGCAGGGGACTAGGTTTGGGTAGGATAGGAGTTGGAAGTGGAAGGTGGGTTGGGTGAGTAACTTTGGATTGGGGAATGGTGGCTGTCACGGGCCTAGGTGGAGGGGTGGACATGGGGTCCACGTGGGTTTGAGTGGTGAGGGTGGAGTGAGCCATGATGCTTCTTCCACCTGGGAGGGGAACTTCTCGGCCTAACCCATGACACTGTGATTCATATTCCTCTTCCCAATCTAGTGGAGCCTCATAGTCTTCGGTTACCTCTTTAAGTTCCTTTTGGAAAGGGGTGGAAGAAGGATTTTTGGAAGTTTGTGGGGTGTGGGTTTGATGGAGAATTTTGGGTTGGGTGGTGGGGAAAGGAGGAGTGGGAGTGCTCCTCGGGTTATGGTTCTCAGGGTAGGAGTGGGAAGGCTGGGGAGTGAAGATCTTCCTGATCTCAATCCTTATCTCTTCCAATAAATCTAGGGGTCCTTTGGGTGGTGGGGTTTGGGTCCTAATAGAGGTTTTGGCTTGACGGGGAGGGAAAGGGGGAGTGGGAGTGCTCATTGGGCTATGGGTGCTTGAGTTGGAAGAGTGGGAAGATTTTGGAATGAGGATCTTCCTAAGTTCTACCTTCATCTCTTCCCATGAGTGAATGGGCTCTTGTCTCTCAATCCCCCTTCGAATCTCAAGCTTTCTCCATTCTGTCTCGCCGAAGGGACCAAGGGTCATCTTGGCGATGCGCACTTTTCTTTCCTCGGTCATGTAGTAGTGGTGGAAGTATCTATCCATGGAGGTCTCCCATTTCCTATATGTGTGAGGGTTTCGGGACCCATCGAAGCGGGGCAACTCCGGCCCGATAATGAAGTAGTCATCGGGGTGCCTGGTGAGATACATGGTTTGGATGCTCGGATGACCTCAATGCAATGTGCCCTAGGACAAGACTTAGTAGAGACAAGTCTAGAAATTGCTCTGATACCAATTTGATGTGACACAATGATGCAGCAAGTGGCTAAGGTTCCTTGGACTTAATTCGTAAACACAATCACAAGATTCGAGCAAACTTTGAAGACGCCGTCTCACCGTGGGCACCCGTTACCCGTGGTGACTCACCAACTGATGTGAAACGACCACGGGGTATGCAGCAAGCAAACAGAAACTTAGGACCTATTCCGCAATCACAACCACATAGCAATTCAGTTGGCAGATCGGGCCAATTCGCCGTCGCACACACACGAGCCCGGGGTGACTAAATGATGCTAAGGGGAGGTGATGGATTAAGACCCTTGCTGGTAGAGTGCCAGCAAGGCTAGGGTTGCCCTCCCGAAGGTACGAAGCCCACAATTAAGGGGCTGGCCGGGTGCCACTTGGAGCACTAGGTCCCTCTCTCACACACTCCACGGTGACCGCTCGTAAGTGGAGCACGTGGGGTCGGACACTCTCTCGCTTGCTCAACGGAGCGGATTCTACGGATATTAAATGAACAAGCACCAGAAGGAAATGGAGCAAAGGTTAGAGGCTCACCTGGTTGGTTTGAAGAAACCAACCCCGGTCGGAGACGATGGGCGAGCGGGGAAGTGTGGGTTCCCCGCACACTGCGCCGGTGAAGCTTGAACCCTGTTTAGATAATTACACTCACTACACCTCTCGCAGGAGGGTGGACTTGGGGTGGGGAACATAGAGTTACAATTCAAACACTACCTCCACGCAGGGAGGGGCGATAAGCCGGCCAGGCGGGAAGGGGAGAGTCGCCGAAAACTCGAGCGGAGAAGCCGATGTCGAATCTGCCTGCACTCTGCGACGAATGACTGACAGTCACTATTGAGGTTGTAACTTTTAGTCCGGAATTCTGCTGATGATGAGACCAGAGGGGAACTCTTCTTAACTGGGGCTGGGATGCCTCAGAATTATGTTGAATTCTTCTGATGTTGTTGCTGGCCGTGGTGGAGGTTCGAACAGCGCGACAGAATATGGGACTGGCAGCTTCTGATCTCACACAGCAGGTTGCAGAGAGTGTCCCGATCGCTTCTGGACTCCGAATCACAAACCGCCAGAGTTTATGGAACCGTGGACGAGCCCTCTTCGCCGTAAAACTGACGGGGAAGCCGTCTGATGTCGGAGAGGACTGGGGGACTCACAATAGTGGAGGCAGGTCGTTGCAGATTGTGGGAGGCAGACCCGCGCAGCTGAGGGAGAAAAATGGTAACTTCCGCCCACGGATGTGGAACGAAGCTCCGCTTCTTGATTCTGAACATCGACTGCACGAGGGAGAACTTTGTAGAAGAGCTCGAGGCCGAATTCTTCCGTGGTCCGTCGTGGTACAGGCTCTAACCTGGTTCAGGTACTCTGCAGGGGTGACTCTGCACCGTCGGGGGAGATCGGTCCTCCCGGACAACCCCGGACTCAGAATGGGGCAGGATCACCTCGCCTGCAAAGAGGATTGGACGACCTTTCCATAAATGGATGATACGACTTCAGATGTTGCCGTATGACTCCGTGGTTGCTTCTGCAAGTTGACCCTTTCTGCTACACTCGAACTGAGAGCTGTAATTTGAAGAAGATGGGGGGGGAAAAGGGGGTTTATGGGAGGGGAAGTGAGGTGGATGGGTATGGGGATGACCCTTGGCTGTGATGGGGTCTGGGAGGGGGTGTTCCAAGAAGTGGGAGGGGGAGAATGAGGCCTGGAAGGAGGTGTTTGCAGTGGCTGAGAGGGGAGTTGCGAAATTGGGCTTGGAGGGAAAGGGGGAAGGTGAGGGGGCACAAGTGGGTGGGGGGGGAATGGTTTCCCTCCTTTGGATTTGGAATGGGTTTAATGGAAAGGGATTAATGGTATCCTAGAGAATGGGAAGGGTTGCCTTGGGGAGGGGAAGAGGTGTTTGGGAGAATGGATTCCCCTTGGGAAGGGGAAAGGGTGAATGGGGAAGGGGAAAGGTGTCTAGAAGAATGGTATTCCACCTAGGAGGTTGGGGGGGAGTAAATGGGAGGTATAGGGAAAGGAGAGGGGTTTAATTAGAGGTGAATAGGGAGGAGAGAGAGTGAATTTCGAATTTGGGGTGGGGAGGAGAGAGAATGGGGTTCCCCCTTTAGAGAAAGAGAGAAGAGGAGAGAGAGAGAGAGCTAGAGAGAGAGAGAGGTGCACTAATGCTCAAAATTCATTCAAACTTTCATTACTGAACTCAAGTGGAGTTGGGGTCCTATTTATAGGAATCCCAACATTTACAAAAAGTCCCTGGAGAAAGTTCTAAAAGCAAATAAGCAAGGGGGTGGGGAAGGAAGAGGGCGCCCATGGGCCAGGCCCATTTAATTGGGCCCATATGACCCCCTAGCCTAACAAACATAGGTAAATAGCATGATGACCTAGGGACATGACTCAAAACAAAGGGGAAATTACATCAAAATGACTCAAGAAAGATATAAAAATACATAGCTGAACTTAGGAAATCGAGCTGAACATAATGGCAATCATCCGGACCCGTGGAGAAGTGGGAAGTGGTAAGCGATGTCCCCATCAGACCATGTCCTCTGGAAACAGTTGGAGGGATTAGCCATCAAAGAACAATCAGAAAAAGAGCAAGAGGAAGCTCAGGCCGACCTCTTCTGGGGGCACAAGCCAGCCAAGTCCAAGCGCCTAAAGAAGAATAAACCAAGAAATAAGAAGAAAACAGTCACATTGCAGTGTAATACTCTATCAGCATTGTTCACCCTACCAGAGGAAGAAGATGAAAAAGAGTCATCTACTCCATCACTAGAAGCAAATCAAGCTGAGGCTTCGACCTCAATGCATGTTACCCGCTCTGGGAGAAGGTGGGGGCGTTTCCCTCCAGCCAACCACAATATTATCTTCAGGGGCGAGCAACCCGATCAGATACTAGAGCCAGAAGTCTGGGGTATTGAAATCCCTCCCCTGTCAGGCCTCTATGCAATAACAAAAGGGGGTAATGAGACCCCGTCATTCCTTGAATTCCTGTCCGTTCTGGAAGGCAAACAGCCGGCTCCGAATGCTACTGCTGAAAGTGAAAATCCTCGACAACCATCTGCCGCAATGATCAGAGAAAAAGATGAAGCAAACATCAACCTTCCCTCAACATCGGAAATAACTGCTCCAACAGAGGTTCCCCAATAGTCCCCGCGGAAGAAGGAAACAAGAGAAGGGCAAGCCATGCCGCAAGCACCACATGAGCCTCCAAGACCTCGCTGGGTGGAGGAGATGCGACTATCCAATGTCCGAGTGAGTAGCCGAATTATGAAGATGCTGAAGAAGCTCCCCACAAGATTTTCTATATGAGAGATCCTCTCCTTAAGCGAAGAAGCTCGCCAATCTATTATTGATGCTCTGCAATCACCAGCTCAGTATCAGGCACTTCTAACAGAAGTTAACTCTGGGCCAGCTATTACATTCACGGAGGATGACATGTTAATTCCTGACCCCAATCACAACAGGCCTCTGTATATGAGGGGGCATCTCAACTATCAGCCAATAAGCCGGATTCTGATAGATCCAGGAGCTACTGTGAACATCTTGTCCTACTGCATCTACCATAAGTACTACTTTGATTTGCACCTCACCAAGGTGAAAGACATGAGGATCGTTGGCTTCAATCAGAAGTGCGAGACTCCACTCGGAGTGGCAGAGTTCAACCTCACGTTGGGTGATTTTACCACCACAGTGCAATTCTATGTGATAAATTCAAATACAACATACAAAGCCCTACTGGGATGGCCCTGGCTGCATAGATATCAGATAGTGCCCTCTACCTTACACCAATGTATCAAGTACTGCCATAATGGCAAAGAAGAGAGGGTGTTTGTAGATTTGCATCCCTTCGAAGTATATGAGTGTCACATGCTTGATGCACCGTTTTACACGGAAGTCTCCCAAGGGACGAAGAAGAAAGAAGTTCCTGCAAGCCAGAAGAAAGCAATGTCAAAGGCATATGAATGGTCCCCTCCACCACCCCCGGGGTACGTGGAACAGCAGGAGGTCACCCACGTCTCTCAGACTGGGGACTTTGCTAGAATTGCACCACCAGTTGCTTACCTTGTCAAAGTAGAAGATGATGTGAAGGAGAAGCTCAAGCTCATTGAGATTCTGCCTGGACTGGTCAAACCCATTCTGAGTTTGGAATGCCAAACAGTGCAACCACTGAAGACTATGGAGGTTCACCGTTTCGACGAACGACCTTGATATTCTACCCTAGGGAACCTGTTGATGATGATGATGAAGACTGTGTAATCCCGGAGGAGGCAGCTAACAGAATGGTGCCAATATCGGGTCTAGATTACACTACCCAACGGGTCTCCCAGATGTTTAACAAAATGCAAATGCCCTTGCTGCAGCCTGTTGGCCAGAAGAAGGCATTCCAAAAGCTCTGGGATCCGCCCAACAACAACAAAGAGTTACTGAAGATCATCCGGCATCCAGGGCTGGGCTACACTCTGCAGGAGTATTATGAGACAGACGTAGATGTTATTTCCACCTACTTCATCCACAAAGACCCCTTTGAGGTGGATTATGATGATTACCCACCATATGGCGAAGAAACAACACAACGCCCCGAAGGTGGTACTGAAACCCATGGCAGTTATGAAAGCTCAGGGGGACGAGATGAAGTCACTCTATGCTAGTACTGGAAGGAGCCCCTCCCCACGGAGGATCTATTCCAAAATGAAGCCAGATTTGACAGGGGGACACCTGATGAAGATCAAGCCTCTGAGAAAGAAAAGGAGCGCCTAGAATTTGAGCGCATACTGGAGGAGATCCGGGCCATGCAGGACCTGGAAGATCCGGCAGAGGAATTTTTACCGGTGGACCCTTAGGGGGTAGAAGGTCCTATGTCAGAAACACAAGATGAGACATCAAAATAGCAAAGCAGAGCTGACCAAAACCCGGCGGAGGGTCCGGTAGTTCAGTAATGGAGCAAAGAAACTGAGGGACAAGTTCCTCTAACCCTATAAAGTCGATCTGAAGAAAACCAACAATCACTAGCCGACTTCGAAGGCCAGAGGTCGATATATACACCACTCGGGGAGCTGGAAGCCCTAGAAGCTAAAGAAGATTACATCAATGGAGGCTTTATCAACCTTGAAGAAGCCCCACCAGAAGTCGAGGATGGCGGCCAAGCTACCATTGATGAGCTGAGAGAAGTGAACCTGGGGAGTGAGGGGGATCCAAGACCCACCTTTCTCAGTGCACTGTTGTCAACAGAAGAACAAGAGCAGTATGTATAATTTTTGAAGGAGTTTCGGGATTATTTTGCCTGGACCAACAATGAGATGCCAGGGTTGAACCCCGATGTAGTACAACATCTTCTATCTATGGATCCAAGAGTAGAGCCTGTAAAGCAGCCTCCTAGGCGGATGCAGCCCAAGCTAATTAATTAGATTAATGGGGAAGTCGACAAGCTCATTAATGTGGGGTTCGTCGAAGAAAACCAATACACAATATGGTTAGCAAATATAGTGCCTGTGAAAAAGAAGAATGGGCAGATAAGAATATGTGTTGACTTTCGGGACCTCAATAAAGCATGCCCGAAAGATGACTTTCCTGTGCCGATCACCGAGGTGATTATAGACGTCACCACAGGCCATGAAGCCCTCTCATTTATGGACGGATCGTCTGGATATAATCAGATTTGGATTGTTGAGCAAGACAGGGTCCATACTACATTTCGCACCCCAAAGGGAATATTCCATTATAATAGGATGCCGTTCGGCCTTAAGAATGTCGGTGCTACATTTCAAAGAGCCATGATGAAGATATTCGATGACTTGCTCTACAATAAGGTGGAGTGCAATATTGATGATTTGGTGGTGAAGATCAAAAGAAAGGAAGACCATCTACAAGATTTGAGGGTGATGTTTCAAAGGCTACGCCAATATGAGCTAAAAATGAACCCCATGAAATGCGCCTTTGGCGTGTCCAGTGGAAAATTCCTTGGATTCATTGCCTGACACAGAGGCATTGAAATTGATACATCCAAGATTAAAGCTATTCAAGAACTCCCTCCTCCGAAGAGTCTGTCAGAGCTGCGGTCCTTGCAAGGCCAATTGGCGTATATTCGCCGATTTATTTCAAATATGTCGGGTCGATGTCACCCTTTCCATAGGCTAATGGTGAAGGATATGCCATTCTTCTGGGACGAGTAATGCAAAACGGCTTTTGAAAAGTTGAAAGAATATCTAAAGACCCCTCCAGTGCTGGGAGCACCGATCAAAGGAAGACCTTTGATTCTTTACATAACAGCTACTCACTGTTCCCTGGGGGCAATGCTAGCTCAAGTAAATGAAGAGGGTAAAGAGCAAGCCCTCTACTACCTTAGCCGAAGGTTAGTGAGGACCGAAGAGAAATACACTTTTATATAGAAGACCTGTCTAGCCCTGGTCTTCGCTGTCAAGAAACTCTGGTATTACATGTTGTCCCATGAAATCAGATTAATATCTGGAGTGGACCCACTCAAGTACATATTATCTCAGCCAGCACTCAAGGGTCGACTCGGCAAATGGGCCGTGATCCTGATGGAATTTGAAATTTCATATGTGCCTCAAAGAGCCATAAAAGGTCAAGCCGTAGCCGACTTCTTTACCGCACACCCTACACCAGAGGATGTTCCACTAGAAGCTGAACTCCCTGATGATGAGACACTGGAGGCATGTCAAGCCGAACCGGTGATGTGGCACCTCTACTTTGATGGGGCGTCAAGAACAGAAACTGCCTTAGCTAGACAGGTCAAAGTTCGAGCAGGAGCCAGCATCGTCCTGAGCTCAGCTGAAGGGGAAGTGGTATACACTTCATGCTCAATAAACAAGCCATGCACTAATAATGAACCTGAGTATGAAGCTCTGATAATCGGCCTACAAATCCCGCTCAGCATGAGAATCCATATGCTCCAAGTGTTCGGCGACTCAATGCTGATAATAAAACAGATCCAAGGGGAGTTTGAGGTGCGGAAGCCAGAACTAAACCCCAACTATCAAAAAGTATTGCGCCTTATGGCGAGTTTTCACCATATTAAGCTCAATCATGTGGGCCGGGGACATAATGCTTAGGCCGATGCTTTGGCAAAATTAGCTAGTTCACTAGCAGTCCCACCAGATGAAACACTCAACATTGTTGTGATAAACCAGCGACAGGTTCCCAGTGTTTTAGAATCGTGCCCAGAAGAATATGAGGCCAATGTAGCCGAAGAAGCACGGGAGCTCGACTGGAGACAACATCCGCTACAGTGGTTCCTTCACCAGCAGCTACCCAAAAATAAAGAAGAAAGAATGAAACTCCTGCAGACTAAAGATTCCTATGAGCTCCGAAGCGGGACACTATTCCGATTCATGGCAGACACCCGTAAGAAAATTCTACTCTGCTGCCTATCCACCAACAAGGCTTGGCAAGTGATGAAAGAGATACATGCCGAGACAGCCAGAGCATACCAAGCTGGACCAAAGATGAAGATCGAAATCAAGAAACTAGGCTATTACTAGCCTACTATGTTTGAAGACTGCTGTCAGTTTGCAAAAACATGCCAGAAATGCTAGGAGCATGCTACTGTGCCCAGAAGGCCGCCTGTACCCCTACACCCGACAATTCCCAGCTGGCCTTTTGCTCAATGGGGAACCGATGTGGTTGGACCTCTTCCAACGTCCTCAACTGGACACACGTACTTCTTGGCTATAATAGATTACTTCTTTAGATGGGTAGAAGCTATAGCACTCAGAGAAGTGACTGGTGAGCTGGTCAGAAAATTCATCAAATAGAACATTTTTTTTCAATTTGGTGTTCCCAACCGAATAATTTCTGATAACAGAAGCCACTTCAAGAATCAGAAAATATATCGGCTCATCGAGAAGTACAAGATTGATTGGAGGACCTCCACTGCTTACAATCTACAAGCAAATGGATTGGCTGAAGCATTTAATAAAACCCTATGCACGCTCCTTGCTAAGATTGTCAGCTCCAGCAAGAAGGACTGGGGGAAAGGATGTACGAAGCATTATGGGCATATCGTACTGTCTACAAAACCCCTACAGGCTGTTCACCCTTCTCCTTAGTATACGGCTCCGAGGCTGTAGTCCCTATAGAGCTGGAAGTCCCATCACTCAGGGTTGTAATTCAATATGGATTAGCCCGCAATGAACAAGTAAATGCTGAAAGAAGATTTGAAGAATTGGCTGAGCTGGAAGGAAAATGCCTTCAGGCACAGAAGAATATCAAGGCATACCAAGCCTACATGGCAAATGCCTTCAACAAGCTCGTCAAAGGGCGAGAGTTCAAGAAAGGTGACCTAGTCATGGTCAATAAGAAAGAAGTCATGGCTTCCAACCCAAAAGGGCAAGCTGACTGCAAACTGGCTGGGTCCGTATGTGGTCCAAAGGGTCTACAAAGGCGGAGCCTGAAGTCCCGAGATTAAATGGCACCCAAGAGGGGGGTGAATTGGGTATTAAAAATTAATGAACTAAAGCTGGATAAAAAGAAAGCACGTTTACAAATCAAGCAACCAACGGAAAGGGATACAGCGAAGCATAAAGAGAGTCTGGACAAAAAGACTCCTATAGCCGTTCCTTAGTACTAGGTGGAGTCCAGGAATCCAAGGATTCTCTCACACAAGATATTTTCTTCTTTACAGGACTAGCCTTGTCGATCCAAATTTATCTTTTGATATACTAGGGAACTTCCGTAAGAGGGTTAATGAATCTAGATCAGAAAATAGAACTAAATGATAATGCGATATAAAACTGAGCTGAAGAGAATGGAGGTAGAAGATATGGATCAAACCATTCAGTAGACATCAATTTTTAGGTGGTTCGGCTGCAACAACAGCAACCTACGTCCACCCCTCACACACTGTGAGAATTCACACACTATCTTGTAGAAGATTACAAGACGAACACCAACCACACACATACACATGAGGAGTATAGAACTCTCACAAAAGTGCTAGAGTATGGACACACAAGAACAATGATGGACAACGAAGTACACACACACACACACACACACACACACACACACACACACACACACACACACACACACACACACACACACACACGGATCTGTCTAGATCCACACACACACACGAGTGCTTGAATATTAAAAGGGAAGCACGAATTAGCTCAAACAAGAATGGAAGGAACATAAACAAGAAGTGAAAACATAGATCAGGCTCCCCCTTAGTGGATGAAGATAGTATTGAATGAAGCTTGCTCTTGGCTTGATCTTCACTTGATTTGGATGCAAATTTACTCTTGAAAGCTTCAGCTCCTGGATGAAGAATTCCTCTCGGATCACTATTCATGTGAACAGTACCAACACCCTCTCCTTGATAGCCTCTCCTTCTTCTTCTCTTGAAAAGCCTTAGGGTTTATGACCCCAAAGAGATCTTTTATAGATCTTGGAAGGTCAGGAGACAAGTCCCCAGACCAGATCCACAATTCACTCCAAGACTGAGACCAAAGGGTTTAAACAATTGGGAGAAACTCCCTCTTTTCGAGCTTGGACCAAAAGTCAACAAAAGAGGGCTTCGGGAATTTCGGTCGACTGGAATTCCCGGGGCGGTGGACTGAAACCTGTAACTTCCAGAGTTTTTGGTTTCTGGAAGAACCGGTCGACCGGTCCTGGGGTCCTGGTCGACCGAAACCTGTAAAACTTGCCACCCTTCGTCTCTTGAAAAACTGGTCGACTGGGCCTATGGTCCTGGTCGACCGGAATAGCTTGGACCTGCAAAACTGAGATGTTAGCCCGGAGAAATTGATCAAGGTGACAAGGGCTTTAAGTGAATGAATGTATCATGTATTTTGGGGTTTGTTTAAACAAGGTTAACTCAATTTGAAACACATTGATTCAAATAAAACTTATGAGTTTTTTGCAGAATTGATAGGTATAAACTTGAACCCCATTAGCTCATATTTAGAGTCTTAAGACACGGGCCGAGATAAATCCTCCACTCATAGTTTTGTTATCATCAAAATCACTTAAGGAGACACAACAATCTCCCCCTTTTTCATGATGACAAAACACAAGTAGAGAGAGCGAAGACGAGTCCACCAAGAAACCAAACAATTGAAACATTCATATATGCCCAGATTTTGATATGAAGTAGAACAAGTGAATCCATTAAGTGGATAAAACCAAGTGCATTACATCATATCATTACAGATCGAGGATTGCTGATACAAGGTTGATATAGTGCAAGGAGTTCCAACCAACAAGACGCACAAAATGCAATACGCAAGATGCAAGCTAACATGATGCAACACGACTCACAATGACTCAAGCATGCAGACAAGAAAACTCCCAAAATACATATAGATAGGACCTGACATACCTACTTCTCCCCCTTTGGCATCATCAAAATGGGGAGAGGGTTACAGGAATAGTGGACAGAAAAGACACTACATAGACACAGGGACAGCTAATGAGCAGGGTGATCTGGAGTCCCCTCGCGAGCATCATCACCAGAAGCATCGGCAGCAGGAGGAGCAGGAGCAGGAGGGAGACGGTCTTCAAAGCTATGCAGAATTTCATCATGATGAAGAAGCTGTCGTTGGATGGTAAGAAGGGAGTGATTGGTAATCTGGAAGGCTTCATGGTTGTCTTCGTGGCTGGCATAAAGTGTGGCCATGTGGGTGGAAAGGTCATCCAGAGCATGGGAGAAAGAATCCATTCAGCCAGTCATACTATCCAGGAAGGTGTCCAGCCTATCAAGGGATGAGTAGAGCCGAGTTTCCATGCCTAATACGCGTCTATCAAGAGCCTCATAGTCCCCCCAAGAAGGCTGACCAGCACCCTGAGTAGAGGACTCCCCGGGAGCAAACTGTAGAGGTGGAGGAAACTCCTCATCCATATGGTGTGGAGAAGGTGGGGGAGGCTGATCCTCCGCCTGAATTGGTGGGGGTGCATCCCCATCATCCTGTGGTTGCTGCAGTTCTTCCTCATTTGCAAGCAGTTCTACATAAGTGGGGATATCCCTTGTAAGCTCACCATCTTCACCCCAATAATAACCAAGATTGAAGAAGATCTTGTGTTCGTTGTAAACATTATCCTGGCAAATTGGAAGTGATCTTTCTTCACCCAAATCAACCCCAGCATAGATAAACACTCCTGTCAACTGGGATCCATAAGGTAAGGATCGTCCCAAGTTGGTGCGGCATGAATCAATCAAGGTGGTCATGAGCCGACCCATATTCACAGTGTTCCCATTCATAACATGGTAAGATAAGAACCGATGAACTGCCGTCACTTCATTTCTGCTACCGCCTTTTGGATAAATCAAGGTAGTGAATATATGATGTAGAACATGTTGCAGAGGCGGAAAATGATTGGCATTCAACTGAATAAGATTACTAACACCCTGAACATAGTCACAACCCGTCATAGCAAGGAATGTGTCTGCCACTTCACCATGTCCAAATGTCATATCGGCACCCCATGCTGAAACTCCTAATGCACGCTAGAAAAGATCGGGTCCAATATGTATCTCAATGTCTTGAACAACTGTGAATAAGTTTCCATTTCTCTCAACGAGATTCCCATAAAATTGTTGTACTAGGTTTGGATAATACCTAGTGTATCTGGAGACAAAATCATTCCACCTGTCTTGAATTGCAAAGAGTGCAAACAAATCTGGCAATATGTCATTCACCTCTTGAAAATCAACCAGGCGAGGGTTGATGATGGGTCGTAGAGGTAGACGGGGTGCACGCCGAGGTTCCGGTGCCCGCTGTGGACAAGCCGAGGCCTCTCGTCTCTGACCGCTGGCTTCCCCTTGAGTGGAATGCCGAGAGCTCCGTCTAGGCGGCATCTTAAACAAGGAAACTGACTGTGAAAGCCTTCGAGGTGAAGGGACTCTACCCTTGAGATTGTAGTGGACTAAGGAGCACTTCTGGAGCTTTGGAAGATCATTCCCCATGCTCTAGAATCGAGGAGGTAGATGGGTGGTAGCACGAACACCCGCGGAGATCGCGTCCCGGAGTGGTGACGAATCCGACGGAGATTGTGCGGATGGAGGAATGAAGAGGTTTGAAGGCTTGAGAGGTGGAAGGTTGGTGTTCTAGGGTTTTGAGAGTGTGTGGGAGAGAGAAGGAGTGGAGACGAATGAACTAAGAGGGGGTGAAAGCCCCTTAAAAGAGGGGGGCGGTCGGGTCCCGGTTGGGCCGGCCACCGTGTTCGGTCGACCGGGCCGGGTTGGCCGGTCGACCGGAAAAGGTCAACAGCCCAAAAAACCTTTTTGTTTTTTTTTTGTAGGTTTTGATTTAGGTAAAGAAAGCCTTCATATCTCCTGTCCTCTTAAGCTCCCTTCACTAAGTGGTATGCATCCCTCTATAATTTTCCTCCTTTTTTGTGTTTTCTTTCTTTCCCTTTTTCTTTTCTTTTGGGGGGAATTTCAGTAAGGAACATCCGAAGAATCAACCAGCGAGGTTTTTCTGAAGGATCCCCCTCAGTGACTGTCTAGTATCTCTAGGTCAATTGTCCACATTTATTTGTCAAGGAGTATAGGGTTTTAGAAATTTTCAAGGAGGGTTATAAAGATAAAATAATTTAATCACACATGCAGGATGGTATCATACATAAGGAAGTGAAACACACAACATGGTGATGCATGTCACACTATAAACCCTTAATGCTTCTGAAATGCATCACGCGACTTAATGTAGACCTAAGTGAATGCCCTCACCCTTGCACATGCCAAGTTCCCTTCTAATCTTGTTGAATTGCTCCTGGTTTAAGGGCTTGGTGAAGATATCGACCAGCTGATTGTGAGTATCAATGAAATGCAGCTCAAAGACCCCTTTGCCTACATGATCTCTCAAGAAAGGTGTCGAATGTCTATATGCTTGGTCCTAGAATGCTGAACAGGGTTTTTTGATAGACTGATTGCACTTGTGTTGTCACATAAAATTGGAACACAATTTATTTCAATATCCAAATCAAGCAATTGATTTTTGATCCAAAGTACTTGGGCTCCACAACTTCCGGCAGCTACATACTCAGCCTCGGTCGTTGAGAGAGCTACTGAATGTTGTTTCTTGGAGGCCCATGAAACTAGGCAACCACCAAGGAACTGACAGTACCCACTAGTACTTTTCCGATCAACAATGCAACCAACATAAACGGCATCGGTATATGCAATCAAATCAAAAGAACTGCCGATAGGAAACCACAAACCAAAGTTTAGTGTGCCAATTAAGTACCGAAAAATCCATTTAACAGCCATTAGATGTGATTCTTTTGGACATGATTGAAAGCGAGCACACAAACACACACTATACTGAATGTCAGGGTGACATGCTGTTAAATACAGTAGTGATCCGATCATACCTCGAAACAGTGTAGGATCTATTGTTTTACCATTTTCATTTTTGTCCAACTTCGTTGTTGTGGCCATCGGAGTCGATATGGGTTTTGCTTCTGCCATCCCATATTTTTCAACAGCTCCATTGTATACTTGGCTTGGTTTATGAAGATGCCTTCGGGCATTTGTTTTACCTGCAAATCAAGAAAGAAGGTTAGTTCACCCATTAAGCTCATTTCAAACTCTCCTTGCATTATTCTTGCAAATTCATCACATAGGGCATTGTTGGTAGCTCCAAAGATTATGTCATCAACATATACTTGAACTACCAGTATCTCTTTACCTGATTTTCTTGTGAAGAGTGTTTGATCAACCTTACCTCTTTTGAACCCATTTTCAGTCAGAAAAGAAGTAAGCCTTTCGTACCATGCCCTTGGTGCCTGCTTAAGCCCGTACAACGCCTTTTGGAGCATGTACACATGTCGTGGGTGCTTGGAATCTTCAAAACCTGGAGGTTGTTCTAAAAAAACATCCTCTTTGATATACCCATTAAAAAAAGTAGATTTGACATCCATTTGAAACAGTTTGAAGTTCAGTGAGCAAGCAAAAGATAATAAAATCTGGACTGCTTCTAGCCTAGCATCCGGGGCAAAAGATTCATCAAAACCAATCCCCATCTTCTGGCTATACCATTTGGCTACAAGCCGGGCCTTATTCCTAACGACCATACCCATGTCATTCAGCTTATTTCTAAAGACCCATCGGGTTCCTATTACGGGCTGATTTCTAGGACGTGGCACAAGAGTCCACACTTTTCTTCTTTCAAACTGGTATAACTCTTCATGCATAGCCTGGATCCAGGAGTCATTTTGCAAAGCATCATGAATGTCCTTAGGCTCCTCTTGAGAAATTAAAGCAAACAAGTCCTCCTCTTCTACTTGCCTTAGAGAGGATCTAGTTCTTACCCCGTCTTCAGGATTACCTATTATGTTTTCAGTGGGGTGATCTTTCAGAAGAGTGGATGGTCTTGGCAAATCCGGGTGTTGCACTTACTGCTCTTGAAGTGTTTCAATTGAGGGATCCTCATCTTCTTCACTTTTACTTGATCCACTTTTAGTTGGCTCATTCTTGGCCTTGACATCATCCCGACCTTTGGAATCCTCATCTGCATCCGCAATTTGAATAGACTGATTTGTTAGTTTTAATTCAGATTCGTCAAAAATTACATGAGGACTTTCTTCTACAACCAAGGTTCTCTTATTGAACAATCGGTAGGCTCTAGAGTTAAGTGCATAGCCTAGGAAAATTCCTTTGTCACTTTTCTCGTCAAACTTTCCTAGATTAGACTTACCATTATTTAGGATAAAACATGAGTATCCAAAGGGTTTGAGATGAGAGATGTTTGGTTTCTTACCCTTGTACAGCTTATAAGGAGTTTTCTTTAAGATGGGCCTTACCATTGCCCTATTGATGATGTAACATGCTGTACTTACCGCCTCGGCCCAGAAATACTTGGGCAAGGAGTTCTCACTTAACATGGTCCGCGCCATGTCTATCAAAATTTTATTTTTCCTTTCCACTACTCCATTTTGTTGAGGCGTCCGTGGTGATGAAAAGTTGTGCGTGTATCCTTGATCTTCACAAAGCTTGCTGAAGTCATGATTCTCAAATTCTCCACCGTGATCACTTTGAATGGTGGTGATGAGATAGCCTTTATCATTCTGAACTTTACTGTAGAAAACTTAAAATTCAGTCACGACATCATTTTTATTTGCTAAGAAGAGCACCCATGTAAATCTTGAAAAGTCATCAACAATCACAAAGCCATAGGATTTTCCTCTTAGGCTAGAGGTTCTAGTTGGACCAAAAAGATCAAGATGTAGTAATTCCAATGGCCTAGCGGATGAAAGAATGTTTTTGTTTTTGAAAGAAGTTCGTGTTTGCTTGCCTTTTGTGCAAGCTTCACAAATTCTATCACTTTCAAATTTTAATTTTGACAGTCCATTCACCAAATCATGTCTAGACAACTTGGAGATTACTCCAAAACTAGCATGACCCAACCTACGATGCCATAACCATACATTTTCATGATTGTTTGCAACCAAGCAGAGATCATCATAAGAAACATTATCAATATCAACAGTATAGACATTGTTATTTCTTTTTCCAAAAAATTTGATCTCATTTGTGTTTTTGTTCAATACAATGCAGTGGGTTTCATCAAAAATAACTTTAAAACCCTTATCGCACAATTGGCTTATGCTTAGCAGATTGTGATTTCGACCTTTCACCAAAAGCACATCTTCAATAAGAATTTCAGAATTCTTACCAATGTTGCCAATCCAAACGATTTTACTTTTGTCTTGACCTCCAAAGACAACTGAACCTCCATCCTTATCTTGCAGTGTAGAGAACACTTTCTTATCTCCTGTCATATGCCTTGAACAGCCGCTGTCCAGGTACCATTTGCTCCCCCTGGCTTCAAGACATATCTGCAAGAAGAAGAATTCTCATGCAATTATTTTTTGTACCCAAGCTAGTTTGGGTCCGTAGGAGTTAGTCTAGTTCTGGGTATATCTCTTCTTGGTCCAAAAAACATGATCTCTAGGTGGGATTTATCTGAACCAGCAATTTATAATAGCATGACCAAATCTACCACAATGATAACAGTTAACATGTGCAAACATGCTTTGAAACTGTCGTGGTTTGGGTTGAGCATGTTTTGGTTCAGGCTTGGAACATTATGCATGGTTTTTATCTTTTTCATGAACAAAGGATGTGGTGATCTTATGCTCAAACGATTTTTGGTTTTGAGGAGTGTATCCGAGACCTTCTTTTTGAAAATTGACTTTAACTCCCAACGTATTATCTAGATTTTGGTTACCCTTAACAAATCTTGACAATGTGAACTGAAGATCAGCCACTTCTGTTTCTAAACTCGCAGCCTTTTCTTCAAGTTCTGAGTTTGTGGATTTCAGAATTTTTTCTTTAATTTTGATCTTTTCACATGCTTTCTCCATTTCAACTATTTTGCACGATAGTTCCTCTTTTGTTTTATCACAGTCTAAAATTGTTTGCAATAGATTTTCTTTTTCTTCCGTAGCCTCAAACCATTCCTGTTCCAGTTTCTCAAGTTTGACAAAGATATCTTCACGTGACAAGTCATCAAGTTTCTTTTTGAGAGTTTTATTTTCAGATCTGATTTTCTTGTATTCAGTGTACAGATTTTCATATTCAGATTCCCATTGTTCATTGGAAATGAAATCAGGGTCAGAATTTACCTCTGTAGATTCATCTTCATGTGCCATGAGGCACAAGCTTTCCACAAGTTCTTGAATCTCTTCATCAGATGGTTCATCTTTTTCGTCGCTTCAAGTGGCGACCATGGCTTTGGGTTTCTTGAAATTATCCTTCTTGAATTTCTTTTTCAGATCTGGACATTCACCTCTCATGTGCCCAGGCTTCTTACATTC
Organism: Amorphophallus konjac; assembly: GCA_022559845.1. NCBI lineage: Eukaryota > Viridiplantae > Streptophyta > Magnoliopsida > Alismatales > Araceae > Amorphophallus > Amorphophallus konjac. The sequence continues at coordinate 33,031,822 of CM040125.1, forward strand.
GTAGCATATGATGCTACTTGGCTTGCTCGATTCGCCTTTGGTTTGCGTGGGCCTTCTTTGCCCCTTTCTGAAGTTTCCCTGAAAATTTCTATTCTTCCTTAGAAATTTTCTCACTTGGCGAGTTATCATCGCCAATTCTTCCTCTTCATTGCTTCCGTCACTTGATTCACCTTCTTGAAATTCGTCATCGGAGTGATGAGCTTTCAGTCCAATGACCTTTTTCTTCTTGATGTCTTCATCAACTGTTCTCTTTATATTTATCTCATAGGTCATGAGTGACCCTATGAGTTCATCCAAGGTGAGAGTTGATAGGTTCTTTGAGTCTTCAATTACTGTGGCCTTTGTGTGCCAAGCCGACGGTAGGGACCTTAACACCTTCCTCACAAGGTCGGAATTTGAGTATTCCTTCCTGAGACTTTTGAGACCATTTGTGATCTCTGTTAACCTTGCAAACATCTCGAAGATGGTTTCTTTAGGTTTCATCTTAAATAGCTCATAGTCAGTGACTAGGATATTTGCCTTGGTTTTCTTGACCTCTGAAGTTCCCTCATATATAAGTCGCAGCTTGTCCCACATTTCTTTGGCTAAGCTGCACATAGAAACACGAGAGAATTCATTAGGGTGTATCGCACATTGCATAATATTAATGGCATTGAAATTAGCAGTGCATTTCTTAATTTCCTCGGGTGTCCATTTTTCTTCATTAACCCCGAGTTTATGAGGACCCTTGTCCACAACTCTCCAAACCTCGTACTCTTGAGCCCTCAGAAAAACATGCATTCTATTTTTCCAGTACGAGTAGTTTGAACCGTCAAAGAAGGGAGGACGGTTGATGGAGTGACCCCCGGGTATCATAGCCTTGTTTGCCATTTAACCGGATCCTACTCTAGATCATTAGATCTGTGAAAGAAAGAGCCTTATCTCTGATACCAATTGAAGTCCCGAGATTAAATGGCACCCAAGAGGGGGGGTGAATTGGGTGTTAAAAATTAATGAACTAAAGCTGGATAAAAAGAAAGCACGTTTACAAATCAAGCAACCAACGGAAAGGGATACAGTGAAGCATAAAGAGAGTCTGGACAAAAAGACTCCTACAGCCGTTCCTTAGTACTAGGTGGAGTCCAGGAATCCAAGGATTCTCTCACACAAGATTTTTTCTTCTTGACAAGGCTAGCCTTGTCGATCCAAATTTATCTTTTGATATACCAGGGAACTTCCATAAGAGGGTTAATGAATCTAGATCAGAAAATAGAACTAAATGATAATGCGATATAAAACTGAGCTAAAGAGAATGGAGGTAGAAGATATGGATCAAACCATTCAGTAGACAACGATTTTTAGGTGGTTCGGCTGCAACAATAGTAACCTACGTCCACCCCTCACACACTATGAGGATTCACACACTATCTTGTAGAAGATTACAACACGAACACCAACCACACACACACGTGAGGAGTATAGAACTCTCACGAAAGTGCTAGAGCATGGACACACAAGAACAATGATGGACAACGAAGTACACACACATACACACACGGATCTATCTAGATCCACACACACACGAGTGCTTGAATATTAAAAGGGAAGCACGAATCAGCTCAAACATGAATGGAAGGAACATAAACAAGAAGTGAAAACATAGATCAGGCTCCCCCTTAGTGGATGAAGATAGTATTGAATGAAGCTTGCTCTTGGCTTGATCTTGACTTGATTTGGATGCAGATTTGCTCTTGAAAGCTTCAGCTCCTGGATGAAGAATTCCTCTCGGATCACTATTCACATGAACAGTACCAACACCCTCTCCTTGACAGTCTCTCCTTCTTCTTCTCTTGAAAAGCCTTAGGGTTTATGACCCCAAAGAGATCTTTTATAGATCTTGGAAGGTCAGCAGACAAGTCCCCAGACCAGATCCATAATTCACTCCAAGACTGAGACCAAAGGGTTTAAACAATTGAGAGAAACTCTCTCTTTTCGAGCTTGGACCAAAAGTCAACAAAAGAGGGCTTCGGGAATTCCGGTCGACTGGAATTCTAGGGGCGGTCGACTGAAACCTGTAACTTCCGGAGTTTTTGGTTTCTGGAAGAACCGGTCGACCGGTCCTGGGGTCCTGGTCGATCGAAACCTGTAAAACTTGCCACCCTTCGTCTCTGGAAAAATCGGAATAGCCTGGACTTGCAAAACTGAGTTGTTAGCCCGGAGAAATTGATCAAGGTGACAAGGGCTTTAAGTGAATGAATGTATCATGCCTTTTGGGGTTTGTTTAAACAAGGTTAACTCAATTTGAAACACATTGATTCAAATAAAACTTATGAGTTTTTCACAGAATTGATAGGTATAAACTTGAACCCCATTAGCTCGTATTTAGAGTCTTAAGACACGGGCAGAGATAAATCCTCCACTCATAGTTTTGTTATCATCAAAATCACTCAAGGAGACTCAACAGAGCCTACGTGGTTGTCAACCATCGGGGGCATGTTCAATTCCTGCCACTCAATGGGAAGTATCTGAAGCTCGATCATGCTGTACCACTGCCCTTTGAGGGAGTGGCGAATGATTGAAGGAACAGCCTCAACATAAAAATGATAGTGGTGAAGGCTCTAAAGAATGATGATGACAATGAAGATGGTTACTCTTTCCTGTATGTCAACATCAATCCGGACCTTCCGTCTGGATGGATGATGAAACCTTGTCTCCTTTGTGTTGATGTAAACCCCACATCAATGATGAAACATACATGCATTCTCGGTGAACGGCTTCGGGCCTAAGCCTCCTTCATGTCAACATCAATCCGGACCTTCCGTCTGGATGGATGATGAAACCTCGTCTCATTTGCGTTGATGTAAACCCCACATCAACGATGAAACATACATGCATTCTCGGTGAACGGCTTCGGGCCTAAGCCTCCCTCACGTGAACATCAATCTGGACCTTCCATCTGGTTGGATGATGAAACCTTGTCTCTTTTGCGTTGATGTAAACCGCACATCAACGATGAAACGTATATGCATTCTCGGCGAATGGCTTCGGACCTATGCCTCCGTCATGTGAACATCAATCTGGAACTTCCGTCTGGGTGGATGATGAAGCCTTATCTCCGTTGCGTTGATGTAAACCCCACATCAACGATGAAACATATGTGCATTCTCGGCGAATGGCTTCGGGCCTAAGCCTCCCTCATGTGAACATCAATTTGGACCTTCCGTCTGGGTGGATGATGAAACCTTATCTCCTTTGCGTTGATGTAAACTCCACGTCAACGATGAAACGTATATGCATTCTTGGGGAACGGCTTCGGGCCTAAGCCTCCCTCATGTGAACATCAATCTGGACCTTCCGTCTGGGTGGATGATGAAACCTTATCTCCTTTGCGTTGATGTAAATCCCACATCAATGATGAAACATATGTGCATTCTCGGCGAACGGCTTCGGGCCTAAGCCTCCCTCATGTGAACATCAATCCGGACCTTCCGTCTGGGTGGATGATAAAACTGTATCTCCTTTGCGTTGATGTAAACCCCACATCAACGATGAAACATATGTGCATTCCTGGCGAACAACTTCAATCGGGCCTAAGCCTCCTTCATGTTGACGTCAATCCGGACCTTCCGTCCACGTAGATGATGAAACCTTACTCTCCTTTGCGTTGATGTAAATCCCCACATCAACGATGAAACTCACACATTTTGGTGAAACAGCTTTGGGCCTAAGCCACCGGTATACCAACATCGATTCGGACCTTTCGTCTGGATAGATGATGAAACCATATTTTCCTTTGTGTTGATGTTAACCCCCACATCAACGATGAACTCTTTTACATGATCAAAAAAAAGAGAGCCACTTCAAATGTTACAAAAAAAAGAAAATATATATAATAATATATATAAAAATCAGGCTTAAAATAGAGGTGCCCCGTCGGACTTGTTCAGACATCCTAGACAAGGGCAAAAAGGGCAATAACCCAGCTGTGGTGAAAACCCGAGAGGGTGCTGCAGGCAAAATCGGGTACCCCGCCACGTGAAAACCCGAAAGGGTGCGTGGGCAAAAGCAAGAGGGGGCTGGATCCGGTGAAAACCTGAAAGGGCGCTTGGGTCAGTAATGTGGTTATGATAACATGAAGACACATGATATACTTCTTGGCTACACTGCTATCGGTTGTCTCACCAATGATAAAACCTTCTGTCGGTCACAAGGCATCATCGCCTAGATTGATAATGAAACCTATCCAGAATAGACCTTCCGTCTACGCTGATGAAGCTTATCAATTTCCTTGCATCGTCATAAACCCAATGTCGATAATGAAACCTTCTGTCGGTCACAAGGCATCATCCCCTAGATCGATAATGGAACCTATCCAGAATAGACCTTTCGTCTACTCTGATGAAACATATCAATTTCCTTACGTCGGCATAAACCCAATGTCGATGATGAAACCTTTTGTCGGTCGCAAGGTATCATCGCCTAGATCGATAATGAAACCTATCCAGAATAGACCTTCCGTCTACTCTGATGAAACTTATCAATCTCCTTGCATCGACATAAATCTAATGTTGATGATGAAACCTTCTGTCGGTCACACGGCATCATCGCCTAGATCGATAATGAAACCTATCCAGAATAGACCTTCCGTCTACTCTGATGAAACTTATCAATTTCCTTGCGTCGGCATAAACCTAATGTCAATGATGAAACCTTCTCTCGGTCGCAAGGTATCATCGCCTAGATCGATAATGAAACCTTATCTAGAATAGACCTTCCATCTACTCTGATGAAACTTATCAATTTCCTTGCATCGGCATAAACCCAATGTCGATGATGAAACCTTCTGTCAGTCACAAGACATCATCGCCTAGATCGATAATGAAACCTATCCAGAATAGACCTTCCGTCTACTTTGATGAAACTTATCAATTTCCTTGCGTCGGCATAAACCCAATGTCAATGATGAAACTTTCTGTCGATCGCAAGGTATCATCACCTAGATCGATAATGAAACCTATCCAGAATAGACCTTCCATCTACTCTGATGAAACTTATCAATTTCCTTGCGTCGGCATAAATCCAATGTGGATGATGAAACCTTCTGTCGATTACAAGGTATCATTGCCTAGATCAATAATGAAACCTATCCAGAATAGACCTTCCGTATACTCTGATGAAACTTATCAATCTCCTTGCATTGGCATAAACCCAATGTCAATGATGAAATCTTATGTCAGTCACACGGCATCATCACCTAGATCGATAATGGAACCTATCCAGAATAGACCTTTCATCTACTCTGATGAAACTTATTAATTTCCTTGCGTTGGCATAAACCCAATGTCGATGATGAAATCTTATGTTGGTCACAAGGCATCATCGCCTAGATCGATAATGAAACCTATCTAGAGTAGACCTTCCATCTACCCTGATAAAACTTATCCATTTTCTGCTATCCTAAGTCCCACCGACGATAAAACCCCCTATCGGTCACAAGGCGTCATCGCCCGGATCGATAATGAAACCTACCCGGAGTAGGCCTTTCGTCCATTCTGATGCAGCACATCCATTTCCTTACATCGGCATAAACCCAATGCCGATGATGAAGCTTTTAATGATCATACGACACTTCGCCTTGATCAATGCTAAAACCTATTTGAGATGGACCTTCCGTCTATTTCAATGAGACATGTGGACCTTTCATACACATATCAGCAAGCATTCCTACATCTGGAACTTCTGGCCGATGAAACATACACTTGTGCCGATTTGGCAACTCTTGGAATCTCGACACGCGGTGGAGCGATGCCTCCATCCTTTCCCTGAAAGAGTGGGTGCTCTCTTGCGATATAGACACGGGTATCCTTCCATACAAGTTGCCGAAATTGCTACAAGATATGACAGAATAAAGGTGTGAAGATGGGCACCAAAGACATTAAAAGAAAGATATATTCCATTGCAAAAAGGGAAGATAAAGACAATAGGGGCCCTTCGACGGGGATGGATTACAAAGAAGAATAAGCTAAGATCGCCTAAAGATATCTTCAAAGTCAAGAAGCCCGACATGTGGAGCCGCTCCCAGTTCACGAAGTTGAACTTCTTCCTCCTGAACACGAGTCAGCTCGGTTTGCAAAGATGCAACTCGACCTTCCAGCAAGGTGGTCTCCTCAATACCCTAGGCTTCTATCACCTCCAGCAACTGTATCTTGGCTTCAACAACATTTAATTCAGCTCGAAGCTCTATTCGTCGGCCACGCAAGAATTGTGCACGAGTAGCTGAAGCTTCAACCTGGGCCTTGTTCCGGTAAAGATCAGAGTTCAGTGACTCCAGCTCTGTCTGACAATCGGCCTTCGGCAATTTAAGGGCTGTCAACCGGTCATTCATTGTCCGCTTGAGAATGTCTCGGTGATTCACAAATTTTAGCAAGAATAGCACCCACTGGGTCCATATATCCAAGGGAGAGCCTAGTGCCTGTAGGCCGACCGTCAGTCATTCAGCCACTTCCTTCAGTTGGAGATAAGATAATGTCGGCTGAGATTCTACTACCCGGTGCAACATCTCTAAATGATGCCAGACAAAATCCTCTGAGGAAGTGAAGCCAAGGGAGGCCACTAGCACCACACCAAAAGTAACCTCATTGTCTATGGATGCCCATAAGCCAGTATCTAGCTCAGAAGAAGAAGATGGAATGGCCACCAAAGCTGAAAGAGCAGCTACCTCGACGGTCTGCTCATGATCCGTCGGGCTCTTTAATGTCGCACCTCGATTTATTAAGGAATACAAATTTCAAGAAAATTAATAAGAAATTCTTTAAGAAATAGGATAAGTAAAAAGTCAACCATTTTATAAAAATTTGAAAAAATTAGAATCTTGTAGAGGATAAAACGTTTAGTAAAATTATCTTCTATGATCAGCGCAATTAAAATCCCTAAATAAGCCGAATTAGTATATTAAGGCTCAAATCAACACTTAGCCTAATCGGACCTTAAAACGTGAAATTTGAGCCCAATACCTGATCATTTAAGCTCAAACCAGATTCAAATGAACGGCTAGGATCAACTCATCATTTCCCCTCTGGTAGATCCTCGAAACTCTAACCCTAGGAGGAGTTTTTGGCGGCGGAGTGGCAGATTAACACTATCCTACGCGATTCGCGCTCGTCCGCGGTACGTGGACTCTATCTCCGCGATTAGCACTCTCTAGACCCCATAGGACCTATTAAAATGAACCTTGGCAACCCTAGAATCGTTTAGATGCTGTGGCGGCCGGTGAGGACCTCGGACGGGAGAGTATTCCGGCGGTTACCGGCGGTGTGTACCTAGCGCGATCGGCTTCCCTCTTCTTCCTTCATCCTTCGATTAAGGTAGGTGATAGCAAGCCAAACCCTAAGTGTAATATATGGTTGGAAGCATAATCGTGTCTTCTTTCTTTTGGTATAAAAAGCTCTAATTTTCATCTAGTATCCTGCTAGAATTTCGAGTTTTAGTGGAAGCATGTTAGAATTAGGGTTAGCAATGTTCCACTTCGATTTAAGTAGGGATTTCAGGCACTAAATGTTCAATTGATCATGCTATCTTGTATAATTTTTTGTGCTCGTTCTATTGATCATAAAAGCCCCAATTTTCATGCTCTATATAGTGCGTATTTATCTTTTGTTCCAAACCCTAGCCAACCCCTCCGGAGACGGGCAGGGCGAAGGGGCAGCGATCTATTCTAATATGAGCGGCCACTCGATAGACCGCACATCTATATGAACGGCCAGACTTAAACTGCCTGTGTTATTTATGTTATTGAGTTTTCTTGAGACAAACGGCTATGATAGAACCGCTCAACAAGTCATGCGGCCATCTATAGACCGCTCATCCCCTATCGGGCCCCTACTGGAGAGCGTGAACGGCCTGTGGACGACCGCAGAGGCTCTTGAAAGGTTCTGAACGAACCGTTCTTCCCCCAAAAATTGTGATAAATCTCGAATTTAGCATGTTTTATCTCTAGTTATTTAATCTTCATGGTAGGCTAGCAACCAACATGTAAATGGAACATATGAAAGATTAAATTTTATAATTTCTGGTTTATTTTCATCATGACTTTGGCTTATTATTTCAATTCAGTTAAATTCAAATGTGAATACATGAACCATGTTACTAGGATTGTTTGACAGTCATTCTACTCTAGTAGGATTGACTAACCGCTATACGGGTTTTCGATGATTTGATAGCATCATTTCCTTGTAATGGTTGTAACTCTCCGCCGGATATTCCTTCCGTCAGACTAGGACCTTCATTACGGGACCTCCGTAAGCCCCCGCGAGCCTGGGATTCTCACTAGGACGCCGGGCAGGTTGTACCACCAAGACCTGAACCTGTTCACGTGATTGAACCGCTTGGATTGCAGTGTTGTGAGTCACGGCTCAATTTGGACCGACCGAGACTTGAACGGACGGAATCGGACCATTCGTCTCAGTGGGCGGCCCATGATAGACCGTGCATCCCTGGCTAAATGCCATTTCTTGTTGGTCGATTAACCTTGTTTCATCTTCGACCAAATCATGATTTGATCAACCCAATAAGCCCTAGGTTGACCAGTGGATATTGGGCTAGACCTTGGTTCAGTTCTACCCCACTTATGGCAGCTCGGAGCCCATTTTTGGGTGGAGTTCTAGTCTTCTAGTTAGGCCCAGTTGGAGCGGACTGATTAGGCCCGTCCATGTTGACGAGCAGATCCTATTAGACCGTTCATCCTCCGAGCGGCCCTATTAGGCCCGTTTTTTTTATTCTTGGGCTCAAGTTCTTCTTGCAATGTGCGGCCCATTCTTGACCGTCCATACTAGTTGAGAGGCCCATTTCTGACCGTTCTTATAAGAGCGGCCTAGATTGGTCCGTTTATCCTTGACTTCGTTGAGGCTGATCCTCAGCCCAGTTCTTTCTAGTATGGCCCATATGAGACCGTGCATATCTTGAGCGGCCCAGTTTGGACCGTGTATCTTCCATAAATTGATTTCCGTGGTTATTCGTGTTTGAATACAAGGACCTGTCGGTTCTTGATAATTTGAACTTTCTGGTCAAAGTATCTCTTCACTTGCCCTTGGAATTCTCCAAGGTAAGTTCTACACTTGAAATTATTGGCCATTTAACTTGATTAATGTCTAGACATAACTTGGGATCTTGAATCAATTAAATCAATGCCAACGCATCATAAGGGCCCGGTCTGGTCCTGGGAGGAGCGCCTGGAACATACTTGTGCCCCGGGGAGTTTGAATGACATGGTGAGGCATTGCACCGAGTGTATGACTAGCATTATGTATACGACAATAATCTCTTACTTGAATCTTCTTGACTTGATTAGTTCCTGCTTGTTGGCCAATTTTCAGTTACTTCATAGTATCACCTTCTTTTATTACATTACTTTGTCACATCATCATTTCATTTCGTTCTTTATTTTTTGCACTTAAAAAATATAATTAATTGGTTAATTATTTAAACTTGCCTGTTATTACCTACTGAGCGTTCGCTCACCCAGTTGTCCCCCCGTTTTCAGGTAGCTCAGGTGAGGATTCGCAGATTGATGGGGACGGGCAAGAGTGATGGCCATGGAGCTAACTTGTTAGAAGCAGTGTGGAGCCAGTCATAGTTGTTGTGTCTAGTTATGTTTTAGATTGTGTGTTTCGAAAGAGTTGTAATTACGAAATTAGCAAGTGTAATGTTGTCAAGTGGATGTTATGTCGAAAGTATGTTTAAGTGGGTTATGTGATTGGAACATGGATCATTTATGTGTTATTTAGTAAATGGAGTTATTTTATATTTCATGGTGTTGTGTTGCTCCTTTTGCTTTGTCATAGCATGTCTGGAAATCAACATATTATTATTATTTATTTCTACTGTCAATCCCGATATTCCGCGTCGGGGCGTGACAGTTAGGTGGTATCAGCACCTAGGTTTTCTAATATTCCTAGGTTTTCTAAGTTCTAGGATTCTAAGTGATGTCGTAGAACCTATAACCTTGTTATAAGTCTAAGAACCCAACCTAGTGAGATTTGGGTAGAGACTTGGGTTGAGTTAATAGTCTAATTCTGAAACTATTCCTTCTAAATGATCCTAAAATAATTTATTCTACATGTAGCACATTCTAATGGCGACAGAGCGTCCGCAATGGCGAGACATGCAACGAACGGTTCAAGGACTTACTCGGGCCTTGCAGCAAGTGGCCCAAGGAGGAGCAGTGAACCACAGAGCTGGCGATCTTCACCGAAACTTCCGTGGGATGAATCCCCCATGTTTTGGAGGCTCAACCGATCCCGATGAAGCCAAGCACTGGTTAAAAGAGATGGAGAGGATCTTTGAAGTGATACAGTGTAGCGACCAGGAGCGTGTTCTTTTAATGACCTTCCAGTTAGAACGTGATACACGAACATGGTGGGATGCAGTGAAGGCTACCCTTGGAGATAGACAAGTTTCATGGAAGGAGTTCTGATGCGGGACGGACGTCGATTCCCATCAAGTTTGAGGAACTCTTTAATAGCAAGTACTTTTCTGATATAGTGCAAGAAAAGAAAGCGGCTGAGTTTGCTGCTTTGAAGCAGCGGAATCTATCGGTAGCTGAGTATGAAGCTCAATTCTCTCGGTTATCTCGTTATGCCACTCACTTGATATCTACGGAAAAGATGAAGGCTAAGCGTTTTCTCAACGGGCTGAAGCTACAATATATCAACCAATTGGCACCCATGGAAATTAAAACTTATGCGGAGATGGTAAGGAAAGCTCAAGTCTTGGAAGACACTTTGGAGATGACGGAGAGAGTCCGCGGGAAGAATGTTAAGAAGGAACAACCTACTGGTTCCGGGAGTATCAAGCTTGGTAATGGCAAGAAGAGGCCCAATGGCAGGTCTGGATCGTGGAAGAGCAAGGTACCGAAGAATGATGACAAGAAGCCTGGACCGATTGTGCCATTCAAGGGCGTGTGCAAGTATTGTGACCGTCCAGGTCACAAGATGAAAGATTGCTGGCGCAAGCTGGGCGCCTGTTTGCATTGTGATAGTAGGGACCATCGTATTCCTGAGTGTCCCCTTTTGTCAGATCAAGCTACCTTGACTAAGCCGCAAGGGAACAAGAAGCAGCAGGGCAAGCTCCAAACCCTACAGGAAGATGATGTCGGAACCACCAAGGAGGGTGGACTCATTGAAGGTACTCTTATTATACATGATAAGCCAGCATCCGTTCTCTTTGATATCGGTGCCACTCATTCTTTTGTTTCCCAGAAATTTGTTAAGTCTTTTGCTGAGAAGCCAGTATTGATGAATTCTCCGTTAGAGATTTCAACCCCTATTGGTTCCAGTTCAGCAATTAAGTAGTTCTATCCTTCTAGTAAGGTTATAATTAATGAATAGAACTTGCCAGCTGATTTAGTTTGCATGAATATGAAAGATTATGATGTAATTTTAGGAGCAGATTGGTTGGCTAAGTATGAGACTAATGTTCATTGCAATTCTAATTCTGTGTGTTTTTCTGGACAACCTGGACTTTCTTTTATAGGGGTTAGGCACCATAGGTCTATGCCCCTTATTTTGGCCCTTTGAGCTGATAAGTTGATGAGGAAAGGATGTCAGGCTTTTCTAGCCGTTGTTTATGTGACCCCTGAAAAGAAGATCGAGGTTAAGGACATTCCTGTTGTCCAAGACTTTCCAGATGTCTTTCCTGAGGAATTGCCAGGACTTCCGCTAGAGAGGGAGGTTATCTTTTCTATTGATTTAGTTCCTAACGTGACCCCTATTTCTAAAGCTCCTTATCGTATGTCTCCCGTGGAGCTGAGGGAATTGAAGCAGTAGTTAATGGAATTATTGGAGAAGGAGTTTATTCGTCCAAGTACATCCCCGTGGGGAGCCCCTGTATTGTTCGTCCGGAAGAAGGATGGTTCGATGAGGTTGTGCATAGATTATCTACAATTGAACCAGCTGACTATCAAGAACAAATACCCATTGCTGAGGATTGACGAATTATTTGATCAGATAGCAGGAGCTCAGTATTTTTCTAAGATTGATCTTCGATCAGGATACCATCAGTTGCGGATCAAGGATGAGGATATTTATAAGACGGCCTTCCGTAGCAGGTATGGGCATTTTGAATTTGTAGTAATGTCTTTTGGACTAACGAATGCACCTGCAGCTTTCATGCAGTTGATGAACAATATGTCCCGACCCTATCTTGACCAGTGGGTCGTTGTGTTTATTGATGACATCTTGATTTATTCTAAGAGTAAGGAGGAGCATGCTGAACATTTGAGGATGGCGTTACAAATATTGAGAGACCATCATCTATACGCCAAGTTTAGTAAGTGTGAATTCTGGCTGCAAGAGGTGTCCTTTCTAGGGCATATTATTTCAAAGGAAGGTATTTCTGTTGACCCTTCGAAGGTAGAGGCAGTGAAGAATTGGGATAGGCCTACTAATGTAACTGAAGTTAGAAGTTTCCTAGGCCTAGCAGGTTATTACCGGAGGTTTATTAAGGATTTCTCCAAGATTGTGGTGCCTTTAACAAGATTAACCTGCAAGGAGAACAAATTTGATTGGTCCGAGGATTGCGAGAGAAGCTTTCAAACCTTGAAGGAGTGTTTAACTACTGCCCCTGTTTTGGCTTTACCATCTGGAGAAGGAGGTTTTGTGGTATATACTGATGCTTCAGGTATTGGTCTAGGTTATGTGCTCATGCAGCATGGGAAAGTGATAGCCTATTCTTCTAGGCAGTTGAGGAAGCATGAAGAGAACTATCCCGTTCATGATTTGAAACTTGCAGCTGTGGTGTTTACCTTGAAGATATGGAGGCACTACTTGTATGGAGAGACATTTACAGTGTTCTCAGACCATAAGAGTCTGAAGTATTTATTTTCTCAGAAGGAACTCAATATGAGGCAGAGAAGATGGCTTGAGTATTTGAAAGACTTTGACTTCTCCATTGAGTATCATCCTGGAAAAGGGAATGTAGTGGCGGATGCCTTGAGCCGTAAGCCAATAGCTAAGTTGTCGCACCTCATGTTGCAATAATGGAGACTGTTGGAGCAGTTAGCTAGTTTGGATCTTAATGTTGACAAGGACCGGGTTACGATCGCTCAGATTCAACTTAAACTAGAATTATTAATGGAAATCAAGTCTTTGCAAGACAATGACCCAGAGTTGGTAGAGATCAAGGAGGGTTTGAGTAACAGACCTGATTTTAGGGTAGCTGACGATAGCAGATTATTGTTTCAGAGAAGGACCTGTGTACTTGATGAAGCTGAAATAAAGAATAAGATTCTCAAAGAAGCTCATAGATCCAGATATACTATTCATCCTGGAGGTACTAAGATGTATAAGGACTTGAAAAGATCCTTTTGGTGGCCGAAGATGAAAAAGGAGATTGCAGAATTTGTGAGTAGATGGTTAGTATGTCAGCAAGTCAAGGCTGAGCATTTTAGACCTGCAGGGAAATTGAAAACACTTGATATACCTCAATGGAAGTGGGAGAGTATTGGTATGGATTTTATTATGGGTCTACCTAGGACTCGTAATGGATTTGATGCAATATGGGTTATTGTCGACATATTGACAAAGTCTACTCATTTCTTGTCCATTAAGTCGAAGTGGATAGTTGATGTCTTAGCTGATTTATATATGAAAGAAGTTGCAAGAATCCATGGTATTCCAGTCAGCATTGTGTCTGATAGAGACCCCAGATTCACTTCACATTTTTGGAAAGGATTGCAAGAATCGTTGGGAACCTGTCTAAATTTCAGTACTACTTTTCAACCACAGACAGACGGACAGACTGAAAGAATCAACCAGATAGTGGAAGATATGCTTAGAGCCTGCATGATTGATTTTGGAGGTGATTGGAATGATCACTTGGCTTTGATTGAATTCGCCTACAATAACAGTTATCAGTCCAGCATTCAGATGGCTCTATTTGAAGCCTTGTATGGAAGAAGTTGTCGGTCCCCATTATGTTGGGATGAGGTAGGAGAGAAGCAATGGCTGGGACCAGATCTCATTTCTAAATCATCCAAGAATATCCGTATTATCAGAGATCGGTTGCAAGTAGCATAATCAAGACAGAAGAGCTATGCTGACAACAGAAGAAGAGCCTTGGAATTTCAGGTCGGTGAGCATGTGTTTCTGAAGGTTTCTCCCACGAGAGGGATTCGAAGGTTTGGCATTCAAGACAAGCTGAGTCCAATATATGTTGGTCCATTTAAAATTCTGGAAAGAGTGCGGGGGGTTGCTTACCGTTTAGCACTACCGCCTCAGTTATCGGGAGTACATAATGTCTTCCACGTGTCAATGCTGCGGAAATATGTGTATGACCCCACTCATGTCATTCAGCATGCGGATTTAAAGCTGAAGGAAGATTTGACTTATGAAGAAAGACCGATCAAGATTTTGGATCGTAAACAGCAGCAACTCATAAATCGTTCCATACCCATGGTTAAAGTGCAATGGAGTCGGCGTGGAACTGAAGAGGCTACTTGGGAATCAGAAGATACCATGCGAAAGCAGTATTCCGACTTATTCTAGGTGAGTTATCTCGCTCCCCGCTTTCATTAGTGCAGTGATTTTGGAGGACCAAATTCTTTAAGTGGGGGAGGGAGTAGGACCCCGATTTATTAAGGAATAAAAATTTTGAGAAAATTAATAAGAAATTCCTTAAGAAATAGGATAAGAAAAAAGTCGACCATTTTATAAAAATCTGGAAAATTTAGAATCTTGTAGATGATAAAATGTTTAGTAAAATTATCTTCTATGAGTAGCCCAATTAAAATCCCTAAATAAGCCGAATTAGCAGATTAAGGCCCAAATCAACACTTAGCCTAATCGGACCTTAAAACGTGAAATTCGAGCCCAATACCCGATCATTTAAGCTCAAACCAGATTCAAATGAATGGCTAGGATCAACTCATCGTTTCCCCTCTGGTTAATCCTTGAAACCCTAACCCTAGGAGGAGTTTTTGGCGGTGGAGTGGCAGATTAACCCTATCCTGCGTGATTCACGCTCGTCCACGGTACGTGGACTCTATCTCTGTGATTAGAACTCTCTAGACCCCATAGGACCTATTAAAATGAACCTTGGCAACCCTAGAATAATTTAGATACTGTGGCGGCCGGCGAGGACCTCGGACGGGAGAGTATTCCGGCGGTTACCGACGGTGTGTACCTAGCGCGATCGGCTTCCCTCTTCTTCCTTCATCCTTCAATTAAGGTAGGTGATAGCAAGCCAAACCCTAAGTGTAATATATGGTTGGAAGCATAATCGTGTCTTCTTTCTTTTGGTATAAAAAGCCCTAATTTTCATCTAGTATCCTGCTAGAATTTCAAGTTTTAGTGGAAGCATGTTAGAATTAGGGTTAGCAATGTTCCACTTCGATTTAAGTAGGGATTTCAGGCACTAAATGTTCAATTGATCATGCTATCTTGTATAATTTTTTGTGCTCGTTCTATTGATCATAAAAGCCCCAATTTTCATGCTCTATATAGTGCATATTTATCTTTTGTTCCAAACCCTAGCCAACCCTGCCGGAGACGGGCAGGGCGAAGGGACAGCGATCTGTTCTAATATGAGTGGCCACTCGATAGACCGCACATCTATATGAATGGCCAGACTTAAACCGCATGTGTTATTTGCGTTATTAAGTTTTCTTGAGACAAATGGCTATGACAGAATTGCTCAACAAGTCATGTGGCCATCTATAGACCACTCATCCCCTGTCGGGCCCCTGCCTGTAGAGCGTGAACGGCCTGTGGACGACCGCAGAGGCTCTCGAAAGGTTCTGAACGAACCGTTCTTCCCCCACAGAATTGTGATAAATCTTGAATTTAGCATGTTTTATCTCTAGTTATTTAATCTTCATGGTAGGCTAGCAACCAACATGTAAATGGAACATGTGAATGATTAAAGTTTATAATTTCTGGTTTATTTTCATCATGACTTTGGCTTATTATTTCAATTTAGTTAAATTCAAATGTAAATACATGAACCATGTTACTAGGATTGTTTGATAGTCATTCTACTCCGGTAGGATTGACTGACCGATATACGGGTTTTCGATGATTTGATAGCCTCATTTCCTTGTAATGGTTGGAACTCTCTGCCGGATATTCCTTCTGTCGGACTAGGACCTTCATTACGGGACCTCTGTAAGCCCCCGCGAGCCTGGGATTCCCACTAGGACACCGGACAGGTTGTACCACCAAGACCTGAACCTGTTCGCATGATCGAACCACTTGGATTGCAGTGTTGTGAGTCACGGCTCAATTTTGACCGACCGAGACTTGAACCGCTGGAATCGGACCGTTCGTCTCAGTGGGCGTCCCATGATAGACCGTGCATCCCTGACTAAATGACATTTCTTGTTGGTCGATTAACCTTGTTTCATCTTCGACCAAATCATGATTTGATCGACCCAATAAGCCCTAGGTTGACCAATGGATAGTGGGCTGGACCCTGGTTCAGTTCTGCCCCACTTATGGCAGCCCGTAACCCATTTTTGGGTAGAGTTCTAGTCTTCTAGTTAGGCCCAGTTGGAGCGGACTGATTAGGCCCGTCCATGTTGACGAGCGGATCCTATTGGACCGTTCATCCTCCAAGCGGCCCTATCAGGTCCGTTTGTCTTATTCTTGGGCTCAAGTTCTTCTTGCAATTTGTGGCCCATTCTTGACCGTCCATACTAGTTGAGAGGCCCATTTCTGACCGTTCTTATAAGAGCGGCCTAGAATGGTCCATTGATCCTTGACTTCGTTGAGGCTGATCCTCAGCCCAGTTCTTTCTAGTACGGCCCATATGAGACCGTGCATATCTTGAGTGGCCCAGTTTGGACCGTGTATCTTCCAGAAAATGATTTCCGTGGTTATCGTGTTTGAATACAAGGACCTGTCGGTTCTTGATAATTTGAACTTTCTGGTCAAAGTATCTCTTCACTTACCCTTGAAATTCTCCGAGGTAAGTTCTACACTTGAAATTATTGGCCATTTAACTTGATTAATGTCTAGACATAACTTGGAATCTTAGATTCATTCAATCAATGCCAACGCATCATAAGGGCCCGATCTGATCATGGGAGGAGCGCCCGAAAAGTACTTGTGCCCCGGGGAGTTTGAATGACATGGTGAGGCATTGCACCGAGTGCATGACTAGCGTGATGTCTATGACAATAATCTCTTACTTGAATCTTCTTGACTTGATTAGTTCCTGCTTGTTGGCCAATTTCCAGTTACTTCATAGTATCGCCTTCTTTTATTACATTACTTTGTCATATCGTCATTTCATTTCGTTCTTTATTTTTCGCACTTAAAAAATGCAATTAATTGGTTAATTATTTAAACTTGCCTGTTATTACCTATTGAGAGTTCACTCGCCCAGTTGTTCCCCCCTTTTCAGGTAGCTCAGGTGAGGATTCGCAGACTGATGGGGACGGGCAAGAGTGATGGCCATGGAGCGAACCTGTTAGAAGCTGTGTGGAGCCAGTCATAGTTGTTGTGTCTAGTTATGTTTTAGATTGTGTGTTTCGAAAGAGTTGTAATTACGAAATTAGCAAGTGTAATGTTGTCAAGTGGATGTTATGTCGGAAGTATGTTTAAGTGGGTTATGTGATTGGAACATGGATCATTTAAGTGTTATTTAGTAAATGGAGTTGTTTTATATTTCATGGTGTTGTGTTGCCCCTTTTGCTTTATCATAGCATGTCTGAAAATCAACATATTATTATTAATTGTTTCTACTGCCAGTCCTGATATTCCGCGTCGGGACGAGACATTAAAGACCTCTCTTCCACAAGTGATGGAGGCGACGAAGGATCCGACTCTATTACTGGCACGGATGGAGCTGTAAGGTCAGGTGCAATGGTCATTATGGCCGCTGGAACGAAGGCAGAACCTCTTGATGGATCTACTTCGGCCCTCAACTCTATCGCAGGCACTAGAGCAGAACTCTCTCCCAGTGAGATCAACTCATGTGATGACACTTCAGTTGTCGGTTGTATCCTCACTGGCACAGGGCAGAGTACAGTAACCGCCTCTAAAGAAGATACGGTGACAGGAGGCGGCATATCTAAAGCCACCGATGAAATGATGATGACATCTGAAGAAGGTACCAAAAGGTGATCGGCTCGCCTCCTCTGTTGCCTTACGAGCTACTGAGCGGGTGATTCCACACCGTAATGGGATGGCACCCTTCTTTAACATAATTTTGTGTCCTTCCTGCTGCGAAGGGGCGTCCACGGCAGGCGTCTTAGACACAATATTGATTACTCTGGCCACTACAAGCACAAAGGCATGCATAGGGCAGGGTCAGAAGATCACTAAGAAAAGAAGATTCAGAAGGATCACAGTCAGTTGGCTCACCCTCGGCTTCACTGGTTGGCGTGGGAGAAGGAAGTCTGATGTCCTCCTGGGTAGTGGGGATACTCTCCCCTATGGCTTCTGCCACCTCAGTTGCCTCCACCATGGCCGCGGCAGAGGGTTCCATATCCTCCATCACCTTGCCAATCTCCTCAATGTTCATAGTAGCAGCAGCTGCTTCTTGAGCTAGTACCCAACAAAGAAGATGTCAGAGAATGAAGGTGCCCTGGAAGGAATAATCTTACAGGCCGCAATGGAAAGGTAATGCCACCTTCGGCTGCTTACTGAGTGGCCTCCTGTTGAGCGGCGAACTGTTCAAATGATGGCACGATAGGCAAAGGAGCCTCAGTTACATCAGCCGATGACTACTTCGATAAATTTCTCCAACCTTTCTTTGCCCGTCCCAAGGCAACCTTCAGCAAAGAAGCCACTCTCTTTCTGCTAGGAGTTAGCGGAGTAGTGGTTGGCGCTGGTGCAGGAATGTCAAAATACTCGGGCTTCTGGGCTTGGGAAATGATCTTCCTATAAAGTCCTTGCTGCTTTATGTCTGGTCGATCTGCCAAAGGAGACGCATGTCGTTATAAAAAGAATTAAAGAGCAAGCTAGGCGACATGTTGACTGAAGAAAATTTTACCTGCCGAGCCATTATAAAAAGATGAGAGAGGCCAATATTGATAAGCCACCTCCTTGCTTCGGGATGTAGCCTCCCGAACAAGCCAACAAATATCACCAATTTTCTTGCACTTTTCGGCCAGATCAGCCAAGTCCACATGGCCGTGGGAATCAAGACAATGATACAAGCCGAGGTGGTCAAGACCCCAGCCGTCAGCATAATGAAAAGATAAGAACAAATGCTTGTCTAGAATACTTGCTACAGGATTGTCGAGGGCCAATCCATGAACATTCATCAAAACAAATAGCCAAGGCGTATGCTGATAATATGTCGGGGTTCTATCTTCCCTCCTAATAAACGCCCGCTATGGGCAGAAGCAGTCGACCTCACATTTCCATGAAACTACTTTGGGGAGCGGCTCCTCAATTGGGAAAGGATATTGTTGAAGCTCCAGGCGGGCGTCGCCAATTTGGCATAGATGTTCCAGATTCTTCATGAAAATATCTTCATCTATGTCAGCAAGCACAAGCATCAATAGTTTAGTTGCATCCTCTTTCACGGCTTTCCAGCGCACTATGTATGCATCTGCCTCCTTCGGGTGCTGAGAAAATAGTCTCTTCAGATGGGCTTCATCAATGTCAAAAACTGGCACAAGCTGCTGACTTAGAAAAGTACGCTTGGCTACATCCCAGCGTGCCGTCCTAGCATTGCGATAGAAGCTGGTTCGGGCATTCCACAATTTTATATATTCTGGAGTGGCCCGGGGAACACGATTTGGCACCAGTACTCTGAAAGTATTAGCATCCCGACGGTGAAAGTAGTCCCACCAGGTGCGGCCCTCACTTGCAACAGCCGAGCTGTGCTTCGACCTGCTATCCAACTGAAACTGAGCAGCTGAGGGTGGAATGTGCTGATCATAGCCAAAATTTCGGCTAAATCTGAACGGGTAATAGGGTTCTAGATGAACCACGCCCCCCTTTCTGAACACTAAAACACTGGGGCAGATTGATAAAGCCCAATCAATGAGCTCAGGCTCCAAGACTGGCCGAGTCATAGTGGCACCCGAGATGAAATGCGAAAAAGTCTCCACTGCCTCAATCTTGCACTCACGTTGACGGTTCACCAGCAGAGCAGAATGTGCTGCCAAATTCCAGAAATTAATGGTTCCTGCTGAGTCCACCGGAACCCTTGTTAACCGGCCTCTGATAGAGAAAAGCTACTGTGACACTGGGCCAAGCTCGACGCTTGCAAATTACAGCATCCTGGGATACAATGTAGTTGTCTGCAAGGTCCTGGGAGCAAGTTTTGGGAACAGAATGCATACCCAGGCATTGAAGAAATGAAACGGACCCACTGTTCTGAAAGACCGAGGGATCCGATGCTTATATATATCTCCCAGAGATTTGTAAACCAGGCAAAGCGCAGTCGGACATAAAGCAAGCCGCATGCCCCAAGCCATCTGACATGCCGGGTATATTGCCTCCGGCCTGATAACTATTTCATCTCCCTACGGGAGAGCAAAAGTGCACAGCCAAAATGTAAGGTCAGCGGCACAGTGAGTAAGGGGATCCACTCCAGAAGGATTCGGTCCTCCTCGGCTGACTCGCCGAATGGAAGCAGGTAGCTCTGACTTGAACCTGGGAGGCTTACTTGGCTTACCCGCAACAGGAGCCACAGGAGGGAACTCATTATATTTTAGAGGACCGCCGAAGAAATACTGGATCCAATGTCCTACCTGGACTTCAACCTACTGCTCTTCTCTCGGGTATGATATCCCTTAGATGATCCCCTATGATGTGCCAGGCAAAGGGAGCGATATGCTTTCATCAAGTACCGGTATGAAAAGCTGAAGAAATACTAGCCCTCTCCGTCAGTTTCATCTTTGATGAAGTCATGCAAGCAGACCTCTTCATAAGGTTCTCCGTCAATCGACAGACCTGAAAGCTGTGACAAACTCCAGAGGTCCAAAGAAGTTTCACCCTCTGCTGTGTAAAAAGTATTAAACTGTGGGCAAAAGACTTCAAACATGCCATAGCATAAGCCCTTGAAAATGGGGTACCGAAAGCGGGATTCATATACACTATGATATACTCCGGCCCTAATCAGTAAGGGAGCATATTCCTTCAGAACATACTCTGTAAATTCTACAGCTCCCACACGAAAAAGATGAGCATCAGTCACTTTGGTGTCCGCAAACCAGCCAGCAGCCAACTGAAATTTGAACTGGATAGCCAAGCAGTTCAGAACAAATGGCTCATCTCTGTAGCCCCACTTGATAGGTGCCAAGAACAAACCATAGCCGGGCTTATCTCTATTAACCCGACCTGCAGCAGTATCCCACCTGGCTTGTGTGAATTCAGGAGCTCGTGTCAGCATCTTCTGCTCTGTCTCCAACTCAGTCACTCCCAAGATAGTAATCTATTTGCGCCACTCTTTCGGAAGATAGATGGTTTCTCCACGATATACGGAACCTTTCAGGCTGTCCCTATCCATCAGCATGGCCCGTTCCACCATCTGAGCGAGCATAACATCTCTCTTCCCTACTACATTAAAGGTGTAGATGAATGACACTAGATGACGATCCTTCGGAAAATTCGGACGATAGCCGTAATCACGATTGAAATTTAACCCATCCTCAGTAGGCAGGACGCGAGATGCAGACACTGTGTCCATCTCTGAGTTAGAGGATTTGTCAACTATGGCGATCTTCCCAAGACCTCGGTCTAGCTATCCGACATTCAGCCAAGTCACAGTAGGACCAAGTACCCTACCCTCAGAAGAGGCACTAGTATCAGCAGTTCCAGAAGCAGCACGGCTAGAAGTGGTGGCCATTTCAGCAACTGCAGATGAAAATCAAAGAAAATGAGATAGTATTGAGACAGAAACAGAGGAAGCAATCCTGAGAAAATTTTGACAGCACCTCCCCTTATCCGGAGTATGCCCAAAAGTCAAACAGGATGAACATCAACCAAGAGGGGATGACTCCTTATTAAAGGGGGACATGGTCCCGTATGAGAGGCAAAGAAGAGAACCTCACGATGAAAAGATGAGGAAGAAGGAGAAAACTCTCCTGAGAAGACCTACGTCGATCGCCGCCGCCGTGAAGGACGAAGAGAGAGAACGCTCAGGATAAAATGAGCTTCCCTCATCCTCTCGGCGCTAAATAGGGTAAAACCCTAATGCGCACCGAGATGATGCCCGCGCCGAGAGCACCAAATGAGAAAAGGCACACCGAGGCCCGTGCCGTGCCGAGAAGCCTCCGGCCAAGAGTGCGCCAAGATGAACTCCGCGCCGAGACCCATGCCGCGCCGAGATAAGATGCGTCGAGACCACTGACCGCCCCGATTTGCTTAATCCGGGATACAGCAACTAGAAAAATCAAATCCCAACAACCTGGCATTAGTCCAAGGGTGCTTTCAAAGTGCCGGGATTATACAAACAGAATGAAGATTCCAAGCTGTGAATAGGCCCAATGAATAGGAGCAAGCCTGAAGAAAAGTACAAAGTACATCACAATATGCACCCGCAGGTCTCGTGCCGCTCATTCTTCGCTTACGCCACCCGCAGGTGGGGGGCATTTGTTGACACCAAAAATATACAAAGATAAAAGAAGAAGTCAAAGCAAGCTCAGGGCTTCGAAGAGCAATCAAGGGTGCAGCTCCTATGCCATCCCTGGAAGTTACGAAAATCAGAATAGAAGAAGATCCATTACACCTGACACTATGTCCGGCTGAAGCCATTTCTGGTCAAGCCGCTGTCCAGCACAGCTATCATTCAGATAGTCAGGCTGATTAAGACTACATCAACCCCTGGGCAATCATCTGCCTGCTGAAGAGGATCCTCAGAATATGCTGATGCTGGTAAAATGGGATTCACATAGCTTCGCACATGTCTGTTGATGCCGAATGTTGAGTAAGTAACAAAGAGAACAAATGAGCACTTTAAGAAACCCATATGGCCAATGACGAAGGCCCATTCGTTCAGAATATCTTCTATGGGTGCCAATGCATTGAATAGATGGGCCCAAGCCCAACACAACAGGGGCGCACCGAGAAGCCTGTTGCCGAGCGCCCCGATGCCATATCGCCCCGGGAGATTCCCATGCCGATAGAAGAGGGCCAGCCCTCTATATAATCCCATGCCTTCGGCATGTGTGAGGCATCCGAGGAGAATTCGGTCGGAGAAGAAATCAAGGGAAAAAGGGGCGTTCAGAGCTAGAAGAAAGGGAAGAGTCTGAGAGCCTACTGAAAGAGATCTGAAGAGAGAAAGAGAGAGCTACAAAAGCCCGGGGAAGGAGATTCCAGGTGGGGCTCGTCTGTCAAACGCCCTAAGGGGCTATATTCTCCCCTTCCCCATCTTTTGTTTCGATCTATTTTCTTTCTTTTGTAGTCTGCTTCTGAGGTTGGTTCCTCTGTCGATATTAAATGCTGGTATAGTCTGGTAGATTGTTAAGGGGTATCAATCTGTATGTCAATTCTTGTAGTTTGATTCCCCTCTGTGCTAAATATGTGCGTTCTTTGGAATGAAATGAAATATGAGATTCTGGGATTTTCTCTCTCTTTGCCTCTCTGAAATCTATTGTATTCGATAGCTATTGTGAACGGGTTTGATTATGCGGTATGCATACCCTTCAGACGACCTGATTGTGTTTCTACTGTATCGTCGTTGTTCTCCTAACCTCACGATCACGGTGAGGGCCTGAGACAGTCAATCTCATGGCTTCTCATTTGTAAAACGGTGAGGTATACATCCAAATCGAAGCTCATATGATTCAATCAATAACCTGGCTCCCAATGGTGCTCCAGAGTGAAAGCCCTCTCCTCCTTGGGGTGATTGGTCCCAAAACCATCCTCAGTCTCCTCTGGCCATCTCAAAGTCCTTGAATAAAACCTCTCAAAAACCCTCAGACAAACCCCTAAAAATCCATAACCTCGTAAACCCTTAAAAAACCCCATGAAACCTCTACTATCGGTGCAGGACGGCCTCCCGGCGTGGCCCTCTCATGGCGAGGGTTCCGCACCGTGTGATGGGCGCACCGAGGACCAGCCTATGCTAGGCCATCCATGCCGCACCAATCGCCTCTAGTTTAACACCCCAGGCCAATGTCCCCTTTGTGCTCTCCGTCGCGCCGAAAACTAGCCGCGCCAAGACACCATCGTGTCGACAACCTCATGAACCCCGAGCCTTATTATCCTCAGTATAGGACCACTACTATCCCAGGGAGGAGTTATAGTCCCTCACTCAAGCCCATGGGAGCTAAATTAATGGGGTTAATCCCCCCTACATTCTGTCACCCCATTGGCCTATGGAGTTCTGCCACTGCATGTCCTCCTATGGCCTCTTAAAGGGGATATTAATAAATGCCACGATGAGTGGACACTGTCCTGTCGGATTATGATCCTCTCGGAT
Source organism: Amorphophallus konjac (assembly GCA_022559845.1). Classification (NCBI taxonomy): domain Eukaryota; kingdom Viridiplantae; phylum Streptophyta; class Magnoliopsida; order Alismatales; family Araceae; genus Amorphophallus; species Amorphophallus konjac. The sequence continues at coordinate 33,056,179 of CM040125.1, forward strand.
CTCGAGCTACACCTATCTTTCTTTTGGCTTCCATCTCGGCACTCCGTAGATGGATGTCCTATACTCCCCTTTTGGCACAGTCCAAAATAAGGGGAGGTGCTGCCGAAATGAACTCTTATCTTCGATATGCTACATCAGCTTCAAACCCTTGGGATCCAAAGGGCCCTGTCTCTGCATGGTCTCTAGTGACTCCCTCTAGGGAATAGAAACATCAAACACCTCTGCGGATGAACCCCGTCTCGGATTAGTCCATCTCAGTTTAATCCTATTCCGTGATTACTTGGACATTGACATGTCCCAATCATTTATAGGTTCCATCTCACCTCTGGTGGACGGTATCCTATTCCCACTTGGTATGATCCAAGATCAAGGGGACATGCTGCCGGATTCATTCCATGATTCATGTAGATAAGATTGAAAGCTGGGCATGTAATGTCATAATATCCTAATAAATCTTGTTATTCTATTTATGGTTGCCTGGTTTCATAAAGAATAAACATGTCTATCTCATGTAGCATTCTCAACATGATCAAACAAATCTAAAGCCATCATCTCCTGTGCCCTCGGTATATCAAATAATGCTTGGTTGAAGACTGAGCTGCGCCCGATTGAAAGCCATCATTATGCGTGAGAGTGGTTCTCGAACCTAAGTTCTCCGCGCCCCCCGTACCGGGAACCAGGCAGACAAACCATAGTGAAACTGTCAGTCGCATGATCATGTGCATTCATCTCATATCCTGCAAATAAATCAGCACAGCAGTATTATCTTATTTTTCCCCCGGGGCCCCTCTTACTTTGGCAGTTAATCAAGGATTGTCCTTCTTTGGGAGGGTGTAATTAACGTCATAGCCTTTATGGTATAACGGACTTCCGGTCCCGACTCGGACTTCACAATCGACTGACCAAGTCAGATGAGCTCATAATAAATTGTCACTCCGGTGACTGGCACGCCTAATAAACTAATCAACAAACTAATTAATAGACTAAAATAAATAAATAAATAACCTAAACAAATAAATAAAACAAATCAACAAAGATCGAGTCCACAGGGCCCCAGGTATGGGCACTCTTTTAAATAAAGATCCCTCATAATGTCGTCAATTGCTTTTACTGCCATTAATAATCACCATGTTAGAAAATCAATATCTATGAAACTAAATCATAAAATTCTTGCATGAGTATGATTCTATGATCCTGATATTTTTCTCTATCTATCCACATCCTTACTTGATGAGGGCATCCCTTGCCCCTCCACATTTTCTCCAGACTCGGATTGTTCGTCGGCAAGCGCCATTATGTTAGTCATGTATTTTTGAGTCTAGTCATGTAATCTTCACATTTTCTTTGAGTCAATATCATGTAATTTTCCCTTTATTTGAGTCATGTACCTAGGTTAGTGAGTCATCTTCCTAAGTATTGTGTCATTAGGTTGGTTTGTTAGGCTATTGGGCCCAATTCATTGGGCTTGGCCCAAGGGCGCCCCTACCCCTTCGATTATTTGTCATTGAGTCAAATGTCAAGGACTTTTGTAAAAATGTGGGTTGCCTATATATAGGACCCCATTCCCCTCATTTTGAACTAATGAACCATTACATGAATATTGAAATCCAATTCCAAATCTCACTAGATCTCTCTCTCTCTCTCTCTCTCTCTCTCCCCAACCGCAAAATTCGAAATTTTCTCTCTCCTCCCCATTCACCTCTCATTAAGACCCCTCCCCTTCCCCATACACTCATTTAACTCCCCCCCCCCCAACCCCAAGGTGGAATCCCCCAATCACTAGGCCACCCTCCAACCCCCAACTACCCAACCCACTTCCCCAAGCACCCTTCCCTCTCCCCCATACAACCCACCACTTCCCTAGGCCATTTGAATTCAAATCTCCCTTCCCTCCACAGCCCTAGGGCACCCCCAAGACCCCTCCCCTTGGTTAGGGTCGCACCCCCCCTCTCTCTCTCATCTCCACCATTCTTCCTTGCTCCTCTCCATCATCTCTCAGCCCTAGTTCGCAGTTGAAGATCTGCAGAAGACCAGCAACTTGCAGCAGAGACTCCGACCACATCCCAGTGAGTTTGAAGACACAAGAGCTATCCACGGAAGCGTCTTACTGTCTTCTTTGCAATGGAAGTGGTTTCATCTTCATCCGAGCTGTGTCCTGCCCGGGAGCTCCGTTCTCCCACAACTGCGCAGAGCTGCCCCTGCTGAGTACCAGAATCGGAGTAGAAGCTTCACCACGACGAACCTTGGAAGAATCAGCTCAAGAGCTCTTCTGTAAAGTTCTTCCTCGCCCTGTCTACTTTCAGAATCAAGAAGTGGAACTTTGATCGGCCCTTTTGATCCAGAGTTATCAATTTTCTCCCTCAGCTACGCGGGTCTGCTACCCACAGTCTGCACCAACCTTCCATCATTGTTCAGAGTCCCATGGTCTTCTCCGACATTTTTTAGCTTCCCCGTCAGTTTTTCTGGGAAGAGGACTCATCCATGGTTCCAACGACTCTGACGGTGCTTGATTCTGAGTTCAGGAACTGTCGGGGCATCCTCTGTAACCTACTGTTGGAAACTAGGAGCTGCCAGTCTGAGACTCTGCCTCCCTGTTCGGGCCTCCACCCAGACCAGCATCGGCAACAGAAGAAATTAAAAAAAATTGGACGACTTCCCCGGCCTCCTACGAAGATTTTCCAGGTGGTTTCGTCCCCGAAAAAATTCGGTAGCAGTTGCAGCAGTCAATTCTTCAGTCCCCTATCAGCACTCACAAAACTGGACAGATTCGGTATCGGCTTCTTCTCTTACGTTTTCATCTCTTTCTCCCCTCCCCGCTTGGCCGGATGAAGGCCCCTCCCTGTGTGGAGGTAACTTTTAGTTGTAATACATTAACCCCCACCCTGAGATCCCCCCTTGCATGGGGCGTAGTGCTGTACTCCTTTCAATTTCAGGTTGAAGCGACACCGACGCGGCGTACGGGTGCATACCCTCGCCTCCCCGCTCGCCCCCGTCTCCGGCCGGAGTCGGCGTCTTCATGCCGGCTAGGTGAGCTCCTGAACATCTCGCATTGCTGTAATGGACTTGCTTAGCTTAGTATTGCTATAGGTACTCCGTCGGCGGTGAGAGAGTGTCCGATTTTAAATTGCCACCAAATTGAGTGACCACCGCGGGCTAGTTGTGAGAGCTTCCACTCAACCCACACCCTTGGTGTGTTGGCCGCCCGTGATTTGGGCTTCCCTTGGCCCATTTGGGGTCCGCAATAAGCTAGCCGACCCTTGGAGAACCAAGGTCCCGCCTCGGACCCTCTCCATCATCACCGAGTCACCTTCGGACACTAACGTGCGCCAAGCGAGTAAGTCGCTAGTGTGAGTCCGCTGCCTAACCCGAATGCTTGCATACTTAGGTCCAAGGTCGGTCTCACATCAATTGGTATCATCATCATAGCATCCTAGTTGGTCTCACATCAAGTGTATGAAAACATCTTCATCACATCATCATAGGTCTTAGGTCGGTTTTACATCAAGTGGTATCAGAGCAAGTTCATAACTTGTCTCTATCAAGTTGGTCCTAGGGCATGTCTATGCATTTAGAGTCTTCAAGTGCATCACTCTTGTCCCCTAGTATGGCCACCTCATATCGACCTTACCAATCGGCCCACTCCATAAGTCCAAGCCACCAAGAGATGCCTACCACTAACACCCATAACTTCCCTGGCCATGTCAACTACTTCATGAAAGCCTTGACCTATGCCAATGAGCGGCTTGATAACATATCGGGCCGACTCAACCAACTTGGAGAAAATAGGCCCGCCCTAAGGACGGACGATAGGATGGTCCCTTTCCCACTTCCCACCTTTGATGGAACCTCTCCTAGAGAATATTTAGATTGGGAAGCTATAATGGACCAATACTTCACTTGGTATCCTATGTCCGAGGATGAAAAGGCATGGGTTGCCAAAATGCAACTTACCAAACGGGCAGAAACTTATTGGATGCAAATTGTCGGGCTAAAGGTACTTAGAAGGGAAACTTGTTAGCGCAGCAAGAGTGATATAGAAGGGGGGGGTGAATAGATCACTCCCAATTTGTAGAAACTTAGGCGGAAAATAATTTCTACTGCTAACGCACCTCCTTAAACCGTACACAGAGAAATGTAAATGAGAATGTAGAACTGATCACATGGAAACAAAGAGACGAGCAGATGAAGAGCGTAGATAACAATAGCAAACCACAGAAGAGGCACTCGATTTTTAGGTGGTTCGATTGCAGTCCGCAATCTACATCCACCCCTCACTCCAACTAGAGTGAGGATTCCACTAGATGATGCTAGATCAATGCAGACTCAGTCTGTGAACAACATGCTGCCACACAGCTTGAACGCCAAGGGAAACAAATCCCTCAACCAAGTTCTGCTACCCACAGAACTTGAAACCTGTTCTAGCTCCCAGCTAGAACACAACCGGAGAATCCTCTCCCTTCCTCCACACATCGGAGGGAAACTGTTAATGACAACCAGTCACTAACACCACCAGAGATCACCGATCTCTCTTCCTCTGCAACACAGAGGGAAACTGGAGTGATACTCCCTTCCTCCACACACCGGAGGGAAAACAATTCAAATCAGAAGGATGAACAAAATGAAACGAAAGCAAAGTAGAAACAAAAACCAATGAAGAAGAAATCGGTTCTGAAAACCCAATACAAATGTAGCTTCAAATGAAGCAATTCATCAATCCACACACACTGCTCTCTCTCTCGAACAAACTCCTCTCGGATCTGGAACTCTCTGCTCTTTTTCTTTTCTGGATCGTGCAAACTCTCATCAATGGCTTCTGCTTTCTCTATACACGATCAGGCTTCTACTGAAGGATGAAGCTCTATATTTATAGCAGATATTGGCGTGTGGCTGCCAGGTTCCCGCCCATGCACTTTTTGCCAGATCATTTGAATTTCGACCACATGGCAGCATCCTGACCAGGTTGCCATCCACGTGTCATGCGCCTGTTGTCTTGGATCACGTGTCAGGTGCCAACCTCGGTTCACGTGCCCAATCATCAGCCTGAATCACCTACAGATAGACAGATGGAATGTGTAGACTTAGTTAGTTCAGGCTATTAACATGAATGTATATACTTCAGAACCTTCAACTGATTAAGTGTGTACAACGTGAGAGAATGTACAGACTTAATGAAAGAAGTGCATGTGCGAAGGCAGTGTATAGACTTATGAACAATGCAAAAGAATGGCAGTGTATAGACTATGAACAATGCAAACGATCCTTACCAGTGTGTAAACATTACAAAGCTTCTGCCACTGTATAGACTTCACGAAGCCTAACCAATGTACAAACTTGGAACCTGTGTGAGACTCTTAATAAGACGGTGAGCAATGAACTGACTTGAACCCCAACGGAGATGTATATACTTCGACATGCTTGAGCCAGTGTTCAGACTTTGAACCAATGTGCTGTGAGCACTGTATAGACTTTGCCAGAGTGAGACGATGCATTAGACACTCGGCTGTACAGACTTGGAGATTTCTGAATGAACCGATCGGCTGATGAATCGATGTACAGACTCTGAATATAAAGGCAGTCTGTATAGACTTGAATCGCTTGAAGCGATGTATAGACTTTGTGAAGCTCAAGCACTGTACAGACTTATGAAGACTTCAGCGTTGTACAGACTTGGTGAGGCTCAAGTGGATGTATAGACTTGATGAACCACTGTGGATGTGTGGACTTGAGCGAATGAAGCCGATGTATAGACTTGGTAAATCGAAACCTCTGTACAGACTTTCCTAAGACGCAGTTCAATGTATAGACTTGAACGACTGAGGCTGATGTACAGACTTGCCTAAGACACAGCATGAGACGCTGGCTGAGACGGACGCTGTACAGACTTTGAAGAGCAGTTCAATGTATAGACTTGAACGAATGAGGCCGATGTACAGACTTGCCTAAGACGCAGCATGAGACGCTGGCTAAGACGGACGCTGTACAGACTTTGAAGAGCAGTTCAATGTATAGACTTGAACGAATGAGGCCGATGTACAGACTTGCCTAAGACGCAGCATGAGACGTTGGCTAAGACGGACGCTGTATAGACTTTGAAGAGCAGTTCAATGTATAGACTTGAACGAATGAGGCCGATGTACAGACTTGCCTAAGACGCAGCATGAGACGCTGGCTAAGACGGACGCTGTACAGACTTTGAAGACATTGAACGTTTGAGCAGCATGCAATGTACACACTTAGTGATGTACAGACTTGGCCAGGAAAGCGTAGGGAAATGTTGAGTGTATGGACTTGGCCAATGCGTAGGAAAAGAAATCGAATGTACAGAGTTGGTGAATCACAGACCAGTGTATAGACTTAGAGAAATGAAGTCTAGTGTATAGACTTGGAGAACTGTTCAATGTGTTGGGTTGGCGTTGTATAGACTTGGCTTTGAGCACTTGGGCTGAAGGCAATGTGCAGACTAAGCGATGTATAGACTTTGCCCAAGGAACCGAATGTATAGACTTGCTGAAGCTATCTCTGAAGCAATGTTCAGACTTTGCAAATAAGACTCTGGGCGATGTATAGACATACACTATCGGATGTGTAGACTTCATGAGAATGCAGCAGCCAGTGTATAGACATGAAGTTTGACAATCCAATGTATAGAGTTGAAGCTTGGAAGGATGTATAGGGTTGAGCTGAACTGACTTTGGCAATGTGCAGACTTGACTGGTCGGGCAGTGTACAGACTTAGAGTATTAGGATCAATGTGTAGACTTCAGTTAGAAGGAGCCCGACTATCAATGCTCTGATGCGTCGACCCACCCTTGCTGATGAGTCGACCCACTGCTGTTGATATTAACCAAACAGTGTAGATAGATGAAATAATGGAACAACATATGAACTGAACTCACTTAGGTGATGAACCAGCATGAATCTAGAGATAGGAGGTTGATTTATAGTGTGAGACATCATCAAAACCATAGGGATGCAACAATCTCCTCCTTTTTGATGATGACAACACTATGAATCAAGCAATATCAAGGAATTTATATCAGCTGCAACAGACAAAGTAAATTCAAGCCATGCACATGCAGATGAATTATACAATCCCTACAACACACTCTCATCTCCCCCTCAACTCATAACCATATCTTCCACGAAGCAACATGACTCCCCCAAAGCTCAAGACTCACTGATATTGCAGAACTTCTCACTGAAATTGCAAATATTGCAAACTTCTCTCCCCTTTGACATCAGCAAAAAGAACTACATAATGTATAACAGTGCTGGAGACATGAAGGATAAGAGCAGTAATTTCTTAGTGCAGAAAGTCACGAGTAGGTCTTAAGAGAATAAGTGAGTTTCTAATCTCAAGAGAAGATTCTTTATACTTCAGTACATAATAGAGAAGTAGAATGATAGACAAGTTTATCAGCATACATAGTGGATGATTTAGAGCAGGAGTTCACAAGTATGGTCAGATATAGCTGATCATTCAACTATCCCATAAGTCAGCAAGAGACTAAATCATAGAGGTGTTCTCAAGGTATTGAAGACAAGCAATCCATTAGTTGCATAACAACAAGGAATTTTTTGTTGGAGATGATTTTCAAGAAGATCAATGAGTAAGTTGGTAGTTCACTCCTTTGACATTAGAGAGACACCTTGATTAGAGGCCTGAATCTCCAGTTACTCAGAGTGAGTACCTCATTACTTCCCCTTTTTTTTGTTATTAGGGAACAGAGATAGTAACTGTGGCTTTTGACATGAGGAAACACCTTGATTAGAGGTCAGAGTCCCCAGTTACTCACCAGCAATCCACCATTGCTCTGTCATGTCTTTTCATTCATTTTAAGCATTTGACACCTCATGACATGGGAGAAAAATTCATTTCATTGATGAAGCTCCCAGTTTCTCAGTGATCAAAACAGAACATTTTTGTTCAGTTAGGCCCTTGAGTTAAAGAGATAGAATGATTGAAAACAATACCAAGAGGACTATTTCTTGAATTGAGTCTTGAAGTCTAGATTTCAAGTTGATTGGGTCAGATATCAAGACATACAAGTTTTTGGCCTGAACCAGAATCAATGACAATGTAGGAAGATATACTTTATGCAATTAGTCCAAATCTCTGAAGAAATACTAAAGGAAAGATTCTAATATGGAGATTAGAGTCACTGACTTATAGACTTAAGAGATAAGTGACACTCTACTGTCTGAGAGAACCACTCTAGATCAGTCATGCAAGACCAGCAAAGTTATACATCTGGATAGCCCTTTTTAATCTGTCAAAGAACTTCTCTTCTCACATCACAAGTTAGCTCCCCCTAAGACATAGCATTCCTTAATAAAACATTTCAGCATAATCTCAAAGCTTCCCCTTACTCAAAGTATTCCTGAAAGCTAACCAGTAAGCATTCTGAACTCCCCCTTAAACCAGCATGAAAGAAGACTAAACATCAGACAAACAAAACTCCCCCTCACAACAAAAATAGACTTCATAATTAAGACAATGTGTATAAGCCTAATTCTCTTCTCAATGTGGTGAATTTTTCATTATCCAGAGGTTTTGTGAATATGTCAGCAATCTGATTATCTGTGCCTACATGAATCAGTTCAAAATTATTCTTAGACACCTCATCTCTTATAAAATGATGTCTTATCTCTATGTGTTTGGTTCGTGAATGCAAAACAGGATTTTTAGCAAGATTGATGGCACTAGTATTATCACAATAAATTGGTGTGCACCCCAAGTCTACTTGGTAGTCCTGAAGCTGGTGTTTAATCCATATTACTTGTGTTCCACAACTCCCTACAGCCACATATTCAGCTTCTGCAGTGGAGAGGGCCACAGAATGTTGTTTCTTGGAGCCCCAAGACACTAAACACCCACCCAAGAATTCACAATGGCCACTAGTACTTTTCCTGTCTAGTTTACAGCCTGCATAATCAGCATCTGTGTATGCTACTAAGTTAAATGTGTGAGATGCAGGAAAACATAAACCAAGAGAATGACTAGCTGACAAATATCTGAAGATTCTTTTAACTGCAGCTAAGTGTAATTCAGTAGGTCTAGATTGATACCTTGCACACATTCCTACACTGAATTATATATCTGGTCTAGAGGCTGTCAAGTAAAGAAGTGATCCAATCATACCTCTATAAAGTTTGGCATTTACTTCTTTACCTGTCTCATCTGCATCCAATGAGGTATTGGTGCCCATGGGTGTAGTAATGTGCTTTAAGTTTTCCATGCCAAACCTTTTGAACAGTTCCATTATGTATTTGGTTTGGTTGATGAAGCACCCATCTTCTAGCTGCTGTACCTGCAATCCAAGAAAATATTTTAGTTCACCAACCAAGCTCATTTCAAATTCAGCAGACATCATGGTAGAAAATTCATCACATAGTTCATGCTTAGTTGATCCAAATACAATGTCATCTACATATACCTGAACTATGATGAGATCTTTATTTATGCCCTTGGTAAATAAAGTTTGATCAACTTTACCTCTTTTGTAGCCCTTGCTGATCAGAAATTCAAACAATCTTTCATACCAAGCTCTTGGAGCCTACTTTAGACCATACAAGGCTTTGTTTAACCTGAAAACTTGGTTAGGTTGAGGAGAATATTAAAATCTAGGAGGTTGTTCAACAAAAACTTCCTCTTTAATAACTCCATTTAAAAAGGCACTTTTAACATCCATTTGTTGGAGCTTTATATTCCTTGAGCATGCAAAGGCAAGCAACAATCTTATAGCTTCCATCCTAGCAACAGGTGCATAGGATTCATCAAAGTCTACACCGAATTCCTGACAGTAGCCTTTGGCTACTAGTCTAGCCTTATTCCTCGAGATAATTCCATCTTCATTCATCTTATTTTTGAACACCCACTTGGTTCCTATGATATTTATACCATCAGGTCTTGGGACAAGCTCCCAGACATTATTCCTTTCAAATTGACCTAATTCCTCACACATAGCATTGACCCAAGCTTGATCAGCTAAGGCCTCTTCTACTGTTTTGGGTTCAATTTGTGAGACTAATGCAATTAAGTCATCATTATTCACATTTCTAAAATGAGACCTAGTCCGAAGAGGATCTTCAGGATTGCCTATGACTTTATCTAAAGGATGGTCTTTAAGAAATCTAATATTTGTTGAAGACTCACCTGTTTCTCTTGGACCTTCCTGATTTGGGGAATTTGTTTCTCCACTCTGCTGAGTCTTCTCTTCTTCTTGTTGGTCTTCTAGAAAATCTCCACCATGATTGAAATCCCTGTCAAGATTTTCAACATTAGAAACATCTTTCTTTTCACTAAAAAGGATGTGTGGAGATTCTTTCACTTTCTGATCTGATATGTTAAATACCCTATATGCCCTTGACACTTCAGAGTAACCCAAGAATATTCAAGGTGAACTCTTGGCTTCAAACTTGTCTAAATCTTTCTTATCATTGTTATGAATAAAATATTTTGCTCCAAAAATTCTGAAATGAAACAAGTTTGGTTTCTTACCTTTTAGAAGCTCATAGGATGTTTTCTTGTGTATGGGTCTTACCATGGCCCTGTTGATTATGTAGGTTGCTGTATTGGCCGCTTCTGCCCAAAACCTTCTAGGTAATTTACTTTCAATCAACATGGTTCGGGCCATCTCCACCACTGTTCTATTTCTTCTCTCCACAATCCCATTTTGTTCAGGTGTCCTGGGAGAAGAAAACCTGTGAGTTAGTCCTTCTTTGTCACAAAGATCAGTAAACATGGAGTTTTCAAACTCACCTCCATGGTCAGATTGAATAGAACTAACCTTGTACTTCCCTTCTTGTTTGACCTTATTGAAAAACAGATTAAACTTTTGAAATGCATCACTCTTATTTGCTAAGAAAAATATCCATGAATATCTAGAAAAGTCATCTATGATGACATAACCAAACCTGTTTCCCTTAAGACTCTGAGTTCTAGTTGGACCGAAAAGGTCCATATGAAGAAGTTCCATTGGTCTAGAAGACAATGGCTCAGATCTTAATTTAAAAGAATTTCTGGTCTGTTTGCCTAGAGCACAGGCATCACATGCTTTTGATATTGAGTTGAATTTAATTCTAGGCATGCCTCTAACTAAATCATGCTTGACCAATTTATTTAAAGTTGAAAAGCTAGCATGACCTAGACGTCTATGCCATTCAAAGGCATCATTTTCAGAATTGGCAGATAAGTAAATAGTAGATTCAGATTTCTCATCTAAGTCTACAATGTAGACATTATTAATCCTGTTGGCTACAAATTTAACCATGTCAAAATTTATTTCAAGGATTTTGCATGAATTATCATCAAATACAACCTTGTGACCCCTGTCACATAATTGACTAATGCTAATCAGGTTGTGTTGAAGCCCTTCCACAAGTAAGACTTTTTCAATGGAGTTTGTGGAAGACTTACCTACTGTTCCAACTCTAATTATTTTACCTTTGTGCTTTCCTCCAAACTTGACCAGACCCCCTGGCTTCATCTCTATCTTGCTAAACTTGGATCGGTCTCCTGTCATATGCCTGGAGCAGCCACTGTCGAGGTACCACTTGTTGTCTTCAGCTGCCAGGCCGACCTACACAGATACATCAAGCAGAGTGATTTGGAACCCAAGATGAGTTGGGTCCAATGACATTGTTCAAATCTCTGATCAAGTGTTTAGGTATCCAGATTTGTTTCAGCATGGTTTTCTCTGGCACCTTCCTTTCTGGTTTATTAAAGTTGAATCCAGCTGAACTGGAGAAGTGAGTTCTATTCCATTCATTAGTCTTCCTATTCCTAGGAAATTTCCTGTAGGCTTGTTGATTAGCATATCTTTGACCATGAAAGTTATTTCTCCAGTAGGTCCTGTTTGGACCCATCTAATTGTTGTAATTCCAGCTCTTATTCTGATTTACTTTCTTGGTCCATCTACCATTTGTGTTCTGGTAAGTGGGCTTAGTGTTATTCTTCATAAAATTCATTCCCATCTTAAATGGTTGTCCAGTACTGATTTTTATGTTTTCTTTAGGACTTTGAATTTCCTTAGAGCTGTTTGAGCTAGATGGTGTGTCCAGCTTTTCTTTTCCCTTCTCTAGGCAGAAGGTGATGGTCTTGAATTGCAAGGGTCTCTTGTTGGTTGGGTCATAGCCTAGACCTTCCTTATTGAAATTGACCCTAGTCCCTAGTATAGCATCTAGGCTAGTCTTTCCTTGGACAAACTTTTCTAAGACTTTCTGTTTGTCTTCCAGCTCCTTTTGAAGGAACTCAAAGTTCTTTAGGAGTTCAACATTTACTTTCTTCACAGCTTCATATTTCTCTGAATTCACTCTAATTTCATTCATGCTTTCTTCAATTTTAGTTTTGAATTCATTGAGCTGTTTTTGACTTTCTTGAGTTTCTTCCTTGAGCTTACCATTTTCTTTCCTTAGTGAGGTCATTTCTTCTAGTTGTTCTTTTAGCTTCTCATTTTCCTCACAGATCAGAGTTTGTTCTTCAACATTTGTGTTAAATTTTCTTTTCAGAACTCTGTGCTCTTTGCTAAGGGAATTAAATTTATCTAGCAAGTCACCATAAGCATCCTCCCAGTCATCAATTGAGAAATTTTCAAAAACGTTTATTACCTCCTCTTCATTGGTTGCCATAAGGCAAATTCCATCTTCATATTCTTCTGAAGAAGCTTCTTCTGGGTCTTCTTCTTCCTCGCTCCATGTGCAGACCATCGCCTGTGGCTTCTTCTTCTTCTGCACCTTTATATTTTTCTTCTGAAGATAGGGACCCTTCTTCTGGAGGTCTGGGCATTTGCCTTTCATATGTCCCTATTTGTTACAATTAAAACAAGTTAGTCTCTTAGGATTTTTATCCCTGTAACTAGTAAATTCAGCATTCTTGTTGAAAGGGTGTGGCTTCTTCTTCCTAAAGGTCTTTCCCTTTTTCTTCAGAAATTTTCTGAACTGTCTAGTGAGTATTGCCTGCTCCTCCTGGTCGAGATTTGACAAACCTTCAAGCTCGGACTCAGACTCGGGGCTACTGCTGCTGCTCCCACTGTTGCTACCCTTGTTGCGGGATGCCCTTAGAGCCACATTCTTACCCTTCCTCTCACTTCCTTCTCCACCTCCTTTGAAATTCATCTCATAGGTCATAAGAGATCCTATGAGTTCATTCACAGTCAAGATAGTCAAATCTTTTGACTCCTCAATCACAATGGCCTTAGTGTGCCATGCCGGGGATAAAGATCTAAGGATTTTCCTGACTATATCTGCCTCAGCAAGATCCTTCCCTAGCCCTTTAAGAGTATTTGTGATTAAAGACAACCTGGCATACATCTCAGTTATATTCTCGTCTGCATTCATCTTAAACATTTCATACTTAGAAGTGTAGAGATTTACCTTCAATGCTTTCACTTGAGCTGTACCTTCATAGATCAATTGCAGCTCATCCCACATTCGCTTGGCAGTTCTGTATGCAGATATACGAGCATATTCCTCTGGATGAATAGCACACTGGATGATGTTCAGCGCCGTCTAGTTGAGTGAAGAGAGCTTGACATGGTCATCTGTCCAAGCATCCTCGTTTGGTGGCAGATCATATGGCCCCACCGTGATTACTCTCCATAGTTTATGACTCTGACCCCTGATGAACACTTCCATCTTGTTCTTCCAAAACAGATAGTTACTACCATCGAAATAAGGAGGGCGACTAATGGATTGACCTTCGGCCATGAAGGTTCTAGGACCACCAGCATTCCCTTGACCGTTCGTCCACATGGCGTAAACCTGCTCTGATACCAATTGTTAACGCAGCAAGAGTGATATAGAAGGGGGGGTGAATAGATCACTCCCAATTTGTAGAAACTTAGGCGGAAAATAATTTCTACTGCTAACGCACCTCCTTAAACCGTACACAGAGAAATGTAAATGAGAATGAAGAACTGATCACATGGAAGAAAAGAGACGAGCAGATGAAGAGCGTAGATAACAATAGCAAACCACAGAGGAGACACTCGATTTTTAGGTGGTTTGATTGCAGTCCGCAATCTACATCCACCCCTCACTCCAACTAGAGTGAGGATTCCACTAGACGATGCTAGATCAATGCAGACTCAGTCTGCGAACAACATGCTGCCACACAGCTTGAACGCCAAGAGAAACAAATCCCTCAACCAAGTTCTGCTACCCACAGAACTTGAAACCTGTTCTAGCTCCCAGCTAGAACACAACCGGAGAATCCTCTCCCTTCCTCCACACACCGGAGGGAAACTGTTAATGACAACCAGTCACTAACACCACCAGAGATCACCGATCTCTCTTCCTCTGCAACACAGAGGGAAACTGGAGTGATACTCCCTTCCTCCACACACCGGAGGGAAAACAATTCAAATCAGAAGGATGAACAAAATGAAACGAAAGCAAAGTAGAAACAAAAACCAATGAAGAAGAAATCGGTTCTGAAAACCCAATACAAATGTAGCTTCAAATGAAGCAATTCATCAATCCACACACACTGCTCTCTCTCTCGAACAAACTCCTCTCGAATCTGGAACTCTCTACTCTTTTTCTTTTCTGGATCGTGCAAACTCTCATCAATGGCTTCTGCTTTCTCTATACACGATCAAGCTTCTACTGAAGGATGAAGCTCTATATTTATAGCAGATATTGGCGTGTGGCTGCCAGGTTCCCGCCCATGCACTTTTGGCCAGATCATTTGAATTTCGATCACATGGCAGCATCCTGACCAGGTTGCCATCCACGTGTCATGCGCCTGTTGTCTTGGATCACGTGCCAGGTGTCAACCTCGATTCACGTGCCCAATCATCAGCCTGAATCACCTGCAGACAGACAGATGGAATGTGTAGACTTAGTTAGTTCAGGCTATTAACATGAATGTATATACTTCAGAACCTTCAACTGATTAAGTGTGTACAACGTGAGAGAATGTACAGACTTAATGAAAGAAGCGCATGTGCGAAGGCAGTGTATAGACTTATGAACAATGCAAATGAATGGCAGTGTATAGACTATGAACAATGCAAACGATCCTTACCGGTGTGTAAACATTACAAAGCTTCTGCCACTGTATAGACTTCACGAAGCCTAACCAATGTACAGACTTGGAACCTGTGTGAGACTCTTAATAAGACGGTGAGCAATGGTCTGACTTGAACCCCAACGGAGATGTATATACTTCGACATGCTTGAGCCAGTGTTCAGACTTTGAACCAATGTGCTGTGAGCACTGTATAGACTTTGCCAGAGTGAGATGATGCATTAGACACTCGGCTGTACAGACTTGGAGATTTCTGAATGAACCGATCGGCTGATGAATCGATGTACAGACTCTGAATGTAAAGGCAGTCTGTATAGACTTGAATCGCTTGAAGCGATGTATAGACTTTGTGAAGCTCAAGCACTGTACAGACTTATGAAGACTTCAGCGTTGTACAGACTTGGTGAGGCTCAAGTGGATGTATAGACTTGATGAACCACAGTGGATGTGTGGACTTGAGCTAATGAAGCCGATGTACAGGCTTGGTAAATCGAAGCCTCTGTACAGACTTTCCTAAGACGCAGTTCAATGTATAGACTTGAACGACTGAGGCCGATGTACAGACTTGCCTAAGACACAGCATGAGACGCTGGCTGAGACGGACGCTATACAGACTTTGAAGAGCAGTTCAATGTATAGACTTGAACGAATGAGGCCGATGTACAGACTTGCCTAAGACGCAGCATGAGACGCTGGCTAAGACGGACGCTATACAGACTTTGAAGAGCAGTTCAAAGTATAGACTTGAACGAATGAGGCCGATGTACAGACTTGCCTAAGACGCAGCATGAGACGCTGGCTAAGACGGACGCTGTACAGACTTTGAAGAGCAGTTCAATGTATAGACTTGAACGAATGAGGCCGATGTACAGACTTGCCTAAGACGCAGCATGAGACGCTGGCTAAGACGGACGCTGTACAGACTTTGAAGACATTGAACATTTGAGCAGCATGCAATGTACACACTTAGTGATGTACAGACTTGGCCAGGAAAGCGTAGGGAAATGTTGAGTGTATGGACTTGGCCAATGCGTAGGAAAAGATATCGAATGTACAGAGTTGATGAATCACAGACCAGTGTATAGACTTAGAGAAATGAAGTCTAGTGTATAGACTTGGAGAACTGTTCAATGTGTTGGGTTGGCGTTGTATAGACTTGGCTTTGAGCACTTGGGCTGAAGGCAATGTGCAGACTAAGCGATGTATAGACTTTGCCCAAGGAACCGAATGTATAGACTTGCTGAAGCTATCTCTGAAGCAATGTTCAGACTTTGCAAACAAGACTCTGGGCGATGTATAGACATACACTATCGGATGTGTAGACTTCATGAGAATGCAGCAGCCAGTGTATAGACATGAAGTTTGACAATCCAATGTATAGAGTTGAAGCTTGGAAGGATGTATAGGGTTGAGCTGAACTGACTTTGGCAATGTGCAGACTTGACTGGTCGGGCAGTGTACAGACTTAGAGTATTAGGATCAATGTGTAGACTTCAGTTAGAAGGAGCCCGACTATCAATGCTCTGATGCGTCGACCCACCCTTGCTGATGAGTCGACCCACTGCTGTTGATATTAACCAAACAGTGTAGATAGATGAAATAATGGAACAGCATATGAACTGAACTCACTTAGGTGATGAACCAGCATGAATCTAGAGATAGGAGGTTGATTTATAGTGTGAGACATCATCAAAACCATAGGGATGCAACAAAACTCCCATCCCACTTGGAAGGACATGAAGGAGCAACTTAGGGTAAAATATATGTCCCCTTCTTACCCGGGTTACCTAGGCCCAAGGAGCACTCCCACTCCCTCAACCCCACCCGTCCAAAACCTCACCCCTAAAACCCAAGTATCTAAGGCCTCCACCTCCTCACCCAACCCCATAAGGTCCCCCACACCCCAACCAAAACCCCCTCCCCTAACCTACACTAGTCAAGCCCCTTTAACCCCCACCTCCACCCCAAACAATCCCAAGGGCAAGAGACCCTTAACGGGCCCGATTCCCTCCATAAGGACCACCACTCATCCAACCTTCACCACTCAAACCCAAGTGGACCCCATGACCACCCCTCCACCTAGGCCCATAATGGCCATCACCCCCCAACCCAAAACCCCTCACCCAACCCACCTCCCGCTTCCTACACCAATCTTTCCCCAACCTAGGCCTCCTCTACTTCCCCTTCCTATCCAAATCCAAGACCACCCTTGCCCACCACTCCAAGTGCACCATGCTCTAGCTATCACCAATTCTCCCGCATTAGACCTACCCAACCCATTAACACTAGGAATTGAAACCCACACACCCATCCACATGGAAATAGATGCTAGTCCCGAACAAAAACCTACCCTAGAGGAAATCCAAGAACCTCCACTTCCACCCACCTCTCCTAGTCCGGATCCTCAAAAGCCACACACCTTCACCATGAATGAAGTCATACTCCAATGGCTCAAACAAGGACCCACCCTTCCTAGCTCACCCCCACCTCTCTCACCATTGGGATATCCATCCCAAATTGCCCCCCTCCACTCCTATCACACCACAATCCAATCCTACTATGAGGTGGAAGGTTGGGATGATCTCCTCAAGGGTTTAGAATGGCAACTAGGGTTGACTTGCTTATTGACCTTAGGAAAGGCCCACCCAAAAAGCCTTAGTCTCATCCACCCATGTGATGGTTCTATCACCTCGGTCTTCACAATTGGTTGCTACACTAGTGACCTCCTTCTCATTCTACCTATGGATGAAAAACCCATCATGATCCACTCCACTTCCATTGAGATCCCAAGTACCTTGATCGACTGGCCCACTAACGACATTGGTCCAATTACCTTGAGGGAGAAGGACCCACCGTGTGAAGACCATGTGGGCATAGAGTCTCTTCTTCTAGGAAACCTAGTCCATGACCCCTTTGATCCCTTCCTTTGAGAGTATGGGTACCCACGTGACCCACCCACATCACCCACCACCCACCCTTTCCTACCCCCACCCACCATGTTGGGCCAAGCCCACCTCATCCATGACCCAGGTTACACCATAGAAATCATGACCTTAGGCAACACCCGCCTAGAGATCAAGAAAGTGCCCCACCCCATATCCACCTACCTAGATCCCTTCGACCCTTTTGAGTGGAAGCTCAAAGGCCACCCCACCATCTCACATGAGGAAGTCATCTTTGGGAAAAGAATTCATATGTCTTGGCACATCACACCGCTTTGCATGATTAGTCCGTCGGGTACATTCATCCACATCACCCACATGTCAAGTAGGAAGCATAAGTGGACCATATTTGGATATAATGGTCCACCCTCTTTCATCATGAGTCATAAGCATGAAAGGAGCATACATGGATGTCCGGGTCCCCCAGCATTTGTCACCACCATGCATACCTATGGATGCCCCGGTCCTCCCAAATCATTCAACATCCTCATAACATCAAAGCATGATAGGTCTATATGTGGTTGTCTTGGACCACCTTTGCATACCATACATTGTCAACTCACATCGCATCATAGTGCATGGCATATGCATTTAAGCAAGTATCAAGCAACAAGCGGTGGGATTCACAAGAAGTGAGCACAAACTCCTAAGCACCACTTTGAGTTCCAAGTTGACAACTTGGTGATGATGGCTTTGGAGTGGCTCTACTTTATGATGCGGGACGAGACCACGGACACGACAAGCTCGTGACTGTCCCTTAACGAGGGAAGCATCGGACGTGCGCGGTTGAGAAACCGGCAAGGAGCTAGGGTGATCGGCTCTCTCGTGTGCCCGGATCGGGTCACGGGACGGTCTCGCACTCTTTCGCAGCAGCGGTAATGAATAGATAAAGTGAGCTAGATATCCCTACACATGCTCTCTAGTAGCGGCATAAACAAATATATATGAAGTAAGCAAAATGCCAAGTAAGGGAGCGAATGCGATACCTCCACGCGCTCGGCGTGGGGACGACGGACCCGGCCGAAACTCGTACTCCTGGGATAAATATTACACAATGATGATAGCAATGAAATATCAGCCACTCCACGCAGGGAGGTAAAGGGCTACACAACTGGGCCCGGGAGGACCGAATTCGGGTTGACGGGCGGCTTCTCGCGTTGATTCGGCAGCACCCGAACACGTGACGGTGGGGCCCACATGCTGTCCGGAGGGGCCGTGTGGGACCCGGTGGCACCACTGTGGTGGGGACACTTATGGAAGCGATCCCCGGGCTGGCGGCATGTTGGGACGGTGACCGGAGGCCGGGCGGCTCCGTTCGGCACCGATCGGAACAATCGGCCACGGGTCGGCCGGTTCTGTTTTCCGGCGCGCGCTCCGGCGAGAACGGCCACTACGATCAGCCCCGATGTCGGATCGACACCAAACTGGCGCCGTTGGAATGCTCTCTTCGAATACTTCAACCTAGGCCTAGAGATCTGGCCTGGATCTGCACGTATCTGGGCTGTAATGAATTTACAACTTCCTATTGTACAGTAGCCGAGCACTCAGATCTGCAGGGCTATTATCTAAGAACTGCCTTTGACCGCTATGAAGACCTTGGATTCAGACTTTGACCTATTCATGAAAGTTTTGGGAAATGAAGCTAGGAAGATAGAAAAATTAGGTTGGACAAGTTTGGATGTGTCTACGAATTTATAGGATTTGTTCACCAATAGTTGGTCGGATCTGGAATCTGGCTGACAACACTGTAGCTGAGGAAGAACACGAATTTTTAAAAATAGATGGAAGGCTGATCAAAAATTAAGAAAATTCGTGGATGTAGGGGATTATGGACAGAACTTCTAGTGAAATTAGAAGGGTCTGGAAAAATCAAAAAGAGGGTCGGAGGTGAGAAACATAGGGCTTCTGTCACTGTAGATAGAGACAAAACAGATCTGGGAATTAAAGATTCACGAAAATGGAAAAATACTAAACGAGGGATTTTGGACCTGAATTTGTTTGTGGATGATGGGGTGGAAGATGGGAAGACACCATAAAAAGTGCAGGCCAAGAAGAGGCCGTGGCTGATAGCAGGAATTTCGAGAAGAGACTGCTGTCTGCCAGGGACAGAACTTCGATGGTGGCTCGTTGGCGGTCCGACGGCGGCACGAACGGCGGCGGCGGTGGCACAGATCACAACCAGAGATTGGGGAAGGGAAATAGATATGATTCCACTCTAGAAAGGGGGTTGGATAGGGAAGAACAGCAGGAGGAGGGGCTGGGGGCGCAATAAGCTTCAAGCATTCAACACAATTTTCTGATTTTTTTCACTAATTTTCACATGAAAAATACACCTTATATATGCTTCCAACCAAATCCAACCTCCACCCTTAGATCTTGGGATGTGAGATGGATGGTCTGGATTGCATGTCACCAATCACAAAAAAAAATAATTAATATATAAGGGGGGGGGCCTATTGACCAAGGGGAGGCAAGGGGGACAATTTGACTTGGTAGGTAGCCTACCATGGAAATTCTTACCCCCTTGTCTACCCATGTGGCATATGACTAGTCTAACCTTCTAGATGTTCACCTAGGATGGTTGACTAGCCCCACAAGGTGACATGGACCAATGGGAGAGGGCTGAGGGCCCCCTTGATGGTCTTACTGACAAATTACATAGAAACCCACACAATCCGTGGGAATGACGCATTGGCTTATAAAGCCGTACAATTGCACATATACTTTCCCAAGGATATAACACAGACTAAAAGGACATAAATGTAAAAGTAAATGTACATGCTCGGCGTCGATTCCCATCAACTCTCCCCGGGTGGGAGGAACTCGACCCCGTCGAGTAGGGGTATGGATGCTCGAGTACTCCGGCGGATCCGTCACCGTGCCAAGTAGCGCGGGTATGCTCCACTCCAAGTGACCGTCACCTGCTCATTCCATATATACTCGATATGCGCAAGCTGCCATGGGCTAGAGGTGGACACTCCAGGTGGGGCACTCTCAAAGGGAAGGAAGCAGCTCGAAGACTCACTAGGAATCACCGCTGAGTCCTTGTAGGTGACTGATCCGGGTATAGATGTAGAACCGATCCCATACTCATTGAATGAGTCCACTCGCCTCTTACTCATAAGAGAACGACAACGAGCTTGCACAAGACACATGCAGATAAATAAACGACACACAAACCATGCAAACAAACCACACAAAACAAACCACACAAGGAAAACACACCGACTCATATATGACCCTAGACTAAGGTGGTGACATCAAGCCCACTAAGTGGCGGCATCTTGGGCGATGGGTGAGTCGCCCAGCTCTCCCCCCAAGGCATAGTACTCATTGGCTAGTGCTTGGTCGGCCTCATAATCGACACACTCAAGCTCAGGAGGTAAGGTATCTCCAACCCCTAGGGCTAGGGTTGCACGGGCGGGGCATTCATTGGCAATGTGGCCAAACCCGTGACAGTGGAAACATTACACTCGCGACCTACTACTCTCTCCGATAAGAGGGGCCTTACCCTTATCCTCCCGACGGGTAGGGGGCGTAGGTAACAAGGGTGGAGGTGTAGGCGCCGTGGGCAACAGTGGGGGAAGTGTCGGGGCCAGGGGACGGGCCATGTGTGCTGGGGGACGGGCAACGGGTGCCGGTGGATGGAGTGGAGGTAGATCCCGTGGTGGGGGAGGTCGAGGTCTAGGAGCGAAGTGCTCCTGACGGGCGGGCTCCTGAGGACGAGCCATGGGTCCCCTCGAGTATGAACCTAAGGAGCCATGGGAATCACTACGGGGAGTAGCGGGACTCCACCGAGGAATAGACTCGAACTCTCCCTCGAATTTCTCCATCTCGAGAGCAACTTGATATGCATCCTCCAACTTGTCCACCTTGCGGCGGAGAAGCTCATACCGTAGGTGCGGGCATAGACCACGCCGAAACCGAGAGACGGTAAGGGAATCCACCTCCGTGGCATCACATCGCAAGTAGTATTCATCAAATTCGGCGATGTAATCAGAGATGGACCGATCTTCTTGGGTGAGGCTTTGCCACCTCTCGATAAGACGCTGGCGGTAGGGAGATATTTCTTCCTAAGCTTCTCCCTCATATCGGTCCATGTATCGATCGGGGGTTCTTGACGATGAAACAATAGGTTCTCTATATTTCTCCAATAGGTTTGGGCTTGGCCTAAAAGTTTCATCCTGGCGTACTTAACTTTTCGTTGGTCCGACATCTTGAACCACTCAAAATATCGGTCCATACCAGCCTCCCAATCAAGATAGACCTTTAGGTCTAAGGACCCGTTAAAGGTGGGAGGGTCGGCCCGAACGGTCTGAATGGCCCGTTCATCCATATCTTGGTCATGGGTACGCCGCGTATGGCAGTGGTCACGACCATGTCCCCGTTGCTCATTATCAGACTCATAGTCATGCACCTCGGGGACTTCGTGCCTCCTAACAGCTACCCCTTGAACCCTTGGAGTCGTGGGTTGGTGATCCGGCTCCGGTTGACCTTGGGTAGGTGGGATGGGTGCATGGGTTGGTCCTTTCTCTAGTGCGGCAACTCTTCCGACCAATCCCTGAACAGACTGGTTCGACCCGGTGGCCCTATCCTCTACGGCCTTCATCCTCTCTTCTAGGCGGGTGCCTAGGCCATTCACCTGAGTACTCAACCCTTCCATCCTATCCACTCGAGTACTTAACTCATCCATGCGCTCACACAACCCATCCATTTTCCCCACAAGAGTTCGGAACAATGTGGCCACTTCATCGGAGCTATAGACTCAGGATTCTGCCATTGGTGGTGGTGGGGGTGAGTATTGAGTACCTCGACGAGTGGGCATGCAAGACACGGAGTAGGAGACACCGACTAAGGCAAATGCACACTACAAGATGATGCACCTAGACGTAACCAAAACTCGGCACGTGGCGGAGTTAATCGATTCGAAGATCACTCGCGCAAGTATCCGGCCTTTCCGATAGGCGTAGCCTAACGTTCGGACAACACCTTTTGATATACCGACTAATGGTATGCAAATGCAACTCTTAAGACCGACTTAGACACTTAGACTTAAATGACACTCTTTTTTTTTGACACCCTAGACTCAACTCGCTCTGATTCCAAATTGATGCGGGACGAGACCACGGACACGACAAGCTCGTGACTGCCCCTTAACGAGGGAAGCGTCAGACGTGCCCGGTTGAGAAACCGACAATGAGCTAGGGTGATAGGCTCTCTCGTGTGCCCAGATCGGGTCACGGTAATGAATAGATAAAGCGAGCTAGATATCCCTACACATGCTCTCTTGCAGCGGCATAAACAAATATATATGAAGTAAGTAAAATGCCAAGTAAGGGAGCGAATGCGATACCTCCACGCGCTCGGCGTTGGGACGACGGACCCGGCCGAAACTCGTAGTCCCGGGATAAATATTACACAATGATGACAGCAATGAAATATCACCCACTCCACGTAGGGAGGTAAAGGGCTACACAACTGGGCCCGGGAGGACCGAATTCGAGTTGACGGGCGGCTTCTCGCGTTGATTCGGCAGCACCCGAACACGTGACGGTGGGGCCCACGTGCTGTCCGGAGGGGCCGTGTGGGACCCGATGGCACCACTGTGGTGGGGACACTTATGGAAGCAATCCCCGGGCTGGCGACACGCTGGGACTGTGACCGGAGGCCGGGCGGCTCCGTTCGGCACCGATCGGAACAATCGGCCACGGGTCTGCCGGTTCTATTTTCCGGCGCACGCTCTGGCGAGAACGGCCACTGCGATCAGCCCCGATGTCGGATCGACACGAAACTAGCGTCGTTGGAAAGCTCTCTTCGAATACTTCAACCTAGGCCTAGAGATCTGGCCTGGATCTTCATGGATCTGGGCGTTAATGAATTTACAACTTCCTGTTGTACAGTAGCTGAGCACTCAGATCTGCAGGGCTATTCTCTAAGAACTGCCTTTGACCGCTATGAAGACCTTGGATTCAGACTTTGACCTCTTCATGAACGTTTTGGGAAATGGAGCTAGGAAGACGGAAAAATTGGTTTTGACAAGTTTGGATGTGTCTACGAATTGATAGGATTTGTACACTAACAGTGGGTCGGATCTGGAATCTGGCTGACAACACTGTAGCTGAGGAAGAACACAAATTTTTAAAAAGAGATGGAAGGCTGATCAAAAACTAAGAACATTCATGGATGTAGGGGATTATAGACAGAACTCCTAGTGAAATTGGAAGGGTCTGGAAAAATCAAAAAGAGGGTCGGAGGTGAGAAACACAGGGCTTCTGTCACTGTAGACAGAGACAAAACAGATCTGGGAATGAAAGATGCACGAAAATGGAAAAATATTAAACGAGGGATTTTGGACCTGAATTGTTTTGTGGATGATGGGGTGGAAGATGGGAGCACACCATAAAAAGTGCAGGCCAAGAAGAGGCCGTGGCTGATAGCAGGAATTTCGAGAAGAGACTGTTGTCTGCCAGGGATAGAACTTCGATGGTGGCTCGTTGGCGGTCCGACGGCGGCACGAACGGCGGCGGCGGCGGCACAGATCACAACCAGAGATTGGGGAAGGGGAATAGATATGATTCCACTCTAGAAAGGGGGTTGGAGAGGGAAGAACAGCAGGAGGAGGGGCTAGGGGCGCAAGAAGCTTCAAGCATTCAACACAATTTTCTCATTTTTTTCACTAATTTTCACATGAAAAATACACCTTATATATGCTTCCAACCAAATCCAACCTCCACCCTTAGATCTTGGGATGTGAGATGGATGGTCTGGATTGCATGCCACCAATCACAAAAAAAAATAATTAATATATAAGGGGGGTGGCCTATTGACCAAGGGGAGGCAAGGGGGACAATTTGACTTGGTAGGTAGCCTACCATGGAAATTCTTACCCCCTTGTCTACCCATGTGGCATATGACTAGTCCAACCTTCTAGATGTCCACCTAGGATGGTTGGCTAGCCTCACAAGGTGACATGGACCAATGGGAGAGGGCTGAGGGCCCCCTTGATGGTCCTACTGACAAATTACATAGAATCCTACACAATCTGTGGGAATGAGGCATTGGCTTATAAAGCCGTACAATTGCGCATATACTTTCCCAAGGATATAACACAAACTAAAAGGACATAAATGCAAAAGTAAATGTACATGCTCGGCGTCGATTCCCATCACTTTGGGGTCACCTCCAATCTGAGGGCACGAGGACTTGGACCTTGCCAAGATCTGAGTGGCTTTGGCAACCCAGCTTATGGGTTGGACTTTCAAATGGGTTTTGGGATTCACCCCACTTCCCATGTGGCGGATCCGGCACCCTCTAAGGGCACCACGGTGGATCCTAGTGAGTGTCTCGAGCTTACACCTACCCTTGTGAGAGACACCCTCGGAGTGCCACCACAAATAGCCTGAGAGCCCGACGTGAGCACACGGCGGCAATACTAGGCAAGCAAGATCCCATCGCCAGCATGAGGGTATGGCCGAGTCACTTTGTCAAGCTGAAGTGCCGTTCCCCGACTATGGTCGCGGGTTGAGTATAGAGATCGTAGATCACCCAGAGCCGCAGTTCGATGTACTACTTCCCTGGTGGACCCATACTCGACGGGGTCGAGTTTTCCCCCCCTCGGGGGTATGATGAGGGCATCCCTTGCCCCTCCACATTTTCTCCGGACTCGGATTGTTCGTCGGCAAGCGCCATTATGTTAGTCATGTATTTTTGAGTCTAGTCATGTAATCTTCACATTTTCTTTGAGTCAATATCATGTAATTTTCCCTTTATTTGAGTCATGTACCTAGGTTAGTGAGTCATTTTCCTAAGTATTGTGTCATTAATTAGGTTGGTTTGTTAGGCTATTGGGCCCAATTCATTGGGCTTGGCCCAAGGGCGCCCCTACCCCTTCGGTTATTTGTCATTGAGTCAAATGTCAGGGACTTTTGTAAAAATGTGGGTTGCCTATATATAGGACCCCATTCCCCTCATTTTGAACTAATGAACCATTACATGAATATTGAAATCCAATTCTAAATCTCACTAGATCTCTCTCTCTCTCTCTCTCTCTCTCTCTCTCTCTCTCTCTCTCTCTCTCTCTCTCTCTCTCTCTCTCTCTTCCCCAACCGCAAAATTCAAAATTTTCTCTCTCCTCCCCATTCACCTCTCATTAAGACCCCTCCCCTTCCCCATACACTCATTTAACTCCCCCCCCCAACCCCAAGGTGGAATCCCCCAATCACTAGGCCACCCTCCAACCCCCAACTACCCTACCCACTTCCCCAAGCACCCTTCCCTCTCCCCCATACAACCCACCACTTCCCTAGGCCATTTGAATTCAAATCTCCCTTCCCTCCACAGCCCTAGGGCACCCCCAAGACCCCTCCCCTTGGTTAGGGTCGCACCCCCTCTCTCTCTCTCATCTCCACCATTCTTCCTTGCTCCTCTCCATCATCTCTCAGCCCTAGTTCGCAGTTGAAGATCTACAGAAGACTAGCAACTTGCAGCAGCGACTCCGACCACATCCCAGCGAGTTTGAAGACACAAGAGCTATCCACGGAAGCGTCTTACTGTCTTCTTTGCAATGGAAGTGGTTTCATCTTCATCCGAGCTGTGTCCTGCCCGGGAGCTCCGTTCTCCCACAACTGCGCAGAGCTGCCCCTGCTGAGTACCAGAACCGGAGTAGAAGCTTCACCACGATGAACCTTGGAAGAATCAGTTCAAGAGCTCTTCTGTAAAGTTCTTTCTCGCCCTGTCTACTTTCAGAATCAAGAAGCAGAACTTCGATCGGCCTTTTTGATCCAGAGTTATCAATTTTCTCCCTCAGCTACGCGGGTCTGCTACCCACAGTCTACACCAACCTGCCATCATTGTTCAGAGTCCCATGGTCTTCTCCGACATTTTTTAGCTTCCCCGTCAGTTTTTCTGCGAATAGGACTCATCCACGGTTCCAACGACTCTGACGGTGCTTGATTCTGAGTTCAAGAACTGTCGGGGCATCCTCTGCAACCTACTATTGGAAACCAGGTGCTGCCAGTCCGAGACTCTACCTCCCTATTCGGGCCTCCACCCAGACCAGCATCGGCAACAGAAGAAATTAAAAAAATTTGGACGACTTCCCTGGCCTCCTACCAAGATTTTCCAGGTTGGTTCGTCCCCGAAAAAATTCTGTAGCAGTTGCAGCAGTCAATTCTTCAGTCCCCTATCAGCACTCACAGAACTGGACAGATTCGGCATCGGCTTCTTCTCTTGTGTTTTCATCGCTTTCTCCCCTCCCCGCTTGGCCGGCTGAAGGCCCCTCCCTGTGTGGAGGTAACTTTTGGTTGTAATACATTAACCCCCATCCCGAGATCCCCCCCCCTTGCATGGGGCCTAGTTCTGTACTCCTTTCAATTTCAGGTTGAAGCGACACCGACGCGGCGTACGGGTGCATACCCTCGCCTCCCCGCTCGCCCCCATCTCCGGCCGGAGTCGGCGTCTTCACGCCGGCTAGGTGAGCTCCTGAACATCTCTCATTGCTGTAATGGACTTGCTTAGCTTAGTATTGCTATAGTTACTCCGTCGGTGGTGAGAGAGTGTCCGATTTTAAATTGCCACCAACTTGAGTAACCACCGCGGGCAAGTTGTGAGAGCTTCCACTCAACCCACACCCTTGGTGTGTTGGCCACCCGTGATTTGGGCTTCCCTTGGCCCATTTGGGGTCCGCAATAAGCTAGCAGACCCTTGGAGAACCAAGGTCCCGCCTCGGACCCTCTCCATCATCACCGAGTCGCCTTCGGGCACTAACGTGCGCCAAGCGAGTAAGTCGTTAGTGTGAGTCCGCTGCCTAACCCGAATGCTTGCATACTTAGGTCCAAGGTCGGTCTCACATCAATTGGTATCATCATCATAAAATCCTAGTTGGTCTCACATCAAGTGTATCAAAACATCTTCATCACATCATCATAGGTCTTAGGTCGGTTTTACATCATTACTTGTTGATTCCAAGAACTTTAGACCTGATGAACAATGTCTTGTGTCTCAAAATGTACCTGTCTGGTGCGTATATTAGCCATAAGAATGGTTGCCCCTGTCTCGGGCGCCATTTAAAGAATTGAAGACTCTCTGCAGAGTCTTCATTTAAATGAAGACTCTTCAGAGGGGCGCTATTTTCCATATTTGAAGAAAGCATTGAAGACTCTTTGCAGGTCTTCATTTAAATGAAGACACTACAGAGGGGCACCAATTCATTTTCCAAAAAAAATATTTATCAACACCACATCAGAAAATTAATGTATATGAAACTAAAATCCAATAATTCTGCATCAGCATGATTCTGAACTCCCAATAATTTTCTCTGTCTACCCATGACCCTGCTTCCTGATTTCGTGAACCTATGACATTATGAACAGTGTTATGAGTCTTAAAATGTACCTGCACAGTGCATATACAGCCAAATGAATTGGCGCCCAAGCCAGGGGCGAATTGTTTAAATGGTGACCCTCCAGAGGGTCTTCAATTGAATGAAGACTCTCTGAGGGGGCACCAATTCCTATAAGCATACTGGAATGGGCGTCCCTCCAGAGGGCGCCAATTCCTGAAAGAGGGGCGATGGCCCCAGACCCTAACTGTGTCACAGAATGGACGCCCCTCCTAGAGGGCGCCAATTCTTGAAAGATTGGCTAACCTATGGGCGCCAATTTAGTGATTGTGGCGATTCCATTCTGATTCCCTGATTAGTCTCGTGACTTATACCGATATAACCCTAGTCCATTTTATTGCATAATATATGTCTTTGAACTCCATTCCATAAAAAATCTACCTTATGTATATCCTACAATGGTCAACCCTTGAAATTCCATATTGGCTATAAATGAGAGTGGATGTCAAAAGAAATACATGAAATGTTGTGCATATAGGGCCCGATCTGGTCCTGGGAGGAGTGCCCGAAAGTACTTGTGCCCATGGGAGTTGAATGATCACGGTGTTTAAGCATTGCACCGAAGTACTTGCTTGCTTGACTTGAGACATTCCACACTTACTCTCTCGTGACACCACTTGCGTGGCCTAGAATGGGCAATACTTGACTTACATGGCCGGAAAAAGGGCAAAGTACTTGTTTGATTGAAATAGCCAATTCCAGTAACACGTACTTGATATTACTTGCTTGAACATGAATTTTACTTGCTTGAACATGAATTCTTGCTTGCTTGGAAAATTGTATCGACATCTATAAGTTCTTGATATCTTGCTCGAAAAATACTTGAAATCATGCGTGTTGAACATGTGTGCTACATGATTAAATCATTTTATGGTTTTGATGATGTCTGCCTCTTTAGTTGGTTTTGATGATGTCTGCCTCTTTAGTCATTAATGAACTATACCTGCATTTGATAATGTTAATATTCATACATTTCAGGTCATCATATTGCCAATTCAACATATCAAGAATGGCTTGCAACGCTTAACCAATTGGCCGCACAGAAATCAAGATAGATCCAAAGGCGCCAAGATCACTCAAGATGCAAAGTGGAAAGGAAGTGCAACAAATCACTCAAGACTCAAGATGCAAGTGCAAAAGATCACTCAAGATACAAAGTGGAAGCTCAGCAAGATAGAAGCTCAACAAGATAAGCCATATGTCAAAGGTGAAAGTCGTTGAGCTAAGCCAAAAGAAATGGAGTGAAGATGTCAAGGTGAAAGCTAAGGAAGAAGAACTCTTGTCATGTGATAAACCATTGGATGGTGAATGACTGGAATGAAGTTGGCACGATGAAAGGAACGCGTCCAAGAAAGGAAGCAAGCTTCTACAAGGTCCGAGCATTCATCCAAGATGATCAAGGTTCAAACACTTGGTTTACATGTTCCAAATCCAAGGTCAATGCACAAAGAAGTATAGCCAAGAGAATCCAAAGCTAAAGACTGCGTTGATACGTTCAAGACTATCAAGGGAGATGCCACGGACATGAATGGGCTGCAAAAGAAGTCAAGCGGCAGAGTTAGATCGGCTAACGGACCAACCCGGGGTGAACCCGGTTCTGCCCAGCTGGCGGTCGACCGCCAGCACAGGGGCGGTCGACCGCCCCAGCCAGAGCCTCACCGTCTACAGGCTTTTTCAGTAGCGGTCGACCGCCAGCCAGTGGCGGTCGACCGAAATTCCCAGGGATCACCCGAATGAAAGTTTTACAGTAGCGGTCGACCGCCAGGAACCTTAGGTCGACCGCCAGCCCCGAGCCAACCATGTTTGACCTCGAAATCAACCTCGTGGCCAGCCCCTTTCCATGGTTTTGTTTAATCAAACCTCACCTAACTTCCCATGATTTGTGGATCTGGTCTGGGGCTTGTTTATAGACCATTCAAAGTCTATAAAACCATTACAAGAGGGTTAGAAACCCTAGTTGATGGAGTTGATGAAGTGAATCAAGGGAGGCCATTTCGAGAGCACTGTAGCACCTCCGTGAACAGTACTTCGGCTGGAGTTCTTCATCCTTCCAAGAGATTCAAGCCTAGATCTGAAGCTATCTCAATCTCCAAGGAAGCAAGAAGCATTCAAGGCTCTCAAAGGTGATCAAAGCTGCATCCATAAACCACTTCATCAACTCAAGAGGATCAAGAGAAGATCAAAGCTACATCCAATATCCTCTCCATCAACTCAAGGTGATTCAAGCTCATATCTCAATCCAGCATCCTCCAAGAAAGAGTAGAAGCAAGTAAGGTTAAGAGGGAAGATCAAAGGAGGCTTCAAAGGGGTGTTCAAAGCAAGAGGAGTTCGAGTTACTGTTCACGTGAACAGTACTCCGTGAAGAACATCTTCATCCAATCCAAGGTATTCAAGCTCATATCAAAGAAATCATCTTCCAAGATTTGTAAAGAAGGAAGCAAGGATCAAGGTAGCATCTATTCATTTCTTCATCCAATCAAAGAGATCAAAGAGAGAAGATCAAGAGAGGAGATTGGAAGAACAGTTACTGTTCACATGAACAGTACTCCGTGAAGAACAATCATCCATTCAAGGGTGATTACAAGAAGATTGATTTGCAAGAAGAAGAGATCACATCTGCTGATCAACAAAGCATATCGATACAAGGGCCAATTCCTTCTTACTCAATCTCTTGTTTTAATCCCTTCACATCTGTTTTACTTTCAATATTGTTAAACATTGAAGTTGTGATTCGTCCCTACCAGGTGGTTTTTAGGAAGGCAATTGGAGGGTGTTCCAATTTGCGGTTGACGTCCCTACCGGTGGTTAGTAGGAAGGCAATCGGGAGTTCTCCGATCTGCGGTGTAGCCGTCCCTGCCGGCTTTGTGTGTAGGAAGACAGAAAGAGGGATTTCTCTATTCTGTGGTTTGGGGCGTGTCCCCGGGTCAAGCTGTGAGTCAGCAAGGAAGCCTCACCGGGTTTTGGTGAGGGGTGGACGTAGGTTGCGGGGTTGCAACTGAACCACCTTAAAAATTCCTGTGTTGTGGGTTGTTTATTATGTGTGATTGATCTATATCTTCTAACCCCATTCGCAGGTTCGTGTGCTTCCACACTTGGTTATATTGCTCACACACATATGCACTTTGAGTGATCAACATAGCATACACACACACACGGTTGTTGCAAGATATTGCATGTTCATCTATGTGTTATGCTTTGTAATTCACTTAAAGAAGTGTGGACGTTTCATAGCTTGTAATTCAAGTCTTTTCATTTGAGCCACTCTACTTAATTTTGATGTGCATTGTGCCTAAGTGATTCATTCACTTTATAAGAGTGGTTTAAGCTTCCGCTAGCTAAGAGTTTTAAATAAGCCAAAGTTTCTGATAGGATCTATTCAACCCCCCCTTCTAGATCCATTTACACCTCACGGGACCCAACAAGTGGTATCAGAGCGAGGCTCTGTCTTTCCCAGATCCAACGATCTGCAGGGAAAGATCCCGGTGTTTATTATTTAGATGGATTCACGTGCTACACTTGCTTCGATGGCTTCTCCACCCATTTATGATGGTTCAGATTTTTCTACATGGGTAGGGAGAATGTTCATCTATGTTAGCTCCATAGATCCACAATTGTGGACTCTTATATATAATGGTCCTCATGAGCTGCCATCAAATTCAATTGATTGGTTAGCCGAACATGAGACCAAACACAATGATAATCATCTTGCATATAACTTAATTACATCTACAGTTGATCTAAGACTAACTCATCTTGTGTCCTCTTGCAGCACAGCCAAGCAAGTATTGGACAAGTTGGTTAAAATCCATGAAGGGAAGGAACAAGAACAAGATTGCTTCATGGCCGACCGTATAGAACAGTCTAGCAATGCATCTTCATCAAAAATAAACTCTGACTCTGAGGAATTCACTTTTGAAGAGCTTATGGAAGCCTATGGTGAGTTGATTACTCAATACAAAAAGGTCAAATCAGAAAATAAAAATTTGAAAAAGGATCTCAAGAAAATCAACCAAAATGAAAGCTTGTTTTGTAAAAAGTGTTCTATTGTTAAAGAGCTTAACAATACTCTCTCAGTTGATCTAGATACGCATAAACAAAGCATTGCATGTCTAAGGGAAGAAAATGAAAATCTTCATGATGAAATCACTAGGTTGGAAGAAATAGTAATGAAACTTCAAAACCAACCTAAGTCAATCTCTAATGATCAAACTATGGCCGATGGGCTAATCTATGATGAGAGATTGATTGAAGAAAATAAAAATTCTGTTTCATGCTCTGCTAACTTTGTATGTGAAAAATGTTCATTCTTGAGAAACATAAATGTTGGTCTTCATGATGATCTTGAGGATCAACAAAATCTGATTGATTCTCTAAAAGAAGAGAATAGAGAATTGTTGGAAAAGAAAATTGAACATGAAAAAGTTGAAAAAGAATTGCTTGAAAAATTGGTTGCACATGATAAAGGCAAATTTGTCATTGAAGATCACTTTGAAACTTTGCATGCTTTAGAACAACAAAATCAAAATCTTAAAGCAGTAAATGCCATGCTCAATGAGCAATTGGCAGCATGCGAAGAGGGCCTTGCTGAATCTAAACAACACATTTCCTCACTTGAAATTGAAATTCAAGGTTTGAATGATTTCCTGTCAATGTTTGCCCAAATCCAAGATTTTGGCTCACCAGAAGCCACCACTTCATGTGGTCACCAAAAAGGGCATACTGCTCGAAGGAAAGGCAAAATTCAGCAGTTTCATCCAAACATGCACCATAACATGTTCAATGCTAAATATCATGTTTTCCACAAAAAGAATGTCCATTGTTATTATTGTGGTAGACATGGTCACACTGTGCATGATTGTTTTATCTTGAGAAATGATGAGCTTAGAGCAGGACAGCAAGTGAAAGAACAAGGAAAGAAAGAAAGACACCACCCTCATACCATGAAAGGTAAGAATCATGCTCGCCCACAAAAGCATAGTCCACATGCACACGCACATGAACATAAAAAGAAAAATCAATCTTTTGTGTGTTGTTTCTATTGTGGGAAAAATGGGCATGAGATATATGATTGCCTCACAATGAGGGAGGATGATGTGATTGCCCTGAAAAAGATGGGCCAAGATGTTAAACATGTTACTAACTCACAAGGACCCAAGCAAGCTTGGGTACCTAAAAATTCCAAATAAGAATTTTGGGTGCAGGATGCCTTGGAGCTGAACAAATGAATAGTCAGGTAAATAAAAGCTCAAGGCACAGATATGTACATAAACCTTTTAATTTCAATCATCTTGCATGTTTAGTCCTAACATGTAGATAGTGCATCATAAGTCTGCCAAATGTCATTAAATTCTGCAAAATGAATTGCACTTTGAAATGCAAAACCCCCATGGTGTGAGATGAACTTTTGAGCTAGATAATTTGCTCACACCATACTTAATTTCAGCTATTTAACTCATGAAAAACTTGTTATGCTGATGAAGTTGATGTGATGATGAGTTGTTTGCTACCTGATATCAGCCACTTGCAATTCTTGGACTTTGGTTTTGATGATGCGTACCATGGCTGCATTTGCAACTCGTTATTCATGTTAGCATTGTTCAAAGGGGGAGTCTAGCGATTGGCATCATCATCAAGTTACATTCAGTTCAAAATCAATTGTGAATGATTTGTGTTTGCATCATCGTGTGATCTCATGTACTTCTATACAAATCATGTTTAGGAAAACATAAAGAATGTGCAATCATCATGCAACATCTTCATTGCATTATGCACTCAAATAAGTCTTAGGATGCATAGTTCATTGTCAACCCTTGCATGTATTTAGGGGGAGTCAACATCAACCTAGCTTGAATCACTTTACATCATATCATTCATGCATGACCATGGTATATCAAATGTTGATGTATGGAAGGGCAGGTTATGCTTGCCTTGAAGCACTCAATATGCGTGAGGTTTCACCTCCGCCAAGTACCATGCGTCACTGTCGCATATAGGCCATATAGCTAGGGGGAGTTATCTTCTTACAGCATTCATGCATATTCTTCATCTTCATTCTATTGACATCATGGCATAGAATGCATCTTCTCAGGGGGAGCTTGTTCATAATGAAAATCCAGTCAAAATTCTGCCGGTCGACCTTATTCCTTTGACAGGTCGACCCCACAGCTCTATCCACCTGATAACTTTATCTCTTGCATTCCAGTCTGAGCTCAGTGCATAACCTCAGGGGGAGTGTTCGCCATTAATTCTCAAGTTTCCACTCATATGTAACACTCTCTTTCTATATCAAACCATTGCATCATATTGCTTAATCCTTTTGTGGTTCAACTTGGATTCAAAGTGCCTTGAACTTCTTGGAGGATTCCCTATCTTTTATTGAGGTAGTTTATCAGAGTAAATCTTCAAGAAGAGTTTTCTTTTATAGAGTCTTGTGATTGCCTTGAACATGAATGATTTTGGTTTAACATTAATGATTTTTGAGTCTTGAAGTTTAATGGTCTTGAAAATGTTTGTGGTCGGGCTTAATAGACTTAAACTAGTTACTCATGTTTTGATTTGTTATGCCGTCTCGAATCTGAAAGATTTTTTTTAAGGGCATCCTTGATTGAGAAACTTCAGCTAAGTATTGTTTTTAAACATTTGTTGAATCTGTATATTTCAAAAAGTGGCTATACTTAAAGTAAGCTCAAGGCAGAGCAATGGCACTGTTGCTGAGAAATATATCTCCTCATCAAAGAAAATTAGATTCGATATGTCATGAGGTGACTATGCTATCTCTGTTCTAAGTGAAGCAAAATCGTGAGCTACACTGAGTAATTGGGGGTGCTTGCGTCTGGTAAACGTGCACACTCACGTCAAAAGGTGATTGCTACACTTGACTGCTCGTAAAATGATGACAATCATCTTTCAAATGATTTCAAAAAGAAAAATCTGAATGTGTAGCACTCATGAATCAAATCTAAGTCATCTAAGTGTTTAGCCTCAATACTTATTGTGGTCGCTCTCAAGGGAACCAATGAAACTGAATGAGTAAGATAAGAGAAGGTTAATCTGATTTTGACATGAATTTCTGGTTCACTACTATTAAACTTGCCTGCAAATGTCTTCATGTGATTCTACTGAGTCGGCCCGAACTCATTAGCATTAAACCAATCTGAACGTCAGAGCTAGTTCATTTGGGTTCTATAACTGAAAATTCTGAAAAATCCATAACTCTGATTTATGAACTCGGTTTCAGATTAAAGAACCTCCATTCGTTCTTGAGAAGTCATATCTTGTTGCTCCTTATTGTTTGCCTTCATCTGTCACATCTACATAAATCATTCAGGCTGCCATGATTACATCACCATACTTCACAAGTGCTATAATCCAACAAGTGGTATCATCTTGATGCACTTTTCAAGTGGCATCCAAAATCATTTGTGTCCTCTGTCCAGTGATATCACATTGCTTTCTCATTCATTGGCATGTGGCATAAGTTCTAGCATCATTGGCATCATGTTTTCATGCATTAGGGTGGCATGCATGTCTTGACTTCATACAATTGTCGCTTGCATCAAAATTTGATCATTTCCATGCATTGCATAGAAAATCCAAACAAAATCTGAATATTGGAAAACCACTAAAAATTTGCAAATTTTGAAATCAAAAACTTGATCTTTGGCTACATTGTCTTTGCCAAGCCACGGAACACCACCATGTTCGATACATCTATATCATTCATTGGTATCAGTCCTATAACTGGCTTTCCACAATTGGTTGTTCTCTTTGGTTATTTTGTCAATCATAATAAGTGTACAACCATTGGCATGTATTTCCACATCATCTTCTGAAATGTTGCCTGCAATGCAATGTTTCTCCACATTATGGTTGCTTGTAATGATGTCACAAGGAGATACACAGAATCATGTAAGTCATTTTGTGTGCGCCATCAATGTGAGTCCCTCGTTCTCTTGTCTGGATCTTTTGATGTTGTCAAAGGGGGAGAAGTGTTAATGTGAGTCATTAATCAAAGAATGTGGTAAGATTATGTGAGTCATTAATCAGAATGCACTCTGTGTGTCAAAGGGGGTGAGAACCATGTGAGTGACTCATACTTGTCATGTGCATTTTGTTTTGACTCATAGTTCAGAATGACTCATAGTTGCCATCATCAAAAAGGGGGAGAATGTTGAACATGTGTGCTACATGATTAAATCATTTTATGGTTTTGATGATGTCTGCCTCTTTAGTTGGTTTTGATGATGTCTGCCTCTTTAGTCATTAATGAACTATACCTGCATTTGATAATGTTAATATTCATACATTTCAGGTCATCATATTGCCAATTCAACATATCAAGAATGGCTTGCAACGCTTAACCAATTGGTCGCACAGAAATCAAGATAGATCCAAAGGCGCCAAGATCACTCAAGATGCAAAGTGGAAAGGAAGTGCAACAAATCACTCAAGACTCAAGATGCAAGTGCAAAAGATCACTCAAGATACAAAGTGGAAGCTCAGCAAGATAGAAGCTCAACAAGATAAGCCATATGTCAAAGGTGAAAGTCGTTGAGCTAAGCCAAAAGAAATGGAGTGAAGATGTCAAGGTGAAAGCTAAGGAAGAAGAACTCTTGTCATGTGATAAACCATTGGATGGTGAATGACTGGAATGAAGTTGGCACGATGAAAGGAACGCGTCCAAGAAAGGAAGCAAGCTTCTACAAGGTCCGAGCATTCATCCAAGATGATCAAGGTTCAAACACTTGGTTTACATGTTCCAAATCCAAGGTCAATGCACAAAGAAGTATAGTCAAGAGAATCCAAAGCTAAAGACTGCGTTGATACGTTCAAGACTATCAAGGGAGATGCCACGGACATGAATGGGCTGCAAAAGAAGTCAAGCGGCGGAGTTAGATCGGCTAACGGACCAACCCGGGGTGAACCCGGTTCTGCCCAGCTGGCAGTCGACCGCCAGCACAGGGGCGGTCGACCGCCCCAGCCAGAGCCTCACCGTCTACAGGCTTTTTCAGTAGCGGTCGACCGCCAGCCAGTGGCGGTCGACCGAAATTCCCAGGGATCACCCGAATGAAAGTTTTACAGTAGCGGTCGACCGCCAGGAACCTTAGGTCGACCGCCAGCCCCGAGCCAACCATGTTTGACCTCGAAATCAACCTCGTGGCCAGCCCCTTTCCATGGTTTTGTTTAATCAAACCTCACCTAACTTCCCATGATTTGTGGATCTGGTCTGGGGCTTGTTTATAGACCATTCAAAGTCTATAAAACCATTACAAGAGGGTTAGAAACCCTAGTTGATGGAGTTGATGAAGTGAATCAAGGGAGGCCATTTCGAGAGCACTGTAGCACCTCCGTGAACAGTACTTCGGCTGGAGTTCTTCATCCTTCCAAGAGATTCAAGCCTAGATCTGAAGCTATCTCAATCTCCAAGGAAGCAAGAAGCATTCAAGGCTCTCAAAGGTGATCAAAGCTGCATCCATAAACCGCTTCATCAACTCAAGAGGATCAAGAGAAGATCAAAGCTACATCCAATATCCTCTCCATCAACTCAAGGTGATTCAAGCTCATATCTCAATCCAGCATCCTCCAAGAAAGAGTAGAAGCAAGTAAGGTTAAGAGGGAAGATCAAAGGAGGCTTCAAAGGGGTGTTCAAAGCAAGAGGAGTTCGAGTTACTGTTTACGTGAACAGTACTCCGTGAAGAACATCTTCATCCAATCCAAGGTATTCAAGCTCATATCAAAGAAATCATCTTCCAAGATTTGTAAAGAAGGAAGCAAGGATCAAGGTAGCATCTATTCATTTCTTCATCCAATCAAAGAGATCAAAGAGAGAAGATCAAGAGAGGAGATTGGAAGAACAGTTACTGTTCACATGAACAGTACTCCGTGAAGAACAATCATCCATTCAAGGGTGATTACAAGAAGATTGATTTGCAAGAAGAAGAGATCACAGCTGCTGATCAACAAAGCATATCGATACAAGGGCCAATTCCTTCTTACTCAATCTCTTGTTTTAATTCCTTCACATCTGTTTTACTTTCAATATTGTTAAACATTGAAGTTGTGATTCGTCCCTACCAGGTGGTTAGTAGGAAGGCAATTGGAGGGTGTTCCAATTTGCGGTTGACGTCCCTACCGGTGGTTAGTAGGAAGGCAATCGGGAGTTCTCCGATCTGCGGTGTAGCCGTCCCTGCCGGCTTTGTGTGTAGGAAGACAGAAAGAGGGATTTCTCTATTCTGTGGTTTGGGGCGTGTCCCCGGGTCAAGCTGTGAGTCAGCAAGGAAGCCTCACCGGATTTTGGCGAGGGGTGGACGTAGGTTGCGGGGTTGCAACTGAACCACCTTAAAAATCCCTGTGTTGTGGGTTGTTTATTGTGTGTGATTGATCTATATCTTCTAACCCCATTCGCAGGTTCGTGTGCTTCCACACTTGGTTATATTGCTTACATACATATGCACTTTGAGTGATCAACATAGCATACACACACACACACGGTTGTTGCAAGCTATTGCATGTTCATCTATGTGTTATGCTTTGTAATTCACTTAAAGAAGTGTGGACGTTTCATAGCTTGTAATTCAAGTCTTTTCATTTGAGCCACTCTACTTAATTTTGATGTGCATTGTGCCTAAGTGATTCATTCACTTTATAAGAGTGGTTTAAGCTTCCGCTAGCTAAGAGTTTTAAATAAGCCAAAGTTTCTGATAGGATCTATTCAACCCCCCCTTCTAGATCCATTTACACCTCACGGGACCCAACAATGCGATACTCTCTCTATACAATTCTTGATCTCTTACTCGTTCATCATGCATAGATACACCTGTATACCTGATTTTTCTTACTTGATCATCATGCATAGCTATACCTGCATTACACGCAACATATAAACTACTTAAAGATTGCTCGAACTTGAGATGTAATTTTTGCTGAGCGATTCGCTCATCCAGTTCATTCTAACATTTTCAGGTAACTTGGATAGCGACAACCATACGAACGGGAATGAAACCGAGTGAAGAGTGCTAGAGTCACTGATCGCCTACTATTAGCTAGCCGCGTCTTTGCTTATCTAGAGTCATTTATCTAGTACTTCTAGTTATGTCTGTTATGTCGGTCTAGTTAATTGAAAACTTGTTAAGGCTTGTAGCCTAGCAGTTGGATTTGAGTAATGAATGTCATGGATTAGAATTATCACCATTTGGTTGTTTGACGATTGTCATCTTGGACTATTGGTATCATTTTAATCTTAGTAATTATTTTATCTTGTGCGCACTGTATCTTTTGTCATATATATATATATATATATATATATATATATATATATATATATATATATAGCTCTGATTGATTGGTTCTATATAAGCCCGTCGTGACCCCAGGTATCTTCCGCTCTCGCAGCGTGACAGTGCCACCTAACAGTCACAGATGGGCCGTCCTACTCCCTCAGCGGTCCCTGGTAGGACCGTTTCTTGTTCGCCACGGTGAACGACATTCACCCCTTCCCCCATCTCTGGAAATGGCCCAAAGGGCCCTCACATTTGGTTCTAGGGGTTGGTGTGACCCCTCTCCCTCCCTCTAGCCCTCATGCATCCATTGAAATTCAAAATTGAGGGATTTCTTGTGTCCACGGCCTACCTCAGACGACGGGGTTGTCCTGGCCGTTTCCTTGGTCGACGCCGCTTCCTCATATATATATATATATATATATATATAGCTTTGATTGATTGGTTCTATATAAGCCCGTCGCGACCCCGGGTATCTTTCGCTCTCGCGGCGTGACAGTGCCACCTAACAGTCACAGATGGGCCGTCCTACTCCCTCAGCGGTCCCTGGTAGGACCGTTTCTTGTTCGCCACGGTGAATGACATTCACCCCTCCCCCCATCTCTGGAAATGGCCCAAAGGGCCCTCACATTTGGTTCTAGGGGTTGGTGTGACCCCTCTCCCTCCATCTAGCCCTCATGCATCCATTGAAATTCAAAATTGAGGGATTTCTTGGGTCCACGGCCTACCTCGGACGACGGGGTTGTCCCGGCCGTTTCCTTGGTCGACGTCGCTTCCTCCTCGCCCTCTTGTGGCATTGACGCTTCCTCGTGCGCTCCGGCGGCTGTAGGAGGTCCTTCTCCTTCGGTTGTGGCCGGTGGCGGCACCTCCTCCTCCGGCGGGTTCGCCGGCGGCGTACGGGTCTCCTCTCCAGCCATTCGGCGTGTGAATCTCTTCAATACTCGCTTCTTGAGTCTCATCTAGGGGTGCTCCCGGGTGAAGGGCAGGAGGAGTGAGCTAGGGGGACGGAAAGATCGGTGGAAGGCTCTCATTGGGGAAGATGGGGGAGGGCGCCGGTTGGTGTTTGTGTGAAGTGGGGAAGGTGAGAGAGACGAAGGGGCGGTTTCTTTTTTTTTGAAACTGATGGTCATGTAGCGGCCTATCGATCGGCTGTTTGTATATTATAAACGGTTGCGTCTTTACCGTCTTTGTGAGTTCAGGCGGACGATCATGTGACTATTTAGTTTTATTGTGCGATCTTTCCTATGACCGTTCTTAAGGTTTAAGCAGTCATGCTCAGACCGCTTTATTTGGAAGGCCATATTTTGTTATGATTAATTCATGCTTATGCACTCTGTTAATTTTTATGCATGATTGATATCTTGGATGTCTGACTAATGTTGAAATGCATAATCTTTTATGTTACCATGCTACATCTCATGCTCTCAATTCGGTAGGTAAGTCAGCTAAGTATTCCGTATCCCTTATCCCTTAATGCATTACTATATGGTATTTATGCTATATTATCTCGAGAACCGGCTGGTCATCTATGTGTTCTGGGATCTAATGTTCCCCTTTACCAAAAATGATGATGATCTAGGTGCACATGTTTAATCGTTGGTTCGGCCTTTAGGTTGGTGGAATTAGGGGACGATGGTTCTATTTTGCATGCCGTAGTTGCAGATAGTATCCTGACCCTGATTTATCCGGTCTAGCAATATTATTCTTAAGTATTTTCTATTTTATCTTTTCTTTGCATTCGTTTTAATGATTTCTTTTATTTTAGCCCAGCATGCATCATGCGCATATTTGAGCATTCATGTCCCCTAATCTATCTGAAAATATCTCATTGGTGATAGATAATCGTGTGTCCATGGTTTTGAGTAAGAAATGATATTCCACTCAGAATTGGAAGGTCTTTTCTGGTCTGTTTGCTTGGTTTGATTGACTGGGAGTCCCTGTCTGGAGTTTAGTCTGCTTTCTTTAATTTTTTGTTACTGCTTAT
The DNA here is from genome assembly GCA_022559845.1 of Amorphophallus konjac. Classification (NCBI taxonomy): domain Eukaryota; kingdom Viridiplantae; phylum Streptophyta; class Magnoliopsida; order Alismatales; family Araceae; genus Amorphophallus; species Amorphophallus konjac. The sequence continues at coordinate 33,097,811 of CM040125.1, forward strand.
TTCGATCCCCTCATTGGCCCGTGGATTGTGTCCCCCCGATGAGGTTGGTCGTGTTTTCTTTTCATCTATTTTTAGTTAGTTCCTCCAGATCGGTGTCATTTTGGTCCGATCGTTCCGTGTGACTAGCTCAGAGTTTTCTGGAAGATTTCGATCGCTCGTAGGTAAAGAACGGGTGTCGTTTACCTTAACGCCCGCTTTTCAGTCCGCTCCGCTACATTTCCGCTTCATCTCCAAGTTTCCATTTCGCCTTTACTTCACCTCCGCTCACTCCCCTGCAAAGAGGGCGTTAAGGAGGGGCATCTGTTGACACCCATTTTATACCATTGAGTTGGGTTCTTTTCTTACTTTTATTTATGATGTCCTGAGTTTTCCATCACTTATTGGGGCATTTTCAGATGGTTTTTTGAGCCTATTTTATGGCATTTTCTCCCTGGTTGGGCTTGCTCCCGTGATTTCTCGAGTTTGGACTTAGTGGAATTTTGCTTGACTAGGTCTTTGGTTGAGTATGCATACTTGCCTCTTATTTGTTCTTTTCAAACGACCACCTTGATAACGGTCCCACGATAGACTATTTCTGGAATGAGGCGGTCTATTGATGACCATTTGTTTGAACCTGCGTCGACCTGGCTCTTCCTTGCGTCGACCTGATCCATCCCTGCATCGACCTGTCTTTTTCTGCGTCGACCTGTTGTTTTTATAATGGTCTCACGCTAGACCGTTCTATAGAGGTGGCGGTCTATTGGAAGACCATTTTTTGTGTTTGACTCAGTCATTGAGGACAAATGAGCATATTTATCTTATTTTTATTCTTTTCAATGGCCAGGAGGATAGAGGTCAAACGATAGACCGCTAAGTGTCTCTGGCGGTCTATCGTTGACCGTTTTTATCAGCCGAGATTCCTACGTCGACGGGTGGTTTTTCTCTCTATCCATGATCAAACCTGTTGCTTCATCCATGGATTTCTCTACGGATTCTCAGCCAAATAGGGCACCGTTTGATCCTGATAAAAGCTGGGAGTATTATCTCCATTTTATTCAAAATAATCCAGGCCTGATTCCCGCCCAAAAGCCCTCAACTCGAGCTAGGGTTTCAAGGGTCTATAAATAGAACCCTTGGTTCATGGCCGCGAGAAGGGGGGGATTTTGGAGTTCGCGTCAAAGTGCTGCCGCATTCCGGAGAAAGGCTTTCTACGTCCTCTAAGCCTTCGATCCAGGGAGTAGTCCATTCTCGTCGCGTCTTTGAGTCATAGCTTAAGTCATTCTTTGGTCACATTTTTAGTCATTTCATCTCCATTCCTCTTTGTTATCGTCACGATTTTCACTGGCATTTTAGCATCTTTATATCCTCCTACTATTTTCCTCACCCCATAGGGGTTAAAAACCCAAAACCCCCAGGTATTCACCCTTCTAGTTATGTGCTTCATTTATAGTTCATGCTTATAGATATTGCACTTCCATAAACTAATTTGGGTCACCTTCTTTTGTCATTTGTGTTGCCTTGCAGGTCAGCAGGTGTTTCAACGCGAAGCCCATCCCTCCTGGCCGGTCGGAGGGGGTAGAGGATTGAGTTCCCTCGGCTCGGGTCCTGGAAGCTCTTGCGGTCTACTTCCGACTGTCTATTGGAAGAAGCGGCCCTCCGCAGACTGTCTCCCCACTGTTTGCGGCCGATCAAAGACCGTCCAAGTCTTGTGCCCGTGTCTTCTTCCCGTGTTCTGCTTCAATGCTGGTAGCGGTCTATCATCCGGCCGTCTTCACTGTTCAGCGGTCGTCGCTAGACCGTCTTCGTCCTGCACCAACGCTGTCCCAGTTTGGCGAGTGTCTTCATCCATCTCCCTTTTCCAAGGTACGTGGTGCACCCTCTCTTGCACTATTTACCTTGGTGGCAATCACGATCTGGTAGTGTGCGTGGGTGATTGATTTCATTGCATTAGTCATGTCCTTCCATGTTCCATTTGATGCCACATTAGTTATATTCATTCACACCCACACACCCTCACTTTGGGAAGATTAGGAAATAATCTATATCTACTTACCTCAGCTCTCTCTTTTCTTTCACCCTCTTCTCTCTCTTCACACTTCGGAGCAAGGCTTCGTCGCTAGCAGAGCGTCGCCCTTTTCATCAGCCATGGGCCTGCATATATATAGGGGACGCAGGGGGTGCTGTACGGAGGGGAAACGACCTCCTCTCTTCTTCTTATTTTTTTTTGTTTTATAGATGCCGCTGCCATTGACCCTTGTTGTGGCTGCTGCGCCTGTTCGTAGGGAGCATGTGAGGAGTGGGAGAGCGCAACGTGGAGCCTCAATGCGTGCGGGTTGGCCGCGTGCCCACCTCTAGCGTTGGCAGTCATAGGAGGGCCGCTAGGAGCCATCCGGAGGCATGCCATGTGCTGTTCAGCCATTGTTGCGTGTTCGCTGCACGTTCGTGGTGGAGCAGGTGAGGGACTGGGTCATCGGCTGAGTAGGGAGAGGGGCGAGCGGCTGCCTAACCAACGTAGTGGTCGAACAGCGAGCAATAAATGCCCTGTAGGAAGGAGAAGCCATGTGGAGATGGGGGAGAGGAGGATATGGCCCTGGCGGGAAAGAAGAAGGAACACGGTACACTGTAGAGGTTATCGCGAGGAGAGGGTGTGACCGAGGATGAACAGTGTCGTGATTTTCTTTCTATTTTCATTTTTTAAAAAAATCCCTCTCCTTTTTCCTTTGACCTCCACTCTTCTCTATTTTGCGCAAATATCCCCCATGCGCCCTTCCTCCTTTGTGTTGGGCTTGGCCCATTCGTCCACTTTAGGCCCACTTCATATATATATATATATATATATATATATATATATATATATATATATATATATATATATATATTCATTTTTATTTAGGCCTCTCCATGTTTGGACCCTCTCGTCATTCATTTTTTCCCCTTTCTTTCTCTCTTTTTTTTATCGTCAACAGGCTTATACAGCCTACTTTCCTGCTGCCCTTTGGCCTACCCGGCTTGCTTCCCTACTGCTATCATTTGGTGTAATGTCCCAGGTTTTTCGGATCATTTATCAGGTCAGGATCCATGGGTTTTGGATCGTTTTCGTGGGTCCCGGATTGAGTTTTGCTGTTTATGCGTGTTTTGTCTTTCGGACCTTCGGAACACCATGTAGGGTGAACCGTTGCGTTCTCCGACTCCGAGACATTACCGCTGCATTATGCTTTTTCCGAGGATCTTGGAGAGTATTTTTCCCTATTTTTAGTAATTTCTGGAATTTCTAAATTTTCTATATATAAAACCTCTTTTCTCTCTCTCCCCATCTCTCATTTCTCTCCCTCACCCTCTCTCTTCTCTCACGATGTCTCCTCTCCCCCTCTCACTCCGGGCGGTCGACGGAAGCAGCAAGGGAGGGGTGGCAATGCTCGTGGGGCATGGAGCGACGGACATGGGATGAGGATCACGATGGTGGAGGCAGTTTGTGGGATCGTGAGCCGACGAGGGTTTAAACGGCATTTTCCTGGCGGATCGGCATCCTCGGTGCGTGAAATCTTTGGTAGAGGTAGGGAGATAGATCCTTAACCCCTGTACTTCAATTCCTGCGAGTTTAGTAGCCCGAGGCGAGCCGAGTGGGTTTATATTCTTGCCAGGGTTAAAATGCATGATTTTTGGGTGTGAGCTGGATTTAGTGTTTTGATCGCATTTTTGGGGTTTAAATGGGTCCTCTCGGTGCTAGAGAGGTTGGAGAATGATTTTCCCTTGTTTTCCCCTTCACATGGGTGTGAACGGGGCGTGGAATGGGTTTTTCTGTGATTTTTACCATTTTCGTGTGCAGACTCAGAACGCGACCATCACGGTGGTCACGTTCTTCGAAGGCGCCGTATCAGGGGGTCGCGTTCATCGAAGAAGATGAACAGTAAGGCGGTTATGAATTCACCCCAGCTGGGTGGCACATTCTCTTATGAACACAAACCAGGAGGGTGGCACGTTCTGAATGAGCCCCAGGAGGGTGGCACGTTCTGTTATGAACGCACACCAGGAGGGTGGCACGTTCTGAACGTGCACCAGGAGGGTGGCTCGTTCTGAACGTGCACCTCGAGAGTTGCGCGTTCATGTGGGCGACCAGTCGGGCAGGCCAGGGCATGTGGACTATGACTTATCGTGTTCCCCTTGGCCTGTGTGTGTCCCGGACATCCCGGGGGGTACCGTGACTATGTTTTTGGGTGTCCGGAGGTACCGTGTTACCTCGATTAGCATGCCCATGTGCTTTGAGGGTCTAGGTGACCCTGTGTGTGTTCCGGGCTTCCGTGTATTCACTAGATTGAGTCGCCATGAGTTGACATGAGTGTGGAGGGCTTCTCCCGCACGTCATTGGCTTTTTGAAAAGTGTTTTCCGTGTGGGCCTTGAGTTAGGCCCTTGGACTGTGAGTCCAGTCACCCAGCCTGGGGTTGGAGGTCTCTTGAGTTCCCTTTATGAGAGAATGGTCTCGGTAGTTGTAAACTACCTCGTGAGTCTTTATGCCGAGGTTTTGGACCTAGGGATTAGGCTAGATTAATGGCGTTGTGTTGTTATGTACGACGGTCTCGACCCCGAGTCTTGTGACTCAAGGAACGTTAGATTTAGTAGGTCTAGTGGGTTGTCCATACTCTGGTAGCGTCGTGCCACCTATTACTCCGTGTTACTCATGATGGGTGCGTGCGTGACTTTCCATGTTCACATTTAGTGACCTCCCACTGGTCATACCCTTCTTACGGCACGCATGTGTTGACCCACCCGGGAGTGGTAGAGCGGCTTACCCGAGAGAGACGGTTTTTAGGCTGGTTACCACAGGGCCTCCACGCGCAGCCTGAGTCTGGGCTTCGAGGGAAGAACCAGCTAGAGGATCTGATCTAGGGTGCATGGTCTGTGTGTGCACACTTAGTTGGGGGCTGTCAGACCCGCACTGACGAGTGCGACCCCAGCTAGTCCTTGTCTGTGGTACTGGTTACTGTGTGTCTCAATCTCTGCCTAGGGCATCGCAGCGAGACACCTGAGGTGTGATTTAAGACGTTAGTGGACGCATCCGGCTTTGCTTCTGGTGGGCAGTGCTCCCGTCACGCGACGTGAGTTTCTGCTTCCTGTCTGCGAGACGTGGTTTTATGTGTAATTTCTGGGTGTGTTCATGAGATAGAGGTCTAGGGTTCCGATGAGCGTCACCGAGGGTTCTCCTTAGACTGTGTTAGGTCCACGACAGTGTTGTCGTGATGTCTCTTCTGGTGGCGTAGCCAGAGATTTCCCCGTTAGTTTAATGCTCCCCCGATTGTGAGATCGGCGTAAGTTTTCAGTACATTAGGAGTAGCTTTAGTGCTGAGTTTTTACCGGCCACCGAGTTTGTTGTTACTGCTGCAGTTACTGCTTTTCGCTACCGCTGTTGTTTACGATTGGGGTTTCGCGGGACCCCTACTGAGCCAGTGACAGGAGGCTCACCCCTGCATTTCAGGTGCGGCAATTCTTCCCCGAGGTTCGAGGGTGCTGTGCTATGGTTCTTAGTTGCTAGCTCACCGGGCCGAGTGTTTACTCGGTGTTGGGTACATTCTTCTGCCTTAGACTGTACTTCTGTTAGACTGGACTCTATTGTAGTTAGATTATTTATTTTTGTTAATTGTTGAATTATCCTACTTTATTTCCTATTTCTTTGTACCTCCACACTCCTTTTAGCCCTTCCGAGCCCTCCCGGCTCATGGGCGGCGGGCCAGGATTCGAATGGTATTGGGTTCTTCTCGGTATCCGGATCTTGGGTCGTTACATTTGGCTTACCCGACCTGCTTCCTCGATGTGGTTTTCGTAGCCTGCTTCCGAATGTCTTTCAGCCTCACGGCCTACCTCCCTAATATCCTTTGGCTTCAATAGCCCACTTCCTCCACTATCAACTTTTACAGCCCGCTTCCCTGATCTTGACTTTTATAGCATGCTTCCTTGATGTTGGCTTACACAACCTGCCTGCCCAGCCTAACTCCCCTAATTCTGGCTTACAAGCCCGCTCTCCTGATATCAACACAGAAACCCTTCCTCCCTTGCTTAGGCTTTGATTTATACATACATAATATACATACATAACGATGATACGTGCATATGCAAAAAAAAAGAGAAAGAAATAAAAAACATCTTGCATACTCCTGGTTTTGAATGCCTGATTGCCTTGCTTGTTTGGTTGCTTATAATATGAATTAATACACTTCCTTTGAATTTTCTAGGACCTTGATTCCTTGCTACATAATAGTGCCCCGATTCTGGATGCATGTGCGTCGCGGCATATGCTAAAGGGGAACCCAATTATGGTGGGTGCACGCGTCAACGGGAAGAGTCATGGCTAAACTATTAAGCCCAACTCACAAGATACACCCGAGATAATACTTCCAGACTTCGCACATAATGTGGTCAATGGTATTCAACCATAGGGATTGAGGACCTTCTTCCTAGAACTCTATGGATACTTGAATTCTTGCACTCACGTGAAAGGTAATCGTGAGAAAAAAGTTGTCTGCCCCCTTTCAAAAAAAAATTTAAAAAAATAAAAAGAAAAGAATGATGCATAAGTCGAGTGTGGATCTAAGTATCTGGAAATCTCCACTAAAATAAATTAGGAGACTTGCGCGAAATGGTGAAACGAATTCCGATAAGGATGAAGTCTAGTAGCCAGGAATCCCAATTGAGACACATGAGGAGACTCGCGCCAAACGGTGGAATCTGCTGTTAAAATAAATATAAGGGGGCTGTGCGAAGCTACCAAAAGTTGAAAGCCCGAAATGCATGTGTAGGCGTCAGAGTAATCCTCGAGTGTTACTTGGAAAGCCTGCATATCCCTATGTTTAGGGCCCTTTACTTACATACTTGCACTTGCACACCACAGAGAAGTGTCTCAGGTGGAGATTGTGAATTTAAGCTATACATGTAGACCATGTGATATCCTCTTGACAGGTGCATGTTTCGCGCATTTTTTCTTTCTCCTTTCGTTTTTGCCTTTTCGTTCGCGTATCGATCAACCAATTAACTAACTTGTAGTCAACTGACTGATTGACGACGCGGGCGTGCCAGTCACATGAGTGACGATTTTTATGATGCGCTCACTCTGACCCATATCGGGCGAATGTGAGGTTCGGTCGGGACCAGCAGTCCGCCATACCATAAAGGCTATGGCGTTAATTACATCCCCCACGAGGAGGGAACACCTTTGATTAATTGCCGAGATAGCGGGCTGTCGAAGCCGGATTAAAAAAGCCACATGATGATTACGACAAAGGCATGTCGGATGCATATGTCTCATGGGATTATGGATCCTCGGTACATGGCGGAGGACGTGGGTCCGAAGACCGTCGTCGCACATAGCGAAGACTTCCGACCAGACATAATCCGGCTTTTCCGTCGACACCATTTGATATACCCAAGGATGTATGCATGGATGCACATACGACTTTCATGATTATATTAAGCATGATAATGGAATTGTGAAAGTAAATGATAGTCGGCCACATTTATTACTTCTCATCGAGAGGAGGGAAGGCAACATAAGTGCGACAGCGAAAGCAAAGTGCTAACGGGCATGGTAATGAAGATACAATGACAATACAATTCGGGGCTCGCTCGGTCCCTCCCTTGTTCAATTCATTATGCATTATGATTTATCAATGCCAACCCCGAGGGATGAGGTCCACTCGGGGGCAGATAAGCGATTAAAACAACAATAGGTTTCAAAACCGGCGCAACCATGCAATAGGTAGCTTATACGGCGCGATGAAGCGTAGGTATAGCATCTTAACCCGGCGTGGCCATGATGAGAGTTAATACGGCGCGAAGAGACGTAGGTGTAGATGTTAATACGGCGCGACGATCAGGGTATTTAAACGGCGCGCAAGGACTTTGGGGCGCGCCGGTTTAGGGCGCGCCGGAAAGGCGCAAAGAAAATTTTTTTGAAGATGAGTGTGGGGCTAATCCGGCGCGGGGGGGTACCGCGCCGGTTTAGGGCGCGCCGGTTAAGACCGCACCGTAATAAACTTGTTTTATTGAGTTTCGAACTCTTTCAAGTTTGCTGGACTTCATAGGATCCTTTCTTGAGTTGTTGGGCCAGATGACTATTCGATTGGAGTCCACAGACCTCTGGAGATAAAGGGGGAGGTCAGTGCGAGGTTCATACTCGAGCACTGAGACGATTGAGTCTAGAACGATCATTTCATTGGAGCTTATTTATTCTTAATCTGTCCAAATTTGGACAGCATCTCCCCTGGACCTGAAGAGTTACAGGGGAGAAGCGGGGTCATGTTCACTTGTGGAACAAGCCCCTAAACCGCCGGTGTGCACGAGGCACCCAGCAAACCCCATCGGATAGGATACCCCGAGGACTAGCCTACGAGGGGCACCAAAGCTCCGCAAGGGGAAGAATAGAGAGACGAGGTCATTGATGATGAGAGCATCACCCCGAGGGCTAGCCTGCGAGGGGTGGACATCTTACGGCATATGACTCATCCCATGGAGGGACCGACCACCAAGAGGGTTAAGCTCCGAGGAGCACACATCTCTTGGCCTAGATTGAGTCTCGGGTTGTCGAGGCGAAGCCTGTTAGGCTAGGACCCTTGTTGCTATCTGCTATGGCCTTGGGGAAGCCTTCACCATGGGGGGGTAAAGTTCCCGGTCGCTCAGCAGCTATGCGAAGTAGCAGGGGATGTCCCCCTCCCCGGATGACTAAGACGACACCAAAGAGTCTCGGAACGGTTCACATGACTATAATGCGGAAGGGTAATCACTTCACAGATGGGACGAGCCAAACATAGGGGCATATGCTCGAACAGTTACGGTGCAATGTCAAACCGATGCATCTTGCAATCCCGAGTACGATCCTCACCTTACGAGCCACAGGGCAATAGGAAGAGTGGAATCGAGGGGAGCTGACCCTTGACAACACAGTAGAAAGAAGCGTACGCAGAAGCACAGCTCTGTCCACGGAGGGCATGCAGGGGCCCTTAAATCATACACGAGCATGGTCGCAAAGAAGAGGGGAAAGAACCCCGGGGAGGGGGGTGTTTCTGTAGCCCACAATGCTTTGGGGCATGATCGGGGCTTCGGGGAAAACCGGGACCAGAGAAAACGCACGGAGGTAACCATCGCCGTAGATAGGAGAGGAGACAGAAGTTTAGAATCAATCATTCGACCTGTTGGTCCAGATATTCAAATATGCATTGCCACCCCCAGAAATAGGAATGGGATATTCAATTACACGTTAGGAATCCGGCGCCGGCATCATTGCTCGGTCGCCGTTCATCCTTTTGCAGAGGAAAACGAATGCAGTAAGAAGAAGAGATCGCAGGGGAGGGGAGGGGTCGGCTCGTATCATTGCCATCCCTCCCCCTCTCTGCTTACAGTTGGTGGACGGAGACTCTGAAAGAGGAAAACAATCCACGAAAAGCAAAGAAGATAAACGCCGGCGCCCACCTGTTCTCAAAACAGAGTATCGGAATTTCTCCTTCTCCGGCTCCGGAGGACCTCAATCAGAACAGAGGAAGACCGCCGTTGAAGGACGCTCGGATGGAGACCTCTCTCCCCAGGAAGCTCTCTCTCCCTTTCGAAGGTTTCTATCTGTCTCTCTTTCTCCGCCTCTTCCTTCTTAATCGAACCTCACCCGTATATATATAACAGGTTGGAGGCTCTTCATCCGGCGTGAGCTTTTGGCGCGCCGAGAGGAGTCTTCGTGAGCTTATCGCGCCGGTTTAAAGCGCCATCAGGTAAGGTAACTTGCGCGCCGGGATGAGGGCAGAAGGCAGGGGGGCGCACCGGGATAAGGGCAGAAGGCGAAGGGGGCGCGCCGGTTTAAGGGCAGAAGGCGAAGGGGGCGCGCCGGTTTAAGGGGCATTGAATGAGGGGCGCGCCGGTTTAAGGCGCGCCGGGCTAATGCTTCTCATGCGCCTCGAGCCCATCGATGAGTCCGGGGATGATTCCGGGAATCACCGTGAACATTAATATTGCCGATGCTCCTCGAAACTTCGATGAGGTGTCTTGTAGAAGCTCCCAGGTTGACTTACGGCCTTCCTTGAGACTCCTGATAACTTTGATTTTGACCATGCGGGCTTTCCATTGACACGGCCTTCGGCTCTACGCTCCATGCTGTTGGTCCGGCCTGGCTTGCACTCTGAGCTTTCTAGGAGGTTAGATAGCCGGGAGATAGTTCCGCCTGAGCCGGGCGATCATTCGGCCACTAAGGGGCCCATCTTGACGGGAAGCCGTGCCCATGCCGGGCGATCGGGATCTGCTGCCATCAGAGCTTTCGGCCCTCCCTCTCGGGGAACCAGGGGGAAACTCCTTTATCTTCAGGAGAGCCCTTTCATGTGGTGGGGGACCACCGGATAGACCATTATCCTTGATCGGACAACGGGTGTAGTGGATGCGGCACGACAAAGTCGATGCCGGTTCATTGGGCAGGCTTGGTCGCACTGCCGGTTGGTTGACGAGTTTGTCTCGGCTCCCCTGAGGTGAAGTCCCCGTATCCACACGGAGTGACCCGAGGTTCTGAAAGCTTGAGAAATCTTCAATATGTTGATCCGCACTGGCTTCCGTGCTCCGGTGTGCCGGGTCATTCGTCTTTATTGGCTTGGTCACTAATGATCATATTTTGAGTGCCAACAGTGCACCACCCCTTTAGTTGTGCTTCGTGGTATGCACCGTGTTTGCAAATTATGGGCAATGTCCCTATCCCATCCCCGGTAGAGGGAAGCTACCTTATATGTATATTTATGCTATGCTTGCTATGATGGATGCCTGCATGCTTGAATATAAAAAATGGAATGAAAACCAAATGGGTGAATAAAGGCCATCACATTCTCGGCTCTTAAAGCCCGCTCTCCTGAGTTTAGCCCTCGCGGCCTGCTTTCCCCAACTTTGGGCTTTCATAGCTGTTGACACCCGTTTTATACCGATAATTTGAGTCGTTTCTCTTACTCCCATTAATTGATGCCTCGAGTTGTCCATCATTCATTGGGCCATTTTTTGTGGCACGTCTTGGGCTCATTTTATGGGTCGTCTCCCTCCTTGATGAAGTCCATGGCGATTCAGGGCTTAATGGGCCTTGGCTTTGGTCAATTGAACGTTTCATAGCATAAACGGCCCAAACTCAGCCGTTAAGATGCTGAGCGGTTGAATATGGACCATTCATACATTTTGTTAATTTCTGAGGTCTTTTCTAAATATTCACCGACAGGCTGTGGTGCGGCCCTATTATGACCGTTCAAACGAATGGACGGGCGTATTACAACCGCCTATACCTCAGAGTCCTACGTGCGTCCATTTTCTCAGATAATTATCCAATTATCCGAATTATCACCGACAGGGTGAAATGGTTGGCTATTGGCCGCTCTACATTAGAACGGTCTCACTAGAACCGTTCATCTTTGAGGGTCCAACGGCGGGCGTTTCGGCCAGTTAGAGAGATAATTGGGTTGATGTTCTGATTATCCGAATTTCCACCGACACCTTGGACGGTCTGAACCAGACCGCCCAAATGTTGCGCGGTCTATCGTAAGACCGCTCATCCCGTCGGATGAGGCTTTTTAACAGACTTTTATCTCTTTTATTCATGGCTTTATCCCTAGTTTGTTTTGATGATTTCTCCGTGGATGATTAACCATTTTTGATGCCGTTTCGACTGGATAAGAGATTATGATAATATCTATGATTTATCTTTTATAATCCCGACCTGAAAATATCTAAAAACCCCAATTTCGAGGCTGGCTTTCTAGGCTCTATAAATAGACCCTAGTGGCGGGACGTCGAAAGGGTGGGAGATTTTGGTTGACGGCGAAGCCCTGCCGTATTCTTGAGCGATCTAGCACCAAGGAGGGAGGCTCTCTACGTCCATACGAGCCTCCGGTCCAGGGAGTAGTTGATGCTTGAGTCGTCTGTGTTTTTTTATAGCTTTCGTTATTGTTCATTGCATGCATTGTTTTATCCCTACGTTCCCCTTTCTTCTCATTATCATGCACACACCCACCCACGTTTTTGTCACCCTAGGGGTTTAAAACCCCCCAGGTATTCCCCCTTCCATTTATTTATGCTTGATTCTTCTTACATGAACACGTACTACGTCATTTAGTTCTAATCTGGGTATTTCTTCTTTGTCTTCATACTATTTTGCAGGTCAGCACTTCATCAGCACGAGGCCCATCCCCTCTGGCTGGCCGGAGAGGGTGGAGGTGAACCCTTTTGCAACTCTTGGCGTGGTGGGCTTGCGCGGTTCCTTTAGGCCCGTTCAAGGATACGAGCGGCATCCTCTGCACCGCCCTTCCTCCTTCTGCGGTTCACTTCGAGCCGCCCATCTTCCAGGAGTTCTTCTTCCCGCGCGTTCGGTAGCACTCTTAGACGGCCTATCGTAGGACCGTGTGTCTTTAAGGCGGTTCCGCATCGACCACGCCTCCTCCCAGTGCTGCATCAAGGCGAGTGTCTCCCTTTCCTTTCCAAAGTACGATACGCTAGTCACGTGCTGCGCTTTGGTGGTGATCACGGTCACTCTCTATTTTTCTCCCTCCTCTCACTGCGTTTCGTTTGTTTTACTCGTGATATTATTGCTTTATTCATAACATATCGTCCGCCAAGTGAGGAGAGGAGAAACATATATCTACAATAGCCTGCTTTCATAATACCCTTTGGCTTTTGTGGCCTGCTGTCCCATATCCTTTGGCTATCGACGCCTGCTCTCTTGATGGTGGATCTTAATGCCTGCTCTCCTAATCTTGGCCCTCTCGGCCTGCTTTCCTAGTTTCAGCTTTGTAAAGCTTGCTCTCCTACTAATTTTGGCTCTCGTAGCCTGCTATCTCAGATTTTGGCTCATAAAGCCCGCTTCCCCGATTTCGGTCACGCGACATGCTTCCCTGATATTTCTTGGCTCCTAAAGCCTGCTTCCCTCATCTCCAGCTCTTATAGCCTGCTTTCGATTCTAGCTTTTACACCCTGCTTTCTTAACTTCGGCTCTTAGAGCCTGCTTTCAACTTTGGCTCTTATAGCCCACTCTCTTAACTTTGGCTTTTACATCTTGCTCCCTCGATTCTGACTCTTAAAGCCCACTCTCCTAGTTTCGGTGCCCGTAACTTGCTCCCAACCTTGGCTCTCACGGCCTGCTTTCTTAACATCCCTCGGCTCTTGTAGCCTGACTCACCAAATTTTGGCTTTTATAGACAACTCTCTCAACTCTGGCTTTTATAGCCTGCCCTCTCAATTTCGGCTCGTACAACCTATTCTCAACCTCGGCCTTTATAGCCTACTCGTTCAACTGTGACTCTTAGATCTTGTTCTCACAATATCCTCTCGCCTTTATGGCCTGCTGCCCAATATCCTTTGGTCTTTAGCACCCACTCTCTCAAAGGTCGGCTCTCGCAGCCTCTTTTCACAATTTCGGATTGTCCAGCCACAATCTCCCAAGTTTGGTGTGTGAGCCCGCTCTCCTGATCATGACAACCAATCTCTCAAACGGGCTGCACGCGCAGGCCTCGCTCTCTCGTCCCTCGCTCGTGCCACCTGTAGGTGGGGGGCATTTGTGGACACTAAATTTTTTGCTCTGTACTTTTGCAGCAAGAGAAAGAAAGAAGAGACGAGGATAAGAAGACAAGAGAAGAAAAGATAAAGAAGAAAAGAAGAAGAAGACCGATCCCGGCAGAGCATATCCGGTGGGACTTTTCTTGGCATAACCGGTGGCCCCTCCTAAGCTCCCTTATCCGGTGGCAATTCCTGGGTCTTATCCAGTGGCCAACTTCAAGGGCTTAACCGGTGGCACGCTAAGGCGCCATAACCGTTGGCCCCCTCAGGTCTATATCCGGTGGTGTCCCCCTTTGTCCGGTGGCATCCGTTCATCACGCGTATCCGGTGGCCCTAGCCCCCCCCCCCCCTTATCTGATGGCACTTCCTGGGTTTCATCCAGTGGCCCACTTCAAGGGCTTAACCGGTGGCGTGCTAAGGCGCCATAACCGTTGGCCCCCCTGGGGTCTATATCCGGCGGCATCACTCCCCCTGAATTGATATCCAGTGGCGGTCCTATTAGCCATATCCGGCAGCCCTTATTGGGCTTGATATCCGGCGGTGACCCCCCCCCCCCCCACAGGCCCTTATCCGGCGGTGACCCCTCCTATGGGTTCTTATTCGGCGGCCGTGCGAAGATGGTTAAATGGTGGCATCCAGCCCATTTTCGGAAGTTGCCCTTCCCCATGGTTCATATTCAGCAGCGGAGGCTCGTATCTAGCGACGCCGATCCACTTAGATGAATATGGCATGCCCGTCTTTTACTAAGACTACTAGGCATTACCCCAGACCAGAGGCTCCTACCCTTCAACCTCCGGCCTGCAGCAGTGGTGGCTTCGAGCATTGCCTCTTCGGTGCAAGCCTCGAACGGGCTGTAGCGCTACCAACCCCTTGCTCCTCCCAAGCAGCGAAACTGGGAGGCGACAGTTGACGTCGTAAAGAAGAAAATAGCATAAGCTTCTCCGTTGACCCCCTGTTGGTGACCACGCTTGCTCAGGCTTCCATATAAATAAGAAGCTGCAAGCAAAAGAGAAGGAAGGGGCAGACATACAGGGAGATAGATAGTAGAAGGGAGAAGGGACCAAAAGGCTCTGCTCTACAGTGAGAGGCTCCACCCCGTTGAGAAGGAAGGATTTCTTGCGTATGTGTAGGGGAGAGTGAAGATGGGTGTACGTGAGCAAGAGGGAGGAGGAGTTACTACTCCTTCCCTCCCCCATCCTCCCATTGTATACAGTTCTCCCTTTCTTTATTTTCTTTCCTTCGATTGTATGTTTCTCCCCTTCTTCGGCTCACCTCTTGTCAAAGGCATTGTAACTCTGCTTCATATTTGGAAATGAACAAACGAAGGTCCACTTGGTCCTCTTTTCATTTTGTGTGTTTTCATAACGTAACTCGCTCCCCTTAAACTCCTGGCTTTGCATGGCTTCCCTTGGGGGGTGGACAAGGGCTTTGTCATGTCCCGAGCGTGGAAGATACTCGAGGTCGTGGCCATCTTATATAGAACCATTCAATCAGAGCAGTATACATATATATATATTTATTTAACAAAAGACAGAGTGCGTAAAAGATTAAATAATGACTAAGATTTAATTCCTAAATTGATACCAATGTCCAAGATGACAATTCTTACAATTAACTAATTGATGATAATCATACATTATTCGAACCCAATTACTAGTCTTCAAGCCATAACAAATTTCCATTCGACTAGACCGACATAACGAACATAACTGACATAACTAGAAGTACAAGATAATGACTCTAGAAACTCAAAAGATGCGACTAGCTGACAGTAGCCGATCAATGAGTTTAGCACTTTTCACTCGGTCTCATTCCCATCCAGATGAGGGTCGCTATCCAGATAACCTGAAAAATGTTAGGAAAGCAACTGGATGAGTGAATCGCTAAGTAGGAATTACATCTCAAATTCGAGCAATCTTTAAGTGGTTTACATGTTACATGTAATGCCAGTATAGCTATGCATGATGTACAAGTAAGAAAATCATGTACATAAGTATATCTATGCATGATGAACAAGTAAGAGATCAAGAACTGTATAAAGAGAGTATCGCATGATTTCACGTATTTGACAAGCAGGATATCAAGAATTTATAGATGTTGATGCCACCTTTCAGTCAAGCAAGAACTCATGTACAAGCAAGTAAGAATCATGTTCAAGGAAGTAAAATTCGTGTTCTAGCAAGTAATATCAAGTACGTGTCACTAAAATTGGCTATTTCAATCCAGCAAGTACCTTGCCCTTTTTCGGGCCACGCAAGTCAAGTATTGCCCATTCTGGGCCACGTAAGTCAAGTCAAGCAAGTAGAGAGAGTACGTGTAGAATGTCTCAAGTCAAGTAATTCAAGCAAGTACTTCAGTGTAATGCTTAAACACCGTGGTCAATAAACTCCCATGGGCACAAGTACCTTCAGACGCTCCTCCCAGGACCAGACCGGACCCCATATACACAACATTTTCATGTATTTCTTTTGACATCTACTCTCATTTATAGCCAATATGGAATTTCAAGGGTTGACCATTGTAAGAACATAAGATAGATTGTCATGGAATGGAGTTCGAAGGCATATATCATGCAGGAGATGAACTAGGGTTATGTCGGTATAAACCACGAGACAAATCAGGGATCAGAATGGAATTGGAAGCTAACAGACTGCCTCACTGAATTGGCGCCTGGGGGCTACCTAGTCTTTCAGGTTTTCAGGAAATGGCGCCTGGGGGTCAGGCAGTCTCTCAGGGAATTGGGGCCTGGGGGTCAGGCACTCTTTCAGCCAATTGGCCAGAGGGTCAGGCAGTCTTTCAAATTATATATATATATATGAAAATGGCGCCCCTACAGAGAGTCTCCATTTAAAGGACGACTTTGTGGAGGGTCACTATTTAAAAAATTGGCGCCCCTGGATAGGGCGCCAATTCTTTTGGCTTCTATTTACATTGGGTAGGTACATCTTTAGACTCATAATACTATTCATAATCTCAAAGTTTCACGAAATCAAGAACCAGGGATATGGATAGACAGCGAAAATTATTGGGAGTTCAGAATTATGTTCATGTAGATTTGTTGGGTTTCAGTTTCATAGCTTTTAATTTTTCTAACAGGGTGTCTATAAATTGTTGGAAAAGGAAATGGCGGCTCCCCAGGGGGTCTTCATTTAAATGACGACCCTCTGGAGGGTCATCAATTGAAGTAAATGGCGCCCTGGTCAAGGGCGCCTATTCAGTTGGGTCACGCACTAGTCACATTCCCAAAGTTTCTCAGAATCAGGAAGTAAGGACATGTATAGGTAGAGAAAAATATCAGGACCACATAATCATACTCATGCAAGAATTTTATGGTTTAGTTTCATAGATATAAATTTTTGAATGTGTTGATTATTATTTGCTAGAAATGAATTGACGACACTGTGAACAGCCTCCATTTAAATGGCGCCCTGGCTTGGGGCGCCCCTTCAGGAAATGGCGCCCTAGTCAGGGGCGCCCTTTACCTGAGGGCTGGACTTTCTGGGTTTTTAAAACATATGTGTATCTATTGTAAAACATGTTATATACTAGGGCTAAACGTGATATTTTAAGGCTGTAAAAACTAGTGTAATGAAATATATTTGAATCCCGTGAAATTAGTATAACAGACTATGTAACAGACTATTTAAAATCTGGTGTTACAGGCTATAGTTGTTCTACTTAAAACCCGTGTAACATGCTATAGGAACAGGCTGCATGGCATGATAGATGGATTATACTAGCATGTTATGTTACCCTACTTTAGCTACTGGTTGGGCTAGATCTTGAGAACACCTACCTTTTTGGACTGCTTTACGAGATATTACAATAGAGAAAGAATAAGAATCCAAGCCACGTCAAGCCCTCCACGCTCAGTAAAGCTCCAAGTAAGCTTCTGCAGCATGACGTATAGCACGCAGGACGGGGATACGTCTCCTGCACATGAAGAGAAACATTAGATTTCTCTTCTGCAGGTGGAGATAGGGAAGTGGTAGGTTAACCTTCTCTTTAGTGGCAGGATGATGGTAAGGGTCATCTACGTTTACTGGAGAGAATTGTTTATAGAGAAATAGTAAGGGTCCATTGGAAACCAGATCTGAAAATCGTACTGTAAATGTTCCCTTATGGGTCCATTGCCAGCAAACATATGTTGTTATTGTTTCAACCCCTTCCAGAATCATTCGAAATGGCACCCTGATATAGGGGCGCTCATTAATTGGGTGGCACTATACATGGAATTGGCGCCCTTGTACAGGGGTGCCCTTCTACTCGTCCCCCCGCCAGTGGCGGGGTGGACACCCCCCTGTTGGGTTCGGTGCGTTCGATTCAGAGGGGGGGTGAATGAATCTCCCCTTAAAAACTTTCGCCCAATTAAAAATTCTTCCTAATACAAACAGAAGGCTAATAACCAATTGCGAAATAACAATGTTAAACGACACTCAATAACACTGTCAAACATATAGTGTGCGTAGCAATGAAATGAACACATATAGAAAATCAACACATGTCGTCCCTATGCATTCATCTAGCGCCAAACACACAAAGAGATCAAACCACTGCACAAAGAGTTTTTAGGTGGTTCGGTCCTCTAGACCTACGTCCACCCCACACTCAACCCGAGTGTGGCTTACTGCTGACTCACAGCTTGAACCGCTGGACATCACAGCTTGCCTAACTCGCTGAGCCTCACAGCTTGCTGCCCGAGGTATCCACCTCGCCCCACTGAGTAACACAGCTTGTTGTCCAGAGGAATCATCCTCTGCAAACCGCTGGGCAATACAGCTTAGCCGTCCAGTGGAATCCTCCACTGCAAATGCTGAGCAACACAGCTTGCTCCGCTGACAAACAGCTTGAAGAAAGGGTATAAAAGAAAACAAAAGCAAGAACAGCAGTGACTGAAAGATGGAAAAGATAAAGCACAATGTGGCTCTCAAAAGAGCTGACTGGAGTGGATCTGATCCAACTTCCAGTAGGAACGATCTTTAGGTAAGCTCCTCTTCCTCTCACTATCTGACTTTCTCTTTCTTCTTCTCAACTCACGCTCTCTCCCTCTTCCTTTTTCTTCTTCTTCTCTGCTCTCGATCTCTCACTCTCTTTTTCTTTCTCTTTCTTCTTCTTCTTCTTCTTCTCTGCTCTCTAGATCGTTCAGGCTTGTAGACACGCCAAAATTGATGCTATATTGAGTAATCTCATGTCACCATATGACGCCCCAAAATGGACGTCAATATTGGATTAATATGAAGTATTTCTATTTTTCGTGAATTAATTTCTTGACTTTTTTTTATAATTAACGCCCTGATCAGGGGCGCTATTGAAATTGACGGCATGGCCAAGGGCGCCTATTTTAACAATGGACGACTACCAATATGGGCGTCATTTTCTAGATTTACTAAAAATTCCGAATTTCAAATAAAATAAAAATTATAGAATTAACGTCTTTCATAAAGGCGTTGATTATTTGATGTCTGTCCGGCAGGCGTCAGTTGATAATTTTAAATAAGGAAAGTTATTTGTTTCTATAATTAAATCCAGGAATTAAGCCTTGATGGGAGTCGTTATTCTAATTAACGCCTTTGGATGTGTCGTCATTTTTAATTGACGCCCTTCATGGGGTCGTCATTTTCAATTCTGTCTCCCTTGCGCCTGCTTCTTTCCAGTAATGGTTCCTTCCTCATTTTGAGCCTTGAATTCGACTGGGAAGGGAGTTTCTTGATGGAAGATCTTTACCTTGTTTTAATCCTTGTTCTCCAAGGATCTTAGCCCTATAAATACCCCTCCTGGGTCTCTTCGCGCGGGAGAACAGAGAGAGAGATCATCATTAAGAGAGCGGAGTTGACAGAGAGAAGAGTGTCTTATTTGTTTTGCAGGTTCTTCATCCAAACGAGCTCTCCTTCTAGGCGATTCTCTTCTTCTTCCACAAATGAACCACTGCAGTTCCATCACATACTGAAGCTCTCCTCCCTTTACTGCTGTACGCACAGCAGAAAGGAATCCTTCCTTTAGTTATTTAGTTGATATTTTCGTAACATCATCACACATCCTCCCTCCCTCTAGTTCTTGCTAGACCTCATATCATATTATTACTTAGCATATTGCATCCATACTTTTCAAACCTTGTTACTCCTCTTAGGGGTTTAAAACCAAAACGCACAAGGTGTGTTCATATTCATGTTCAATTTGATTAATTTCATAATCTTAGAACTTTGATACTACACCTTTTGGCTAATCCACTCTTTTATTTGATTTGTGTGTTCTGGCAAGGTAATCAAGACTAAGAACCCCCTTCATCAGCCGGTCGGTAGAAGGAGGAAGAAAGGGTTCACAATCTCCCCCGCTTAACACAAGGTACTCGCGATCATCCTTTTTCTTATTTGAGGTAACCCCTCTGGCGATCACATTGCCCTTTAGCATCCCATGCATGCTCTTCCTTTCCCCATTTAATTTTTAAGCTTTAGAAATTGAGTTTGGGTTTTAATCCCCTTTTCTTAAGTGGATTTTTCATAATCTACAAATTGGCGATCACGGTGGGACCTCTAGTGTTCTTAGTTTGATTACCCCTCCCATGTGCTCCACGTAGCACCCTCCCATTGGCACCCTGCGTGCCCCTCCCATTGACACCCTCGCGTATCCCTCCCATTGGTACCCTCGCGTACCCCTCCCTCGTGCTCCACGTAGCACCCTCCCATTGGTGCCCTCGGTGCCCCTCCTTTGACACCCTCGCGTGTCCCTCCCTTGTGCTCTATGTAGCACACTCCCCATTGTGCACCACGTGCACACCTCCCCACTGATTAGCCAGTTTTACAGTTTCCATTGGTTTATTCTGATTGTCAGTTCATTAAGCTAAAGTAACGCCTTCCCTGCTGCCGTCATTTTCTTATTCACGCCTCGTACAGAGGCATCATTTCTTCATAAGACGCCTTATAGCAAGGCGTCATTTCCATTGTTATTGTTTGTTTTGATGCGATTGGATCATTGTTCAGTGATTTTGATGCCCCAACTCCCGGGCGTCATTTTATCATTGGACGCCTTAGCTTAAGGCGCCATTTTCTTAATTATTGGTGATTTGGTTATTTCCTGAGTATTTGTTTACAGTGCTTTGCGCCTCTGCCCAGAGGTGTTCTTTGCACTGTTTGTGGTGATTAGCGCCTGCACTCCAGGTGCTGTTCATTAAATTAGCGACCTGCCCTGGGTCGTGTTTTTGTTCTGTGCCCACAGAACTGCTCTTTTTGTCTGTTTGATTGACTGATCGTATATCTGTTGGTGATATTACCTGTTTGCATTCATCTTGGCATACGGTTTGGGAGACCTCCTCTCTCCACACTTGTTAGGAGTTTTCACCCCTCTTGGTGAAGGAAGGACCCTCCATTGAGCATTCCGTCTCTTTGGACCGGAAATTCCTAAGCCAAGCCTCCGTAAGTCCTCGCACCCGTGGATTCCCTCACGGACGCTAGGCAGGTTGTACCATTGAAGTACCCGGAGTATAGTTGACCCATTCGTTGGAAAGGAGAGAAAATCTAGATACCCTGAGATTATACCCAAATTTTCAACCAGAATCCACCTTTTAAAGAAAGTACCTAATATTGAATCCACCCTAATTTCCAAGAGAAATCTTAAAATCTTACGCTCATTACAACTTGTGTGTTTCTTTTGAAAAGGTGATATCTTTTGGGTTATATCTTATTGCGAGACATTCATCTCTTTCTCCTTAAGTATGAAATTGCGTTCAGGTAAAATTCTCAACATGGCCATCTACGGATACACTTATGATGGTAATGAGGAGGGTCATTCTGACCCGTTTTATGAGATTCCCTCTCAAGATTCTATTTATTATGAGGGAAACTACTATTCTTCCTCCAATCAAGTCCATATGGTGGACACCACCACTACTGCTTTGGAGGTTGAGCCTTCTTCCCAGGCCCGACCTACTACCCAGAATACTCCAGGGGACACTTCCTCTTCCCTCAATCTCAATGAAATTCTCAAGGCTATTGCTCAGCTGGATGATTCTCAGCGCCAGGCAGCTCAAGCCGCTCTTCTGAAGGGAAAGTTCATCCCGTCGTCTTCTAACCCTCATCAGGCCATGGGTGGCCACTCCGCTAATTCTCCTAATGACCCATCGGTCGTCCCTAGGGTACCCTCGCGCCCATCAACTCCTGTTGTGACTATGCCGGACCAACCGGCAAGTCACTCCATTGTTAGGCCTCAGCAGCCCCTTGGTTCCCAAATTCTAAGAAGGCCTATAACAAACCAACATTCCTTTCATCAGGCCCCAGTCGAGTCTGATAACCATGCTCTGTTATTCCAAAGGATGGCCAAAATGGAGGAACAGCTTAAGAGGGTCACTACACCCAAGGTTGCTCCTGAGATCGTGCTTCCCCCTATGCCGGTTTTCCATCTACCACCATCAGAAATGCCGAATTTCGGCGATATAATGGCACGGGCAACCCGAACATCCACCTGAAGGATTTTATGTATGAAGCGTCATTTTGGCAAGATAATAAAAATTCATTGGCTTATCTCTTCAGGCGGTCTTTGGATGGCCCCGCACTTGAATGGTTTTATTCCCTGGAGCCGGCCGATGCCGGTGATTTTGATATAGTTCAACGAAAATTCATACAGAAGTACAAGGACCGTGTGGGTCCCTCCTTGTCCGTTACAGACCTGGTTGCTGAAAAGATGAAGCCCGAGGAGGACTTCGTTTTATTTGCTGATAGGTGGAGGGCCATGGCCGAGAAATTGAAAGACACATTGTCAGAGACGGAGCAAGTCAAAATGATTATTTCAAATTCTACTCCACAATTCGTCATATCCTGGCCATGAATAAATTAAGCACTATGGAAGAGCTCTATGAAAGAGCTAGATATATTCAGACACAAATGAAGGATTCGCCAATCATGGGCATGTTCGAGCCAAGGCCAAAGGTGATAAAGAGGAATGTTAATATTGGCAATACTGGGGCAACCACTGAAGGCACCGTTACCAACGAGCAGGTGAGCGCGTTCGGCAATTCCACACCCTTCCGCCACCCTTCAAACCCAGGGCCGTCACCACAACAGCCCGCCTTCCATAATCAAGTCACCAGCCAAATAACAACCCTCCTCAGACCTTACGGCCTCCTCCACCTCCTCAACAACAACCCCACATTGCTCCACCAAATCAAACCCCACAATATCACCAAGTGCCCCCACCGGCCAATTATGCACCACAACAATTTCAACAAAGAAGGCCTTTGGGTCCCCGAAGGGCACAGTACTCCCCTCTTCCCGAAAGCTTATTGGATATCTTTAATGCCCTCATGGCCGCTAACCTGCTCACATTGCCAAAGGAAAGAGCAATATGGCCCCAACATGTGGATACATCCCGGTATTGCGTCTTTCACCGACAACCGGGGCACAATATCGATCATTGCTTTCACTTCAAAGATTACATACATGACATGAATGATCAAGGTGATATTGATTGGGATGAAATGAGGAAGGTCATTGCTTCTCTAAAAATCCGAAGGCCTCCTCGGCAGCCAGCAGCTCAACAGCATCAGCAACAAGGACAACCACAAGCCCTTCAACAACAACAGGTTCCTGCTCACCAACCCAATATGGGGATTGTTAATAATCCACTACCGGAGCATCCGGTCCCAAATCAGCAAGTGAATATTGTCACCTCGATCATGAAGTGGAGAGAGGACAAATTTGGCACAATGAAAATGCCTCTGTCGGGGCTATTAATCAGAATTCTAATCCACCACCCTCATTGATAAGAAGGCACCAGCCTATCCCTCCTTCCCAACCACAACGTCCCCTTATACGCTCCCTCACTCCTGGGCCATCCAATGCCAATATCGTCCCTTCACGTCCCCTTCTTTTGCGCCAACCCACAAATTCTCCATCACCCCAAAACCCTCCACCAAACAGACCTCCTCTTATTCGTACCTCGCCGGCAGCCGTCGCCCCTCCCGTTCCACCTCCATCTACCGCCACCATGATTCCAAGGCCCCTTCTTGTTACACAATCACCATCACCTCATTCCAATAATCCACGGCCGGCGAGGCCCCTTATAAGAACCCTTCCTCCCACCAACCCTGCGCCTACACCCAACACCACTCCCTCTACTTCCTCCACCCCTTTACCCACACCAATCCCGACAGAGGCGCAAAGAACAATGGTGCTCCGTAGCGGACGGATGTTTCAACGAGTGTTTCCCCAGCGGGAGCAGGAGCCACCACAGGAACAAGGAGAGCAAGAACAAGAATCTACACAGGGCACGAGTATGATTTATTGAAGCATCTGGACAGAACACCGGCCCGTATTTCTATTCTGGAACTGATTAAAAGATCTGCCACACATCAGCAAGCTTTGAAACAATACCTGCAAAAAGTAATGGTGAATGAAGATATCCCGGCCGAACAGGTTACTACTGTCTTAAACCCAGTTAGCAATCAGCCGGCTATTACTTTTTATGAACATGAGTTGGCTCCGCAGCCGGCCAGGAAATATGCACTGTGCATCACCATTGATATCAACAAAATAGCCGTGAAGCAATGTTTGGTTGATACTGGGGCATCCATTAATGTTTTGCCACCAAGCACTTTAAAGATGTGCAGCATTCCGGAGAGTCAGATTCGACCATCCACTATAACAGTCACAGCTTATGATAACACAAGAAAGCCACCACTAGGAATGATTACTCTGAAAGTCGGTTTGGGGCCAGTCTCGGTCACGGTAGATTTCCATATTTTGGATATGGACCCGACATTTAATGGCATTTTGGGTCGCCCTTACATTCAGGAACTGGATGCCGTGCCTTCCACGAATCATCAATGCATCAAATTTCCACACAAAGGACGTATCATTAAAGTGACCAGTATGCCCATTTTGCTGACCAAAGACATACATTCTGCAACATCAGTACCTTCCATGTGGCCTTCCAATATGCCTTTACTCTCAGTGTTGGATGTTGCCGATCTGCGGCAAGACCCGATGAGGTCATCATCTCCTTCAACCCCTTCCACCACACAGCTATCCAAAGGAAAGAAAAAGAAAGGTTTGATGAATACGCCCGGATGGAACATTTTAATGAAGATGGGGTACCGAACTAGTAAAGGCTTAGGCGCCAATCTCCAAGGGAGAGTTAAGCCTGTCAAGCCTCAAAAGGTGATTCTCCGAGGTGACCTCGAATATAAAGCACCAGGCAAAGAGGAAAAAGAACCGTGGGCCGTTATGACTTCCACTCTCAAGACCGACCGGCAACCTCTTACATGGACCCTTCAAACACATTTTGTAACAAGAGGTATTCAGAATGATGATGAGCATACTACAGTAATCACTTCTATGCTGGATTGTCAAGACGTACATGCACGGCAGTTTGCTCGCCATATAGCGCCACTAGCCACATATAAAGCTTTGGAGTCATTAAGGCCAGATAAGCGAAGGAAAATGGATGATCCTGAATGTGACTGGTATAGGTGGTTTGACATGAATGATATCTCTATTGCTCTGAGCCGCTTGTTCATGCCGACTGATCCAGAATGGCCGCCGTTGATTCATGAGTTGATTGAAAAGCCAGCAGTAATTACAGACAAGAGGCAGCTTCTGAGTGACTATTCAGATACTGGAGAACCCGATGTGCCATTTGAAGAGGATTTCAATACAGACAGGTTGTGGGCCGGCCTTTTCTTTACCAAATCCACTCACCCGACGGCTGTTGTCCGTTTGATTGATCAGGCGTTCTTTTCAGATATCCCTAGGCTGCCTGCGGTCTTAATAAACTTCTCTCCAAATTCACTACAAGTTTCTCTTCCAATTCCTCCCTTGCTCCTCGAGCAGTTTTCCAAACTCTCCATTACACCCCCGCGTGGGTCGTCATTGATTCAATCCTTCACCAAACTTTCAATTTCAACACTCTCCCCTGTTTCCACCTCCCATTGCTTTCTCCTTGAAAACGAAAAAAAAATGCCAAAATTCAAACTTCCCAATCCATCTCCGTTGAGGAGACCTCCTATCTTCTTCCCGAGTGTGTCCCGATCCCGGGGCCGCTCTTCCCGGATCTGTTAAGGGACCTCCCCTACCCCTCCGGTGAGGGGACTTCGTCTGTATCCCCTTCTGTACCCGCTTTTTCTTCCCCATCTTCTAGTGATCAAGCTAGTTGTTCTTTTTCCTCTAGTTTTCAAACTCATGGGGTAGCTTCACATAAGAAGTCCAAGGGTAAGCAGATTCCCCGTAGATTCTTGTTGGAGTTAGCTAGAAGATGTCGAGCTTGCTTAGCAGTCCCCGAATTTATGGAGAATCCGATCATCCTGCCAGAGATAGAATATGAGGATATTTATGCTTCTAATGAGGGTTTCGGTGTCTATGAGATTATGAATGATGAAGACCCTATTGAAGAGGGGGATGAAAGTTACAAAGAATATGAGGACGAGGCTCATGCTTTTGCTAGTGGCATGAGAAGATTTGATGAACCATCAGCCTTAGTAGAAGAACCTACCAAAGAAATAAATCTGGGTAGGGAAGAAGACCCTAGGATCATCCTCATTTCAAAGAACTTGCCGCCATCCGAAGAGGAGGCACTCATTTTGGTTCTTCAAGAATACAAGGACACATTTGCATGGAGTTACGAAGATATGCCCGGACTAGATCCTGCGCTCGTTGAACATCGGCTTACGCTTAAGCCAGGGTCTGTCCCGGTCAAACAGCGGTTGAGACGTTTCCACCCTAATATGGCTTTAAAAATGAAAGAAGAGGTCGATAAGCTACATAAGGCCAGATTTGTTAGAGTTATCCTCTATCCTAATTGGGTGGCTAACATCATCCCAGTCATGAAGAAAGATGGAAATGTCAGGATTTGTATAGACTTCCAGGACCTCAACCGCGCGTGTCCTAAAGATGACTTCCCCCTCCCTCATATTGATGTTTTAATTGACAACACGGCAGGATTTGAGACTCTCTCCTTTATGGATGGCTTTTCAGTTATAATCAGATTCGCTTGGCTGAGGAGGATCAAGAGAAAACGTCGTTCACTACACCATGGGGAACTTATTGTTATGTGGTCATACCTTTTGGACTTAAGAACGCTGGAGCCACCTATCAAAGGGCCATGATGGCTATTTTTCATGATATGATCCACATTTATATTGAGGTGTATGTGGATGACCTGGTAGTAAAATCAAGAACAAGGATTGAGCATGCTGGGGTTCTAACTAAAGTCTTGCAAAGAGCACGGGAGTACCATTTGAAAATGAATCCCAAGAAGTGCGTATTTGGTGTTTCGTCAGGGAAGTTGCTTAGATTCATTGTTAGTAAGAGGGGTATTGAGATTGATCCCAACAAGGTGAAGGCCATAAGAGAAATGCCTCCTCCCAGGAATTTGAAAGAAGTTCGAGGATTGATCGGGAGGTTGCAATTTATTCGCCGATTTGTTTCCCAGCACTCACAAAGATGCAGGCCATTCTACGAGCTTACCAAGCCGGGAGTCAAGTTTCTTTGGGATGACAAGTGTCAGGCAGTTTTTGACGGATTGAAGGATTATCTATCAAATCCTCCTGTCCTGAGGCCACCAGTTCAGGGCAAACCGCTTGTTCTTTATATTTCTGTCCTGGATGACTCTGTAGGCGCTGTCCTAGCCCAAGTTGACGAAGAAGGAAAAGAGAGGGCAGCCTACTACTTGTCAAAACTCTTTAACCCATGTGAGCAGAGGTACTCAGCCATGGAGAAGACTTGTGCAGCTTTAGTCTGGGTAGTTCAGAAACTCAAGCATTATTTCTAGCTCACGAGGTTCATCTCATTGCTCGTATGAATCCAATCAAGTTCCTTCTTGAAAAATATATTCTCACTGACCGATTGGCGCGATGGCAAAGCTTCCTCTCTCAGTTTGACATCATCTACATTCAGCAAAAAGCGATTAAAGGCTACGCCATATCAGAACATCTTGCTCACCATCCTCTCCCTAGATTTGACCCTGTTCGCTTAGAGTTTCCAGATGAGGAACTAATGTCCGTCAATCAATCCGATTCGATGTGGACGTTACATTTTGATGGAGCTTTGAATTCAAAAGGGAAAGGGATTGGTATTGTTCTTCTATCACCTGAGGGTATCACCATTCCGCTCGCCTCTCAGCTTGCATTTCCAGTTACAAACAATATAGCTGAGTACGAGGCTCTTTTGGCCGGACTAGAGGCCGCTCATCAACTCGGTGTTACCCAATTGTGAATTGTAGGTGATAGTCAGCTTATTCTTCACCAAGTGCTCTCCAAGTGCCGCACGCTCAATCCTAAACTCAAACCCTACCAAGAATTGACTTCTGCTTACACCAAGCTTTTCACCAAATTGATCTTCGTTCACGTCCCTCGTGACCATAACATTCTAGCTGATGCTCTTGCTTCTCTCGCATCTTCCTTGGTTCTCCTTCCCGAAAGGGATTCCCACTCCATCACTGTTCGTAAGCGGCTCATTCCCGCTATTCAAGACCCATCTTTTCTTAGGATTAAAGAGGAGGTGCTTAGGAAGGTTGAGCAAGGCAGAATTATTGAGAATAAGGAGGTCATGCTATTGGACTTAGAAGAAGAATTGGATGATGAAGAAAAGCCGTGGTATTATGAAATTGCTAAATATTGCCAGGATCAATCATATCCTGAAGAAACCACAGCGGAAGAAAAGAAAGCCATTAGAAGGGTTGCCCAGTGATACACTCTAATTGGAGGTGTGCTTTACAGAAGAGGTCTCACTGGAGTTTTATTAAGATGCCTAGATGATGATGAATCTTGGAAAGTTGTGGAAGAGGCCCATTCGGGAGTGTGTGGTGGTCATGTCAATAGCCAGATGCTTGCTAAGAAGATCCTAAGGCTAGGTTTCTATTGGCCCACTCTAGAAGAGGATTGTTCTATCTATGTCGAAGGTGTGTTAAGTGTCAACTGCACGCCGACAAAATTCATTCTCCTGCTTCTTCACTCCATCCCGTATCTTCCCCATGGCCTTTCTCCATGTGGGCTTTCGATATCATTGGACCCCTTGGTGATCCGACCCTCCTCACAAAACCAAAGTCATTCATACTGACGGCGACAGAATACTTCACCAAGTGGGCTGAAGCGGAAGCTTACGTGGAGATAAAAGCGTCAACCGTCTGCAAGTTCATAATGAAGAATATCATCGCAAGATTCGGCATCCCAAGTACCATCGTCACCGACAATGGACCCCAATTCATCTCTCAGAACTTCAGGACCTCTGCAACAGGTATAACATTGCATTGCATCATTCATCTCCTTATTATCCGCAGGGCAATGGCCAAGCAGAGGCAACTAATAAGACTTTGATTAAGATTGTCAAGAAAACGTGTGAGGCTAACAAATTTGCGGATTGGCCAGAAAAATTGGTTGAAGCTCTTTGGGCCTATCGCACTTTCATTCGTACTCCTACTGGGCAAACCCCTTTCGCCCTAACTTATGGAATGGAGGCGGTAGTTCCTTATGAAATTCTTGTTCCTTCTCTGCGAGTACAATTGGACAAGGAATTCTCTATTGATGAGCGTCGTGAATCCCTCCTTGCCCAGTTGGAACTCCTAGATGAGAAGCGTCTGGCTGCCGCCGAGCATGCGCGTATTTATCAAAACAGGCTTTCACGTTTTTATCAAAAGAAAGTGATTGAGAGAAAATTCAAAGTTGGTGAATTGGTAATTAAAAGAATCTTTGTAAAACCAGGTGGGCCACGTTCAAAACTCCAACCTAATTGGGAAGGCCCCTTTATTATAAAAGATGTTTATCCTGGCAACGCTTATAAATTGATTAATGCTGAAGGCGAAGAGCTAACTCATCCTTGGAATGGTCTCTATCTAAAGAAATACTATCCCTAAAAATGAAAAAAAAAAAACAACAAAAAGAGAAAAAGAAAAACAAACAGAAGAAAAAAAAGAGCAAAAACAAAACAAAACAAAAATTGAAAATCTTGGAGGCTGGTATAGTACATGGGCCACGACACCGAAAAAAATCAAAATCTTTAATTCATTCTTCAGTCTCGACGGTTTAACTCTTGGGTCAATTCACGCACACACTACATGCTTTATTCTTAAACTCGAGCAGCCCGGAATTCAAGGAAAGTCCGACCCAATCAAGAGTGTAAAAGCCTTACCTATTCTCTTCCTTTCAGCTCACGAGAGGGAACATAAGTTAGGGGTTACCAACCAAGCCTGCCCGCCGCCCTAGTAGGTGGAAGTCAGGGCCCAAAAGGGAACAAAATGCTTAAAGCCCAAGTACAATTAGGTCTTTATCTGTTTCGAAGAAAGCAAAGGAAGTTATGATAAAAGAAAGCATGTCAAGAGGGCAAAGTCCCCGCAAGGAAAACCTTGGTCGTAAGCATGCATGAATGAGGGCAAAAAGAGCAACAAAATTTCCCTAAGCCGAAGACCGAATCCCAACAGGCATAAGGGCAGGGGAGGAGCATGCCTCATTCTTGAAAACCTTTCGTAAGCTCTCTTAATCATTCTTCTCTTCTCCCTCCATGGTGGGTTGTGAACTCGAAGAATGGCAAAGACCAACTAAGAAGGATAGGCTGCGAGAGAGTATGAGTAAAAGCCTAAGTATAAATCACGTTGACTCTTTTGTTAAGTCTCTTGAGAAAATCTAATGAATTTTAGATTATGATGGTTAAGGCTTCAAAGCTCTATACCATACTCGCCTCCAAAACAAAAATTTTCAAATAGGCGTCCTTTTCAAAATTAAGTGTCACTTTCAAAACAAAAATTCAACAAAAAAAAGCATATATACCAATAATAACAAAAAAAATGACTGTGGAATTTCAAGCCCTTTGTTTCTCATATGCTTGATTGCATTCTTGCATGGGCATCTTTTATTTTTAGTTTGCATTTGCTTGCTTGCATGACGCATTTTATATCTACTCTTTGCCTTCATTGATTAAAGGCTTGGCCCTTGACCCGTTATCAAGGTCAAAGTGAAGACATCCCTTGCTTATTGAGCAAGGAGCCAAGTCGAACAGATGAATTAACCTGTTTATTCAAGTGTGGAACCACAGGGCAAAAGTAAAAGGCAAGAAGGAAAAGAAGACACAAGTACACAACTACACAAAGTGCCTAGGTAACAAAAATCTCATTTTCATATATATATACATCATAAATGTCTGAGTACAGGTGTGAGGGTGGAGGAGTACAAGTAAGTCTCTCAGCTCTCGCCTCCACCCTCCTCTCTCCTACTCTCTGCCTCACTCTCGTCCTCCCGACGAGGCGCTAGTGGAGGGGGCATGGGCCCCCGAGAAGTAGATGGAGCTCGAGCTGGCTCCTCTACCTCGCTCCTCTGCCGGAGAGAGGAACCCGCCACAAAAGTAGAGCTGGTGAAGCTGTACCCTGCAACTCGTGCCCGCTCCTGACCTCGCTGAAGACGCTCCTCGGTCGCTCGTAGCCGCTCCTGTGCAACGGCTAGCTGGGCCCTCAAGGCTGTAAGATCCCGATCGCAAGCTGACCGCTCCTCACGATCCCGGGCACGCTCCACCTGGTGCTGCTCACGATCCCGGGCACGCTCCGCCTGGTGCTCCTCGCGCTCCCGAGCACGCTCTCTCCGCTCCATCTAGAGGGCGACGCGCAGCTCCGCCACGTCCTGAGGCAACTCCTCTCGCCGCCTCAAGGCCCGCTCCAGCTCCACGACCCGTTGCTCACGGATCGCCAACTCTGTCCCGGCCAGGGCAGCCCGGGTATGTGCCGCCTGTAACTATGAAGACTGCAAACATTTAAACAAATCATCAGTTCCACATTTAATGCAATAATTCAATAATTCATGGAATAAGCAACATACAATTGAAAATAAATAACTCACCTGCGTGGCCATCGCCCGCTGTCCCTCCTCGATGCAAGTAAGAGCTGCACGGAGTTCCTCGGTCTGTAAAGAAAACAATCTTCATGAATATATTATATAAACAAATGAATAATTTTGAGTTTAAGATTTAAGGCATACCCATGAGGCAAGGTTGCGCTCTGCCGCCTCGGCCCGTGCCACTGCCCCTGCTAGCTGCTCTGCTAATGCAGTCACCTCTGCACTAGGCCCTCTCGAGCTGGAGGCCTCTCCTGTCTCTCTCCCTACTGCTCCCTGCTGGGCACGCTGCATTTATTGAGATTGTCAGTAGCTAATCATCAATAAAAAAGATTCATATGCATATAGGAATAAATTAAACACTCACCAAGGTCTCAAGGTCTGCCCGTGTGGTGGCTAGCTGTGCCTCTAGGCTGTGTAGGTGGGCCTGTGCATCCATCGCCACTATGTCCCGAGCATCCTGCATTCATCACGTATTAGTCGCATGATAGATATACAAAGCATTTGCATTTAATTTAGAAATAAGTGCATTCATACATACCCCTAAGACCCTCATCTCGGGTCGACCGGCGTAGACCTCCCAGTAGCGTCGGAGGTACTCAGAGCTGTTGGTCGCATGTGAAGTGACCCGGGTCCCGCCACGCTGCCAGTCTGCGTACTGGTCAGAGAACCGTACTCTCCAGTCGATCGCTTTCGTGTGACCGCGCGTCTTCTTGCCTACTCCCCATGGCTCTCCAACCTCGATCCACTCCTGGTGTAGATCGAGGGTCCTTATCACCAACCTAAGCCGTAACGGCTCAATCTCGTTCAGGCAATGAACCCAAAGCTCATGCCCAAAACGAGGTCGGCCCGCTACGACCCACGGCTGGCCTTCATCGGTCATCCCCTCATAGGGTCTCCACCTCACCTGCATTCACAAGCACACATATCAATCATCATATCATCATCATATTTCACATAAAAACAAAAATAAAAATTGCATCATGCATACCAGTGAGGCGGGGAAGTCTCGGAACTCCCGTCGTAATACGTGCAGCTTATATGCAAGTGGGGCTCCAATCACCACTGGCAGCCAGCGTCGTGCCAGAGGGAAGGACCCCTCATCTCCGGGTCGTAGATCAGCGTGTCCCATGGGCATGTACAAATGGCTCCAAATCTGCATCCATGCATTGCATTAGTTAACCATGCATATGCATATAATAAAAGAAAAAGAATAAAAACAACAAAAAAAATGCATACCTGAAGAAAAGGTGAAAAGCCACTAACTGTCGTCTCTCGACCTGTCCCCGTGGATAGGTCGGCTATCAAGTGCGCCAGCAGCGCTGCTCCCCAGGCGTATCTGCCCACGCCCTCTAAGTCCTCGAGTATCCCCAGGAAGCGACAGTTGATGACGTCGCCCTTCGTGCCGAGTAGCAGTCTCCCGAGCATCAAAAATAGAAACCTCCTCAAATCTCTGTCTGCTCTCTCTCTGTCAGCTGGATCCTGGCAGTAGGTAGCCCTAGCGTCATCTATCAATCTCTGCGAAAACTGCTCTAAGGATTCCCTAGATCTCTGCCTAGAGTCCCCCAATCCCATAGCTATGGTAAGGTCGGTGCGAAAAATGGTCCTACACTCGCTCGGTGTCTCGTACACCGTCTCTAGCCCTAATAGCCTCTGGGTCAACTCACTATAATCAGGTAGGGTGATCCTGCTCACCGCCTCCCCATCTACCCTCAGCCCAGTGATCCTAGCCACATCCTCCAAACTAGGAACCATATGCCCCCATGGCATCAGAAATGCCTGGCTAGACCTATCCCATCTCTCTCTCAAAACCTGCATCAAAGGTAGGCCTGGCCTAACTGGCTCAATGCTAAAGAAGGCCCCAAACCCCATAGCATCTATCTAGCTCTCTGGAACTCGGGGAGGCCGTAGTACGCTGCCCGGACCTGGACCCAAGAAATCAGCGTTCTCATCAACCCCTGCATGAATATAAAAGAACTTTTTGCTTAAGTTTTCACGTGGAAATTCATTTAAGCTCATTAATTATGATATTTTCTGTTTGGATAATTAACGACCTACCGTGGGTCGTGGTTTTCATGATTGACGCCCTTGAGGGCGACGTTATTTCCAAATAGGTTTCAAGTGGTATTGTACGTTCATTTAGTTGACGACCTACCCAGGGTCGTTGTTTATCTAATTGACACCCCTGTGGGCGACATTTTTTTTGAAAGTGATATTCTAAAAATCTAAAAAATTCGGAATTGATGCCTAACCATGGGTCGTCAGTTATCTAAGTAACGCCCCTGTGGAAGGGCGCGGTTCACAAAGTGATTTTTCTATCCTAAATTACATTTCTGGAAAATGTTGAATTGACGGCCACCCTGTGGTCGTTACCTATATAACTAACGTCCCGATGGGGGGACGTGGTTTTCATGGGGTTTCAAGGTTTTAATGTGCGAAATTGAAATAACAGAAATACATACATTTTAAAATTTAAATGAAATCATAGGAAAATAACAGCATGCTGGCGAAACATGATAAAATTAAAAAAATAACGGCATGTAGCAGGGCGTTTCTTTCATGCGATTAATTATTTTTTAGAAAATGAAAAGATGTAATTAACGACCCATTGTGGGACGTTATTTAAATTCACGACACCCCTGGGGGCGTCATTTCACTGTGTCTCTGGTTTTGTCATGCCCGAGGGCCATGGAAATGGGGAAATAATGGAAATAAAATAAAAAAATAGAGAATAGGGGTATGGGGGCCTACCTTCTGTCGTTTGGGCCCAATCAACCCCCCACGGAGGGGTTGTCTTGGCTGGCGTGGCCGCCGAAGCTGCCCAGGCTGAGGGGCCATCGCCGCCGCCTCCGGCGCTTCTTCGTCTTCTTCTCCTTCTTCTTCCCCTTCTCCACCATCTTCTCCTCCTTCTTCTTCCTCCCCTTCTTCATCTTCTTCGTTGTCTTCATCACCTTCGTCTCCTCCACCGTCTTCACTGTGCTTCTCTTCCACTTCTTCAATGGGCACCGCCGCCGGTGCTTCTTCGGCCACCGCGGGAGGGAGCTCCTCCACGGTTGGCTCCCCTTCCAAGTCCACCACGGCTGGGGCAGTAACCCTCTGACGTTTGGGAGCGCCACCCGCCATTGAGTAGTAAGGGAGAGAGTGAGAGAGAGTAGTAAGGGAGAATGGGAGAGAGAGAGATGGGGGGGTTTCGGTTAGGGTTTTGCAGAGAAAAGAAGGAAATGGAAACGAAGGAAGGAAGAAGCAAGGGGGAAAGTAGGGTTTAACGGTCGAGATTAATTGATGCCCTAAGAGATGACGTGAATTTACAAATTGACGGTTTGAAGAAAGGCGTGGATTATAGATTTGACGCCCTGAGGATGGACGTCAATTATTATTTGCATGGGGATTTTCAATCATCGTCAGACGCATTAATGGGAACTGATTGATGTGAGTGGGCGTCATTATTACCCTTTGAATTTGACGACGAACAGAGCGGGCGTCCATTCTTTAATACGCAACGTGAGTAAAGGCGTGTTTTATAAGAAATTAAGGAATTATCTCAAAAATTATTTGAAAATTTGAATTGATTAACGCCTTGTTTAAAGACGTGAGTTAAGAAATGCCAGTGCCTTGGGCGTCAATTATGAGTTTGAAATATAATGGACGGCTTCAACTGAGGCGTGTCTTAAGTAATTAACGCCGTTGATAGGGGCGTTGTTCAGAACAGAAGGATCGGAACTCCTTGTTATCAGACAGAATTGCTTGAAATATCAGAACTGATCACTTTCATACATTGCTTTGGCTCAGATAAAAGAGGAATTCTTATTGCATTCATGAAAATCTTTGATTACATTCTAAGCCACTGTGGGCCTTATCTTCTTGAGAGCCAGTACATAAGCTTTACATTTGTTCTCTTCTTCTTCAACATGAGTCTTGGATTTGTGGAGAAGTGCCACTTTCCATTGGGCCATTATGGTCCTAATTTCTTCATGGTCACCACTTGAGCATAGCTCCCTTTTCTTGATTGGAGGAAGGTGAGAAGGCCCTTCGAAGAGATGTCGAGGAAGTCCGAGTTGTGGGAGGCATCGGTGTGCGTTGTAAAGGATGAAGTCGGTCCCGCCAATTAAACGGAGCTCGATGCCGGAGGATAACCTTGAGTGAAGTTCTTGGGTTTTTAGAAACCCCGGTGTACATGTGAAATTGCTCTTTGGCATTGTTTTGAAGTAATCTCTCCATTCATTCCTCTTCTTGAGCTTGGGAACTCTATTAGTAACTCTTTCACATAAGCCCAATGAGCTTGTCATATACCGAAGTGGACTCTTGGAGAAGATTTTGGAGGCCGCTTGGTTTGCTTGACATGGATCAAACTTAAAGTGAAAATCTATCCAACATGCTAGAAGAAGCATTGATCCGAATAAAGGCCGTCCTAATGAAGCCGAGGTGAGCCCATTGTATAGGTTGGCTAGTATTGCCCCACCTATTCTCTTTCCCTCCCACATGCTTGCTATTGCACTAAAGTGTTGTTCCTCTAAATGATCCTCCAATGAAGGGAAGAATAACGCTCCTCCTTCACATATGACAAACCCCTTCATCACTTTCTCCAAAAGGGCTTCATCTCCTTGAGCCTTATCCATGTTTTTATATACCCAAGAAGCAAACTTCAAAAGATTGATTCCCTTGTTGGCCTTCATTTGATTCACCAAATTTGAGCTTTGAACGAGGCTCATGAGCATATCATGGGCTTGTATGGGCTTAGTCATATGGGCCATCTTTGTTTCCTCTCCTTGCTTCATCTTCTTCAAACCCAAGAGCATCTCCACTTCTTCTAGGAGGATGGTTGCTTCAAAGGTTGGGAATAGAAAAGTATGGGTGTGAGGGTGCCATAATTCTATAAGAGCTCTAATGGAAGCCCAATCAAGATGGATATCATTATAATGGGTGGCATGGGTGATAAGGCCTAGAAGGTTCCACTTAGTAAGGAAGGATCTCATGTCTAGAGAGAGCTTGGAGAGTAGCAAATGAAGCCACTTGACCTTTAGAAACCTTCTTGGACCAGGAATAATGGGGTAATCCTGAAAACATAAAAGAAAGAAGAAGAAGAAAGAGAATAATAATCAGAAATTTTGAACAGGAAGAAAGACAGTACAAAATAAAAGCTTCAACATCGAGAACACTTACTTGGCCCTTGGTGATTTTCTCACTTATATGGCCTGGCAATTCAAAAATTCTTGGGAAATTCATTCTTGGCTTTTTGGAAAGCCTTTGCTGCATCAGTTGATTCATCATTTTGACGGTTCTTCTGCTTCTATTCCTCTATCTGCTTGACAAAAAAAAAAAGAGTTTCGATGCTCTGTTCTGCTTTTGCTTGGTTCTTTCTGTCTACTTAACAGAAGATAGCTTCGTCTCAATGCTTTGATGGTCTTGATGCTTGAAAAAAAACACCAAGAGTTGCCCTATTTATAATGTTTTGAACGTTAATGAGTATCATGGTTTGAGTTTGAATCAAACAGTTTGCTGGAAGTTTAGTTCCGAGATGGAAACGAAAACAGGTAATTGACGACGCGCTGTTTGGCGTCATTTGTTAAATTGACGACACTTTCAGGGTCGTCATTTACCCCGCGCCTCCATGGAGGGCGTCATTTGCATTCCAATTCCAAGTTAAACCTTTAATGCAATTAACGCCTCAGTGCACGTCGTCATTTCTTGTTTTGACGCCGACCAGAAGGGTCGTCATTTTCTGAGCTTGTGCGTTTAAATTGCTTTGGTTATTTCATGAACTTAAGTGCTGTCATATCATGATTAAATTATTTTTATCAAGCACTTATGATCATATTTTGAGCTAATGATCTTTTGAGCTTTGAAGTGCAGGTTGTGCAAGTCTGAGCATCGTGGGTGCAAAGTCTCTAAGTCTATACACTCTAAGCATTCCATTCATAAGTTTGTACATTGCATTCACCCAAGTCCACACGTTCAATTCTCTAAGTCTATACATCCCATCCCAAGTCTATACACTCCATTCTCAAAGTCTGCACGTCCAAAGTCTACACATTCATAAGTCTGTACATTGCATTTCACAAGTCTATACATCCATTCTCTTCACCAAGTCCATACATCCTTCACAAGTCTATACATCCATTCTCTTCACCAAGTCTATACGTTCCAAAGTCTATACACCCAATTCCATAAGTCTATACAATGCTAAGTCTACACATTTGTTCTTCATCCACAAGTCTATACATTCCAAAAGTCTGTACGTTTCAACAAAACTTCATAAATTCTCAAAATTTCAACAAAAATTCATAAATTCTCAAAATTTCAACAAAAATTCATAAATTCTTGAATTTTCAATAAAAATTTCAATAAAAATTCATAAATTCTCAACATTTCAATAAAAATTCATAAATTCTCAAAATTTCAACAAAAATTCATAAATTCTCAAAATTTTCAATAAAAATTCATAAATTCTTAAAATTTCAATAAAATTCCAATAAAAACTCATAAAATTTCAATAAAATTTCATAAATTCTCAAAATTCCAATAAAAATTCATAAATTCTCAAAATTTTAATAAAAATTCAATAAATTCTAAAAATTCTAAAATTCTCAAAACTCCAAAAAAAAATTTCCAAAAAAAAAAAACAAAAATAAATTCTAAAAATTCAAATCAATGTTGTTAAGTATGCTTCATGCATCTTTATATCATGGCTAATGAAATTTTGAGTGCAGGTTAAAAAGCTCTTGACTGGGCTTCGGCATCCAAGCCCCACGGTGACTGCACCTCATTTCTCAGTTCCCTCATTGCTCACCATCGTCCTGTATGCATTGTTACTATAAGGTATCTACGCTATTATAACATATCAAGGACCTTGTGGTTCTGATGAACCTGGAATTTGATCTCCCCTTCATCAAAAACAGTGATAATCCCAGGGGAATCTTGATCATACGGATAGACCGTTGAGTCATTCAAGGTTTGGGACGATGGTTCCTCTTTTTGAGTTGATGCGTGGACAAACGGGCTTCGGCTTAGTATCAGCTCAGAGATCTGGATTCTTGACCAAATCTAGGTGGCTTAACAATATTATCCTTGATTATTTTTTATTTTAGTTTATTTTATTTTTTCCTTTAACCCAGCATGCATCATGTAGGACTTTGAGCTTAATGATGAAAATCTTCATATTACGCCAATAGTGAAGGTCACTCGTTCTTAATTGAGTTGACATGAGATATTCCATTCCAAATCAAGTACTTTATTCTCCTTGAAGCTGCTTAGGCTGGTCCCTTGAAAACCATCCATTTGCTGGATCTTTATCTCAATTCACTTTACTTTTCTACAAATCCACCTTGGTTGTAGCACGTCCATATTGGCTGGTAACCGCTCTCCAATGGTGCCTCCCCGTCGTGCCCTCGCGCACATTTTGTTTATTTAGTTTACTCTCCTTTATCCAACTGATCGATGCTTTCTAGGAATTGTCCGGAGTTATTTCATTCAGAATCTTAGAAAGATTTCCAACACCTAGTGTCAGAGGCGTGTCACATCACACCTTGACATCTACTTATCAGTTCGTTCCACCTCATTCTGCTTGTTTCACTTCCACTCCATTCTGTCTCACTCCCTTGCAAAGCAGACGCCAAGGCGGGGTAGCTGTAGACACGCCAAAATTGATGCTATGTTGAGTAATCTCATGTCACCATATGACGCCCTAAAATGGACGTCAATATTGGATTAATATGAAGTATTTCTATTTTTCGTGAATTAATTTCTTGCCTTTTTTTATAATTAACGCCCTGATCAGGGGCGCTATTTAAATTGACGGCATGGCCAAGGGCGCCTATTTTAACAATGGACGACTACCAATACGGGCGTCATTTTTTGGATTTACTGAAAATTATGAATTTCAAATAAAATGAAAATTGTTGAATTAATGTCTTTCATAAAGGTGTTGATTATTTGACGTCTGTCTGGCAGGCGTCAGTTGATAATTTTAAATAAGGAAAGCTATTTGTTTCTATAATTAAATCCAGGAATTGACGCCTTGATGGGAGTCGTTATTCTAATTAACGCCTTTGGATGTGTCGTCATTTTTAATTGACGCCCTTCATGAGGTCGTCATTTTCAATTCCGTCTCCCTTGCGCCTGCTTCTTTCCAGTAATGGTTCCTTCCCCATTTTGAGCCTTGTGTTCGACTGGGAAGGGAGTTTCTTGATGGAGGATCTTTGCCATGTTTTGATCCTTGTTCTCCAAGGATCTTAGCCCTATAAATACCCCTCCTGGGTCTCTTCGCGCGAGAGAACAAGGAGAGAGATCATCATTAAGAGAGCAGAGCTGACAGAGAGAAGAGTGTCTTATTTGTTTTACAGGTTCTTCATCCAAACGAGCTCTACTTCCAGACGATTCTCTTCTTCTTCCACAGATGAACCACTGCAGTTCCATCGCATACTGAAGCTCTCCTCCCTTTACTGCTGCACGCACAGCAGAAAGGAATCCTTCCTTTAGTTATTTAGTTGTTATTTTCGTAACATCATCACAGATCCTCCCTCCCTCTAGTTCTTGCTAGACCTCATATCATATTATTACTTACCATATTGCATCCATACTTTTCAAACCTTGTTACTCCTCTTAGGGGTTTAAAACCAAAACACACAAGGTGTGTTCATATTCATGTTCAATTTGATTAATTTGATAATCTTAGAACTTTGATACTACACCTTATGGCTAATCCACTCTTTTATTTGATTTGTGTGTTCTTGCAAGGTAATCAAGACTAAGAACCCCCTTTATCGGCCGGCCGGTAGAAGGAGGAAGAAAGGGTTCACAATCTCCCCCGCTTAACACAAGGTACTCGCGATCATCCTTTTTCTTATTTGAGGTAACCCCTCTGGCGATCACATTCCCCTTTAGCATCCCATGCATGCTCTTCCTTTCCCCATTTAATTTTTAAGCTTTAGAAATTGAGTTTGGGTTTTAATCCCCTTTTCTTAAGTGGATTTTTCATAATCTACAAGGCTATCTTCTCTCTGTTTCTGCCTCTTCTATTTCGATCACCTTCTTCTGATGGAAGAGGGTTCTTATATATAGAGCAGCAGGAAGCAGCACTGGGCGCGTGTCTTCCACATTTCCCGCCCAGATGTTTTGGCCACGTGTCATCTTCCTATCAGCCCTTCCAACCTCGGATCACGTGCCCTTCATAAGCTTCACGAACAGCACCTGTCAGACAGAGAGAAACTTATCAGTTTAATGTCGACACCTTGTACGGACTTTATAGTATGTAATGTGTAGACTTTGCAATGTAAAGACTTTACAATGCGACAGTAATGTATAGACTCTGCATTGTATAGACTTCATATATGCAGTGCTATGGCATGTGCAGACTTCGTGGATGCAAAGCTAAGGTGTGTACAGACTTAGTGAATGCAACACTGAGTCATGCACAGACTTCACTTATGCAAGCGAAGCAGTGCATGGCTGTACAGACTTTGTGTAATGTATGGACTTAGTGTGTGCGAGCATGCTAACATGCAATGTGTAGACATTGAATCAAAAGGATGCACAGGCTGTACAGACATTCTGTGCTTAACACTTAACCCTGAATGCATGATGTGTAGACGTTGTATAGACTTGCTGAAGTGTGCACAAGGTGAAGTATGCACAACAAAACTGAATGCACTAACATGCCGTCGACCATTGTACAGACTTCATGTTCACTATGCAGACGTTGTATAGACTTGCTAATGCATTGTGTGCAGACTCTGCGTGCGATGTGCAGACTTCGTGCAATGCATGAAGCAATGTACAGACTTGCTGACAATGAGTGTGCAGACTCTGCTTTGAGCAATGCACAATGTATATACTTAGTCATGCGTGCAGCAAAGATAATGTACAGACTATGCCATGCTCACAGTTAATGCATGTACAGACTTGTATGAAGAACAGGCTGTATAGACTTAGACGATTGAACCACAAGCTGCAATGTGTAGACTTGATCTGAATGCATGGACTATGCCCTTGAAGAGTGTATAGACTTGCTCATGGACTATGCACAACGAATGTATAAACTTGCAATGCGTGCAGGGCATGCGATGCAATGTACAGACTTTGCCACGCCTACACCAAGATGACGTACAGACTTAATGGGCAAGAAGGCAACCGCTGTACAGACTTACTAGTGCTGCAAGTGGATAATGTATAGACATCAACTCATGTAAGCAAAGCCAATGTATAGACTTGGCGTTTGTGCAAGCAGAATGATGTACAGACTTGTGTTGTGAACACAGGCTGTACAGACTTTGAATGATGCATGCACAAGACACTGATGTATGGACTTAGTCTATCCAGCGCTGTATAGACTTCGTGTGTGTGCTACAGAACAATGTCCAGACTTTGAAAGCTTGAACACGAACAGGCTGCAATGTATAGACTTTGTGTGATAGCCCAATGTACAGACTTGGTGTTCTGAACGTAGTTAAAGATAAGGAGTGTATAGAC
Organism: Amorphophallus konjac; assembly: GCA_022559845.1. NCBI lineage: Eukaryota > Viridiplantae > Streptophyta > Magnoliopsida > Alismatales > Araceae > Amorphophallus > Amorphophallus konjac. Next base: position 33,139,591 of record CM040125.1, read on the forward strand.
TTGACATATGCACTGGCTGTACAGACTTAGCCATGAGCTGAACAATCGAATGTATAGACTTTGCTCAGTTCAGCTGGTGGATGTACAAACTTGAGATGAATGCATGAACAGGTCGACGTATAGACTTGTCAATGTATAGACTTTAAGTCCAATGCAAAAGGCTGTACATACTTTGAGACTTAATGCATGGTGGCGAATGTACAGACTTGCCAAGGTATAGACTTGAGAGCTCTGACTATGCTCATGCAATGTATAGACTTAGAGTGAAGGTGCATGCAATGTATAGACTTGCTCAGCCTGAAGCAAGGCAATGTACAGACTTTGAGACTTAATGCGTGGTGGCGAATGTACAGACTTGCCAATGTATAGACTTGAGAGCTCTGACTATGCTCATGCAATGTATAGACTTAGAGTGAAGGTGCATGTAATGTATAGACTTGCTCAGCCTGAAGCAAGGCAATGTACAGACTTCTTAACAGACGCATGCATCAACTGGATGATGTACAGACTTCTTATATGCTCAAGTCTAATGTATAGACTTGCTGAGATGATGCACCTGAAGAATGTACAGACTTTAACCCTTGAACATGCATGCGATGTATAGACTTTGCATATGCTCTGAAGACGGGCTGCACACAGGCTGTACAGACTTGAAGAAATGCTGCAAGTGGATGGCTGTATAGACTTGACCGATCTGGATGTACAGACTTGATGTGTGTGTGCTAGATAATGTATAGACTTGCTGAATTACAGACTGAACATATCAGCATAGAAGCAATGCACAGACCTTAAATCAAGCACAAAATAATTTATGCACTTAGTATGGAACACTGCATGACTTAGCACACTCATGCATTCTCCACAGAACAGATCAGACATAGCACACTCATGCATTCTCCATAGAATAGATCAGTCATATGCATTCATGTTGCTATCATTCAATGTGATGTTCTTAGCAAAACAATATGGTGACTCATTCATGTTGCTATCATTAAAACACCACATTATCATCAAAGCATAAGGGGCACAACAATCTCCCCCTTTTTGATGATGGCAACATGATGAGTCACACTGACTCGTCAAACAATTCTCCCCCTTTGACATAAGCAAAAAGGAGATGGTTTGAGAGACAAAATTCAGCACACAACTACACAGAAAGAAACAAGGTTCACTGAAATGGAGTTCCCCCTATCAACATGCATGATTGACTACTCTCCCCTTAAAAGCAGATGACCAATAAGTCCCCCTGAAGCGCAGGAATGAACTCTGGTTATCCAATAAATCAATCTGAAATCTACCATTACAAACAATCTGAATTCTAGTTGTGGCACCTCACATATGCATGAACAGAATGAAACATGTGAAAAGTCCACAGAACCAGAACTGGTTGCAAAACAAGATGGAAGATTCCAACAGTGTGGAGAGTAAAGTGATTGAAGATAGGAAGGTAAAAGTAGAGAGCAATAATCACAAGACATCTCAATGAATAAACAATAGCAAGATGTTGATCAGGCTGTCTGGAAAGAATCTTATCATGAGAGATTTTAATGCTTGCACCACTTCAATAAGTCTTAAGAAGTATAGACTCTTCTATCATAAAGGGTTATGAAGTGGCAACTTAACCAATCTGATTTAATTATGATGTATATCAAATTTGTCAAATTAAACTCAATACTCATATCTGAATCCAAGTTTTAATAAGGGTGATCCAATTAGTCAGAAAACACTCAAAACAATAATCTTTTATCTTACACACATGATCTCAATAGCTCCTTTGAAAGAAACACAGATTAGTACTGAGGTTAACCACTTTTCTAAGAACATGAGTTGATAGAAATTTCAATATATTTTTCATATGAAGCACATTATATTTTTTCTGAGCAATTTAGGTTGATCAACACCTTTTTACATGAGGCACAACACGTCTCAGGTGAAGTGACCCAGTTACTCAGTGTGATAACTGTCATTGCCTCTCAACTTAGGGAACAGAGTTAGCAATATAAGTGTCTTTTAACATGAGAAGACACCTTGATCAGAGGCCAGACTCCCCAGTTACTCAACACAGAAATGCTATTGCTCTGTCAGGTTCTCAATGAATTTTCATTTTAAGTGACTATGACACTTCATGACTTGGGTTCACTCCATTTCTTTGACGGAGGACCCAGTTTCTCAGTGAACAAAGTCTTTTCATTACTCACTGATTTTATTTCCTGTCAAATTTTTCAAAGTTAATGTTTAACAACAATACTCACTCTATGCATCTTAACCAAAGAAACCCTGATTTCAAATTTTCAGATATCTGATGAGTGAGTCTAAGGTTTTTATGACACATGTGGTTAAAGTTTATTAAACCTTATCATTCAGATATTTTCAATTCATTTAATTACAAATCTGAGAATACATTAATCTTATATCAGTCTGATTCAGTGGTAATTCTTAAACCTACATGATAGGCATGTCTACATGATTCAGACTAAATTGCATGGCCTGCAGCTTGAGTTCCTCAGATCATGTCAAAAAAAATTTAGCTGACCAACTAATCAACACTAGAACCAAATCAGTCACACCAGCTAAGAGATATATGAGGGATGAGTATAAGCTGGTGGAAGAGTCAATCACCAATAAAGAAGAGCATTAGAAGAGAGTTTATCAATAGACAGTAGCTGAGTCTGGAATACAGACTGATCAGCTGTTTTAGTGAACACAGCAGAGAATTCAATTGAAATAAACTGAGAGCATTAGAAGATCCAATAAACTAGACAGGAGGATTTCAGGTGAAAGTGAATGAGATAATCAGAAAACTTCCTCTGTCTAGATTCATCATGACAATAGCAAGGCATGGGCAGCAGAATGGTTAATCAAGACAAGTTGAGCTCCCCCTGACTAAGTGCATGATGTGAAGGATAAAACATAAGCAGCAATATGATTGATCAAAAACAGTTGGACTCCCCCTGACTATATGCATGAAATGTATTGAAAGCACATCACATGATATCAAATTTTCATTTAGATATGATTCATGCAAATTAGACAGAAGAGAATTACCATAAGCATGATTGTTCAATTCATATTTCAGAAAACTTCAGTTTAGCACCAACAGATCAACATGATATGCAATACACTGCTCTATATGACTTGACCCATGGTACTAGGAGGAGGACTTGGTCCAAGGATCACCTCACACATGGCAGTAGCATCCAGACATACTCCATCTGCCCTTCAGCACTATTCCATTTAATATACCATGATGGTCATGCAAATCAGTGCAATACAACATGCAGGGAGTTTGACATATCATGCATCATGACATAGATATGTAATGCATTCAGAGATAAACTACAATTATTTCCATGTGCATTTCAGATTTTCAATTAGATTCAGTTAGATGATGCATAAAAGAATTAATCATGATATGCAGGCATTTAGAGCACACAAATTCAGAAGACAGAATTTAAGCAGAGTTTTCAGAACTAACCTGAAATGTAGTCATGGGGTTTTCATTCTTGAGTGCCTTGGTTGATTAACCCACTTTATTCATTTCCAAGGCACACCTGCAAAGATTAATCATTTTGATCCTACAGGAACCCAAGCAGTCTTGGGTCCTGAAATGATAGTGGCACCTTTGAAGGGTGCTCTCCATCATTTTCCAGTATTATAATTATCAGAGTTCATTAACCGACAGTTAGACATGACATGACCAGATTGTCCACAGTAATGACAGGAGTCACCAAATTTCATGTTCTTTTTATATGAGTAATCATGAGCATGAACTGGATATAACTGAACATGATTGGCATTTCTATTATCATGAAACTTTTTCTTTCTATTTACATCAGAAACATTCCTTTTCTTGACATGCCAACATTCTTTGACTAAATGGACAGCTTTTCCACAATGTGAGCATTCAATATACTTGCTTTTAGAACCAGGGTAGGTTCTGTCAGAGGCATAGTTCACATGAAACTTAGTGTAACTAGAAACATTTCTTTTCGCATGGAATGTAACAAATTCAGACTTGAACTTCTTCCCTTGACTGTGCCAACAGAGAGCAGCAATGTGGCCGAATTTGCCACAACTATAACATTGAATTTTCTTTTTCTGATCAGTAGAAGGTTTCCTAAGATGATTTCTAGGATACATTCTAACAGCATTTCTTTCATCATTTATCAATATTACACAGTTATGCATAATATGTCCAACCTTCCCACAATAGTGACATGTTACTACCTTTTTATTCACATTCGCTTGATTGACAGAACTAACATTCTCATGACAGTGTGAATGTGTGTGTGAGTAGTGAGCATCATGCACATGTAAATCAGGGACAGATTTGGACTTATTCAAATCAGCATTTTTCTTTTGTTTTCTAATCTTTTTCTGTTTCTTATCTGAATTTTCAGCCTTCTTAGCAGTGAATTGAAAGATAGAAGAACTAGTTTGGTTAGCCTGTTCAGAACTTTTCACGAATACAGTTGACTTCTTCTTTTCATTCACTTTCTTATTAACAGGCACATACCCAAGTCCTTCTTTCTGGAAATTCACATTAGAGCCAAGCAATTTATTCAAATTGTCTTTACCTTTGACAAATTTCGACAAAGAGTTTTTCAGATCTTCAATTTCAGAATTCAAGGAAGCAATACTCACTTCATACTTAGATAGCTCAGATTCACAAAGGATTACTTATTGTTGCAAAGCATCATTCAGATTCTTCAGAGTTTCATATTCTTGTTGAACTATTATTTCATTGTTGTTCTCATTTTCCTTCACAACTGATTTTCCTTTTTCAAAAGACAACCATCTTTCAGAGAAAACAGTATTAAGAACCATTAGCTTTTTATTTTGATCTTTAATATACATGTTTTCTTCAATCAGCTTATTTTGACATTGATCATTTTCTTTGATTAGTTTATTCCTTAAACTCTCATTCTCAGACTTCAAGTGTTTCATTTCATTTTCTTTTCTATTCATATCTGACTTTAGGTTTTCATTTTCAACCCTCAGACGTCTAACTTCATGTATCATTTCTTTTCTCAGTTTTCTCTTCTCAGATTTAAGTCTATCATATTTATTCAATAAATGTTCATTCAATGCAATCATACTTTCCAGAGAGAAATTATCAGTGTCTGAATTTACCTGTGACGAAGTATCCTCCACATAATCTTCATCTTCTTCTACTACTATGAGACACTTCACCTCTTCGTGACTTGTGATAGCAGCAACCATATTAACAACTTCTAACGCACTGCAGCAATCAAACACACAAGGAAACTTGTCAGTATTTGTAGCCTTTCGAGTTAGCTCCAGGGCCTTCTGATTCTCTGCAAATTTCAAGTGGTCTGAAGTTTTCCACAAGGATTTGTCCTTTGGAACTTCATAAGAGCTGTGTGCGATTATTATCCATAGATTTGGATTAATCTGCATCACGTACTCTCTAAATTGATTAAACCACTTGTAAAAACCTAGACCCTCAAACCTCGGAAGATCAATCATGAATTCCATGCTCAGACAAAATCAGAATTCTAAATAGAACACTAATCAAACACAATGACAGCAAGTGAATCAACTCAAATCGCACCAAATCCAAATACAGATCGGATCTGCAGGTCGTTGGACCCTTTGTGCAGACACCCGCTCTGATACCAAGTGTTGGGTTCGGTGCGTTCGATTCAGAGGGGGGGTGAATGAATCTCCCCTTAAAAACTTTCGCCCAATTAAAAATTCTTCCTAATACAAACAAAAGGCTAATAAGCAATTACGGAATAACAATGTTAAAGGACACTCAATACCACTGTCAAACATATAGTGTGCACAGCAATGAAATGAACACATATAGAAAATCAACCCATGTCGTCCCTATGCATTCATCTAGCGCCAAACACACAAAGAGATCAAACCACTGCACAAAGAGTTTTTAGGTGGTTCGGTCCTCCAGACCTACGTCCACCCCACACTCAACCCGAGTGTGGCTTACTGCTGACTCACAGCTTGAACTGCTGGCCATCACAGCTTGCCTACAACCCGCTGAGCCTCACAGCTTGCTGTCCGAGGCATCCACCTCGCCCCGCTGAGTAACACAGCTTGCTGTCCAGAGGAATCCTCCTCTGCAAACCGCTGGGCAATATAGCTTAGCCGTCCAGTGGAATCCTCCACTGCAAATGCTGAGCAACACAGCTTGCTCCGCTGACAAATAGCTTGAAGAAAGGGTATAAAAGAAAACAAAAGCAAGAACAACAGCGACTGAAAGCTGGAAAAGATAAAGCACAATGTGGCTCTCAAAAGAGCTGACTGGAGTGGATCTAATCCAACTTCCAGTAGGAACGATCTTCAGGTAAGCTCCTCTTCCTCTCTCTATCTGACTTTCTCTTTCTTCTTCTTAACTCACGCTCTCTCCCTCTTCCTTTTTCTTCTTCTTCTCTGCTCTCGATCTCTCACTCTCTTTTTCTTTCTCTTTCTTCTTCTTCTTCTTCTTCTCTGCTCTCTAGATCGTTCAGGCTATCTTCTCTCTGTTTCTGCCTCTTCTATTTCGATCACCTTCTTCTGATGGAAGAGGCTTCATATATATAGAGCAGCAGGAAGCAGCACTGGGCGCGTGTCTTCCACATTTCCCGCCCATATGTTTTGGCCACATGTCATCTTCCTATCAGCCCTTCCAACCTCAGATCACGTGCCCTTCATAAGCTTCACGAACAGTACCTGTCAGATAGAGAGAAACTTATCAGTTTAATGTCGACACCTTGTACCGACTTTATAGTATGTAATGTGTAGACTTTGCAATGTAAAGACTTTACAATGCGATAGCAATGTATAAACTCTGCATTGTATAGACTTCATATATGCAGTGATATGGCATGTGCAGACTTCGTGGATGCAAAGCTAAGGTGTGTACAGACTTAGTGAATGCAACACTGAGGCATGTACAGACTTCACTTATGCAAGCGAAGTAGTGCATGGCTGTACAGACTTTGTGTAATGTATGGACTTAGTGTGTGCGAGCATGCTAACATGCAATGTGTAGACATTGAATCAAAAGGATGCACATGTTGTATAGACATTCTGTGCTTAACACTTAAGCCTGAATGCATGATGTGTAGACGTTGTATAGACTTGCTGAAGTGTGCACAAGGTGAAGTATGCACAACAGAACTGAATGCACTAACATGCCGTCGACCATTGTACAGACTTCATGTTCACTATGCAGACGTTGTATAGACTTGCTAATGCATTGTGTGCAGACTCTGCGTTCGATGTGCAGACTTCGTGCAATGCATGAAGCAATGTACAGACTTACTGACAATGAGTGTGCAGACTCTGCTTTGAGCAATGCACAATGTATAGACTTAGTCATGCGTGTAGCAAAGACAATGTACAGACTATGCCATGCTCACAGTTAATGCATGTATAGACTTGTATGAGGAACAGGCTGTACAGACTTAGACGAATGAACCACATGCTGCAATGTGTAGACTTGATCTGAATACATGGACTATGCCCTTGAAGAGTGTATAGACTTGCCCATGGACTATGCACAACGAATGTATAGACTTGCAATGCGTGCAGGGCATGCGATGTAATGTACAGACTTTACCACGCCTACACCAAGACGATGTACAGACTTAATGGGCATGAAGGCCACCGCTGTACAGACTTGCTAGTGCTGCAAGTGGACAATGTATAGACTTCAGCTCGTGCAAGCCAAGCCAATGTATAGACTTGGCGTTTGTGCAAGCAGAATGATGTACAGACTTGTGTTGTGAACACAGGCTGTACAGACTTTGAATGATGCATGCACAAGACACTGATGTATGGACTTAGTCTATGCAGCGCTGTATAGACTTCGTGTGTGTGCTACAGAACAATGTCTATATTTTGAAAGCTTGAACACGAACAGGCTGCAATGTATAGACTTTGTGTGATAGCCCAATGTACATACTTGGTGTTCTGAACGTAGGTAAAGATAAGGAGTGTATAGACTTGACATATGCACTAGCTGTACAGACTTAGCCATGAGCTGAACAATCGGATGTATAGACTTTGCTCAGTTCAGTTGGTGGATGTACAAACTTGAGATGAATGCATGAACAGGCCGATGTATAGACTTGCCAATGTATAGACTTTAAGTCCAATGCAAAAGGCTGTACAGACTTTGAGACTTAATGCATGGTGGTGAATGTACAGACTTGCCAATGTATAGACTTGAGAGCTCTGACTATGCTCATGCAATGTATAGACTTAGAGTGAAGGTGCATGCAATGTATAGACTTGCTCAGCCTGAAGCAAGGCAATGTACAGACTTCTTAATAGACGCATGCAGCAACTGGATGATGTACAGACTTCCTATATGCTCAAGTCCAATGTATAGACTTGCTGAGATGATGCACCTAAAGAATGTACAGACTTTAACCCTTGAGCATGCATGCGATGTATAGACTTTGCATATGCTCTGAAGACGGGCTGCACACAGGCTGTACAAACTTTAAGAAATGCTGCAAGTGGATGGCTGTACAGACTTGACCGATCTGGCTGTACAGACTTGATGTGTGTGTGCTAGACAATGTATAGACTTGCTGAACTACAGACTGAACATATCAGCAGAGAAGCAATGCACAGACCTTAAATCAAGCACAAAATAATTTATGCATTTAGTATGGAACACTGCATGACTTAGCACACTCATGCATTCTCCACAGAATAGATCAGACATAGCACACTCATGCATTCTCCACAGAATAGATCAGTCATATGCATTCATGTTGCTATCATTCAATTTGATGTTCTTAGCAAAACAATATGGTGACTCATTCATGTTGCTATCATTAAAACACCACATTATCATCAAAGCACAAGGGGCACAACACCCCCTCCCCCCTCTTGCGCAGGTGGCAGGAGGGCACGGGTTCAAGCCGTGCCTACCACCGGGAGGTGCTTGTCCCCGCTTTCCCCTCCCCTAAAAAAAAAAAGACAGTAGCTACCCCATTCACATGTTGATCTTTATGGTGTATATATATATTAATATATATAGTGGGATGGTGGCCCAAGGGGAAATGGCGCCTTATATAGGGGCTCTATATTGGTGAATGGCGCCCTGGTAATTAGGGGCGCCCATTCCCTTTGGGTTGGAAAAGTAGAGACCCCACTACGTACTGCCCATGTGTTGCCATTAAGTGATGTTGGGCTTTGTATATTTATATAGTAGCCCTCATAAGGTATGGTTCTTTTTATAAGGCCTTCATGTAGGATTGTTTATCTAAGAAGTTCAACTTCTCTATTATTTTATCGGGGGTGCTACACCCTCCCCCACTTAAAAAAATTTGGTCCCCAAATTCAACTGCATATACAGAGATAGGAAGGGTGCAGATAACTTATAGACTAGAATAGCTCCGAAAATCTCCTTCGCATTGACTCTTCAGTTTCTCATGTAGCTTCTTGTTCTAAGCATCGATTCTATTGGATTTTCACCATAGGGATCGTCTTGTTCCTTAGAACTCGGACTTCTCGGTCGAGGATCTTCATTAGCTTTTGCTCATAGGTAAGGTCCTTATGTATTACAAAATCTGCGTGGTTAAGGACATGGAAAGGATCGTGCACGTACTTCTTCAGCATAGAAACATGGAATACGTTGTGCACTTCCGATAGTTGTGGAGGCAAGGCAATACGGTAAGCCACCTGGCCTACTCTTTCCAACACTTCGAATGGACCAATAAACCTTGGTGTTAGCTTGCCCTTAACACCGAATCTTCTAATATATCGGCCGTGAGATACCTTGAGAAAGACATGATCTCCCCCTTGAAATTCTAGTTCTCTTCTCCTATTGTTAGTATAAGATTTCTGCCTGGACTGTGCTATCTTTAGCCTTTCCCAAATGAGGTGTATCTTCTCGGTAGAATCTCTTACCATATCTGGGCCTAATAGTTACTTTTCACCAACTTCAACCCAACATATTGGAGATCGGCAACTCCTGCCATAAAGTGCCTCGAAAGGTGCCATTTGGATACTGGCTTGATAGCTATTATTATATGCGAATTCGGCTAGGGGTAGGTGGTCATGCCAGCTTCTGCCGAAGTCTATAATACATGCCCTTAACATATCTTCAACAAGTTGATTTGTCATTTCGGTCTGTCCATCTGTCTGGGGGTGGAAAGCAGTACTGAAATTGAGTTTCATCCCTAGAGAGTGTTGTAAACTCTTCCAGAAATGAGAGGTAAAGCGTGGGTCTCGGTCAGATACAATTGACACTAGGACTCCATGCAATCTAACCATCTCTTTGATATACAAGGCAGCAAGGATAACAACTGACCATCGGCTCTTGATAGGTAAGAAATGAGCTGATTTAGTTAGGCGATTGATGATTACCCAAATTACATCATGTCCGCTCTTAGACTTGGGCAAACCCATGATAAAGTCCATGCCGATATCTTCCCACTTCCACTTTGGAATATCTAGTGGATGTAATTTTCCAATGGGTTTCTGATGTTCCGCCTTCACTTGTTGGAATGTCAGGCAGCGAGATACGAAGTCTGCTATCTCTCTTTTCATGTTAGGCTACCAGAAAGTTCTTTTCAAGTCTTGATACATCTTGGTGGCTCTAGGGTGGATCGTGTATCTTGATTGATGAGCTTCTTCAAGAACCTTCTTCTTCAACTCGGGACAGTCAGGTACACATGTCCGTTTATGGAATAGCAATCTACCATCGTGTGCCAGCTTGAAATCGGGTCTCTCGTCTAGCTTGTCCTTTATTTCCACCAGTGCGGTATCTTCTTCTTGTAGCTTCTTAATTTCAGGTAGCAAATCTGGATGTAGACTCATATGGGATAGAAGAATACACCCGTTCTTCTCATCTGTATTGATGTTGAGTTTAGAGAATTTCTCCAACAACTTCCATTCTTGTATCATACAGTTGGCCAAAATTGCTCTCGACTTTCGACTAATGACATCAGCTACGGAATTACCCTTACCAGGATGGTATTGTATAGTGAAGTCAAAATCCTTGAGATACTCAAGCCATCGCCTTTGCTGCATAGTCAACTCCTTTTGGGAGAATAAATACTTGAGGCTTTTGTGATCAGAGTATATTGTGAATTGTTCTTCGTAGAGATAGTGGCTCCAGATCTTCAAGGTAAATACTACCGCGGCTAGCTCTAAGTCATGCACCGGGTAGTTCTCTTCGTACTTCTTTAATTGTCGGGAAGAGTATGCAATGACTCTCCCATTTTGCATCAATACACATCCGAGGCCAATACCCGAAGCATCGGTATATACCTCGTACTTCTCTCCTTCAATTGGTAATGATAAGACTGGAGCAGTGGTCAAGAGATCCTTCAAAACTTGAAAACTCTTTTCACAGTCTTCATTCCACTGATAAGGCACTTCCTTGCGAGTCAATCTGGTAAGAGGAACAGCAATTTTTGAGAAATCCTTGATGAAACACCGGTAGTAACCAGCTAATCCCAAGAAACTTCGAATCTCTGTTGCATTTGTCAGTTGTTCCCAATTCTTCATGGCCTCGACCTTTGAAGGGTCGATAGAAATTCCGTTCTTCGAGACTACATGGCCCAAGAAGGATACTTTCTCGAGCCAGAACTTGCACTTGCTAAATTTGGCATAGAATTTATTTTACCTTAATATTTGTAATGCCTTCTTCAAGTGTTCTTCATGGTCTTCTTCAGATTTTGAATAAATCAAGATATCATCGATAAAGACCACAATGAATTGATCCAGATGTGGCCGAAAGGTGCTGTTCATTAATTGCATAAAGGATGCAGGGGCATTTGTTAGTCCGAAAGGTATAACAGTAAATTTGTAATGCACATACCTACTTTGGAATGCAGTTTTATGAATGTCTTCTTCTTTGATCTTCAGTTGGTGGTAACCAGAACGAAGATCAATCTTGGAGAAGTATGTAGCTCCAGATAATTGATTGAATAGCTCGTCAATTCTTGGCAGCGGGTACTTGTTCTTGATTGTAAGGTGATTTAGTTGTCGATAATCAATGCATAGTCTCATCGATCCGTCCTTCTTTTTGACGAATAGCACGGGTGCTCCCCATGGGGAAGTACTTGGCCTGATGAAACCCTTATTCAATAACTCCATCAGCTGCTCTTTTAGCTCCTTGAGCTCAGCGGGGGACATTCTGTAAGGTGCCTTAGAAACAAGACCAGCACTAGGGACAAGGTCGATTGTGAACGACACTTCCCTTTCCGGGGGTAAGCCGGGAAATTCTTCTGGAAAAATGTCAAAAAAATCTTGAATTACACGGATGTCTTCAAGTTTAATCTCCTCGACTTCCGTGGCAGTCACGAATGCTAAGAAAGCCATACATCCTTTACTTATGAGTTTACTAGCTTGGAGAGCTGAGATAAAAGGTGATATATTTCGAGGGCTAGTGTAAACCAGCTCTGGAAAATCCACGAAAGTTACCTTGCCATGTCGGCAATCTATAGTTGCTTGGTATGTGGATAACTAGTCAGCACCTAGTATGACATTATACCCCTTCATATCTAGGCATATCAAGTCGACAGGCAGATTATTTCCTTTAACTATAACCTCACAACTTGGGTAGTGATGCATGATATCGGACTCGTTCCCAAGAGGTGTAGATATGACCAAATCTAACAGTTCAAGTTTCTTAGAAAATGAAGCAACAAATTTCTTGGAAATGAATGAATGAGTTGCTACGGTATCGAATAAAACATGTACAGTTTTAAAACAAATAGTTAGAGTACCTTCCATAATTCCACCTTATGTGGGTTCTGTCTCGTGGAGAGCTTGCAGGTGGCCTTGTTTCCTTGCCGGTCGCTTCTCATCCTTAATGGCTTGCTCCTTCATCAATGGGCAGTCTGGGATTCGATGCTCTCGGCTCCCACATCGGAGACAAGCTTCTAGCCTCCTCCAGCATTCCTTAGTCTTGTGGCCAGCTTTGTCACAGTACTTACAAATCTCCTTAGAAGGTGTTGTGGTGGAGAATGGCTTTTCATTCCTTTGAAACCTCTTTCCCTTGGAGGACTCCCCTCCATTGAAGAACTGCTTCTTGTTGAATCATGATTTAAAATTTCTTGGGCCTGTGACAAGTTCCTTCTTGTCCTTTCCTCGAATCCTTTCAGATAATTCAGTGGCGTCTTCTAGCAATTGGGCACGCCGAACCATCTCCGAATAGACTTGGATGTCCATCGGTGCAAGTTGTGTAATATAGTGGGGCCAAAGCCCGTTAAGGAACCTTCTCGCCTTCATCTTTTCAGTACACACCAAGTGGGGTGCATATCTGGACAATCTTGAGAATTGGGCCTCATACTCGGCCACTTTCAGGGTCCGTTGTTTTAGTGCGACAAATTCTGCGGCCTTCTTCTCCTAAATACAGTCGGAGAAGTACTTTTTGTTGAAATGTTCAACAAAGTCATCCCATGTGACATGGTCGTCAAGCGATGTTCCTTCTACGGATTCCCACCAGCCTCGAGCGTCCCGCTCCAGTTGGAATATAGCCAGTAAGACCCTTTCCTCATCCGTGCATTGCATTACACGAAAAATTCTGTCAATCTCCTTCAACCAGTTTTCATCATGTTCGGGGTCAGACGAGCCTGCAAATCTTGGTGGGTTCATGTTGCGAAAACCTCTGTGGAGATCACCAGCTCCACGGTTGGTTCCGCCTTGCGCCACTTGTTGTAGCGCCTGCGTAAGACCCTGCACGGTCCGCTGCATCTCACGCCATTATGCTCTTTCAGTGGCCATGATCCTAGAAGAGAATTTAAGTGTACTAAGTATCATGTTTAATTTATGAGGTCAAATGTCATTATAGAACTTAACCCATGGCTCTACCCATCTCACTGGGTATAAGGAGTAAACCTATCCTTGGACTTGTGTTTTACCTAGATTTCGATCATGACTTCTATTTTTCCTAACCTCTTATTTCCTAGGAAATTGAAATCCTAGGCTCTGATACCACGAAGGCTGTCATGCCCCGAGTGCGGAAGATACTCGAGGTCGTGGCCAGCTTATATAGAACCATTCAATCAGAGGAGTATACATTTTTTTTGTGACAAAAGACAGAGTGCACAAAAGATTAAATAATGACTAAGATTTAATTCCTAAAATGATACCAATGCCCAAGATGACAATTCTTACAATTAACCAATTGATGATAATCATACATTATTCGAACCCAATTACTAGTCTTCAAGCCTTAACAAATTTCAATTCGACTAGACCGACATAACGGACATAACTGACATAACTAGAAGTACAAGATAATGACTCTAGAAACTCAAAAGACGCGACTAGCTGACAGTAGACGATCGGTGACTTTAGCACTTTTCACTCGGTCTCATTCCCATCCAGGTGAGGGTCGCTATCCAGATAACCTGAAAAATGTTAGGAAGCAACTGGATGAGCGAATCGCTCAGAAAGAATTACATCAAGTTCGAGCAATCTTTAAGTGGTTTACATGTTACATGTAATGCCGGTATAGCTATGCATGATGTACAAGTAAGAAAATCATGTATATAGGTATATCTATGCATGATGAACAAGAGATCAAGAACTATATAGAGAGAGTATCGCATGATTTCGAGTATTTGACAAGTAGGATATCAAGAACTTATAAATGTTGATGCCACCTTTCAAGCAAGCAAGAACTCATGTACAAGCAAGTAAGAATCATGTTCAAGCAAGTAATATCAAGTACGTGTCAATAAAATTGGCTATTTCAATACAGCAAGTACCTTACCCTTTTTCGGGCCACGCAAGTCAAGTATTGCCCATTCTGGGCCACGCAAGTCAAGTCCAGCAAGTAGAGAGAGTACGTGTGGAATGTCTCAAGTCAAGCAAGTCAAGCAAGTACTTCGGTGTAATGCTTAAACACCGTGGTCAATAAACTCCCATGGGCACAAGTACCTTCGGGCGCTCCTCCCAGGACCAGACCGGGCCCTATATGCACAGCATTTTCATGTATTTCTTTTGACATCCACTCTTATTTATAACCAATATGAAATTTCAAGGGTTGACCATTGTAAGAACATAAGATAGATTGTCATAGAATGGAGTTCGAAGGCATATATCATGCAGGAGATGAACTAGGGTTATGTCGATATAAACCACGAGACAAATCAGGGATCAGAACGGCATTGGCAGCTAACAGGCTGCCTCACTGAATTGGCGCCTGGGGGTTACCCAGTCTTTCAGGCTTTCAAGAAATGGCGCCTGGGGGTCAGGTAGTCTCTCAGGGAATTGGCACCTGGGGGTCAGGCACTCTTTCAGCCAATTAGCGCCTGGGGGTCAGGCAGTCTTTCCAATTACATATATATGAAAATGGTGCCCATGCAGAGAGTCTCCATTTAAAGGACGACTCTATGGAGGGTCACTATTTAACAAATTGGCACCCCTGGATAGGGTGCCAATTCTTTTGGCTTCTATTTACACCGGGCAGGTACATCTTTAGACTCATAACACTATTCATAATCTCAAAGTTTCACGAAATCAGGAACCAGGGATATAGATAGACAGAGAAAATTATCGGGAGTTCAGAATTATGTTCATGCAGATTTGTTGGGTTTCAGTTTCATAGATTTTAATTTTTCTAACAGGGTGTCTATAAATTGCTGGAAAAGGAAATGGCGCCTCCCCAGGGGGTCTTCATTTAAATGACGACTCTCTAGAGGGTCATCAATTGAAGTAAATGGCGCCGTGGTCAGGGGCACCTATTCAGTTGGGTCATGCACTATTCACATTCCCAAAGTTTCTCGGAATCAGGAAGTAAGGACATGTATAGGTAGAAAAAAATATCAGGATCACAGAATCATACTCATGCAAGAATTTAATGGTTTAGTTTCATAGATATAAATTTCTGAATGTGTTGATGATTATTTACTGGAAATGAATTGACGACACTGTGAGCAGTCTCCATTTAAATGGCGCCCTAGCTTGGGGCGCCCCTTCAGGAAATGGCGCCCTGGTCAGGGGCGGCCTTTACCTGAGGGCTAGACTTTCTGGGTTTTTAAAACATACGTGTATCTATTGTAAAATAGGTTATATACTAGGGCTAAACGTGATATTTTAAGGCTGTAAAAATTGGTGTAATGAAATATATTTGAATCCCGTGAAATCAGTATAACAGACTATGTAATAGACTATGTAAAAACTGGTGTAACAGGCTATAGTTGTTCTACTTAAAACCCGTGTAACATGCTATAGGAACAGGCTGCATGGCATGACAGATGGATTATACTAGCATGTTATGTTACCCTACTTTAGCTACTGGTTGGGCTAGATCTTGAGAACACCTACCTTTTTGGATTTCTTTACGAGGTATTACAATAGAGAAAGAATAAGAATCCAAGCCATGTCAAGCCCTCCATGCTGAGCAAAGCTCCAAGTAAGCTTCTGCAGCAAGACGTGTAGCACGCAGGACAGGGATACGTCTCCTGCACATGAAGAGAAACATTAGATTTCTCTTCTGCAGGTGGAGATAGGGAAGTGGTAGGTTAACCTTCTCTTTAGTGGTAGGATGATGTTAAGAGTCATCTACGTTTGCTGGAGAGAATTGTTTATAGAGAAATAGTAAGGGTCCATTGGAAACCAGATCCGAAAACACTACTGTAAATGTTCCCTTATGGGTTCATTGCCAACAAACATAGGTTGTTATTGTTTCAACCCCTTCTAGAAGCATTGGAAATGCCACCCTGCTATAGGGGTGCTCATTAATTGGGTGGCACTATACATGGAATTGGCGCCCTTGTACAGGGGTGCCCATTCCTATTGCTTTAGACAATAGCTGCCCAATTCACGTGTTGGTCTTTATGGTGTATATATATATTAATATATTGTGGGATGGTGGCCCATGGGGAAATGGCGCCTTGTATAGGGGCTCTATATTGGTGAATGGCGCCCTGGTAAGGGGTGCCCATTCCCTTTGGGTTGGAAAAATAGAGACCCCACTACATACTACCCATGTGTTGGCATTAAGTAATGTTGGGCTTTGTATATTTATATAGTAGCCCTCATAAGATATGGTTCTTTTTATAAGGCCTTCATGTAGGATTGTTTATTTAAGAAGTTCAACTTCTCTATTGTTTTTTCGGGGGTGCTACAGGCTTGCTCAACACAATGAGTGGGGCTCTGACGCCAGCACCCCGAATAGTGTTTCACCCTTGTTGTTTTCTTTGCCCTGTAATCCTTTTAGAGGTTTCTGCCTTCTGTAGTAGGGGTCAAACCCTCTTCTTGCCCAGCCTAGCCCTCCTCCATCTCAGGAAGAACTCCTCAGAGGGTGACCCGTAATCTACCCAACACAACCTATAGTGTTTTGAGGTCAGTCCCTTTAGGTGAGGCCCCTCCTCGAAGCCTCATCGGTTGTTCTATTCCTACTCCGTTGGCATCCCTCTAACTGCATAGGAGAGCCCTTGTTTCTGTTGAATCAAACCCAATGGAGCTTGAATATCACGCTTAGTGGGCTGCCATATCCGATGCTCCCCTTTCCAGCCTTATCCTGCAAAACTATTGCTTTCTCCCATATATCTAGTGGGCTCTCTTTCCTTCTTATCCGGCAGGCTTGATCTCTGTTATCCGACGGTGCCTCCTGCCCGCTTATCCGGTGGGCTACCTCATTCATTATCCAGCGACTCTCCAGGGGCTTTTATCCGTTGACCCAAGAGCTGGCCTTATCCGACAGCCTTTCCCTGTCCCTTATCTGGTGGTGTCTTCGCCCTTAATATCCGGTGGGCCTCCCCGCCTCCATATCCGGCGGCGTCCTCAGCTTCACATCCGGTGGCGCCTTCTCCCTTCATATCCAGTGGCGTCCCCGTCTACATATCTGCTGGCCACCCCCCCTCTTTAACCTATATCCGGTGGTGTCAGAGCGCTTCATATCTGGTGCCCCCCGTCAAACCCCTTATCATGCGGCTCATTCAGAGCCTTATTCGGTGACCTCATTCACCCCCTGTTAACTGCTGGCGCTTGAAGGCCATATCCGGTGGCTTCCTGAAGGCTGTTAACCAATGGTTCGCGCAGTGGTTCAAACCGTCCTCGCTTGATTCTATGCCGGGTTTTGATGCGATTGGTTCGAGTGTTGCCTCTTCCGTGGGCACTCATAATATTTTGGGGCCATCTCGGACTTGACCGTGGATGCGTACCCGCTTTACCCCCCCCAGCGTCCGGGTCCGGGGGAGATGCTGCCGAATTTTCACCAGACTAATACCACATTAAAATACAAAAGGAAGCAACAAACAAATGAAATAAACCACGATAAAAATGCTTCTGCTGAAATGACAAGGAATTGTGGAGAACACGAAGAACTAAACTTGAACACTGCTAAGGCGGACTGCCGAGCATGACCATAGAGATAATCTATATAAATAAAAGGGAATCAAGTAAAGCTTCTCACATGCATTTCATGAATAGAAGAAATTACTCATATGCATATAATGGCCTTATTGCATTCCATGTGTGCTTTGGTGCTACGACCTCATGGTATATGAAATGGTGACGTGCGGAAGGCTGGGTTAATCCCGACAGGACGCCATCCCCATGCGTGAGTGTGTGACTCTGCCTCGTACCATAATGTTTTCCTGCATGGATAGAAATTTCCTCACATGCACATGTGCACACATATGCATATCCTTTCACCTCACAGGCCTGGTCCTTGACATTAGCCAATCTGTTGGGAGATGGAGAAGATAACCCTAATCACTGCGTCGATGCAACGCTATGTTGCATCGACTCCTTTTCGATGGCAGCGGCCCTCTTCATAGCCCTTGCGTCGACCCCTCTCACTGCTGCGTCGACCCTCTTCACAACCTATAGCCTGCTTCAACCACTATTGCGTTGACGCAGCCTTGAGCTGCATCGACCCACTGTCGGCCCCTTGGCCTCCCCACCATCTACGGAGACAGCCTTCCTCTCACCTTCATGTGCATTCATGCTTGCATTGCAATCTGTGTCAAAAGAATGAATAAGTAATGGGATCGGCCCACTATCGGGGTTATAATTGAAGCTAAGTGAAATCGAACAAAGAAGGATGATAATAAAAAAAATGAATAAGTAATGGGATCGTCCTTAATCCAATGGCATTCGATCTTAGGTGGCTCCCAGACCCCGTGCAAAGGGGAAAACTAAAGCTGCCCCGCAGCGTGGACTTGGGTCACGAGGCTACCCCTGTCATAGCCAAGGCCATATGCTGCATTGGGCTGATAGCTCACCAAAACTACACCTTTTCTATTGGGATCTAGTCCCGCACTCTCTTATAAAACTTGCCGCACACTCGGTAAACATGTGCACGGGTTTATCTCCGTCTTCGTTACATTTTCATTACGAATTTTTTTCCGAACATAAAATGGTCCACGAGTGACCAACATGATCTGAATACTCATACCGTTAATATGGAATTTTTGACACAATTTGAGATCCCTATTATTACATTTCATCAGCATATTTCTTTAGGCCGTAGGGCCCTTTTTCCTAGCTCTTAATCAAGGGTGATCTCCCCTCTGGAGAGATGTAATTAACATCATGGCCTTTATGGCATGGCGGGTTTTGGTCCCGGCACAACAATCACCATCGTCTGACCAGTCAGGCAGCGCGCACCAGTGGCTCCCTCGGAGCCAAAATAAATTGTCACTTTGTGACTGGCACGCCCATGCACTAAATAAAAAATAAACAAAATCAATAAACAAATAAATAAAAGATCAATAAAAAGTTCATCCACATTGACCTGACAGGGGTCGGTCGATCTGAGCAGACATAACCCCCTCCCTAACTTGGGTCGGTCGATCGGACCACCTGGATCGGTTGACCGAACCAGGCAGGCTTGCCTACCGTGGCGAACGCCTGATCCGGTCGACCGAGCTACCCATTCGGTCGACCAAATCCGGTGACACACCTAAGAAACAACATCTGAGGGGCCCCATTC
Organism: Amorphophallus konjac; assembly: GCA_022559845.1. Lineage (NCBI taxonomy): Eukaryota > Viridiplantae > Streptophyta > Magnoliopsida > Alismatales > Araceae > Amorphophallus > Amorphophallus konjac. Next base: position 33,159,476 of record CM040125.1, read on the forward strand.
CATTCCCCAATCACCCTGGGTGATGGGGAAAACATGGGAGAACCATTCCCTACCCTCTAAGCTACTAGAAGGCCCCATTTAAACTACAAAAATGCAGTCGAATCGACGAATTTGTCGCTTACCCCAAAATCATGAATTTTAACCTCGACGTGAACAAAACCCACACTTGGCCTCACCTCGGCCTATAAAATGACGGGAAATGGAAATGAAGGGCCAATGATCCATCCCCCTACCTCTCCCAATGATTTCCCATGTCGAGGACGCTGATTCCACGCTTATCTTGTAAGAGATATTATTAAAATTATATCCATTCTTCAATAAAAGTTCTATTTTTGGCATCCTTGTGCTTATTTCACCTCCGTCTGCTCCAACAAATTGGGTATCAGAGCTATAGTCTCAATTCCCTTAAGTTCCAATCATGCCACCACCTACCACTACACTCTTTTTAATTATTCAAAAAAATTTATCCCTATTTTTTATAAAGAAAATTATGATTTTTGGAGTCTCCAAATGAAGATTCTTTTCATCTCTCAAGATCTCTAGGAGCTCATTGAAGGCAGATACGAGATACCGGAGGACACAACAACTCTTGCATCATGGATGTCGTCAAAGCAAAAGGAGTATAAAAAAAATAAGAAGAAAGATTGAAAGACATTATTATTCATTCAACAAGGGACAAGCAAGTCTATCTTTCATCGAAAGATACTTGGAATCTTCTAAAACATGAATTCTAAGGATCGTAAAAAATAATCTCTATTAAGTTGTAATCATTATGGAGAGAATTTGATAATATTATGATAAAAGATAATGAAACTATTCAAATATTTTTTATTCGAGTTGCCGGCATCATAAATCAATTTACAAGTTATGGGGATAAAATTGAATAAAAGAAAATAGTTGAGAAACTCTTGAGAAGTCTTTCGATCAAGTTCAATCATATTGTTGCTACCATTGAAGAATCTAAATATTTATCAAGATTTTCTATGCATGAACTAATGGGTTCTTTATAGGTGCATGAGTAAAGAATGAAAATATTTTCTCATCAAAATCCAGAGCAAGTATTTCAATCAAATGTATCATTATCAGGCAAAAGAGGGGAGTTAGAAAAGGAGAACTTGGAAGGCTATTCTTCACAACAAGAATAGTTCAGGAGAGACAATTCAATGCAAAAATAATTCATGAAATAAGGTCAGGACAAAAGAAGAAGGTATAAGAAAAATCTTCCAAAAGGTACGCCATCCTCCCAATGTCGAATTTGCAAGAAGTTTAGACATTTTATAAAAGATTATAGATTTAAATGCACCAATTGAAGAAATACTAATCACTCCCAAAGAGTGTTGTTATCAGTAGAAAATACTGCTAATTATTCAGAGATAGATCAACTATTTTATTCATACTTTGCCAATAATTTAGATTCTAGCGATACATGTTATTTGAATAGTGGCTATAATAATCATATGGCAAGAAATAAAAATAGCTTTGTCAAATTAGACGAAGTGATAGACTCCCAAGTAAAGTTCAGAGATGACAAGCTGCACAAGGTAAAAGGCAAAGGAATTATAGAGGTGCACACAAAGGGAGGTAAGACGAAGTTTATCACAGATGTTCTTTATGTTCTTGGCCTAGCTCCAAGTTTATTAACTGTTGGGCAGCTAATGCAATAGGGTTATTCAGCCAATTTTAGAAAAGATGAATATAACATTATAGAAGATAGAAATAAAAAGATTGTGGCAAAAATCAAGATGGCTCCCAATAAAGTATTTCTAGTGAAAATGTCACTAGAAAACATGGCTCTAAAAATAGAAGGAAAAGATAACTCTCTCATATGGCATAAGAGCTTTGGTCATTTGAATTATCGAAGTCTCATATTGCTAAAGAAGAAGAGAATGGTGGTTAGATTGCTATATCTAAAAGAATACGAAAATAAAATTTACGAAGGATGCATTTATGGAAAGATACATAGATTATCATTCATCAAAACAGCATGGAGAGCTAAAGAGCCATTACAATTAGTGCATGCTGACATTTGTGGTCCAACAAAAAATGCCTCTTTAAACGGTTCACGATATTTTCTATTGTTTTTGGATGATTATAGCCGAATGATGTTGATATATTTTCTAAAGGAAAAATCAGAGAAATTTACTATGTTATTATATTTTAAAGTATTTGTCGAGAAACAAAGTCGTAAAAAGCTCAAGATTTTAAAGATTGATCGTGGAAGAGAGTTTACTTCTAATGAATTTCAAGAATATTGCAAGAAGGAAGGAATAAAGAAGGAGCTAATAGCAAGATACACACCTCAGCAAAATGGAGTAGTTGACTGAAAAATAGGACAATAGTGGAGATGGCTCTGAGCATGCTAAAAGATATGAATCTTCCTAACAGTTTTTGAGTTGAGACTGTACATATTGCAATTTACATCTTAAATAGGTCTCCGACAAAAGCAGTTCCAAATAAAAAAACATATGAAACTTAGTTTAATAGAAAGTCAAAAGTAAGTCATTTTAGAATATTTGGATGTATTGCATATGGCCATATTCCTTCACATGTTAGAGAAAAAAAATTGATGTGAATGTAAAAAACTATATATGCACTGGATATAGTGAAGAATAAAAAATATACATATTACTTGAGTGTAAGACAAATAAATTAGTTATATCTAGAGATGCGATATTTGACGAAATAGTCTCATAGAAATGGGAAGATGCAAAAAATTAAATATCTAGTATTATAAAAAAAAGAAGTAGAAGATGAAAAATTAATGACTCCTTCTCCTCCACAATGTCTAAGAGAGCAAGGCGAGTCAATAGTACTCACGTAAACACATTACGACGAAAGGAATACTCTCTCAAAGAAATATATGAAAGAGATAATGTGGTTTATTTTTGATGTGAACTATAAAGATATGAGAAGATAGTTAAATATGAGAAATGGATAAAAGCTATGGATGAAAAATTGAATATGATTGAGAAAAATCACACATGAGAGCTAGTTGAACAGCCGAAAGATAAAGATGTTATTGGTTTAAAATGGATATATATAAGATTAAGTATAATGAGGATTACTCCATTTATAAATATAGGTGAGGCTCGTAGCAAAGGGGTATTCTCAGCAACTTGGTATTGACTTCAATGAGACATTCACGCCAGTTGTAAGGATGAAAACTATATAGACTTTCTTAACATTGACAGCACAATTGAAATTACTAGTATTTCAGCTTGATGTTAATTCTATATTCTTGAATGCCAATTTAAAAGAAGACATTTATGTGGAACAACCTCAAGGTTATCAAGTTAAAGGACAAGAAGATAAAGTTTATCGCTTGTATAAGGCATTATATGGATCAAAACAAGTCCCTTGAGTATGATACAACAAGATTGATCAATATTTTTAACAAGATAGCTTCCTAAACTGTCTAAGTGAGCCCTCATTACATATAAAGAAGAAATGTATGAACTTCCTCATCCTTTGTCTTTATATTGATGATCTAATCTATTTTGGTACTAGTCATAACATGTTAAATGATTTCAAGAAGAAAATGATGAAAGAATTTGAAATGACCAATCTCGGCATGTTGAGTTATTTTCTTGATATTCAAGTGAAATAAGTCAAAGGTGAAATAGTTCTCAGCCAAGAAAAATATTGTGAAATTTGTTAAAGAAATTTAATATGGTCAACTGTAAGACCGTTGCTACACCCATGGTAGCAAATACAAAGCTCTCATTTTATGATGATACTAAGAAGATTAATACTTTAGTCTATCGAAGTTTAGTTGGTTCTCTCTTATATCTCACAAGTGCAAGGCTGGATATTGTTTATTCAATAAGCATGGTATCACGTTTTATGAACGAGCTGAACAAGTTACACTTTGCAGCGGCCAAAGAGTTTTGACATATCTCCGAGGAACTATAAATTATGGCATCAAGTATATTTCTGAAGGAAATGATCATCTTATTGTCTACAGAGACAGTGATTGGGTAGGCTTGGCAGATGACCGAAGAAGTACTTCTGGATATTTATTTTGTCTTGAGACAAAACCTATTTCATGGTCGTCCGTTGGCATAAAAAAAAAAATGGCGCCCATACAGTAGCTGCCAATTATTAAACTGGTGCCTCCTACCTGGCCACCAATTCTTTTAGGTCGACTTAATGCCACAACAGGTCGACCCATGGAATGAGCACCCCTTCACATGGACGCCAATTCTTCAATGGGCACCCTCTCACAGTGACGCCAATTCTTGGCATTACTGGATTTTCTGAACTGATTGGATTTTTAATCCGAAGAATGGGCGCCCCTTCATATGGACGCGAATTTATCAATGAGCGCCCTTTCGAGTGGGCGCCAATTCTTGGCGACCTTACAAATTGGTGAAATTATATAAGCCAAAGAATCAGCGCCCTTTACTTGGATGCCAATTGAAGAAAGCGCGGCCTACCCTGTGGATGCTATTTTCACGTGTTCGGGTACCGTAGCATTTACGGTCCCTTATTTTCACACAAAGGCAGTGGCGCTCTCAAGCCGCCAAACCGCTGATCGCCTACGTGGTTGGCAGTGGGGGTGCCATCGGAGGGGAGCCTCCCCAACCTCACCCACTCCCCTACGTACTGTAGCTGCGGCGACGACGACGTCAAATGGCGGCAGCAGGCGACAACGCGATGAAGCGACACAGCAGCAACAGCGTTCGGAGAAAAAAATAAAAGAAAAAAAGAAACGCAGAGGGAGGGAGCCCCCTTCGAATTGAAGGCTTCCTCCCCCTATAAAAGGCCCATGGTCGTGAACCTTGAACCTCTCTTTGGCAATTCTAGAGAGATAGCAACCGTTGGCCCGTTGGAGACCTCCTTGAAGCCCCGAAGTCACAATATATATATATATATATATATATATATATATATATATATATATATATATATAGAGAGAGAGAGAGAGAGAGAGAGAGAGAGAGAGAGAGAGAGAGAGAAGAGAAAGGTTAGGGAGAGGAAGCCTCCCCCCCCCATTTTTTCCCTTCTCATGTACCTCCTTCTTTTTCCTTTCTTGATATCCATGTAATCCCCTGATGTATGCTTGCTCCTTTTATGGTGAAATAGAAGCTCCTCCCACTCGGGAGATCATTATTGGTTCCTACCCTTTTCTTCTTTGTTCTTGGGGTCATGTATCCCCGCCGGAATATATGTCTATATGTACATATGGGTTTCATTCCGATATCTCCCCCCTACCCAGTAGATAGGTTGATTTTCCTTCTCAAAACCCCAGTTTAGAACTTGGACCGAACCGATGGCCATGGTTCTAAGGGGGTGAGAAACATGGGATTTAATCCCAAATCGATAGTTTTCTTGTGAGTTCCAAATTTTTGGATTTTGATCACTCATGGACCCCCGAGGGCTCATTACTTCTTAACGTGGACCCCGGGTGGCTTCCCATTGGAGAGTGAATATTAAGGGCCGTATACGACGATAGCTCAAAGTCCACATCTTGGCGACGAGTTCGGGGCAACCCGTGGGTCGGTGGGATCCTTTGTAGGCTAGCCCTCGGGATCTCCGCATCCAAACTGGGTTGTCGGGTGTTGCCGCTTCCGTGTGCTCCCTGGGGTGTTGTGGCTTTGCATGCATCCCTTTGTTTCGTGGCCGTCTCGGAGCTTCTACGTTTGGCGCGCACCCTATTTATGCCCCCCGACGCTCCAGGTCTAGGGGAGGTGCTGCCGAATTTTCGCCACGAAGATGATGACACAATGACAATTGGACTAAGCTTAAGAACTTTATGAACCAAACCATTGAATGTAAAGAAATTGAGCTAATGCATAATACACGTGAAAATGAATACTTCATCACATGCTTGCATGGCACCTTGGGTATATCAAATGGCGTGCGCGAGAAGTTCGGATCCCATCCAGGTGGAAACCCTCGCTATGCGTGTGTCAAGACTCTGCCACATGTTGGGGAATGCAATTATGAAAAAATGATCAAGTTCCTTACGTGACAAATGTGTTTTCTTATGAACACATCATACACAAAAAAAAATGATAAAATGATGTTGAAACAAGCCGAAAGATGATGAAATGAACAAGCTTGAACCCACAGAAAAGGTCTCTGTTTGAGCCTTCTGTCGTTAAAAGAAATGACATCCACTCCAGACGTCGCTAATTACAAGAATTAATGCCCAGCTCATGGATGCCAATTAATCAACGCCCTCTTGTAGAGACGCCAATTCTAAAATTTAAGAATTTGATATAAAACAAATGAAATTGTAATTAACAACCATGTAAATAGTCACTAATTAATGAAGGCCCGCTTACGCCGGCGCCAATTCTCATATTTAAGAATTTGATATAAAAAATATGAAATTATGATTAACGACCATGTAAACAGTCGCTAATGAATGAACGCCCGCTTACACGGGCACCAATTCTCAGTTTAAGAATCTGATATAAAAATAATAAAATTTGTAATTAACGTCCACTTAAACGGTCGATAATTAATTAACGGCCTTCTGAGAACGCGCCAATTCTTTGAATTAAGAAATTTATTTTAAAAAAAGGGGGAAATGAAGAAATAGTGGCTGAGTAGACAGTTGCCCATTAATGAACGGCCTCCTGGAGGGGCGCTAATTCATTCACCTAAAATTCACTTAAAAAATCAGGAGAAATTAGAATCAGCGCCCGCGCGGAGTGACTCCAATTCTTCTAGGTTGAAGAAATGGCGCCCATCTGGATGGTCGCTAATTCTTAGAAAGTCAAAAAAAGAAGGATAAGTGATGAACCACAACAGCAACAACGTTAATAATAATAAAAAAAGATAATGATAATGATCATAATAATTTAACGGCATCTCGTCCGGAATATCTCCCTGTCGACTCTTAGTGTCAGGAACATTAATGATGCCTACGTGAGTCATGCCCCGCCCCGGGGGTCGTCCCCCATTATGGGCGTAGCCCGACCTCACACCGGGCCGATAACTCGTTGATTTTTGACCATCTTAACTGGGATTTAATCGAAATCATGTCATTTCCCAGATAGTAAACTTGCCGCATCCCGGCATACGTTCATCCCGGTACCACATGTATACTGGGGATGTTCTTAACCCGGACTCTCGTCCGAACATGAAACGGTCGATATGAGACCAACATGATTTTTTTGAATACCATCTTGCACCCTGATGTAGGGGATTTCAATAATGTCAATACGACTTTCATTCCTTAATGAAAATTGATCTTTAGGCCATTTGGCCCCTTTTCTTGGCAATTAATCAGAGGTTTTCCCCTCTCTGAGGGGATGTAATTAACGACGTGACGTTTATGGCACGGCGGGTCTTCAGTCTCGACCCGATATTCACAATCGTCTGATCAGTCAGACGGAGTGCACCCTGGGCTTCAGACCACTCTAGTCTCGAAGCCCGAACATCTCGTCACACATGTGACTGGCACGCCCTCGTACTTGATAGAATGATAAACCGGTAAATGATACCCCGATACAAAGATATCCACCCCGATAGATAGTGCGTCCAACAAGTTGGCACTGTTGGTCTGTAAGGACTAGGTGCAAAGGTACAAACCTGATTCAGAAGGCGGGTGAATGAATCCCTCTTCAAAAATGCACAATAAAAACTGTACCTAAACAGTGTTGCAGAATTTAACTCACAGGAGACAGAAACAACTTAACTGCTCTCCAATAACAATTAGAGGATCGGACAAACTAAGCTTCTAATTTGCTAAACTGAGAGATGTTCTGATGGGGCATCAATGGCTGTTTCCTTATACGGGTGGAACATATTTGTGTGTTATGGCTTGTATGGGATTGTAATTGTTTGATTTCTTACATTTGGGCTCCTTGTAAGGCTTATAACAAGCCATTGGGCCACTTGTAATGTAGAGTCCATGGCTAGGTTGCCATTAGTAGAGTCCATTAGGAGCTTCTTTCATATTGGACCTTAAGGTCATCATTATGGACCATCATAGCCACTTAAGGCCCAAGTGGGCTTTCCCCTCTCATGGACCACCAAGACTTGGAAGGCCCAAGTCTAGACATGGGTTATTGGACTTGAGTGGTTGGCCTTGGACCAGCCAAGGCCCAAGAGAAGCCCATGAAGGGGGCGCCCTCTTCTCTGGCCTTATTAGGCTTGGTTGGTGAAAATTAGGTAAGTTTGAATGGAAATGGTCCAAGTTTGATTAGAATTGTAGTGCCCCAGAAATTTTAAATAATTTTCAAGAATTTATAAAGGCCTAAATAAATTCATAAATGATTTATTTAAAATTAATAAGTCATTATGAGGCCAAGTGGTGTTAATCAATTAACCCAACCCACTTAATTAAAGTCCAAAAGGTTTTAACTCTGGCCCATTATGTTTGGCCCACATTCTAGAAGGTAATTAAGTCTATCCACGGATATTAAGGATAAATACTAGAATATATAAGATATGTTAATGGATAAGTATCAAAAGAGTTTTAAATTGTTTGAACTCTATCCACGACGAATATAACGGTCTATAGCCCAACCGTCACAGACATGTAACGCACGGTGTCTTGACCGTTACACTATGAACCAGAAAACTAAAAGAGTTTGATTTTCTTTGAACTCTGGGAACGAGTAAAGTAACGGTCTATCGCGAGACCGCCACATAACCCTAACGCATAGGTCCTAGTATGTTACAAACCTGTTAAGTTCCGTGAGCAAAGGAACTCATGAAAAGATTGGAACTTGATGTTCCTATCCACTAGGGATCGACTTGGGAAGGATTGTAAAGACTCTAAGGACTCTTAGGGATTAGGATTTTATGAAACAAGGACTCTAAACTTGATCTAATCCTCAAATCCTAGTCTAAACTCTATAAATAGGGCATAGTTCTGAACTGTCCGACCCTTACTTTTTGGACGTAAGGAAGCAAGGTAAGGAGTCATTATCTCAGGTAAATTCTTTAGAAGTAGTTATTTACAATACTTTAGACTAACTCCCCTCCGAATTTCACATCTTTAGGTCAAGAGGTCGTGGAGTTAGAGCCCAAGGAAGTTGCTGAAAAAGTCACAAGAGAAGGAAGGGATCTAGGGCAAGGTTCTCAACCAAATTCAAAAACTACAGTCTAAGTTAAGAGGTAGGTTATCTCATGAACGGCAAAAACAACTTGATAGGGCTAAGAGCCTCCGTTTTGATTGGATTGCATGCATGCTAGATCATCAATTTCATGTTTTATTGGTTCTATGCATATCATATTTTCCCTTAGCCCTAACTAAAGATTAAAGACTTGACTATCCATCTATTCATCAATACCCATGCATATAGACAACCTTTACTTCGTTAACATATCTAGAAACTCATGATGTTTTGATAAAAGACATGATGTGAGTTGATCTCTTAGCTTCTATAGTTGTTTCCTGTTAGCAGAGACTGTAACGCATCACAGAAGGACCGTCATTTCCATGTAACGGCCCCACGATAGACCGTTATACTCCCTGATTGGATTTGGGTTTCACGGTTGATTCTAACGCGCTTGGACAGACGCGTTACATTCATGTAACGGCTGGGTCCTGACCGTCACAATCACAGTGACGCCCCATCTGCAGACCGTTATGCGCTGTGTTCTGTCAACCCCAAGATAGAATATAGCTTGCCAATATTATTTATTGCTAAGCCTAGTTACTTAGGTTTTTAACCTGATCATGTGAGTTTAAGGTTATTTGATCATACATGATAAGCATGGCATGTGTTGTTATCACTTCTACTTGAGTTATGTTAATTTCTTGAAGCCAAAATTATATAGTTTTAAACTATAAAGTATGACTTTTTTAACATTGTATTGACGGAGTTTTTCATCATGATTTTCACGTTGATTATACATACCTCTCTCTGTCAATAGAGTCAATTCTATAAGTACATGGCACATATTCCTATATGTTGTCATTAGTTCACACTTTGCACTATAGGAACACAATCTTGGACATGAGGACCTCTCTATTGGATATTTTTTCCAATGGACTAGGAAATCATTATTTCAAGGCCTCCGTAATTCTCCGCGAGCCTGGGATTCTCACTAGGACGCCGAGTTGGTTGTACCAATGAAAGCCCATTAATTAGAATACACTATCGTTGTTTTCTGGATCTTGTAATGTAACGGCCTTGCACTGGACCATCAGGATCACGTAACGGCCCAATGCTCGACCGTCACATTCCTCTGAGTCTATTCTTATCCTTCTGGACTTGGATCACTATAGCGGCCCATTACTAGCGCGTTAAATAATGTAACGGCCCAGAAAATGACCGTTACATAGCTTGCATATGTTAACCCAAGGTTTGACCAAGGGTTGATATTTCAATGATTCTAGACAAACCTTGATGATCTAGAACTTATCATATTACTTAAATTGATCTAATGTGATGAAAGTTAAGGAAAATACCGTTATGCTGTCGATTTATTTCTAAGAGCATGACATTGTTTGAAGTCTATTTCTTGACTCCTACATTCTTATGTTGAAGCATTCATTCATTGATTTTAGTTATCATGGAATTATTGGAAGTGCTATATTCTTGGCCATACTTTACTGTTGTACTGCGTGGAAGTAGCTTAATTTATAACTTAAGATGTGATCGAGCACTGATTGTGTTCAAGGGCTCTATGCTAGTCCCCTCGGCTGATTGCCGGAAACATACTATTTTATAAATCATGGGGTATGATGCTACTGCCGTCGCATTGCGCTGGGAGTACTATTTCTAGACATAAGTGAAGATCCACGACACGACATGACATTCTTGCTTGATATTCCACAGAAATTCACGAAGCACTTGCTCATAAGCATAAGATGCTAAAGTGAGGAATATGTGGCTTGCTAGTATATTCTCGATATATTCTTGTTCATGAAAGGCCAATATCGTGTTCTTGTCATATTCTTACTAGTTCATTCTTATTCTCATTCCATCTTATATGATAGTCTTGTTACTTTGATTTAATCATATGATCATCGCATTTGCATGATTTTACCTTATTTATTTAGAGCAAAAATGTTAATCACTTTAATAGTGCCTTCATGTTGATGCGAAGATACCTACTGGGCAAGTGTGCTCATTACCTATTTCCAATGTTTTACAGGAGATGGAAGTGGTTCGGATTCGGATTCGGGCTATAGTAGTAGCGGGTCCGGAAGCGAGTGAAAGTGTTATAAAGATGAGAGTGAAGACATAGGAAGTTATAATGTCTAGATTGAGTCAATGTAATTTTTCCTATTTTTTGAGTCAATAAATTGAGAAGTTGAGGCTATTGTATTTAAAGATTGATCATTTATGAAATAAAGTTGGAGTTTGAATATTCTTGTGCAATTGCATTTATTCGTGTGATTGTCTTGCGCTCTGATTGATTCTTGCTTGTAAGAGGCTTACCATGCCGGCTGTTTACGCTCCCCGAGCGAGTCTTCCGCTTTAATTAAAGGCTCGGGGCGTGACAGTTAAGTTGGTATCAGAGCCTAAGTCTCAGGACTTAGGGAAAAGAGTCATGTCATAGGGTAAGTCCAAGGTTAAGGACCCCTACCTATGAACTAAGGAAGAAATTACGTACCCATGTGAGAATTGGGTAGAGCCGGGATAAGATAATTAATTAGCTTAAAGGTTATGATGCCATTTTAGGGGTAGATTGGCTTGTAGACCATGATGCTTACATCAACTATCGAAATAGGATTATATCTTTCCGACAACCCGGTCTTCCAAGATTATCCTTTCTTGGCATCAAATACAAGAAGCATCCTACCATCATCTCTTCTCTTCACGCCTGTAAACTTATCTCAAAAGGTTGTGAAGCTTTTCTTGCTTCAGTCATTGTCACAGAATCTAAGAAAATTGTCCTAGCAAACATTCCTATTGCAAATGAGTTCACAGACATGTTCCCAGTTGAACTACCTAGTTTACCGCCCGAGAAGGAAGTAAACTTTACCATTGAACTCATTACAGGTGCGGCACCTGTTTCGATAGCCCCTTACAGGATGTCCCTCACAGAACTTAAGAAACTAAAGAAGCAATTACAGGAACTTTTAGACAAGGGTTTTATCAGACCTAGCACATCCCCCTGGGGTGCGCCTGTTCTATTTGTCAAGAAAAAGGATGGTTCTCTCAGGTTATGCATTGACTACCGGCGATTGAATCAACTTACAATCAAGAACAAGTATCCATTGCCACGTATTGACGAGCTCTTCGATCAGCTTTCGGGAGCGGAATATTTTTCTAAGATTGACCTAAGATCAGGTTATCATCAGCTTAGAATCAAAGAAGAGGATATTTATAAATCGACTTTTCGAAGTCGTTATGGCCACTATGAATTCGTGGTAATGCCGTTCGGTCTAACTAATGCCCCAGCAGTATTTATGCAACTTATGAACAGTGTCTTCCAGCCATATTTAGACCAGTTCATCGTCGTCTTCATCGATGATATCCTGATATACTCCAAGACTAAAGAAGAACATGAAGAACATCTAAGGATAGCCTTGCAAACACTTAGAGAACACAAGCTATATGCCAAACTCAATAAGTGTGAATTCTGGCTCAAGGAAGTCTCATTCCTAGGCCACATTATTTCAAAGAAAGATATTACTGTGGATCCTTCTATAGTGGAAGCTGTCAGAGATTGGAATCAGCCAACGACTGTATCTGAAGTTAGAAGCTTCTTGGGTCTAGCTGGTTATTATAGAAGATTCATAAAGGACTTCTCAAAGATCGCGGTTCCTTTAACTAGACTTACCAGAAAAGAAAATCCTTTTGTCTAGTCGAAGAACTGTGAAAAAAGTTTCCAAAGCCTTAAGAATCATCTTACGTCAGCCCCTCTTTTGTCACTACCAATAGAGGGTGCTAGATTTGAAGTGTATACGGATGCATCTGGAATTGGCCTAGGGTGTGTCCTTATGCAAGATGGAAAGGTGATTTGCTATTCTTCAAGACAATTGAAACGTCACGAAGAAAATTATCCTGTACATGATTTGGAATTAGCAGTAGTTATTTTCGCCTTGAAAATTTGGCGCCATTATCTTTATGGAGAAAAGTTCACGATCTACACAGACCACAAGAGCTTGAAATATTTATTTTCTCAAAAAGAGCTTAATATGAGACAAAGGAGGTGGTTAGAACATCTCAAGGACTTTAATTTTGCTATTCAATATCATCCTTGTAAGGCGAATGCTGTAGCAGATGCACTTAGCAGAAAACTAATTGGTATGTTATCAAGTCTCATGATTAGTGTAACAAACCTTATTCCTCAATTTGCCCAATTGAATTTAGATGTTGACGTTAAGGAAGAAGATTGCTTCATAGCTAATATCTGAGCTCAACCTACATTGATAGAGGATTTGGCCAAGTTACAAGAGGATGATCTAGTTTTACTGGAAATTAAGGCCAATATTGAACAAAGACCGGATTTTTCTATTTCCGAAGATGGAAGATTGTTATTTAAGGGCTGAATGTGTATACCGGATCATGAAGATACAAAGAAATTGATCTTAGAAGAAGCACATAAATCAAAGTACTCAAATTCATCCAGGAGGAACGAAGATGTATCAAGATCTCAAAAGAAACTTCTGGTGGCCCAATATGAAGAGGGAAGTAGCTGACTTTGTGTCTCGCTGTCTTACTTGCCAATAAGTGAAGGCGGAACATTTCAGACCTGCAAATAAATTACATCCCTTAAGTATTCCGGAATGGAAATGGGAGAGCATAGGAATGGATTTCATCATGGGATTACCCAAGACAAGAGGTGGACATGATGGCATATGGGTGATCATAGACCGATTGACTAAATCTGCACATTTCATACCAATTAAGAGTCGATGGTCTGTGGATATTCTAGCAGCCTTATATATAAAGGAAATTGTTCAACTACATGATGTCCCTGTCTCTATTGTATCAGATAGAGATCCTCGATTCACATCACAATTCTGGAAAGGTATGCAACATTCACTTGGGACTAGGTTAAATTTCAGCACAGCCTTTCATCCACAAACGGATGGTCAGACGGAAAGAACAAATCAGGTAGTAGAAGACATGCTCAGGGCTTGTGTCATTGATTTTGGAGGAAGTTGACATGATCACTTGCCTCTGGTAGAATTTACATATAACAACAGTTATCAAGCAAGCATACAAATGGCACCTTTTGAAGCTCTATATGGGAAAAGTTGTCGATCACCAATATGTTGGAATAAAATAGGGGAAAGGCAATTTCTAGGCCCTGACCTTATCAGAGATTCTACAGAGAAAATAAAATGCATCCAGGAAAGAATGAAAATGGCACAAGATAGGTAAAAGTCTTATGCTGACAATCGAAGACATGACTTGGAGTTTCAGGTTGGAGATCATGTATATTTGAAGGTTTCTCCGGGTCGTGGTATTAGAAGATTTGGCATTAAGGGAAAGCTAACCCCTAGATTCATTGGCCCATTTGAAATTCTTGAAAGGGTTGGTGAAGTGGCTTATAGATTAGCCTTACCTCCACAATTGGCAGGAGTTCATGACGTATTTCACATCTCCATGCTGAAGAAGTATGTATATGATGCCGATCATATTTTCACATTTGATAATCTGGAGATTCAGAAAGACGTGACATACGAACAAACACCAATAAAGATTCTAGATCGAGAAGTGCGTCAACTCAGAAACAAGGTCATACGTATGGTTAAGATTCAATGGAAGAAAGCATGGCCTTATGAAGCAACATGGAAAACCGAATCAGCCATGAAGAAAAGATTTCCGAAAATATTTAACTGTAAGTACACTCTCCTCAATCCATGTTTTGAATTTGGGGACCAAATTCTTTCTAAGTGGGGGAGGGTGTAGTGCCCCAGAAAATTTAAATAATTTTCAAGAATTTATAAAGGCCTAAATAAATTCATAAATGGTTTATTTAAAATTAATTAGTCATTATGAGGCCAAGTGGTGTTAATCAATTAACCTAACCCACTTAATTAAAGTCCAAAAGGTTTTAACTCTGGCCCATTATGTTTGGCCCACATTCTAGAAGGTAATTAAGTCTATCCATGGATATTAAGGATAAATACTAGAATATATAAGATAAGTTAATGGATAAGTATCAAAAGAGTTTTAAATTGTTTGAACTCTATCCACGACGAATATAACGGTCTATAGCCCAACCGTCACAGACATGTAACGCACGGTGTCTCGACCGTTACACTATGAACCAGAAAACTAAAAGAGTTTGTTTTTCTTTGAACTCTGGGAACGAGTAAAGTAACGGTCTATCGCGAGACCGCCACATAACCCTAACGCATAGGTCCTAGTCCGTTACAAACCTGTTAAGTTCCGTGAGCAAAGGAACTCATGAAAAGATTGGAACTTGATGTTCCTATCCACTAGGGATCGACTTGGGAAGGATTGTAAAGACTCTAAGGACTCTTAGGGATTAGGATTTGATGAAACAAGGACTCTAAACTCGATCTAATCCTCAAATCCTAGTCTAAACTCTATAAATAGGGCATAGTTCTGAACTGTGCGACCCTTACTTTTTGGACGTAAGGAAGCAAGGTAAGGAGTCATTATCTCAGGTAAATTCTTTAGAAGTTGTTGTTTAGAATACTTTAAACTAACTCCCCTCCGAATTTCACATCTTTAGGTCAAGAGGTCGTGGAGTTAGAGCCCAAGGAAGTTGCTGAAAAAGTCACAAGAGAAGGAAGGGATCTAGGGCAAGGTTCTCAACCAAATTTACAAACTACAGTCTAAGTTAAGAGGTAGGTTATCTCATGAACGGTAAAAACAACTTGATAGGGCTAAGAGCCTCTGTTTTGATTGGATTGCATGCATGCTAGATCATCAATTTCATGTTTTATTGGTTCTATGCATATCATGTTGTCCCTTAGCCCTAACTAAAGATTAAAGACTTGACTATCAATCTATTCATCAATACCCATGCATATAGATAACCTTTACTTCGTTAACATATCTAGAAACTCGTGATGTTTTGATAAAAGACATGATGTAAGTTGATCTCTTAGCTTCTATAGTTGTTTCCTATTAGCAGAGACTGTAACGCATCACAGAAGGACCGTCACTTCCATGTAACAGCCCCACGACAGACCGTTATACTCCCTGATTGGATTTGGGTTTCACGGTTGATTCTAACGCGCTTGGATAGACGCGTTACATTCATGTAACGGCTGGGTCCTGACCGTCACAATCACAGTGACGCCCCATCTCCAGACCGTTATACGATGTGTTCTGTCAACCCCAAGACAGAATATAGCTTGCCAATATTATTTATTGCTCAGCCTAGTTACTTAGGTTTTTAACCTGATCATGTGAGTTTAAGGTTATTTGATCATACATGATAACCATGGCATGTGTTGTTATCACCTCTACTTGAGTTATGTTAATTTCTTGAAGCCAAAATTATATAGTTTTAAACTGTAAAGTATGACTTTTTTAACATTGTATTGACGGAGTTTTTCATCATGATTTTCACGTTGATTATACATACCTCTCTCTGTCAATAGAGTCAATTCTATAAGTACATGGCACATATTCCGGTATGTTGTCATTAGTTCACACTTTGCACTATAGGAACACAATCTTGGACATGAGGACCTCTCTATTGGATATTCCTTCCAATGGACTAGGAAATCATTGTTTCAAGGCCTCCGTAATTCTCCGCGAGCCTAGGATTCCCACTAGGACGCCGAGTTGGTTGTACTAATGAAAGCCCATTAATTAGAATACACTATCGTTATTTTCTGGATCTTGTAATGTAACGGCCTTGCACTGGACTGTCAGGATCACGTAACGGCCCAATGCCCGACCGTCACATTCCTCTGAGTCTATTTTTATCCTTCTGGACTTGGATCACTGTAACGGCCCATTACTAGCGTGTTAAATAATGTAATGGCCCAAAAAATGACCGTTACATAGCTTGCATATGTTAACCCATGGTTTGACCAAGGGTTGGTATTTCAATGATTCTAGACAAACCTTGATGATCTAGAACTTATCATATTACTTAAATTGATCTAATGTGATGGAAGTTAAGGAAAATACTGTTATGTTGTCGATTTATTTCTAAGAGCATGACATTGTTTGAAGTCTATTTCTTGACTCCTACATTCTTATGTTGAAGCATTCATTCATTGATTTTAGTTATCATGGAATTATTGGAAGTGCTATATTCTTGGCCATACTTTACTGTTGTACTGCGTAGAAGTAGCTTAATTTATAACTGAAGATGCGATCGAGCACTGATTGTGTTTAAGGGCTCTATGCTAGTCTCCTCGGCTGATTGCCAGAAACATACTATTTTATAAACCATGGGGTATGATGCTACTGGCGTCGCATTGCGCTGGGAGTACTATTTCTATAAATAAGTGAAGATCCACGACACGACATGACATTCTTGCTTGATATTTCACAGAAATTCATGAAGCACTTGCTCATAAGCATAAGATGCTAAAGTGAGGAATATGTGGCTTGCTAGTACATTCTCGATATATTCTTGTTCATGAAAGGCCAATATCGTGTTCTTATCCTATTCTTACTAGTTCATTCTTGTTCTCATTCCATCTTATATGATAGTCTTGTTACTTTGATTTAATCGCATGATCATCGCATTTTCATGATTTTACCTTATTTATTTAGAGCAAAAATGTTAATCACTTTAATAGTGCCTTCATGTTGATGCGAAGATACCTACTGGGCAAGTGTGCTCATTACCTATTTCCAATATTTTACAGGAGATGGAAGTGGTTCGGATTCGGATTCAGGCTATACTAGTAGCGGGTCCGGAAGTGAGTGAAAGTGTTATAAAGATGAGAGTGAAGACATAGGAAGTTATAATCTCTAGATTGAGTCAATGTAATTTTTCCTATTTTTTGAGTCAATAAATTGAGCAGTTGAGACTATTGTATTTAAAGATTGATCATTCATGAAATAAAGTTGGAGTTTGAATATTCTTGTGCAATTGCATTTATTCGTGTGATTGTCTTGCGCTCTGATTGATTCTTGCTTGCAAGAGGCTTACCATGCCGGCTGTTTACGCTCCCCGAGCGAGTCTTCCGATGTAATTATAGGCTCGGGGCGTGACAAGAATAAGGGTTAAAGTTTTGACCACATGGGAGAAATCTTTGTGAACTCCCTAGTTTACCCTTCCAAAACTTAGATCTATGGGTAACCCAGGTCATTTGTCATCTACCATATATACTTGTAATTTTTCATTTGATAGAATTAATGAAAGAAGAAAATCATTTGTGTAAGCTGGAGCTTCTTGCGCCCCTCTCCCTCTCCTCTGGTTCTCCCTCTTCCCAACCCCATTTCTAGAGTGGTATCCCTTCTATCCCCTCCCCTCTACCTCAGATTTTGATCTGTGCCGCCGCCGCCGCCGTTCGTGCCGCCGTTGCACCGCCGTGAAGCCGCCACTGCAGTTCTGTCCATCCAGGATAGATCCCTCTTCCATGAATTCCTGCTCTCAGATCCGAGATCTTCTTGATCTGGGATTTTTAGGGTGTGTTCCAGGGGTTCCACCATCCTCCAAAAAAAATTGTTTGGTCTCTAGATCCCGTTTTGTATTTTTCCATTTTTCGTTCATCATCCCCTTCCAATTCTGTCAGCTTTTTGTTCACTGTTACACCCAGCTGAAGAACACCTTTTTAGAACCCCTTTTTGATATTTCCAGGAGTCCCCAATTTTATTGGAGATTCTGTCCACCTTCCCCTCCATAAACAATTTTATGTGGAATTTTCACAGGCCTCCATCTATTTTTAGAAATTCCATCTTCTTCCCAAAATCAGTTCTGTCAGCCAGTGTCCAGATCCAACCCCCAGTCAGTGTAAAAACCCCCATAAATAGTAGCCTTCACGAATCCTTTCACAAAAAATATTGCCGTCTTTCTCGTTCAATTCTCTACAACTTTGAAGAAGGTCTTAAGATCTGAATCAGAAGTCTACCCCATGGTCAAAGGCAGTTCTCATGAAACTGCCCTACTGTTCTGAGAGTTCGGGTACTGTGCAACAGCAGCTTCAAAAATAGGTTAAGGCCAGATCCGTGCAGATCCAGATCATATCTCTAGGCCTAGATTGAAGGGCTTCGAAAGAGCTTTCCATCGGTACCTCCTGTGCTTCCATCTTACAGCCAGATTGATCGCAGCGGCCGATCTCGCCGGAGCATGCGCTACAAAATAGCAGCAACCAGTCCGTGGACTGCAATTCCGGCGGGTGACGAACGGAGCCTCCCGGCCTCCGGCCGGCGAACCAGCGCGCCGCCATCCCAGGGAGCGCCCATCCAGGTGTCCCCACCTCAGTGGAGTCACTCCGGCCCCACATGACCCCTCGGACCAGCACGTGGGCCGCACGGCCGTGAGTACGTGTGCCGCCGAAGCGTCGCGAGAAGCCGCCCGTCAACCCGAAATTGGTCCTCCCGGACCCACTTGTGTAGCCCTTTACCTCGCTGCGTGGAGTGGGCAGTAATTTGTGTTGCTGTAATATTTGTATAATACTGTCTAGGAGTACGAGTTCGGCCGGGTCCGTCTTCCCCACGCCGAGAGCGTGGAGGTATCGTATTCGCTCCTTACTCGGCATTTTGCTTTATTCATCTATACTTTATATGCTGCTGCTAGAGAGCATGTTCTAGGATCATAGCTCGCTTCATATTATTATTCACCACTGCTGCGAGAGAGAGCGAGACCATCCCGTGACCCGATCCGGGCATAAGAGAGAGCCGACCACCCTAGCTCACTGTCGGTTTCTCAACCGCGCACGTCCGACGCTTCCCTCGCTAAGGGACAATCACGAGCTCACCTAGAGTCCGAGGATCGCATATCCATTCGGAGTCGAGTCCGTGGTCCGTCCCGCATCAATTTGGTATCAGAGCCAGGTTGAGTCTAGGGTGTCTAATCAAAAAAAAAGTGTCATTTACGTCTAGTCATTAGTCATTGTCTAAGTCGTGTTTAGGGTCATCATTCTTTTAAAAACAAAAAAGTGTCTTTTGGGTCGCATTTGCATCCCTTTACTCGGTATATAAAAAGGTGTTGTCCGAACGTTAGGCTACGCCTATCGGGAAGACCGCACACTTGCGCGAGTGATCTTCAGATCGATTAACTCCGCCACATACCGAGTCTTGGTTAAGTCTAGGTGCATCACTTATTTGCATTGGTCTGTGCCTCCTAGTCCTTGTGTCCTTTGCATGCCCACTCGGCAAGGTACCCAATACCATCACCCTGCACCTATGGCCAACCCACGGGATAACATCTCGGGAGACCTTCACTCCTTGCACGAGGCGATCATGGCCCTCGTAGACCGGATGGATCAATCCGAGGCAACCTTTAAGAGCTTCCCGGACCGTATAGATGGTCGATTTAACACCATGGAGGAACGGATGGAGTCGTCAGACAGATCCGTCCAAGGTCTGGCAGGACGGTTGGATAGGATGTCACACGGAGACCCTCCTAGGGCGGTCCAGGGCCAAGGCGGCTGCCCAAGGCCAAGCCATTCCCATAGCCCAGGCCCAGTCCGTCCATGTGGCCTAAGGCCCGCCCGCACTTGCTCCTCAGCCACCACAGGCTCCTCCACCCGCCCCTCCTCGGGTTCTCGAACTACCGCGTTGTGACCTTGGTCTCGAGGACTATGGGTCCGACAATGCCTACGAGGGGTATGGTCTACGCCGTCGTGGCCTTCAGCCACCGAGAGATGAGGATGACGATAGGGTCCCTAAGACCGTGCGAGCAGATCCTCCCATTTTTTACGGGTCTTTGGATCCGAAAGTCTATCTAGATTGGGAGTTCGGCATGGATTGATACTTTGATTGGTACGATATGTTGGAACATCGAAGGATCCGATTTGCTACCATGAAGCTCATGGGACAGGCACAAACCTATTGGAAGAATGTAGAGAGCCTGTTATTTCAGCGGCTAGAGCCCCAGATTGACACATGGGGCTAAATGAAGCTTAAGCTTCGGCAAAAGTACCTCCCTCCCACGTACCGTCAACGACTCATCGATAGGTGGCAAAGTCTTAGCCAGGGAGACCGATCCGTCTCCAAATACATCGTTGAATTTGATGAATACTTTCTACGATGTGGTGTCTCGGAGGAGAATACCATGCCCGTGTCCCACTTTCGACGTGGTTTGCGGCCACAGTAGCAGTATGAGCTATTCCGCCGCAATGCCAAGACGTTGGAAGAAGCATATCAAGTTGCTCTTGAGTTGGAGCAATTTGAGGGTAAGTTCCAACCTGGCCATCGGTCGGGTCCCACCCCTCTTCGTAGCACCGAGCCCCGCCATTCTTTAGGCCCACCCCCGCGGGTCCCCATGGCTCGATCTCAAGAGCCCACCCGTCAGGAGCATTTCGCTCCACGGCCTCGTCCTCCCCCACCCCGGGATCTACCTCCATCCCAACCCCCGACACCCATTGCCCGCCCTCTGGCACCGGCACCCCCACCCCTATTGCCCAAGGCACCTACACCTCCACCGCTGCTGCCTACACCCCCTACCCGTCGGGAGGATAAGGGTAAGGGCCCTCTCATCAGAGAGAGTAGTAGGTCCCGTCTACAGTGTTTCCATTGCCATGGGTTTGGCCACTTTGCCAACCAATGTCCCACTCGTGCCACACTAGCCCTAGGGGTTGAAGAGGCCTCACCTTCTGGGCTCGAGATTGTTTACTATGATGCCGATCCGGAACTCACCGATGAGCATGAAGCTCAGGAGCTTGCCGTAGCTCAAGATGCAGCCACTTAGTGGGCATGATGTTACTGTCTTAAGTCTAGGGTCATATATGAGTCAGTGTGTTTTCTTTGTGTGGTTTGTTTGTGTGGTGTGTTTTGAGTCGATTGTTTGTGTGGTTTGCATACGTGTGTTAGTGCATGGTGAGTCTGCATGTGTCTTGTGCAAGCTCGTTGTCGGTCTCTTAGGTGTGAGAGGCGAGTGGACTCGCTCGATGAGTATGGGATCAGTTCTACATCTATACCCGGATCAAGTCACCTATAGGGACTCAGCGGTGATTCCTAGTGAGTCTTCGAGCCGCCTCCTTCCCTTGAGAGTGACCCCACCCCGGAGTGTTCCACCACTAGCCTCTTCCGATAGCAGCATGTACATATCGAGTATATACGGAATGAGCAGGTGACGATCACTTGGAGTGGAACGTGCCCGCGCTACTTGGTGCGGCGATGGATCCGCCGGAGCACTCGAGTCACTGCACCCCTTACTCGACGGGGTCGTGTTCCTCCCACCCGGGGAGAATTGATGGGGCATCAACGGCTGTTTCCTTATACGGGTGGAACATATTTGTGTGTTATGGCTTATATGGGATTGTAATTATTTGATTTCTTTCATTTGGGCTCCTTGTAAGGCTTATAACAAGCCATTGGGCCACTTGTAATGTAGAGTCCATGGCTAGGTTGCCATTAGTAGAGTCCATTAGGAGCTTCTTTCATATTGGACCTTAAGGTCATCATTATGGACCTTCATAGCCACTTAAGGCCCAAGTGGGCTTTCCCCTCTCATGGACCACCAAGATTTGGAAGGCCCAAGTCTAGACATGGGTTATTGGACTTGAGTGGTTGGCCTTGGACCAGCCTAGGCCCAAGAGAAGCCCATGAAGGGGGCGCCCTCTTCTTTGCCCTTATTAGGCTTGGTTGGTGAAAATTAGGTAAGTTTGAATGGAAATGGTCCAAGTTTGATTAGAATAAGGGTTAAAGTTTTGACCACATGGGAGAAATCTTTGTGAACTCCCTAGTTTACCCTTTCAAAACCTAGATCTATGGGTAACCAAGGTCATTTGTCATCTACCATATATACTTGTAATTTTTCATTTGATAGAATTAATGAAAGAAGAAAATCATTTGTATAAGCTGGAGCTTCTTGCGCCCATCTCCCTCTCCTCTGGTTCTCCCTCTTCCCAACCCCATTTATAGAGTGGTATCCCGTCTATCCCCTCCCCTCTACCTCAGGTTTTGATCTGTGCCGCCGCCGCCGCCGTTCGTGCCGCCGTTGCGCCGCCGCGAAGCCGCCACTGTAGTTCTATCCATCCAGGACAGATCCCTCTTCCACGAATTCCTTCTCTCAGATCCGAGATCTTCTTGATCTGGGATTTTTAAGGTGTGTTCCAGGGGTTCCCACCATCCTCCATAAAAATTGGTTTGGTCTCTAGATCCCATTTTGTATTTTTCCATTTTTCGTTCATCATCCCCTTCCAATTCTGTCAGCTTTCTGTTCACTGTTACAGCCAGCTGAAGAACACCTTCTTCGAACCCCTTTTTGATTTTTCCAGGAGTCCCCAATTTTATTGGATATTCTATCCATCTTCCCCTCCATAAACAATTTTTCGTGGAATTTCTACATGCCTCCATCTATTTTTAGAAATTCCATCTTCTTCCCAAAATTAGTTCTGTCAGCCAGTGTCTAGATCCGACCCCCCAGTCAGTGTAAAAACCCCAATAAATCTTAGCCTCCACCAATCTTTTCACAGAAAATATTACCGTCTTCCTCGTTCAATTCTCTACAACTTTAAAGAAGGGCTTAAGATCTGAATCAGAAGTCTACCCCATGGTCAAAGGCAGTTCTTAAGAAACTGTCCTGCTGTTCTGAGAGTTCGGGTACTGTGCAACAGCAGCTTCAAAAATAGGTTAAGGCCAGATCCGTGCAGATCCAGATCATATCTCTAGGCCTATATTGAAGGGCTTTGAAAGAGCTTTCCATCGGCACCTCTTGTGCTTCGATCCGACATCCGGATTGATCGCAGCGGCCGATCTCGCCGGAGCGCGTGCTGTAAAACAGCAACAACCAGTCCGTGGACTGTAATTCCAGCGGGTGACGAACGGAGCCGCCCGACCTCCGGCCGGTGAACCAGCGCGCCACCATCCCAGGGAGCACCCATCCAAGTGTCCCCACCTCAACGGAGCCACTCCGGCCCCACATGACCCCTCGGACCAGCATGTGGGTCCCACGGCCGTGAGTACGTGTGTCGCCGAAGCGTCGCGAGAAGCCGCCCGTCAACCCGAAATCGATCCTCCCGGACCCACTTGTGTCACCCTTTACCTCCCTGCGTGGAGTGGGAAGTAATTTGTGTTGCTGTAATATTTGTATAATACTGTCCGGGAGTACGAGTTCGGCTGGGTCCGTCTTCCCCACGTCGAGAGCGTGGAGGTATCGTATTCGCTCCTTGCTCGGCATTTTACTTTATTCGTCTATACTTTATATGCCCCTGCTAGAGAGCATGTTCTAGGATCATAGCTCGCTTCATATTATTATTCACCGCTGCTGCGAGAGAGAGCGAGACCATCCCGTGACCCGATCCAGGCACAAGATAGAGCCAACCACCCTAGCTCACTGCCGGTTTCTCAACCATGCACGTCTGACGCTTCCCTCGCTAAGGGACAATCATGAGCTCACCTAGAGTCCGAGGATCACATATCCATTCGGAGTCGAGTCCGTGGCCCGTCCCGCATCATGTTCTAATGAAGCACACAACGGAACACTTAACCTGCACTCCCAGCAGACACAAGATCTATGCACTGGAGCTATGCCTAAGCATTCATCTAACATGAGTGGAGTCAACAGATAAGAAATTAGAGCGAGATCCTAAGCATGCATCTATCGAATCAGGATAGACAAACAAACCACATCACACAGAAGATTTTTAGGTGGTTCGGTCTTCCAGACCTATGTCTACCCCACACATACCTGCTGACTCACAGCTTGAACGGCTGGGCATCACAGCTTGCCTACATCAGCTAGGCGTCACAGCTTGCCATCTACTAAGCATCACAGGTTGCTATCCCGCTGAGCATCACAGCTTGCTGTCCAAGGTAACCAGCTTGCCTACTGAGCATCACAGCTTGCTCTGCTGACTCACAGCTTGAAGTTCAAAGATAGATGAAAAGAACAAAGGAAAATATGAAGCAAAACCACAACAACAGAAAGCTGGAAATGAAATGCAGAATGTAGCTCTCACAGGAGCAAGTCTGGCTTGGATCTGATCCAAATGCCAGGAAGACAGATCTTCAACGATGGCTTCACACTCACTCTCATTTTCTTTCTCTATATAGCTCTGATCACACACTAGCTCTCTCTTCTTTTCTTCTCATTCTTCATCTGCTTCTCAGACTCTGGCTCACTCTTCTTTTCTCTGCTACTCATTCTCTGATTCTGCCATCCTCAATTTTCTAATTCTCTCAATTTTCTTTGATTGCTGAAGAGGGGTTATATATATCTTCAGACCTGTGACCCACGAGCTTACACATTGGGCAAGTGGAGAGAACACTCCTGCCAAGAGAATTCTGGAACCCCTTAGCTACGTGTCAGAATCTTGGCAGTGTAGCAGTCCACGTGGCAGGTTCATCCATTCCGTTCCTTGCCTCGGATCACGAGCCCTTAACCTGGTACTTTGGCTTGCACGTGGCATAAGCTCACATGTTGTAGGTTCGCACATCACATGCTCGACCAAGTGACTGACCTGGCAAACAAATGGGAATGTTCACATAACATGCTAGCACGGACTTCATAGAGTAAAGTGCAAACATGCACAGACCATATAGCAAGACATGCACAGACCTTGGGTGTGCAGAAGAAGATATACGCACTGACCATGTGTCACACAAGGAAGATGTGCACAGACGTTGTGTTGCGTGAAAGAGATTTAGTGCACAGACCTTAGGTAACATATGAGTTGCACATACCTTGATAACATATGAAGAGATGTGCACAGTCCTTGCATATGCAAGGAATAAAGCATGCACTGACTTTCATTGCTGTGCTACCGTGAAATGCACGGACTTGACCATGCAAAAGGTAAATCATGCTCAGACCTACAGAGTGCATAAGGAAAATGTGCACCGACTTTGTTATGTGTTCAGTAAGTCATCCATGGACCTTGTTTTAACACAAGGCAAAGATGCACTTACCTCATGTGCAACAAACAATGATGTGCACCGACCCTATATGCAAACCACACACAAAGCGCACTGACTTTCTACTAAATGCACAGGCTATAAAAATATGCACCGACCCCATGTACCATAGACTTAACATGCAGAGTCCAGCTACAGTGATTTGCACTGACCTTATGTGCATAGTGTGAATGTTGCACCGACCTTAGTTGAGCTAAGGAAAAAAGTGCACCGACCCATTCTACGCATAATGCAAACCTGCACCGACCTATATGCTGGACAAGAGAATGTGTACCGACTTGATAAGCACAGAACAAAACCTGCACCGAGGTTGAATATGCAAGACAAGCAATGCACTGTTCTTATACAAGTAAACAGTAAATTGCACGGACTTCAACAATGGTTGTAACAAAAGTTGCATCGACTTCATGTGTGCAAGGACTTGGATGTGCTCTGAAGCAACTTATGCATACCAAGACGAGAACTACACTGACCTTGTGTGTGCGCATGCAAAAGTATGCACCGACTTAGTATGCAATGAGTGAAGCAATGCAATGTCCAGCTTGCACCGACCTTATATGCAACCATGTAAACATATGCACTGACTTGATGCAATGACTAAAACATGAAGTGCACCGACCTCAACAGTAAAGAGCACTGACTTGAACATGTGCACTACAGTGATAGGCACAGACCTCTATATGCGACCTATATGTACATGCACAGAGTTAAACAATGAATGCACTGACCTTAGTAATGAAGTACTCAGAAATTTTATGTAGAAGAAGAGCATGCACCGACCCTTAGAGCAACAGTAACATGCACCGACTCAATATACATAAGACAATGCATGCACTACCCTATGAGCAAACAGAGCTATGACATATATGAAATACTCATCAAAATCCTGATGCATGTAGCAAGTGTGCAATAGAGAACATGTCAATCAAGCATAGAAGTCATATGATCCAAACACTTATGACATCATACATGCATATATAATATCATCCACGGATGAGTCATAGTGTTTGACATCATCAAAACCATAGGGGTACAATAATCTCCCCCTTTTTGATGATGGCAACACTATGAGTAATAAAATAGCATGCTGACTCATATCAAACTATTCTCCCCCTTTGACTTCATCAAAAAATAATAGTTTGAGAGAATCAGTAGAGAGGAATACAAAGACATGCATGATGTGGTTGAGCCACAAAATATTCTCCCACTTTGACTTCCAGATAAGATGAAACTGATAGATAAAAAGAATCATGGAATCCTACTCCCCCTGAACATGTATAATGTATGGAAATGGGGATAGGGGACAAGAGACAGACATGACAATGACCAGCAAACATCGCAAGGACAGCTAAAAAGGACTATCAATCTGAGCATGGAAGAATCAGGATAAACTCCCCCTTAAGACTAGAAAAGTGCTGATGAGTCAGTCTTCCCATTTGATAGAATAGAGAAATTGGAGTGGAAAGGTGTCATCAGACATGAAGAGTTAAGTCTGATGCCAATTATCAAGAAAAAGGATGTCAAAAAAAACATAGGAGTAATCATAGATAATTTCAGGTCGTACTCAAGAAGCATCAATATTAGTGAGCACAATGACTTTTTGAATTTCAACAGCAAATGGAAACTAAGCATGGAATGATCAAAGACAGTGAGCAAAGAGTTAATTGGATTGCCAATGAATAGATAAATCAGAAGGATTTTTAATATGATACCAATTTCATAAATCTTAATGAAAGAATGTGAAACTCTTCAATTATAAGAGATTATGAATGAGTCTAAACTGAACAGCATGGTTTAAGCAAGATGTATACAAAGTTTGTCAATGAAATTCAATACTCATATCTGAAATCAAGTTTTAATAAAGATGAACCAATTGCACATATGATATTCTTGTTTAACCTCCTTCTATCTTACTCATTCAAATTCAATGACTCCTTTGAGAGTTACACAAGATAGTATGGAGATTAAACAAATATGAGTGTATCTGAACTTGTCTTTGATTACACTAATTTTTCAGATTTTTCTTTTGATCAGCACTTTATTTTTCCTGAGCAATCTTGGTCG
This sequence comes from Amorphophallus konjac, assembly GCA_022559845.1. NCBI lineage: Eukaryota > Viridiplantae > Streptophyta > Magnoliopsida > Alismatales > Araceae > Amorphophallus > Amorphophallus konjac. The sequence goes on from CM040125.1 coordinate 33,187,381, forward strand.
ATCAACACCTTTTTACATGAGGCACAACAAGTCTTAGGTGAAGTGACCCAGTTACTCAGTGTGATAACTGTATTGCTTCTCATTCATGAGAACAGAGTTAGCAATTGAAGTGTCTTTTTACGTGAGGAGACACCTTGATTAGAGGTCAGAATCCCCAGTTACTCAACACAACCATACCATTGCTCTACCAGATTTTCAATCATTTTTAACAACAGAGGTAACTATGGCACTTCATGACATGGGTTTACTCCATTTCTTTGATAGGGAACCCAGTTTCTCGGTGACCAAAGTCATTGCTCTGACGAAGATTTCTTTCAAGTATTTTTCAAATTCTTCAGACATTTCTCAATACACTGAAATGTTTAAGAACAATACCTACTACATGTATCTTAACCAAAGGAAGCCATGGTTTTTTAAAGTTTCAGATTTCAGAAGATTTTGCATGAAATTACATGAGACAATTGGTTAAGATTTATTAAAATGATGATTTAGATATTTTTAAGTCTTTCACATCCAAACTTAATAAATACATTCGACTTAAATCAATTTGATTCATCAGACATTCTTAAACCAGTATAATAGAAGATTCTTCTTTTTAGAAGATGTTAGATTTATGATTAGGGTGCATAAATTGAAAATTTTCCATGTTCAGATAGATTAACACATTCAGTAGCATCCAATCAGTAGAAGCAACAAGAAATTTCATTTAGAGGGCAGTAGAACACAAGAACAAGCATGCATATGAAGTGAAAGAATTGGAACACATGCTTATGCATCAACCAGATTTTAGGAGGCAGTGAGTTTACAAGGATGCAACAGGAAGTACACACTCGAGTAATCCAGTTCAGAAACCAATAACTGAGTCTAGAGTCAGAAAGATCAGCTTGACAAGTGTGACAAGGAAGTATTCAAGTAAAGCTCTCCTTCAGCAATTTAAGGAGTAGCAGACAGAGATTTCAGCTTCAAGAGAAGATATGAATTCAGATGATGGATAATTCAGAAGCCAATCAACACACAAGAGTAGGAGAATGATTTAAGTGACTAGATAGGAAGGGTTCAGATTGTGAAAGACTAATGAGTCTAAAATGCTCCCCCTGTCTAGATGCAATGAGTCATTTCTCTTTGGAATTTTTGAAAATTAATGATATGCAATGCAATTCAATACATGTATGCATATGCAATGACTCTCCTAAAGTCATATCCTGAACATGAATGTCATGAACATTATGCAGGGGTAGCCAAACTCCCCCTGACTAAATGCAATAAAATCCAGAATTCTAAATGCCACAAACGCATGACCATTTATGTATCTACTCCCCTTGACTAAATGCATTATATGCAATGAAGACTAAACACATGGTTTTATGATCTATGCTCATGAAGTAGACATGCAATTACAGCCTGAGATGGACTACAATAGACTTCATGTGCATTTCAGATTCTCAAAGAATTTCAGTTAGAGGATGCACAGATGAATTTCATTATGCAAGAAAAGATTTAAATTGAGTAGTGCAGATGACACACAAGAATGCAAGTATGTATGCATAACAGGTTATGCAAGCATCTTAAATCAGGAATTTCAGATGGCACACTTCAGATTTTTAGAAAACAACATTCAATTCACTCTCAGCTTAAAGTATGTACAAATAATTCAGCAAATGCATTTGACAATCTATGAAAGAAAAGTCAAACTCAGAAGTGAGTATGCATGCATGAAATGCAACTGATTAAAAGAAATTTTTATAAAGTTAGAGGATCGAACCTGTCAAGTGCAAAGATGGGGTTTTACCATACTTGGGTGCCTTGGTTTATTTTACCTCTCTTTATTCTTCAACCCAAGGCACACCTACAGAGCAGTTCCTTATTTTGCACCAGCATGTACCCAAGAAGTCTTGGGTCCTGCAGAGTTAGTGGCACCTTTGACAGGTGTTCTAAACACTTTCTTAGCTAGATAGTCATCAAATTCCATCAGAGAACAATCAGCCATAGAGTGTCCAAATTGTCCACAATATCTACATGAAACAACATACCTTTTTATCTTATTATGCACATCAACATAAGCATGAGATATGTGTCCATCAGAGAACAATTAGCCATAGAGTGTCCAAACAGCATACCTCCAGCGGCACACCCTCAAGCCCCTCTAGCGGCATGCCCTCAAGCCCTGGCAGCCCTTCAGCGGAATGCCTTTGCAGCACTCCAGTGGCACGCTTCCTGTGTCTTCCAGTGGCACGCCCCCAAGCCCGTTCAGCGGCATGCCTGCACCCTTCGTCCACGCCCTAAAGATCCTTGGCGCGCAGCGGGATTGCTGAGGTGTCGTCCAGAGAGGGAGACACGATGCCTACCTCCTACCATCGAAGAGGGGGAAGTCAAATCCCCATTAAAGCTAGTCACTTCCCACTCCCGCCGTTCGCGTTCAAAGACTCTCGCCCGCGGGAGTATAAGAGGCCCTCCTCTTCCGACAAAAAAAAAGAGAGAGAACGACAGAGAGAGACGAAGAAGCACGCATAGAGACGCAGAAGAAGCACTCCAAGGAGAAGAAGAAGAGAAGAAGAAGAAGGGAGAGCTCCGCCGTGGGGTTCCCCTCTGACAATCGCCCAAAAGAGAGAGTAAGGGAGAGGGAGAGAGTGTGTGTGGTGTATTAGGGAGAATGGGGAAGGGCATGGAGCCGTCGCCCTTGTTCGACCCCAGCTCCTCCCATTTCTTCTTCCCCTTTCTTTTCTTCTTCCTCCCACCGCTGTATCTCCTGCCCCGGTGTTGTGAGGTGTATATGGCCAGTTGCGGCCCATGTCTTCCATGAATAAAAAAAATATCTCTCTCTCGAGTTTTCTTTTCACTATCTCCGTTGGTTTGGGTCCGTGTGCATGTTTGAACACTTCTTCCTCCATCTTTCGATGGTTTCATCCCCAGTGTGGGCCTTCGTCCCCTCCGTCACGGCTTTTTATTTCCCTTCCTTCTTCGCACACCCAACCGCCAACACCACCAGGCCACTCCCTTAGACCAACCTCCCCCCTTTTTTTCTAACTAAAGCTTCCCCTCTGGATGAGCCGAACCAAGACCCCTGGTTCTTTCCCCTCTGGCTCCATCCTACTCTTTTCAATCCAGCCCCTTCAGTCTTCAGGCGACACGCTTCGTTCAGTCTTCCATCGGTACACCCTCAGTGTGGTGCAGCTTCCCCATCTCCCAGCGGTACGCCCATGACAACCCCTCGCCGGCACGCCCATACGGGTCTTCACCGGCATGCCCTAAGCCACTCTTCGCCGACACACCCCCAGTCCCCCCGGCCCGGTACACTTCCTAGCCAGCCCTAGAGAGGTCTCTTGTCCATCGATTGTTTTCGAGATTTCTGAGGTTTTATCAAAGCTGTTGCCGCTCTCGGGTGCCCATCTCCAGTTGTCGGGTTCCACCACTCCTTGTGGGCGTGTTCCCTGTATCTCCCTTACTATCCGGGTCAAGGGGAGATGCTACCGAATTTTTGTCAGAAACAAAAAAAAAACATGTTAAAAAGGCAAAAGGAAGCAACAAACGACTGAAGCAATAACACATCTAAGAAAAGCAAAAGGAAGCAACAAATAAATGAAGCAATAACACATCTAAGAAAAGAAAAAGGAAGCAACAAACGAATGGAACGATCAACGGTAAAATACCTCAACAAGGTGAGGGAACCACAATCAATACGGAGAAAGTCAGACCAAACAACAACTGAGTAACCTGAATATCCATCTTCAGGGAAGAAAGAACGGCAAGATAGTCAAGAGAAAGAAAGAAGAAATCCCTGCGGACTGGATGAAATCAAGAGAGAAAAGAAAAGGAAGAGATATAAGAATGGAAGAGGAGTGGGCCCCATCCTCATCCTCACCCGACACCCCTGCCTGGCTTGGCCTTCCCCGGTATGCTTCTAACCTCACCCTCAGTCGGCACACTTCCTTGGCCGGCACGCCTTGCCGTGAAGCTTCCCCGACATGCCCCATCCATATCCTCACCGGTACACCCTTCAATGAACCTTCACCGGTGTACCCTTCAACGCTCCCCGCTGGTACGCCCTTCAATCCCAACCTTCGTCGGTACGCCCGTCCTTGCTTAGCCCTTCGCTAGCATGCTCGGCCAGCCCCTCGCCGGTGCACTCCCCATCACCTCCCTCCCCGGCACACTCTTCCCAGCTCTCCCCGACATGCCTTGCTCAGCCCTTCGCCGGCACACTCTTTCTAGCCCAGCGGCACACCCTTCCCCCCACTCGAATGGCCCACTCCTCCATAAAAAAGTATGTAAAAAAGTGGGGAGGGGAATATGATAACCATGATGATCAAAACAATATATATATATATATATATATATATATTAAAGAAATAATAGCAATAACATATAAGGATAAGGACAATAATAATAATAATAATGATAAAAGGGGGAGGCTATAATAAATAAATAAATCTAAACATATGATAGATAAACAAAATGGGAAAGATGTATAATCGATAATAATGATAATAATAACAATAATAATAACAAACAGATAAAAAAATCATCCAAAAGTGTATAAACAAAAATAAACAATAAAAAAGATTATTCAACTAAAATCTCAGATAAAAATGCTAAGGTCCACATTGCAGCCCCATCTCTCCCTGCGGCCCGGTGCCAAAGGAACAATCATGCTGCCCTCGCAGGCCGGGTCTGAGTCCTGGAAGCTATCCCAAAATGGCCAGGTCCTGACCCTGTCTTGGGTCGACATTCTGAATAAATCGAACCCGCTCCTCAGGCTGGATCCTTTCCGAGCCATCATTAAAATTGCCGTGCGTCCGGCAGACATTTGAACGGGTTTATCTCGGCTTCTACCGCGTTTCTATTACGGGCCTATGCCCGAACATGAAAAGGGTCCGTGAGCGACCGACATGGTCGACGGTTTGTATCCCGATGCGGGTCCTTAGTGTGATTTGCTCCTCTCTACTCTCGCGCAGCTAGTATTAATTCTTTTCAGCCACAGGCCCCCCTAATTTTGGAAATTAATCAAGGGTGTTCCCCCCGTATGGGGGATGTAAATGACGTTGTGGCCTTTATGACACGACGGGATCTGGTTCTGACATGAACCACACAATCGTCTGATTAGTCAGATCGAGCGCACTATGGGCTTCCGTGAAGCCCGAATAAATCACCAGTTTGTGACTGGCACGCCCACGCACTTAATAAAACCAATAAATGAATGAACCAAACATATTTAATATAAAGTGCGTCCACAAGTCTAGCACGCCTGGTCGGACGGATCAACCCTTCATCTCTTTGCCAAAATTAGGGGCACCGCGGCCCCCTTCTTGTAAGACTAATTGCGCTATTTTTGTAAATGCAGGAAAGTTGCACTTTGACATCGAGGATGGCGACCACCTTCGGTTTCGAGCCTGTCGAGAGCCACGTCCGAGGTGGCTACCTCGCCGTCGCCCACAGCTTCGGGAGCTTCCCTCCCGTGGTCGGCTTCCCCGATTTCCTTGGGGTGGCCTTCGTCAACATACTAGACGTGGAAGCGTCTGACAAGCCCAAGACCAACGCTCCCACCCAGGGAGTCACTGAAGCTGCTGTCGGCCGAGCCCCGGCCGGGAACAACAACACCGTCCCGGCTGGGACACTAAGCTACAATGTGCACCACATGCACCAAACTGCCCGCCCACCTCGCCAGGGATCAGCATCTCACCAGAGGAGGGTCCGAAGGAACAATGCTGGCACGATCCCCGGGCGCCGGATCTCTAACTCCGGAAAATCAATGACCGTCGGGAGTGTCCGAGTCCACCTTGATGGGTAGAGGTCTGAAGTGATTCCGGACTGCATCGTGCCGACTGTTCCAGTCCGCAACTCCTTCCAAGGGCTGGAGAAGATGAAAGAAAAGGTGGTGCCCGCCGTCCCGGCCGCAGCACCAAAGAACACGCCAGTCCGCAGGCCGGCTAAGCTCAAGAAAGTCTGGATCCCCAAGGAAAACTAGGCCACTGCACTGGCCCAAGCAGGACCCAGCCACATTCGCCCGAGGATGGCCCGACGAGATGAGAAGGTCGAATTGATGCCCCCAGCCTACCAGCCTGCATTTGCTACATCGACACCCCCAGAGGATATCTGTCGCCAGCACCACATGCATCGACACCAAGCTTCCCACCCAAGGCCTGCGGGTTACACTCCTGTTGCTGCCATCCACATGCAATTGCCGGCTTCTCCCCCTAACCAAGAATGGGAAGGGGTGGAGAAAGCCATGCAGAATTACCTCCGAGGCCCTGGAAGCACCCCTTCAGGCTGCCAGAGACTACTGGGGGCAATGGCCTTTGCCTTCCAAGAAGAAGAAACCTGGCCCGTGTCCAGCGCAGAATCGAGGAACTGCTCTGAGGAGCCGCGTCAGTCCCCTCTGCGGGAGAAAGCGCAGCCTCAAAGATCGATATTCGGTCGACTGGTGTTCCCGGGTAGGCCGTCAAGGAGGATGGCAAGAAGAAACAGAAACTGGAGAGTCTACACCTGCAACATGGCGGGAGTGTTCGGTCGGTATGGAGCTCTACCTACCGACCCCGAAGAGGTGGCCAGACTCACCGCGAGACCCGGTCCTCTCACCAGAAGAGGGAGAGCGGCAGGGGAAGCAGCGCAGATAGGCATCGAAGAGGCCTCCTATGAAGAACCTTCCACTGCCTTGGCTGCGAATGTCATCACTACCGGGGGCGCCAACGGTGGGCCATATACATCATCGGAAGAGACGCCGGCTCACGAAGCAGGGGGTACCCCTAGTCTCCCCACAAACGACCCCGCAATGTTGTATATGGTACATCAATACCAGCGGGAGATCGAACTGTTGAAGAAGCAATTGAATGAGAGGAATGCACCACCCTCGACATCCGAACAGACCGAGGCTTTGCTTGAGGCGCCCGGGGGCAACGGGTAGTCTTCCGAAGCACCTCCGCAGGAGGTAGCACCCTCACTGATACCCGGATACGCTGGGGGCATGCCCCTACAACAGGTACAACACACAGCACCGGCTCCACCGCCAGCTTCGCCCTTCTAATGGTCTCCTATGGCCCCGCAGGCGACAGTGTTGACTACCCCAAGTGCCCACTTTTACCCAAATCCGGTCGACCCCGCAGCGGTCAGTCGGTTGATGCTTGAACAGATGATTGACATGAAGCAGGCAGAGAGGGGCGATGGCGGTCAGACACCATTTGATGTCTACCGAGTGCCATACCCGGCTCATTATGCCGCCAAGAAACTGCCAGTCGGCATCACCAAGCCGCCGAAATTTGAAAAGTTCAATGGGCAAGGGTCTCCCAGGGAGCACATTGCCTATTATGTGAATGTTATGGGAGACCTGGCTACTGATGAGGCTTATATCCTCAAATTCTTCGGCTCAACGCTCACTGGGCTTGCTTTTGAGTGGTACTCGAGCCTGCCCGCCGGGTCTATCATTGACTAGCCCGATATGCAGAAAAAGTTCAAAGAAAGATTTTATATTGCTGAATGGGAGGTCACTATGGCAGAGCTCTATGCCACGAGACAAAGGAATGATGAGTCGGTACTCGACTACATCAAAAGATGGAGGAACCTCAGCATGAGGTGCAGGCGTCCCCCACATCAGGAGGACGCATTGTAGATCTGCAAGCAAAATTTGAAGAAAGAAATCCTGAAAAGGATGATCGGCACTGAGGTCAAGACATTTGACCGCCTGAACAACATAGTAGCCAAGATTGAGGCATTCCTCGCCCGATACTCTTCCACCCCGGCCGCATCAAGCCAAAGAGCTAGGCAGGCCGAGAAGAAGCCAGTTCCCCCGGAGGTGCATGCACTGGACTTCCAGACCTTTGAGAAATAAAAGGAAAAGGCTAAAGGGGCCACCAACCCTCCTCCGCCAAGAACCACCGAACAGCGGGAAGGTCCCTCACTGAGGGAGAAAATGAGAAATAAGCTATACTCCTTCTCTCGAGACAAGTCCCGGCTCCTGTTTGAGTGGGCAACCAGCTACAACAAAATCACGTTGTCAGAAACAAAGAGGCCCAGTGACCTGAAGAAGAAGGATGACCTGCGCTTCTGCCTGTACCACCAGATGCTCGGGCACACGTTTGAAGACTGCTACGTCTTCAAGGACGTCATTGAGTCCTTAATAAAGAATGGGGAGTTGGATATGGGGGAGCACAAAGTAGACCCTCCGCAGCCACATGAGTTGCCCAATTTGGCCCCTACTGTCAACATGGTGTCGTTATACCAGGAGTTGCCTGAAGAATGGGCGAAGGCCAGCACCCACGCCACCTATCAAACTTTTGTCTTAGGACCTGCTCAAGACCAAGGGGGCTGGCAAATCGTGCCTAAGAAGAATAGAAGAAGACGGACCCTTCAGTCCACTATAGAAGTTCATGCGAGGGGTGTCACACCCCGGCCAGCACCGCCACCGGTGAACCCTATCTGGCATGACACAGCCCCTCGACTAGTCATGAGGCGGCCGACCCACAACAAGAAGAAGCACATCCCGATGCAGGTGCATAAGGAAACTAGCCCAGTGGTTGAAAGACTCCAGGCTATTATCGATGGGCTCGGAGACTATGAACAGCCCGAAATCCAGCCCGTGGAATTGAAAGAGTATGTCCCCTGGGAGGAGTTTGAGTCACTCGAACTGGCTCTAGGAGCAGAAGCTGAGGTAGAAAAAGAACCTCCCCTATGGGGTGAACTTCCCCAGGAGCAGCCACCGGCCACTGCAGAAATGAAGAAAAAGAAGAGAAGGCCCAGGAACAAGAAGAAAAAGGAGGTCATCGTTGCTTGCAACACCCTCTCGGCGCTGTTTGACACCGCCCTTTCCCTAGAAGAAGGAGAAGAAGCGTCACCCCATGAGCCAATAGAGGTGAACTAGGCTGAAGCATCAACTTCCCAACACGCCACCAGGTCGGGAAGGAAATGGGGACGCCCTCCTCAGGCTAACCTTAACATCATGCTCAGGGGAGAACAACCATACCAAGCCCCCGAGCCTGAGATTCGAGGCACGGAGATCCCTCCTCCATCGGGTCTCTATCCCGAAGGGTCCAAAGGCCGGAGCACTCCCTCATTCACTTAATTTCTGTTGGCCCGAACAGAGAGGCAGGCATGCCCCCAAGGGCCCCGGTCGATCAAAGAAGCAAGCGGCCTCCCAGCTCCGTCACCGGCAACCCCTCCTCGGCCATCGGAGAAATTTGACGGCATCTCGAACCTTGCCAAATTCATGCAAGAAAAGGAGGAAGCCCAGCAGGCCCCATAGGCTCAAGAGGCCGTGATAGAATCAGTAAAGGAGGCATCCTCTGATCCAGCACCTCAGGCCCAAAGTGGAGGTAGGCGCAGCAAGGCTGAAGAAATGAAGCTACTCAAGGTGCGGGCCGTCGACCGGAGAGTCAGACATCTCAAGAAGATCCCGACCCGGTTCACCATCTGGGAGATGCTATCCTTGAATGAAGAAACACGGCAAGCCATTATTGCCGCACTCCAGACACCAGCACACCTTGAAGCCTGCCTGGCAGAAATGTCACCTGAGGTGGCCGTGGCCTTCATAGAGGATGATATGCTGCTGCCCACCTGCAGCCACAATAGGCCGCTTTACATGAAGGGGCAGCTGAATGGGCAGCCTATCAATAGGGTCCTGATCGACCCGAGGGCAGCAGTAAACATACTTCCCTACCGGGTGTACCAGAAGCACTACTTTGACGTACACCTAGTCGAAGTCAGAAATGTCAAGATTGCTGGTTTCAACTAGAAATGTGAGGTACCCATGGGGGTTGCCGAATTCAACTTGACCTTTGATGATTTCACCACCAAGGTCCAGTTCCACGTCATCAACACCAACACCTCCTATAAGGCGTTGCTTGGCCAGCCTTGGCTACACCAGAACAGAGTGGTGCCTTCCACCTTGCACCAATGCATCAAGTACCCTTGCGAGGGGAAGGAAGCCAGAATCTTCGCCGATCTCCACCCGTTCGAGGTGTTCGAGTGTCATTTGTCAGATGCCAATCTATACTTAGAAAAGGCGAGCCAAGCTCCTCAAGAAACCCAAGACAGAGGAAAGAAGAAGGTGGAGTCGGGTGGTTGGTTTCCTCCGCCGCCCCCGGGCTATGTGGCTCCCCCACATGTACCATTCATTGAGCAAGGAGGAGGGGTATTCAAGGAAGCTCCCCTTGCCATCTATCCCACACCGGGGATGCCTTGCCTCAAAGACCTGCTGGAGGATGTCAAAGTCTCGCCAGGGATCATCAAGCCGATAGCAGAAATCGACTGCCAAGTAACCGAGCAGCTGAGGATTGTTGAGGTGCCTAACCCTGAAGGGACGCCCACTATCTTTTATGTGGCCAGGGAGAAGCCAGTCACAGAAGATGATGATTGTCGATTCCCTGACGAACTGCATGACCCGCACGTCCCCATCTAGGGACTTCCGCACATGACTGACCGAGCAGTCGGAGTGGTTAGAAAACATAGGGTGCCCCTCTATCAACCCTCCAGCCAGAAGGAAATGTTTGAAAGGATGTGGAACCCACCGAACTTGGATCAGAGGCTGCTTTAAATCACCAAGCACCTCGGTCTAGGCTTTTCACTAGAAGATTATTACGAAACCAACGTTATATCGGTTTCGACCCTGTCTGGCGATGACCCCGCTGAAATTGCAGACTTGCGGGAAGCCCGTTGAGATATGTCTCCCACGCCTCCGGCTAAGGAGGCGCAGGACGAAGAAGTGTTCCTTTGGAACCCTCTCCACCACGGCTGCACGGCGAAGACTTCCTTCTTTTCTGAAGGGTGAACCTCAAAGGATCAAACCACCAGGGCGCCCTCACCCCGGCCCGTTGGCGGAGCAAGGAGTGATAGTGCGGGCCGTGCCCCAGGTCCTCCTCGATACGGCCCCGTCATGTATGCCTTATATCATAGGCAGCAATGGGAGATCGAGATGCTCAAGGCACGGCTGGTCGAATTAACCTCGCCGGTGGCCGACCTGATCCAAAGCTCGCTCCACCCTTAGGGTGACGACATGTCCCGGTCTCAAGACGCCAGTCCTAACACCTCCGTTCGGTCAAGGAGGGAAGTAAGAAATATGGCGAGCCCTTCAGCCGGGTGGCCAGCCAGGCGGGGCCTGACATTGCAAGAGAAGCTGCGGAAGCCCTACTCCTTCCCAAGAGAGAAGACTCGAGGTATCTTTGATTGGGATTGCCACTACGGCAAGGTCCCCCTCCTGAGGTCCAAGAGGCCGCAAGATGTCCGAAGAAGCGGTGATCCATTATTATGTCCCTATCACCAGATACTGGGTCACGCCATTGAAGACTGTTATGTCTTCAAAGACATTGCTCAAGACCTCATTGACAGGGATGAGCTCAGAATGGGAGATTATGTGGTGGCCCCGCCGCGCCCCCATGCGACGGGCAGCCCCAGAAGAGAAGTCTATACAATATCCATTTAGCACCAAGCGCCTGAAGATGTAGCTACCTCGACCCCCGCCGAACCTATCTATGATGAGTACATAGAAGATCCCGGGGCGGCTCTGTGCCTTTCTGCGCCAGGGAACCCCACGGGCCCACCAACTATAGCCCAAGGGGAATGCGAGGTGAATGCGGCATCCACACCCGACCACAGGGCACAAGAAGAAGTGGATGGCGTCCACGAACCTGAGGACAATGAAGACCAGGACTTTGTCGATTTATTGCCGACCCCACCGGAAATTGAAGATGGCGGCCAGGCCACCGTCGACGAGTTGGTTGAGATCAACCTCGGCACAGAAAGTGACCCCAGGCCGGCCTTTCTGAGTGCTCTTATACCCCCACAAGAGAGGGAACAATATGTGAAGCTGCTGCAAGAGTTTCAGGATTGCTTCGCCTGGAACTACAAAGAGATGCCCGGACTCAGCCCTGAAGTGACTCAGCACGTCTTGGCCATTGATCCCCAGATGGAACCAGTAAAGCAGTCTCCCCGGCGCATGAGGCCGGAACTGATAAACCAGATCTGCAAGCAGGTCGACAAGCTCATAGATGTCAATTTTGTAGCAGAGAACCAATACACTACCTGGCTAGCCAACATCGTGCCGGTGAAGAAGAAGAATGGACATATCAGGATTTGCGTGGACTTCCGTGACTTGAATAAAGCCTGCCCGAAAGATGACTTCCCGGTGCCAATCACCGAAGTAATGATTGATGCAACTACTGGCCATGAGGCCCTGTCTTTTATGGACGGGTCATCCAGCTATAACCAAATCTGGATAGCCGACCATGACCGGATTCACACAGCCTTCAGGTCACCCAAGGGGATATTCCATTACAAGAGAATGCCCTTCGGCCTCAAGAATGCCGGCGCCACATACCAGCAGGCGATGACCAAGATCTTCCACAAGCTGCTATATAGCAAAGTCGAATGCTACATTGATGATCTAGTCGTCAAGACCAAGAAATGAGGTGATCATCTGAGTGACCTCAGGGTCGTCTTCCAGAGGCTCCGGCAGTACGGGCTGAAAATAAACCCCATGAAGTACGCCTTCGGTGTCTCCAGCGGGAAGTTCCTCCGCTTCATTGTCCGGCATAGAGGGATCGAGATTGACCCCTTTAAAATAAGAGCCATCCAGGAGCTGCCTCCCCCGAAGAACCTGAGGGAGTTGAGGTCCTTGCAGGGTCGGCTAGCTTACATTTGCAGATTCATCTCCAACCTCTCGGGACGCTGCCAACCCTTTCATAGGCTAATGATGAAAAGTGCACCCTTTAACTGGGGTCACGAATGCCAGCACGCGTTCGACCAGCTGAAAGATTACCTGAAGGCCCCGCCAGTCCTGGGGGCACCTGTCAAAGGCAGACTGCTCATTATTTATATAGCGGCTACCGAATATTCACTTGGGGTAACGCTTGCCCAGAATAATGACTAGGGGAAGGAACATGCTCTCTACTACCTCAGCCAAAGATTGGTGGGAGCGGAGGCCAAGTACACCCCAATCGAGAAGGCCTGCCTTGCCTTGGTCTTCGCAGTCAAGAAGCTGAGGCACTACATGCTATCCCATGAAGTGAGTCTGATATCCAGAGCTGATCCTATCAAGCACATTCTCTCCCAGCCAGTCCTGAAGGGGCGTCTCGGCAGGTGGGCCGTGCTATTGATGGAGTTTGATATCACTTACGTACCGTAGAAGGCCATTAAAGGGCAAGCCATCGCGGACTTCTTCGCAGCACACCCTGTGCCCGAAGATTCCCCGTTGGCCACGGAGCTACCTGAAGATGAAACACTGGAGGTGGACCAGGTTCAACAAGCCATTTGGCAGCTGTACTTCGATGGGGCCTCAAGAATAGAAACGACCCCGTCCGGACGCGCCAAGGTACGGGCTGGAGCCGGCATCATCCTCAAATCTCCATATGGGGAAGTAGTACACACTTCTTGCTGCGTCAACAAGCCCTGCACAAATAATGAAGCAAAGTATGAAGCTCTGATCATTGGCCTCCAAGTGGCCCTCGAAATGGAAATTAAAATGTTGCAAGTACTTGGCAACTCACTGCTAGTCGTCAAGCAGGTCCAGGGGCAGTTTGATGTCCGGAAACCCGAGCTGCTCCCTTACTATACTAAGGCAAAGGCGCTCATGGAACGGTTCTACCTCCTTGAAATAGGCCATGTCGCTAGAGGAGACAATGCACAAGCTGACGCCCTGGCAAAGTTAGCAAGCTCGTTGGCAGTACCGCCAGATGGATTGCTCAATATCCAAGTGATAAATCAGTGCCAGGTGCCCAGCATGATAGATGAAGAATTAGAAGAAGAGGAGCTGGAGGTCGTTGTAGGGGAGGCCGTCGACCTACCTGACTGGAGAGACCCTCTGACGCAGTGGTTCAAATACCAGCGACTACCCAAGCAGAGAGAAGAGAAGATCAAGCTAATCAAGATCAAGGACTCTTACGAGCTCCGAAATGGAATATTATTCCGAATTGTGGCCGACGCCAAACAGAAGTTACTCCTCTGATGCCTGTCCATTAAAGAGGCCTGGAGGGTTATGAAGGAAGTCCATGCCGGGATGACTGGTGCACACAAGGCAGGACTGAAAATGAAGATTGAAATAAAGAAGCTCGGATACTACTGGATGGCAATGTTTAATGACTACTGTAAATACGCTAAGTCGTGTCAGAAGTGTCAGGAGCATGCCACTATACCCAGAAGGCCGCCTGTGCCGCTGCATCCAACAGTGCCCAGTTGGCCGTTTGCCCAATGCGGAACAGACGTCGTGGGTCCCTTACCTGCGTCATCCGCCGACTGCACGTACATCTTGGCGGCGACTGATTATTTCTCCCGTTGGGCAGAGGCTGTCGCCCTAAGGGAGGTCACCGGAGAGATCGTGGTTAGATTTATCCACCGTAACATCATATTCCGATTTGGCACGCCCGACTGAATCATCTCAGACAACGGCAGCCACTTCTGCAACCAGAAGGTCTATCGACTGGCGGAGAAATACAAAATTGACTGGAGGACATCGACTCCTTACAATCCACAGGTTAATGGTCTAGCTGAAGCTTTTAATAAAACACTCTGCACTCTCCTGGCCAAGATTGTCAGCTCCAACAAAAGGGACTGGGAAGAGAAGATGTACGAAGCGCTGTGGGCATACCGGACCGTATACAAAACCCCAACATGCTGCTCACCTTTCTCCCTAGTATACGGCTCGGAGGCAATTGTCCCCATCGACTTGGAGATACCCTCCCTCAGGGTCGCCATTCAGCACGAGCTTGTCCATGAAGGGCAGACCAATGTCGAGCGAAGCTTCGAAGAGCTCTCCAGTTTGGAAGGAAAACGGCTCCAGGCCCAACAAAACATTCAGGTCTATCAGGCCCGAATAGCACGTGCCTTCGACAAGCTTATCAAGGAACGTGAATTCAAGAAGGTGACCTTGTCATGGTCAAGAGAAGAGATGTCATGGCCGCCAACCCCAAGGGCAAGATAAATGAAAATTGGCTCGGACCCTACGTAGTCCAAAAAGTCTATGAAGGCGGAGCTTATGTAATTGTCAACCACCGCGGGGAGGTTCAATTCCCGCCTCTTAATGGAAGACACTTGAGATTGCATCACGCTCTAGTGCCTCCATTCAATGAATAATATTATCCTTCACCCTATGTTGGGTGGATTTGCACGATTGCTGTCCGAATGGTTCGATCATTATTCATGTTTTTTAAAAAAAGAAGAGAGGAAAGAAAGAAGAAAAAAAAGGGAAAGGGGGAAAGAAAAGAAGAGAAAAAAAGAAAAAAGAAAAAAAAAGAGAAGAAGGCATGACGATAAAGAAAGGAAGAAGAGAAAAAAAGAGAGAAGAAGAAAAGAGAAGGGAAAAGGGGGGACGGTCCCCCATTTAGAACCATTGCCCTGTGTCGGCAGGGATACCAAGAATCGAATAGACCACGTCGGCTCTACCGCCTTGTTGGCACCGGTGAATATCCCTTTGACTTGGACCTTCCGTCCAGGTCATTGATTAAACAAACTCTTCTCTCCATCCCTCCGGGCGGTGAATATCCCTTTGACCTGGACCTCCTGTCCAGGCCATTGATTAAACAAACTCTTCTCTCTGCCCCTTCGGGCGGTGAATATCCCTTTGACTTGGACCTCCTGTCCAGGTCATTGACTAAACAAACTCTTCTCTCTGTCCCCTTCGGGCGGTGAATATCCCTTTGACTTGGACCTCCTGTCCAGGCCATTGACTAAACAAACTCTTCTCTTCGGCCCTCCGGGCAGTGAATACCCCTTTGACTTTGACCTCCTGTCCAGGTCATTGATTAAACAAACTCTTTTCTCCTTCCCTCCGGGCGGTGAATATCCCTTTGACTTGGACCTCCTATCCAGGTCATTGATTAAATAAACTCTTCTCTCCGTCCCTTCGGGCGGTGAATATCCCTTTGATTTGGACCTCCCATCCGAGTCATTGATTAAGCAAACCCTTTTCGTCGTCCCTTCGGGTGGCGAATAACCCCATCTCTGACCGAGGTGCCCCGCCTGAGGCCACTGTGCGGTTCCGGTGTTGTGGCAAGACCGGTAATCCGCCCGCTTGGCATGGAGGAGTGGCCCCCCTTGTCCTTGTTCTGGGAGGGCGAGCGCCCTCCCGTGTAGTAACAAGGATCCCTACCTGGTTCTCCCGGAGCGGACTACCGCGAAGACTTACACTCGGCCGATATGTTCTGGCACTATATAAGAAAAAAAGGAAGAAGAGAAGGAAAAAATAAAAAGGGAAAAAAAGAAAGAAGAGAAAAAAAAAGAAAGAGAAAAAAAAGAAGGGGAAGAAAAAATATAAAAAAAAGAGGAGAAAATAGAAGAGAAGAAAAGAGATCCCTTGGGGCAAATGCCACGCGCACTGAAAGGAGATGTAAAGCAACAGTGTTCTATTCCATTCGAAGGAAATTAAATTACATGTGCTTCGGGGCATACCCCTATGTTACATTTCAAAAAAAAAGAGGGAGAAAAGAAAAGAAAAGAGCAGAGGGGGTGCGATGCTCAGTCGATGCCCCTAAAGATGTCTTCAAGAGGGAGAATCCCGACGCAAGGGAAGTCCATCATATCACGCAGTCGGCTCCTCCGTTCCTCGAGGCGGGTGAGCTCGGTCTCTACAGACGCCATCCCGGCCCGGGCGATGGCAAGTGCTTCGCTCTCCCTCTCAACGGTCGCTTCGGCCTTAGCAAGATCGGATCTGGCTGCGGCAAGGTAGCCCTCCAGCTTTGCGATATTGTTCCTAAGGGCGCAGACATCATCATGGCCTTCTTCCAGGGCCTTCCCGTGCTGCTCTTCGTTGTTGCGCCACGCCTCCAGGATTTGCAAGTATTCATCCGCTTGGGCATCGAGAGCGGCGCACTCGTCGGGAGCCTGGGTCTCGAGGAATTCGTGGTGTTTGAGATACTTTAGCAACAATAAAATTCGTCGCAACCATTCCTCCAGTGGGAAGCCCAACACTTGCAGTGCCCCAGTCATCTGTGTTACTATATTGTGCACCTCCCGGTATGATAGGGAGAGGTCGGCAAGGAGCATCGTCCGCAGCGTCACTAGCATCTGTCTAACCAGTGTGCCTGACAAGGTATGGCTGACCGAAGGCACGGCCGGAGGAGTGAATTCTACGGAACTGTCTACCTCCACCCATAAATCGGCATCTACCATGGCCGAAGAAGACGGAAGAGCAAGAGCCAAGTCGCCTAGCCGTCGTAGATCGGCAGATGACTCCTGGCCAGCCACCGCTAGGGGAGTGGGCAAGATCACCGCCGAGTCACTTGGCACCACCATCATTCGGTGTTGTCCCGCCTCCTCTTTCTCCGCCCGGTCCATTTCCATCGCCATTTCACTGGACGGGAGCGCAAGTGCCGCTGCTTCGGCCGAAGGACGGGCTTCGAGCAAAGTCGGGCCTGAAGCCATTACCGATAATCCTCTCCCTCACGTCTGGGACCCCTCCAGGTGCGTGCGAAGTCCCGTGAATATCTTCTTCAAGAGTGGGTCCTCCATATGAGCCGAGATCTTTGGGAGAGGTGGAAGAGGAACCATGAGCCAGGGCTTACATCCCGCTTGCATGAGCACCGCGAAGGTCTCCGCCCCCGGGCCCAAGACCGAGGCCAGCCCCTCCACCGCTAGCGGGCCGATGATTGGCCTCTGTTTGGTGACAGCCTTGCGGACACAAACAGATGTCTTCCCTGGTGTCGACGTTACCTGACCATGGAAAGCAGGGTTAGCCATCTGCTAATTATAACGAATCGTTCAAGAATGAAAAGACAAGGAGGAGTCGTGAAGCCCCCATGCTTACCTCGGCCATCGGGACTATGCTGCTTTCGGGCGTGATCTCCCCTTCCTCCAAAGGTTGTCCGCCGGCCTGGGAGCACTCGAAGTTTCCGCAGCCATCTCCTGCTCTAAGGCCTCGAACAAGAGTGCCAGCTTACCCCGGCCCGCATCAACTCCTATCGGGCGATCGGCCGATGCGTCCGGGGTAGCTCCTTCCATGGCCTCCGGCTCGGCTGGTTCCTGAAAATCAAGGAGTAGCAAGAATAAAGTCACTGGACAATCACGAAGGAGGTCCTGCACGAACAAGCTCACACTTACAGCAGCCTTCTCCATTAGGCTTCAAGAGCTAGCGAGTAAGGGGGCCTTAAAGATTGGCCCGGGAGGCCCGGACTCCTCAGACACGCCCTCACCAGAAGCCACTTCGTCAGAGGAGTAGTCATAATCTACCTCTTCGCTCGATGAAGACTCGGCCGCAGCAGGTTCTTCCCTCGCTAGCAAGGGGGCCTCCATCTCGAGGTCGACGATCGGTGCATCCTCACGCGGGCTGGGGGAGGGTGGTACGCCGGACTTCAACCTCTTCCTCGTGTACGTGCGCGTCACCGGGAGATGCAGACGGGGCCCTAATGGCCCGATAACGGCTGCGTCAATGTCTGCCACATAAAAGAAAAGGTGGATCATAGCGGAGCCAATGGGTTCCTAAAGGATGAAAGAAGTCTAGTAAGTGGACGGAAATAACTACCCCCTTCAGCGTCTGTAGCACGAGGCGGCTCATGGGCGGTCTCCTTGACTGGCGATATTGCCCCAGGAACTGCAGCCTTACCCTTGCCCGGGATCGGCACGGGTACCGGATCCTCCGTACCGGCTGAAAGGGAGAAATCCACATGTTACATGCGCATAAAAGTCTTGCCCCGGGGAGCGAATAAACCATGAAGGACATCGGTGGTCGGTGAACCTCACTAGCATGGTAACTCGGCTCGGCCCGAGTAACTTCAAACTCCTCAAAGGACAAAATGGGAGTCACCGGAGAGATAGCCGCCGGAGCTGGGGTGGCCTCCGCCCTTTTTCACTTCACCTCTTGCCGCCCAGCCGCTTTCACGGCGGCCAACACCTTCTTGACGGGCGACTTCGCCCGGGATCTCTCCTTGACTTGTGGCAGGGGAGTCAGAGTCGGCGTCGAAGTCACCTCTGCTACGACCATGGCCTCATCCACATCAGGGATGGGCACAGGTGCTGGCCCTTCTACGTTAGGGATGGGCACATGCGCAGGCTCTTCCACAGCAACTGAAATAAAAAAGAAAAAGCACTCAGGTGTAAAGACCTTGCCCCAAGGTAGAGATAGAACCTGAAGGACGTAGATGGCTGGAAGTTCTAACCGGCAGGCTGGCTCGGCTCAGCCCGAGTGGCTTCAAACTCTTCGAAGGTCAGAATTCGTGGTGCCAGAGGAAAAGCCGCCGAAGCCTTAGCAGCCTCCATTTTCTGCCGCTTGGCCTCTTACTGCTCGGCCGCCTTGGCAGCACCTACTACCTTTTTGACAGGCGATTTCACCTAGGACCTCTTCGCGGCCTTGGGCAAGGGAGCCGTAGTCGAGGCCGGTAATGATGCATCGAAGTAGGCCGGCTTTTGGACGAGCCGAAGAAGATTCCGGTACGTTGCTATTTGTGTGCTGTCGGGATGGTCTGTCAAAAAAAAGGGTATATATGATCAGCATCCGATACCCTGCAAAGGTCACGATGATAAGGGACGAGAATAAAAGGAAGAGGGAAGATTAAATACCATGAGGGCCGGTATACAGCCAAAGCATTATCGGCCAATAGCTCAGGGATGACTCCTTGTCCCGGTGTGCTGCCTCCCGGACTAACCAGCATATGTCCTCAATCTTCTGGCAACGGTCGGTGAGGGCAGCCAGGTCTGCATGTTTCTTGGACGAGAGGTGGCAGAAGAGATTGAAGTGGTCCATACCCCACCCGTCGGCATAATAATACGAGATCTGTAGACACTTGCCCAAGAGGACGGCCGTCTGATCATCGATCTTCAGCCCATTTACCCGGGGGAGGACGTAGAACCATGTGGTGTCTTTGTAATTCTCGGGCTTCCTCTCCTCCCGCCTCATGAATGTGCGGTATGGGCAGATTGGGTCCCTCTCCAGACGCTAGCTCTTTGTGGGAGTGCCCTCTTCTTCCATCGGTAGCGGATAATTGACAAGCTCCAGATGGTCACCCCCGATCCGACAGAGATCCCTCAGGGTCTTCTTAAAATCATCTTTTGCCATGGGGGGTAGTTTGGCCTGCGGTGCCGACTTTGCTTTTCGAGCTTCCCGGCGGGCGTCCAGATATGCCGCCACCTCCTTATCCTTCTTGTTCTGGAGCCGGAGGAGGTGCTCCGGATCAATGTCAAGTACTGGCACTGATTGCTTGCTCAGGAACTTCCTCTTCGCCCCATCCCAGCAGTCGGTCTTGCACAACCGATAGAAGGCCGTCTGGGCGTTCCACCATTTTACGTACTCCGGAGTCACCCGAGGAATACGGTCGGGGGCTGACACCCGAAAAGTCGCGGAGTCCGCTCGATGGAAGAAGTCCCACCAAGTTCTGGCATGCTCGGCGGTCGAACTCCCTCGAAGGCTTCGCATAGGCAGGCCGAACTGTACACTGTAAATAGGGATATGCTGATCATATCCGAAGTTTCAACTGAAGCATAAGGGGTAGTACGGTTCTAGCAGTAAATTATCCCCCTTCCTGAATGCCAGCATGCTTGGGCGAATAGACAACGCCCACTCCCTTTGTTCGGGCTCCAACAGCGGGCGGACCACGTTCTCCTGGCTAATTGGATGAACATACTTTTCCACCTTGTCATCTTTGCACTCCCTCTTATTGTTCACCAGGGGGCTCGAATGTGCGGCCAACGTCTAGAAGTGAATGGTGCCGACCGCGTCCCGTGGGACTGTCGTCAACCGGCCCCGAATATCACATAGCAGCTGGGAAGTAGAGCCCAGCTCTGCCCTGGTAAACTCCAACATCCACGGTACCAGCCCCCAGTCTTGAAGAGTGCGAGGGGCGAACTTAGGGAACAGTGAGCAAACCCACGCATTGAAGAAATGCAATGGGCACACGTATCGGGCCTGCCTCGGGAACTGATAGGAGCTGATGTCCCCCAATGCCTTGTATATCAAGCAAAGAGCATGATGCGGGACGGGACCACGGACACGACAAGCTCGTGACTGTCCCTTAACGAGGGAAGCGTCGGACGTGCGCGGTTGAGAAACCGGCAATGAGCTAGGGTGATCGGCTCTCTCATGTGCCCGGATCGGGTCACGGGACGGTCTCGCACTCTCTCGCAGCAGCGGTAATGAATAGATAAAGTGAGCTAGATATCCCTACACATGCTCTCTAGCAGCGGCATAAACAAATATATATGAAGTAAGCAAAATGCCGAGAAGGGAGCGAAAACGATACCTCCACACGCTCGGCGTGGGGAAGACGGACCTGGCCGAAAACTCGTACTCCCGGGAAACTTAACACAGAATAATTACAGCAATGGGAACATGCCCACTCCACGCAGGGAGGTAAAGGGCTATACAAATGGGCCCGGGAGGACCGAATTCGGGTTGATGGGCAGCTTCGAGTGTTGATTCGGCTACACGCGTGTTCACGACCGTGGGGCCCACGTGCTGTCTGGAGGGGCCGTGTGGGACCCGGTGGTACCGCTATAGTGGAGACACTTGGAGAAGTGCTCCCCGGGCTGGCGGCACGCAGGTTCGCCGGCCGGAGGCCGGGCGGCTCCGTTCGGCACCGGTCGGAAAAACCGATCGGAAATCTGCCGGTTCTGTATTTCAGCGCGCGCCCCGGCGAGAACGGACGCTGCGATCAGCACCGGTGTCGGAATGCGACGAGATCAGAGCTGTTGGAAAGCTGCTTCGAAGTACTATAATCTAGTGGCCTTCAGAAAAATTCACCAGAGTTGTACTTTGTGTTGGCGAATTTTATATGCTACTGTTGTACAGTAACCGAAGACTCAGATCTGTAGACAACTTCCCTGTTGATTGCCTTTGACCGTGAAGTAGATATCCGAATTTGAAGATGTGTTCTTCATCAAGGTTGTAGGAAATTGAACAAGGAAACCAGGACTATGTTTGGATTTGGATTTGGAGGTAATGGTGATTAGTTCTGATTTTTGAAGTGGAGGGTGGTCGGATCTAGGATCTGACTAAAAACACTGTATCAGAGGAAGAACACTAATTTCTAAAAATAGCTAGAAGGCTGATAAAACATTAAGAAAATTTGTGAAGGTAGAGGGTGATGGAGAGAAGTCCCAGTAAAATTGGGAGGGCTTGGATAAATCAAAAAGATGGTCGGAGGGGGAGAACTCAAAGGTTCTACCACTGTAGATAGAAACCTGGTAGATCTGGGATGACAGGTTGGAAGAAAATGTAAAAATACTAAAAGATGGAATTTTGGCGTGAAACTTTAGATGGATCTTGGGATGCAAGGGTTGAACACACCATAAAAAATTCAGATCAATACATGCTCGTGGCTGAGACAGAAAATTCGTTGAAGCTGCTGTGGTCGGATGAAGACAGAACTGCAGAGGCGGCTCGATGGCGGCACGAACGGCGGCGGCTGCGGCACAGACGATCACCGGAGGTTGAGAGGGGATGAAAGAAGATAGAATACACTCTAGATCTGGGGTTGGGGATGGAAGAACAGCAGGGGAAGAGAGAGGGGTGCACCAAGCTTCAAACAACTCAACAATTTTCTGATTTTTTCCATCGAATTTCATATGAAAATACAAGGTTATATATGACTCCAACCAAATCAATTGTGCACCCTAGGATCTAGGGAAGGGGATTGAAGGGCTGAGATGCAATGTGATTCAACACACTTAATACATATTTTAATCTAACTTGACCATTTCTATTCAAACTTAGACTAATTCCATTCCAACTCCACCTAAATCACACCTAACAAGCCTAATAAGGCCAAAAGAGAGGGCGCCCCCCTTCATGGGCCAAGGGCCATTCATGGGCCAAGAGCCACCCAATATATCATGCTAGTCATGGGCCATTCCCACTTAGATGGCCCATGGGAGAGTGGAACCCAATTTGGGCCTTAAGTGCCTTAATGACCCAATTAAAATCAAATGACCCAATATGAAGTAGCACTCTTAAGTGGACCTAAACCATGATACCTAGTAATAGACTCTTCCTAGAAATGTGGCCCAATGGCTTAATTAAACCCTACAAAGAGAGTCCAAATAAAAGAAATCAAAAATTACACACTTTCAAGCCAATACAACCCATACTACACACCTATATAAGCCAATACATACAATACAACCCATAAGCTCTTGATGTCCTCATCAGAGCAGCCGAGCATAGGGACAGCTTGATCTCCCATGCCATTTGACACGCCGGGTAGATGGCGTCCGGTCGAATGACTATCTCGTCTCCGTACGGCATGGCGAATGAGCACAGCCAGTACGTCAGGAATGCGGCGCAATGTGTTACGGGTCGACCCCCATCGGATTGGGGCCGCTCCGGCGTCCTCTGGAGGGGATCTTCATGTCAGTCTTGGGCTTGGCGCGCTTCTTACGAGCAACATCAGTGCCAATGCATGGAAAGTCTTCATATTACTGATAAGTGTGTATTTTTACATAGTAATTCATGCTTATACACATTTTTATGAGCTTAAATAATAATAAATATGCACTTATCACACTTACTTTTAATTTAGAGTACAATAGTTCATTTTCTGGAATTAACTGAATTTAATAAAGATATTTCCTTATTTAACAAGCACTCAAAACAATAAAAAAAAAGAAAATACAATATATGTTGAAATGGGCCAAAAGCCCAAGGATTTGTTCAATAAGAATAAAAAAATAAAAAAAGAAAAAAAATAATAAATTTATTTGATATTGTTTAAGGCTTTAATAAGCTATATACATAATATATATGTATATTATATATATTTATATTACATAGTAATAGTGTGTGTGTGTGTGCATTGTGTGCAGGTCGGCGGAGGAGGCCAAGCCTGCCCATGCATGGGCCCGGGCGACGAGGCCCGGGCACGCGGGTCAACGCGGCCGGGCTGTCCACGCGCCCTAGCGAGCGCGTCAGCGGGAAAGGATCCGGGGGCGCAAAGCGCCACCGCGGCAGGCACGCGAGCGCGGAGGAGGCAGCCGACACACCACGGCGGTGCCGCGGGTGCACGGACGCGCAAAGGAGGTCGGCGCACGCGGGCGCACCCGGTCGCATAGGAGAGAGAAAGAGAGAGAAAATAGAGAGAAAGAGAAGGAAAGAAGAGAAAGGAAGGTAGAAAAAATTGAAACAAATTCAAAAAATCAGAAAAAAATGTCCAAGTGTGCAACACATGTTGGCACATAATATTGGGTCAAAAATAGTAGCAATTGGTTGTCACATTGACAAGAGTGTTCACATTTTCTAAGGGGTTGTTATGTAAACCCTATATAAAGGGCTTTAAATGTAATGGAAGGAGAGGTTATCTAGGAGTAGTAAGCTATGGATTGATCAAATTTGTAAGTGTTCTTGAAGTTCTTCCTTTGTGACTTTGGTAGGGATAGATTTTGAAAGCTTTATGTTTAAGTTTTGAAGTTTGTGTTAAGTTTGTATTGAATACTTTCATTGTACTCTTAGCCATTTTTGGCTTTTCATAATCCATTTACAAGCTTGTGTGGTCCTTATTTCAATTTCTTGTCTTCATAAAGTTGTTCATCTTTGAGTATTCTTCAACTTCTCTTTCTATCACTTCTTCCAATTCCTTCTAGGTTGAAAGTTATTTCTAATTTTCTTAAGTGCTGTTTTATGTGATTACTGTTCATCCGAGTTGATACCTTCTGCCATTTCTTCATTGTGAAGTCTTTCTAATCATAATTTTACTCTGAGTTCTTCATGAAAGTTGTTCCTAACTTGTAGCTCTAAGTTTTCTTCTTCTACCACTTCTCCAAATTCTTCTTATTTTGTGAGTTAGAATTAATTTGGTACTGTTTGGATTTCTGCTATTTTACTGTTCATCTGCACCAATAGGTCTTGGTTTTTCATGTTTTTCACTGTCTTCCTTTTGTTTTATGTTTCTGTGTTTTTCATCAAACTTCTTTATCTTTTCATTCTCTACAACTTTTATTTCTTCCACTTTTTCTATATCCCTCTAGATTTTAAGTTATTCTCGTTCTTTCAACCCATTATTTTCAATAGAATTTTGTTATGTTTTCAGCATTGCTTTGTTCCTAGTTCTATCCAACCCCTCTCTTCACAAGTTCTTCACTCACACCCAAAGCGGTTAATCATCTTCCGATCATCTCACGGCGTCGACTTCCAAGGCGGAGCGATCTTCATCCAAGGCTCGGCGAGAAAACGATGGTATTCTTCAATCCATTGGCTAAATATTTCTTTCACTTATCTCTTGGTATTTAAAGTTACAATTTCATTTCCTTTAATTTTAATCGCACTCAAAATAAACAAAAATTGGTTTTCAAAACATAAGGATATTTTCCAACTCTTTAAAATTCAAAATTCTCTCCCCGTTGGATCGACCCGTATTTACCACTTTACTCGTATTTTCAAAATCATCTAAGTGAGTGAGTGCGGTTGTATAAATTTTAAAATTTGTGTGGCACGGCATTTTTCAACGACGGGTGTCGAGCGCATCGAAAATTTTGGCGCCGTTGCCGGGGACTGAAAATTTGAATGTTGGAATATTCTTGTGTTTGATTTGTATATTTGTATATTGATTTTGCTATTTTTATTTTGCAGGAAAAAGAAAACAAATCAACAAAAAAATCAAGGAAAGAGGAAACTCATACCCGAAGCTAAAGGGCAGAAACGTAGAAACAGGTTATGTTTTTTCACTTTCTGAAAAATCTTTAACAAAAATCTACAAAATTCTTGAAAACTCTATAAAAATAAAAAAAACATCAAACCAAAAGGAATTTTTGTTCTGGCTAGATAGGTTCATTAATTAAAAATAAAAAAATACTTGCACCAAAAAAATTAAAAAAATCTCATTTCAAGATTAGAAACCACACAACATGTTCTAGGTCATGCATCATTTAGCATAGAATTTTTCTTTATTTACTGTCATTGCATTTTGAAGATTGCGAGGGGCAAGATACGTTCTACTTATCCTATTATGGCATGCATATTGCATAAGAACCCCTTGTTTGCAATTGTGGTGTGCATTGCATTTTAAAATATTCTAAGGGTACTACCTTTAAATAACATAAGGTGGGAATTTCATCACCATTCCTTAGCCTACAAACCACATTTCCCTTGCATCTTTGCATGACCTACGCCATAAATAAAAGTTAGTAAACGTTGGCCCTAGGATCACACTGTGGTTCTTGTGTTATTTGGGTTTACCCTCATATAAAAACCGGTGCCTAAGGCAAGACGGTCAGACGGCAAACGCCTTAAGCGGGCTAGTGATTTGGCATAATAAGGTCCCTACGAAAGTAGGGGGAACCTCCCACTTCCCCACCCCTTACCTGGCTGGTGGACATATTGAGGGTAAACTTACGTTTCACTTTAATCACTTTGTGAAACCCTATTTGTAGGTCTGAGTCGCATCTAGATCATTAGATACTTTGTGTTAACTTGTTTGTGTTTGCATAAAAAAAATTTTAAAAAAAATAAAATAACAAATCCACGCCTATGCAGGAGCACTTTATTCCTTCTACTTACAAGCCATCGACCTGTATTCAACTCCCTGACATTCTTGTTGATCAATATGAAATTCGCCCTAGTCTCATCCAGATGCTCCCATCTTTTTATGGGAATCTCAATGAAAATCCTTATAGGTATCTAGATGATTTTCTAGAAGTTTGCTCCCTGATAAAAATTCAGAATTTTAATGATGATGCCCTTAAGTTGATCTTATTTCCATTCTCCTTGAAAGATAAAGCAAAATGTTGGTTAAGGAGTTTTGGAAAGATTATCAGGACTTGGGAAGATATGCAGTTAGAATTTTTGAAAAAAATTTTACCCTATAGTCCAGACCAACATGATGAGAAAGGCGATTATAGGATTTACTCAACTTCCGGGAGAGCAAATTCATGAATCTTGGGAGAGATTGAAGGAGCTAATAAGTCAATGTCCACACCATGGGTTGCCCAAATGGCAAATTATATTTGCATTTTATGAGGGGTTATCCGATTATAATAGACAAATGGTGGACATATATTGTGGAGGGGCATTTTTGAGCAAAGGTGAAGATGAGGCGTATGATTTGTTGGAAATTTTGAGTGAAAATTTGATAAACCGTGCCTCCATCTCATCTCATCAACAATCCGTAGGACATGTCAAACAGGCTGAAAACCCAATCCACATTTTCACGAAAGCTTGTGAATTCTGTGCTAGTCTCACTCACCATGTGAGTGAATGTCCTACTATAGCCCGACTCTCTCCAGTCATCCGAGCACAGGTCCAAAATGGCCTAGGATTCTCTCCACGCCAGTGTGATACCCTTTCCAATAATTCTACGTCTGGCTGGAGCAATCACCTAAATTTTCTTTGGATGGACCAAACAATCCAAACCCATTTGTCTACACTTTCACCCCAAGAAGGCCACGGGCGGCCCCTGTGTCCTCAACTTCAGCTCAACTCATCTCACCCAGATTTCGGATTCAACATTGATACTAGGGGTGATTCACCGGGCCATTGCTTTGAACCTCAAATCATGTACTCTCAGTCTACTTATCATGACCCTCCTTCACTATTCAACCAACCCCCTCAATATGTGAATGATGATGATGATGATCTTCTACCTGTCATTTTGGCTCAAGATATCACTATTGAGAGTGAGGGGGAGTGCGCATGTAATATCATGATGAAGGAAGGAAAGGAAGAAGGGGGTGACTTCAATGATAATGATGATCATATCACCCCATTCTATGAATGTTTTGAGATTGAGAATACTACAGTAAAGGATAATGGCCCAAACAACTCAATTGATGACATAAATAAAGAGGAGGATTACTTTGTAAGTAATAATATTATTGATTTAATGGAACAAAATTCTGAATATCCTCCTCCCCTGGAAGAACATGATGAAGGGGCCTTATTAGAAAAGTTTACATTTCATCTACCGACCCTATTTTTGGAAAATTTGATTGATAATATTCAGTTGAGTGAGGAGTGTGATGAGGGGCCCGTCGTAGAGAGATTCACATTTGATCTGACCTATGATGAAAGGGCCGGACTGGAATCATTTACATTTCCTCTATCCACCCCATTTTTGGGCAATTTGGTTAACAATCCTCAGATGAGTGAGGGGTATGATGAAGGGGTTTCATTAGAAAATTTCAAATTTGATCTAACCCATGAGGCCTATCCATTGAAGTCTGAATCTGTGAATGAGTTAGTGCTTCCTTCTACTTTGATTCCACTGTCAGTTGAGCCTCTCCAATTTGAGATTCTAGGACCTGAGGGGGATGTGCCAACCACATTCATCTTAGATTTAACTTCCTCTCAGGACGATAAGTTGATCAATGCCCTTAAAGTTCATGAGGCTGTTACTGAGAGGAACGTGGCTAAAGATGACGATTTTATTCATACGCCACAAGTGCCTGGCCAAATTTTAGTGGAGAAAGTAGTCACTAAAGGGTTAGTCAGGAGAGATGATATAGGACAAGGGGACCAAGGGATTGATATGGTGCAAGGGTTCCACCTCGATCTTGACAAATTGCCCATTGATCATTGCTGATCCCTAAAGCTGAAAACTGGCTCACACACAGGGTTAACGTTAAAATCCATAATGTGCGAGTCTTGCCTCTTTCTAGCCCCGGTCCGTACATGTTTACTCTTATCTTCCAATGGCATAAGGGCTGGAATTTGAAGGAGGACAATATCACGTGGTGGCTCATTCTGAATGCCACACGTTGGTTAGTGATCTACCTGGTGTCTAGCTGACGACATAAAACTTAGCGCTTCTTGGGAGGCAACCCAAAGTTTAAGTGATTTTTGTGTAGTAATCAGTGTTTTTTTTGGGAAGCTAGATGTGTGCAAGAATTTGAGAGGCCAGAAAGAAGCAGAGAACCAAGCATAGAACATCTTATTCCACTCTCAAAAATAAAAATAAACAACAAAGAGATTACATCAGGTTCCACCCTCTTTCTCCACATTACTCGTCTTGCCACTCTCTGGGCAAGAAACTCTAGAGGGTGTTCCCACGCCGAGAGAATCGGTATTCCTACCGCTCTGTGATCCTCTTTCTATCTCCACTCCTCGGCGCTGATCAGCGGGGGCAGAAAAGAAGCTACTAACACGAAAGCCACGCTCTCGTGCTCTTTGATAGCGTTCTTCGCCATCCTTCAGCCATTGATCGACAAGGTCGAGACTGGTCCTCAAATCAAATAGTTGGGCCTCCAGGGCCCTCTTCTCATCTTTCTCAGCCAATCTCTTAGCCTTCTCTCTATCTCTGTCCCTTTCTCTCTCAGCCCTTTCTCTCTCTCTGTCTTCTCTTTCCAGCTGAAGGGTGATCCTCAGCTCCACAGCATCCCTAGAAGAGTCCTCATCAGGACGACGCTGTAGTTCCTTTTCCAGCTCAGTTATTCTAGCTTCCTTCTGGGTGGTGAGCGCGAGTGCCTCCTGTGTTTCTTTCTCCTGCCATACATATCATCTCAGGCATATAGCAATGCTTGCACAAGGGATATTAAATGGTGAAACCCTCACCTGTGCAGAAAGCATCCCTTCTGCCTCCACAGCACGTTGTGTGGCATAAGCAAGCTGCTCGTGGAGTAGATCCAGCTCTACAGTAGGAATCCATAGACTGGAAGAAACGCCATCTGCCCCCATCGCAGATGAAACTGCATCGAGCTGGGCACGCTGCGACACATATGAGGTGACATTAAGTGGTTAGCGCCATGAATCTCGAATCATACCTGGAGTGTACACAAAAACACTTACTGATGAACCCAGAGCCGCTCGGGTGTCACTCAACTCTTGCTCCGTGTCTGCCAAACGAGCTAGTAAGTTCATTATTATGGTATCACGGGCATCCTACAGTTATGGCTTATGAGTTCATAAAATGAAAAAAAATCAAAAACAAAAAAATTGTAAAAGATAAAAACATGGTTTCTTTTTACTTAACCTCTACAAGCCCTCCAGGCTGGAGCCTCTCTGCATACATTGCCCTATAAAGGCGTAGGTAATCCTCACTATCTTGTGCTTGAGATTCCACGAGCGTGCCACCCCTTTTCCAGTCTTCATATTGTTCAGGGAAGCGCACCCTCCAATCGACACAGGTTGCCGGTCCCCGCGTCTGCTTTCCGACGCTGGGAGATATGGTCATATCCACCAATTCCTAGGCCAGCCCTAGGGTCCTCATAGCTAATCTCAGTCTGAGGGGCTCGATTTCATTCAAGCAATAGAGCTAGAGGTCCCGTCCGAATCGGGCGCGGCTTCCAATAACCCACGGCTGGTCAACATCGACCATGTTCGAGAAAGGCCTCCAATTCACCTTTGATGGGTTGTACGCATCCTCTTGGTTACCTAAAAAATGATGATAAACAAACAAACCAAAAAAAGGGAGAAAAAGTATCATACCATCGCTGCAGGGAACTCTTGCAACTCCCGCCTTAACACCATCAGTTGGTAGGATAGAGGTGTTGTGCTCATGATGGGTTGCCACCGTCTAGCAAGCGGGACCATCACTGGCCGGCAGTGACGAGCTCTCCCCATTGGAAGGTAATAGTAGCTCCATAGCTACACCATCATGTGTCATTCATATCAACAAATTCAAGAAAAAAAGGGGGCATAAAACTGATAAGTACAATATGAAGTGATCTAGAAGGGGAGGGGATGAATAGATCACTGTTTTCGTAGATTTAAAAATTATTGCAGAGTATATTGCTAAACGGAGCTAACCTCCAGTTTTGACTATCGTAAAAGATGCAGTGCAGTTAATAGCTCAAGCAAATAGAAGGCATACCACAATATTATCACGATCAATCACACAAGGGCTCAGAGGATTTTAAGGTGGTTCGGTCCTTCAGACCTACATCCACCCCACACTCAACCTGAGTGTGGCTTCACTAAAGGCTGGGCAACACAGCTTGCCAAACAACTGCTGATACACAGCTTCCCAGGAGAACAACCTCTCCTCTTCCTCCTACCCGGAGGGAACCTCTAGCGATCAGCAGTCACTAGAACCCAGAGACTCACGTCTCTCTTCCTCTTTACCAAGAGGGAAACCCCACTAGTAGCAGCCCTGCTACTAGTGAACCAGAGGTCGAAGACCCCTCTTCCTCCCAACTCGGAGGGTACCTACAAGCAGCTCACCTGCTGCTTGCAAACCGGAGATTGACTCTCCCTACTCCTGATCTCACAGGAGGACCCCGACCTCAGTCCAGAGGATCGGAAACACAAACAATAACGGTTGAAGAAAGATAAGAACAAGAAACTAAAAATACGAACGAAGGAAATCAAAAATGCCAGACAATGGAAACAATGTAGCTCAATATAGAGCAATAGACTTCGGATTTGATCCGCAAGTCAGAACAATTCTTCTGAACACTCTTCTGCTCTCTTTCTATTTCTCTCTGCTATTCCTTTTTTTTTTTTTCTTTTTCCTGGATCGAAGGGCTCTCTGTTTCCCTGTTTTCTTCTATGCCTCTCTACTTCGATAACTTTCATCTGAGGACGAAGGATTCTATTTATAGCATCAACAGCAGATGGATAGGGCATGAAATGCGTGTGCCTCCCACGCTCGATCCAGAAGTATCCTGTCACGTGCCTTTATCAAATTGGTTCCTCTTGTCTCGGATCACGTGCAGCCCTGGAGTGTGGAATGTTCTTCCTCGGACCTGTAATGAGATTAAGTCCATTAATACGCTGCATGGCTATTAAGACCAAAACTGCATGAGGTATAGTAACAACAACACGACGTGACTATTTCTCGAGATGTCATAAGAACGACACGAGAAATTCTGTAACAGATCAGATATACAGAAGATAATGACACGAGGTGAGGTTATACGCAAGAGAGACACGAGGTTACGAATGCAAAAACAACACGAGGACAATACGGGCTTACGACAGAAGCCGACATGAAGACTAAAACGAGAGACCAACACGAGGTCAGAGTATAAGGAAACGACTCGAGGTGAAAAACAACACGAAGTGAAGTTAGACACGAAGTAAGAAGCAACGACACGAAGTATAGTGGTGACAAACACACACTACACAGAAAAACGACACGAATCATAAAAATAATGCTAAGTGAAGACAGTAATCGACATGCAGTGAGAACAACACGAGGATAGTGAAAACAGCACGAGATGAAAGCAACACGGGCTGATAACGACACAAGGTCGAAACAGTAAATGACACGGGATAACACTGCACGAGGTAAAAACGTCACGAAGACTTAATAATAAAAACGACACGAGGTGGCAATAAAAGAGAACGACATGAAAACAACATGGACTGTAACCGAAACCGACACGAAGTCAAACAGTACAACACGAGGTGTTGTAACCAAGACGAAGTGCCAATCGACCACGAAGACAGTATGCAAAGAAACGACTCGAAGACAGGAATACAAAGGATGACATGGAAACAACACAGTAATCAAAGACTGCACGAGGTGAAAGAACAACACTCAAACAGACGACAACATGGCTAATTCGACACGAGGTGAAAACGCGAAGCAAGAACTACATGATGTTTGAGGAAAAAACAGCACGAAGACAGAACATGAACGAACACACGAAGTGTTACCTCTTTAGCAGTTATTTCATATAAAACCATGGATAACTCAAGTGCAAGATATCTGATCAAAAATAACAAGAACAATTAACATAGTGTTGCTCATCATCAAAATACTTAGGGAAGACACACAATCCAACAATCTCCCCCTTTTTGATGATGGCAACACTATATTAAGTGTGAGAGATAAGTTCAAAAGAGATCAATTCAGGATATTTAATGCAGACAACTTAAAGCATACTTGCTTCCTTACTTCCCTTGATGAAACCTGAACACTCCCCCTCACCTGAACACTCCCCCTCACTCCCCCTGAACACAGCAACAGTTTACCTCAGACTTGATAACTAACTCAATTCTCTCCCCCTTTGACATCATCAAAACTAGGGTCAAATCTGAAGATACAGAGAAGGGAAAATTGCTGACGATAGAGAGAAAACAGGACAGAGTAAGGCAGATAAATGGAGACTATTGAGATGTTTAGTCAATCAAGAAAGCCATTAATTTTATGTGAGGATTTTTGAGGTACAGTTAGTCAGACTGTGCAAAAACTGTGACTAAGGATTTGCTCCATACACAGAACCAGATTCTAAGCAAGTGAGGTACAAGATACCAGTTTGATCAAAATAAGTCTTTACTGAGAGAGTATTATGTAAAACAGCCAGAAGACAATGACCAGTGGTATTGAGAACAAACAAATCAAAAGCTATACTTCAAGTGAGCAGGATCTTTAAAAATGGTCAAGATCAGAGATAAGTCTGTCAAGTACACCTTTGACATTAAGGAGACACCTTGTTTAGAGGCAAGAATCCCCAGTTACTCGGTGGCAGGACCACATTACCCCTTCTGATAAGAAGACAGAGATAGTATTCTAGCTGGTGTTGACATTAAGGTGACACCTTTATCTGAGGCCAGACACCCCAGTTACTAACCAGATATGTACCATAGCTCTGTATGATCAAGACAACTATTAAGACCAGATGATTACTGCCATCTCATGACATGGGAAGCTTTCACTTCATTGATGAAAAACCCAGTTTCTCAATGAGCAGTTAACAAAGTTGATAACCCTTTTATGAATTTTGTTTTTATTTACCAGCTCTTAAAACCTTGTTAATGAAGCTTGAGTCCGTTTGAGAACAATACACCAGATCCAAGGTGATTCAGACTAAAACACACAATACCTCATTTTGGACTCACCATTGACTAAGTAGGTATGCTGTACTGACTAGATCAGAAGACAGTTACAGTGTATGAAGATTAATCTTGAATTCAGATTTTGATCTCAGTGGGACTAACAGCTGAAAATTCCAACAAGAAATTAGATGAACAGCCTTAAAGAGTAAAGCATCCAACATTTTCTTTTATACACCTAATCAACCTGATTCTCTTATGATGTCAGCAAAATGTCGTTCAGAGTATGTTCAAAATAGGTCAAAGATCAAGACACCTATTATAAATCATCTCCCCCTGAGAACTTGACCCCAATACAGACTTAGCCAAGACAACCCTCAATGCACTTCAAAAAGAACACCATGATGAATATGATAAGCATAATAACACAGGACATGGTATTCAGAAATCAAATCTTCAATCATGAAATTCTGTAAATACCTAGTTCTCTGCGCATAGTGCTAAATTTTTCAGTATCCAGTGGCTTAGTAAAGATATCTGCAATTTGTGAGTTAGTGCCAACATGGATCAACTCAAAAGTTTTCCTTGCTACTTCATCTCGAATAAAATGATGCCTGATTTCAATGTGTTTAGTTCGAGAATGAAGTACAGGATTCTTTGCAATGTTTATTGCACTAGTATTGTCACAAAAGATAGAAGTACAACCTAGCTCAACCGAGTAATCCAGAAGCTGGTGTTTTATCCATATAACCTGTGTGCCACAGCTCCCTGCTGCCACATATTCAGCTTCAGCAGTAGAGAGAGCCACAGAGTGTTGCTTCTTGGATCCCCAAGAGACTAAGCACCCTCCTAGAAATTCGCAGTGACCACTAGTGCTCTTCCTGTCCAATTTACATCCTGCATAATCTGCATCAGTGTATGCAATGAGATCTAAGTTACATGATGCAGGATACCAGAGACCTAGATCATGAGTGGCAGATAAGTATCTAAAGATTCTCTTTACAGCTGCCAGATGCAATTCAGTAGGTCTAGCCTGGTATCTGGCACACATCCCTACACTAAATTGAATGTCGGGCCTGGATGCAGTTAAGTAGAGGAGTGAACCGATCATACCTCTATATAGTTTAGCATCCACCTCTTTACCTTTTTCGTCTGAATCCAGTGAAGAGCTGGTACTCATGGGTGTTGAGATTGTCTTGAGGTTGGTCATTCCAAACCTTTTCAGCATCTCCAGAGTATACTTGGTTTGATTTATGAAACAACCATCCTCCATTTGTTTGACCTGCAGCCCAAGAAAATATTTTAGTTCCCCAACTAGACTCATTTCAAATTCTTGGGACATAGACTCAGAAAAATCTTTACATAATTTTGAGTTGTTAGATCCGAAAATGATATCATCAACATATACCTGGACCACAATTAACTCCTTTCCGAGACTTTTGGTGAAGAGAGTTTGGTCAACCTTACCTCGAGTGTACCCCTTGCTCACAAGGAACTCAGAAAGTCTCTCATACCAGGCTCTGGGAGCCTGCTTCAATCCATAGAGGGCTTTATTCAACCTAAAAACCATGTTAGGCTGAACAGAGAAATTAAACCCAGGAGGTTGTTCAACATATACCTCTTCCTTCAATAACCCATTTAAGAATGCGCTTTTGACATCCATTTGCTGTAGTCGAATTTTTCTAGAGCATGCAAATGCAAACAGAATTCTTATAGCTTCCATCCTAGCTACTGGTGCATAGGATTCATCAAAATCCACACCAAATTCCTGACTGTAGCCTTGAGCTACAAGTCTTGCTTTGTTTCTAGAGATAGCACCATTTTCATCAATCTTATTTTTGAAGACCCATTTAGTGCCAATGACATGAGTGTTTTCAGGTCTAGGAACTAGTTTCCATACATTATTTTTCTCAAATTGATTTAATTCTTCACCCATGGAGGATACCCAAGAATCATGCTTTAAAGCCTCTTCCACAGTCTTGGGTTCTACCTGAGATGTCAAAGCAGCTAAGTCCTGTTCTTGGACAGTTCTAAAGTGAGACCTTGTCCTAGTGGGATCATGCAAATTACCTATGACATTTTCACTAGGATGATCTTTGTGAAATATTACCTCACCTGAGGGTTCACCTACTTCAGTTGCTTCTTCTTGTTGTAAGTTTTCTGGTTGTGCAGTTTGCTGCATCTCTCCTACTTCAATTTTCTCCAAGAAATCTCCCTCATCAGGTGACTCCCTGTCATCATTTGTCCTTTTGTCAGATAGAACATTCTCATCAAACACCACATGAGGTGTTTCTTCAACAGTTTGCTCATCTTTATTGAAGACTCTGTAAGCCCTAGAGGTTTCTGAATATCCGAGAAAAATTCCAGGAGAGCTTCTTGCTTCAAACTTATCCAAACCATTCTTACCAT
This sequence comes from Amorphophallus konjac, assembly GCA_022559845.1. Lineage (NCBI taxonomy): Eukaryota > Viridiplantae > Streptophyta > Magnoliopsida > Alismatales > Araceae > Amorphophallus > Amorphophallus konjac. The sequence continues at coordinate 33,223,331 of CM040125.1, forward strand.
TATTGTGGATAAAGCATTTGGAACCAAAAATTTTAAAGTAAGAAATGTTTGGCAGCTTACCCTTGAGGAGTTCATAAGGAGTTTTCTTATGAGTAGGTCTTACCAATGCTCGATTTAAAATGTAGCATGCTGTATTTGCAGCTTCTGCCCAAAATCTCCTTGGAAGTCCACTCTCAATTAGCATAGTCCTGGCCATTTCAATTATTGACCTGTTTCTTCTCTCAACAATTCCATTCTGCTCCGGTGTCCTGGGAGAAGAAAATCTGTGAGTCACTCCCTCTCTTGAGCAAAATTCAGAGAACGAAGAGTTTTCAAACTCTCCTCCATGGTCAGACTGAATTGTAATGATATTATGTTCACCTTGCAGTTTGATTTTATTAAAAAGTTCTTCAAAGTGAACAAAAGCATCATTTTTATTTGCTAAACAGAACAACCAGGAAAATCTAGTGAAGTCATCAACTATGACTAGACCATATCTCTTACCTGACAAGCTTTGTATTCGAGTAGGACCAAAGAGATCCATGTGCAAGTGCTGTAGTGGTTTAGATGAGAGACCCTCAGTTCTCAACTTAAAAGTTGCACGAGTCTGTTTACCTTGAGCACAAGCATCACAGAGCTTGGACCCTAACTGGAATTTTATTTTGGGCAAACCTCTGACTAGGTTATAATTAGACAGTTTATTCAAGGTAGACACACTAGCGTGGCCTAGACGCCTATGCCAGTCAAAAGCAACCTGTTCAGAATTAGCAGACAGACACAAGTTTGTTTCAGAATTATCATCAAGATCAACGATGTACACATTATTTACTCTATGACCTTTGAACATGATGTTATCAGAATTCAGCTCAAAAACAGTGCACGAGTTGTGGTCAAAGAGTACCTTGTGTCCTTTGTCACAAAGTTGACTTATACTTACCAAGTTGTGCTGAAGTCCTTCTACAAGATACACATCTTCAATGGAGTTAGTGGAGGACTTACCAACCGTGCCAATTCCAATTATTCTTCCTCTGTTATTTCCTCCGAATTTGACCAAGCCCCCAGACTTCATTTTTAGTTTGCTGAATTTGGACCGGTCTCCTGTCATGTGCCTGCTACAGCCGCTGTCAAGATACCACTTGTTATGCTCAGCTGCCAGGCTGACCTGCAATAATTCAGACAGAGTAATGTGGGACCCAATTCAAATTGGGTCCAAAACCAGTTTTCTGATTATGCAGAAAGCACTTGGGAATCCACATTTGTTTTATAGTTCTCTTCAGTGGATCTATGTGGGTTGATTCTTCCCTTTTGTTATTTCTTGGTGGGTGTTGAATAAGCTTATTCCTATTTGAACTATGCTGTTTCTGAACAAAGACATTGTTGGTTGGCCTCTTAGAAGATGTGCGTGTGTGTTGAGCATAATTCATGTAAGCATTTTTACTCCAATAAAATTTGTGCTGAAACTGATGATCGTTGCCATGCTCTAATTGATAATTAGCATGATGAGTTTTCTTAACAAAACTTTTCGCTCTTTTTGTGGCCTCTATAGGACTGTTCCTGTGAGGACCTTTGTTCCACGCCTGCTGTACATGAGCAGTGCTTGTCTCAGGATTTCTTGACTTAGACTGCTGACCAGTGGAGTGAATGAATTTACTGGTCGAAGACTTCATTGTAGAGACAGATTTGGAACCGGATGGTGTTTCCAGTTTCTCCTTGCCTTTGGCGGGGCAGAACGTGATAGTCTTAAATTCAAAGGGTTTTTTACTAGTAGGATTGTATCCTAATCCCTCCCTATTGAAGTTTACCCTCGACCCCAGAAGGACATTCAGGTTGTTTCTCCCCTCTGTAAACTTTTCAAGCACCTTTTCTTTGTCCTCAATCTCCTTCTGAAATTCATTGCATTGGTCCTGGAGTTCCTGATTAACTGTTCTAACTGCCTCATATTTTTCAGCCATCAGTCTAATCTCTCCTTTAGACTCTTCAGCTTTACACTTCAGCTCATCTATTCTAGCTAGATTCTCTTCTCTTTCCATTCTCAACCTCTCAATCTCACCTTTAACCTGATCTAGCTCAGTGGCCATCTCCTTGGTTTTCATGCTATTAGTGACAATAGAAGAGTGTTCTTCAGACAGAGAATGAAACTTACGTCTAAGCATTCTATGCTCCTTGTTTAAACAATTATATTTACTTAACAGGTCGCCATAGGCGTCCTCCCAATCATCCAAAGTAAAATTCTCAAATAAATTTGTTACCTCTTTCTCATGGTCGGCCATGAGGCAGGTCTTCTCTTCATTTTCACTGGACGAAGTGGCTTCTGGGTCCTCCTCCTCATCGCTCCATGTGCACAGCATGGCCTTCTTCTTCTTGTGCACCACATTCCTCTGGTGTCCTGGAGCCTTAGCTTGTAGCTCTGGACATTCACTTTTCATGTGACCGGATTTCTGACAATGATAGCAAGTGATCTTCTTAGCAGACCGGTTCTTCTCAAATCTTCGTTCAGGAGACTTCATTGCAGCATTAAATTTCTTCCTCCTGTAGAATTTTCCTTTTGTTCTTAGGAACTTTCTGAACTGCCTGGTGAGCATAGCTCGCTCATCCTTGTCCAAGTCTGAGAATCCATCAGACCCTTCGCTGCTATCATCACTGCTGCTGCTGCTGCTGTTGTTGCTCTTCTTAGTATGTCGTGAAACCTTCAGAGCAACATTCTTTCCCTTTCTGTCATGCCCATCGTTTCCTCGTGTGAAATTCATTTCATGGGTCATGAGAGAACCAATCAGCTGGGTTACTGTCATGGTGGATAAATCTCTTGATTCCTCTATTACAGTCACCTTGGTATCCCAGACGGGAGTTAGAGACCTAAGGATCTTCCTGACTATGTCTTCTTGTTGAATATCCTTTCCAAGGCCTTTCAGACTGTTGATGATCACAGATAATCTGGCATACATTTCTGTGATCGGCTCCTCTGGCTTCATCTTAAATAACTCATATTGAGTTGTAAGTATGTTGATCTTGGTAGCCTTCACCTGAGATGTGCCCTCATGAATTAACTGCAAATCATCCCACATATTCTTTGCAGTCTTGCACGCTGAGATCCTTGAATATTCTTCCGGATGGACGGCGCACTGTATGATGTTAAGAGCTGTCCAATTCAGTGCGGAGAGTTTGACCTGATCTTCTGTCCACATATCTTCATTCGGTGGAAGGGTGTATGGACCATCTGTAATGACTTTCCATAGCTTGTTGCTTTGGGCCTGATAAAGACCTCCATCCTGTTCTTCCAGAAGAAGTAATTATTACCATCAAAGAAAGGGGGGCGGGTGATAGACTGCCCATCAGCTATGAAACTGCGCGGACCATTGGATCCGTTTCCCTGGCCGTTGGACCACATTCTGGGAAAAACCTGCTCTGATACCAAGTGATAAGTACAATATGAAGTGATCTAGAAGGGGAGGGGATGAATAGATCACTGTTTTCGTAGATTTAAAAATTATTGCAGAGTATATTGCTAAACGGAGCTAACCTCGAGTTTTGACTATCGTAAAAGATGCAGTGCAGTTAATAGCTCAAGCAAATAGAAGGCATACCACAATATTATCACGATCAATCACACAAGGGCTCAGAGGATTTTAAGGTGGTTCGGTCCTTCAGACCTACATCCACCCCACACTCAACCTGAGTGTGGCTTCACTAAAGGCTGGGCAACACAGCTTGCCAAACAACTGCTGATACACAGCTTCCCAGGAGAACAACCTCTCCTCTTCCTCCTACCCGGAGGGAACCTCTAGCGATCAGCAGTCACTAGAACCCAGAGACTCACGTCTCTCTTCCTCTTTACCAAGAGGGAAACCCCACTAGTAGCAGCCCTGCTACTAGTGAACCAGAGGTCGAAGACCCCTCTTCCTCCCAACTCGGAGGGTACCTACAAGCAGCTCACCTGCTGCTTGCAAACCGGAGATTGACTCTCCCTACTCCTGATCTCACAGGAGGACCCCGACCTCAGTCCAGAGGATCGGAAACACAAACAATAACGGTTGAAGAAAGATAAGAACAAGAAACTAAAAATACGAACGAAGGAAATCAAAAATGCCAGACAATGGAAACAATGTAGCTCAATATAGAGCAATAGACTTCGGATTTGATCCGCAAGTCAGAACAATTCTTCTGAACACTCTTCTGCTCTCTTTCTATTTCTCTCTGCTATTCCTTTTTTTTTTTCTTTTTCCTGGATCGAAGGGCTCTCTGTTTCCCTGTTTTCTTCTATGCCTCTCTACTTCGATAACTTTCATCTGAGGACGAAGGATTCTATTTATAGCATCAACAGCAGATGGATAGGGCATGAAATGCGTGTGCCTCCCACGCTCGATCCAGAAGTATCCTGTCACGTGCCTTTATCAAATTGGTTCCTCTTGTCTCGGATCACGTGCAGCCCTGGAGTGTGGAATGTTCTTCCTCGGACCTGTAATGAGATTAAGTCCATTAATACGCTGCATGGCTATTAAGACCAAAACTGCATGAGGTATAGTAACAACAACACGACGTGACTATTTCTCGAGATGTCATAAGAACGACACGAGAAATTCTGTAACAGATCAGATATACAGAAGATAATGACACGAGGTGAGGTTATACGCAAGAGAGACACGAGGTTACGAATGCAAAAACAACACGAGGACAATACGGGCTTACGACAGAAGCCGACATGAAGACTAAAACGAGAGACCAACACGAGGTCAGAGTATAAGGAAACGACTCGAGGTGAAAAACAACACGAAGTGAAGTTAGACACGAAGTAAGAAGCAACGACACGAAGTATAGTGGTGACAAACACACACTACACAGAAAAACGACACGAATCATAAAAATAATGCTAAGTGAAGACAGTAATCGACATGCAGTGAGAACAACACGAGGATAGTGAAAACAGCACGAGATGAAAGCAACACGGGCTGATAACGACACAAGGTCGAAACAGTAAATGACACGGGATAACACTGCACGAGGTAAAAACGTCACGAAGACTTAATAATAAAAACGACACGAGGTGGCAATAAAAGAGAACGACATGAAAACAACATGGACTGTAACCGAAACCGACACGAAGTCAAACAGTACAACACGAGGTGTTGTAACCAAGACGAAGTGCCAATCGACCACGAAGACAGTATGCAAAGAAACGACTCGAAGACAGGAATACAAAGGATGACATGGAAACAACACAGTAATCAAAGACTGCACGAGGTGAAAGAACAACACTCAAACAGACGACAACATGGCTAATTCGACACGAGGTGAAAACGCGAAGCAAGAACTACATGATGTTTGAGGAAAAAACAGCACGAAGACAGAACATGAACGAACACACGAAGTGTTACCTCTTTAGCAGTTATTTCATATAAAACCATGGATAACTCAAGTGCAAGATATCTGATCAAAAATAACAAGAACAATTAACATAGTGTTGCTCATCATCAAAATACTTAGGGAAGACACACAATCCAACAAAAACAACTACAACATTCTTTACCTGGATGAAGGGCGTAAACCCACTTATTGTCATCTCTCGGTCTGTCATTTACCACAGACCTGTAAACAGATGTGCCAGCACGGCAGCTCCCCAGGCATATTATCCTACTCTTTCCAAGTCTACAAGCAGCTCTAAGAAGCGACAGTGGATACTGTCTCCCTTGGAGCCCAATAGCAACTTGCCCAAAAGAAAGAGGAGGATCCTCCTGAGATCCATGTTGGTCCTCTCCCAGTTGCTGGTGTCCACGCAATATACAGCATGGGCACCTCTTTCGGCCCTTTCCATAAATTCTTCGATGGATTCGTCATCACGCGGATGCATGTCAGTAAGCCCTAATGACTCCATGATCGATGCCCTAGCTACTGACATGTTCTTCCGATCGTCTAAGTCCAGCCCCAATAGCTTCTGGGCACCTTCTCGGTAGTCCGCATAGGTGACGCCAGTCACTGCTTCCCCATCTACTTTGAGGCCCGTAATCCGGACCACGTCTTCCAAACTGGGCACCATGTGCCCTCACGGCATCAGGAATGCCCGACTCGTCGGGTCCCATCTTTCACGTAGTGCTTGGATCAGGGCAAGGTCGAGCTTGATCGGCTCGATTCTGAGAAAGGCCCCGAACCCCATCACGTCTAACCTCGCCTTCTAGAAGGCCGGGAGACCTTGATAGGCCGCCACTACCAGCTCCCACGAAATGTGCGATCTCATCACGCTCTGCACATACACACGAAGTGAGAAATGGGAGCTTTGCAAAGGAAGAAAGGACACGAAAGCATGAAGTAAGGAATGCAAGGAGCCACTTACAAGCTGTGATAGGGTCCTCTCCCTCAGTTGTCCTTCAACTTCTGAGAGTCTCCTGGAACTATTGCCCGATCTGCTCCTCTTCGAGGATCGAGAAGACTTACCTTCTGCTCTGAAGCTAGATTCACCCTCCATTCTGAGAATTGAGCAACACTCACTACTCCCCTTTACCAACTTTCACTCCTCAAATCAACTCTCACGCCTTCGATGTTCTCAAGTCGAGTGGAAAGGGGGGTATTTATAGGATTGGAACGACGGTGATCTACCTCTATTACCATCACCTTTAGCAACAGCCTTGGCAACAAGTCCTCCTCCCTTTACTCTCGCGCCCACTCTACCATGTGGAGTGATCGAGTCGGAGGCATGCTTTATTGACTTTTTCAGCCCAAAGATTCCATGTGTTCATTGTCCCGTTGTGACTGCCTTTCGCATACACATGAAATAGGGGGACATTTCTGTGGGAAATCCGGATCCGTGTCCTACGTTGAAATCAGTAGTCGATTCCCTTTGCAACTCATGGATACAGTAAGTTCCCCTCCTGGTATGCTAAGCAATGGCTTCTGGGAGGGAATCCAAGATTTTGTGATTTGACGTTTTGCTTGAATGAGTGTGTGTTTCAGTTGATCGGCCACGCGGGGAAGGAGCCTTCATCACTTCGCCTCACGTATCAGGTTGTATCCTTCCATCCCCACCATGTTATCTATTTACTTGTTCTCTAATCTGTCTACTGCTTATGCCATTGAGGACAATGTCATTTAAGTTGGGGGGGGGCAAAAATTTTCTTGCTATCTTGTATTGTACCGCTAAACAAAAGTTTTCCCCATATGGAGTTTCCTGATTCATGCTTCTTTTGACAGTAATTCTGGAATAAAAAAGACTGGGAAAAGGATCCGGGGGCGCAAAGCGCCACCGCGGCAGGCACGCGGGTGCAGAGGAGGCAGCCGGCGCACCGCGGCGGCGCCGCAGGCGCACGGACGCGCAAAGGAGGTCAGCGCACGCGGGCGCACCCGGTCGCAAAGGAGAGAGAAAGAGAGAGAAAATAGAGAGAAAGAGAAGGAAAGAAGAGAAAGGAAGGTAGAAAAAATTGAAACAAATTCAGAAAAATCAGAAAAAAATGCCCAAGTGTGCAACACATGTTGGCACATAATATTGGGTCAAAAATAGTAGCAATTGGTTGTTCACATTGACAAGAGTGTTCACATTTCCTAAGGGGTTGTTATGTAAACCCTATATAAAGGGCTTTAAATGTAATGGAAGGAGAGGTTAGCTAGGAGTAGTAAGCTATGGATTGATCAAATTTGTAAGTGTTCTTGAAGTTCTTCCTTTGTGGCTTTGGTAGGGATAGATTTTGAGAGCTTTATGTTTAAGTTTTGAAGTTTGTGTTAAGTTTGTATTGAATACTTTCATTGTACTCTTAGCCATTTTTGGCTTTTCATAATCAATTTACAAGCTTGTGTGATTCTTATTTCAATTTCTTATCTTCATGAAAGTTGTTCATCTTTGAGTATTCTTCAACTTCTCTTTCTATCACTTCTTCCAATGCCTTCTAGGTTGAAAGTTATTTCTAATTTTCTTAAGTGCTATTTTATGTGATTACTGTTCATCCGAGTTGATACCTTCTACCATTTCTTCATTGTGAAGTCTTTCCAATCATAATTTTACTCTGAGTTCTTCATGAACGTTGTTCCTAACTTGGAGCTCTAAGTTTGCTTCTTCTACCACTTCTCCAAATTCTTCTTATTTTGTGAGTTAGAATTAATTTGGTACTGTTTGGATTTTTGCTATTTTACTATTCATCAGCACCAATAGGTCTTGGTTTTTCATGTTTTTAACTGTCTTTCTTTAGTTTTCTATTTCTGTGTTCTTCATCAAACTTCTTCATCTTTTCATTCTCTACAACTTTTATTTCTTACACTTTTTCTAATTCCCTCTAGATTTTAAGTTATTCTTGTTATTTCAACCCCTTATTTTCAATAGAATTTTGTTATGTTTTCAACATTGCTTTGTTCCTAGTTCTATCCAACCCCTCTCTTCACAAGTTATTCACTCACACCCAAAGTGGTTAATCATCTTCCGATCATCTCACGGCGTCGACTTCCAAGGCGGAGCGATCTTCATCCAAGGCTCGGCGAGGAAACGACGGCATTCTTCAATCCATTGGCTAAATATTTCTTTCACTTATCTCTTCGTATTTAAAGTTGCAATTTCATTTCCTTTAGTTTTAATCGCACTCAAAACAAACAAAAATTGGTTTTCAAAACATAAGGGTATTTTCCAACTCTTTAAAATTCAAAATTCTCTCCCCGTGGGATCGACCCGTATTTACCACTTTACTCGTATTTTCAAAATCATCTAAGTGACTGAGTGCGGTTGTATAAATTTTAAAATTTGTGTGGCACGGCATTTTTAAACCACGGGTGTCGAGCACATCAATTGCTTCAGCCCGTCATAGAAATATTGCAGCCACAGGGTCATGCGAACCCTCTTTCTATCTCCACGGGGAGGCTGCTTCCCACCATGCACCAGTTGATATAACTCACGGTACGCCTTCATGAGATACTGGTTTGGATACCCAAGAGAATAATAGTCGTCCCCGTTGGTTTCATCTTTGATCAGGTCGGGGAGGCAGACCTCTCCATAGGGCTCCCCGTCAATGGGTAAGCCGCTCAGCTGACTGAGGCTCCACAAATCCAGTGAAGTCTCACCTTCTACCGTGTAAAAGGTGTTGGTCTCTGCGCTGAAGACTTCTATCATACCGCAACAGAGGCCTTTGGAGATGGGGTAACCGTAGCGGGAGGCATAGACACTGTGGTAAATGCCAACCCGAACCAGTAGTGGGGCGTAGTTAAACAGCACATACTCTATGAATTCTACTGCCCCTTCCCTGAAACTGTGAGCATCCTAAAGCTTCAGCTCCCCGAACCAGCCCAGCGCCAGCTCGTGCTTGAATCGAATGGCCGGATAGTCCAAGATAAATGGCTCCTCCCTGTAACCCCATTTCAGGGGAACCAAGAAAAGACCAAAGCGGGGTTGCACGCCCTGGCCGCCCTTCCCCGGCACACTCACAACTGCCTTCCCCTGTACACCTATTGGGACATCTACCCGACACACTCTTGTGTGCCCTTGCCCGGCACACCCATGCGAGTCCTCCCCTGCACACCTTGCAGCGGCCCTTCCCTGGCACGGCTCCTGTGCCCCTTCGCCGGCACGCCCTATGGCCTTCCCCGGAACTTCCCTTGGGGTCCATCCCCGGCACGCCTGTGCCCTTCGCCCATGGCACACCTTGTGCCCCTATAGCCCGACACGCTCGGCGCCCACGTCTGCGACACGCCCGGTCGGCGACCTCCCACGACGCCGGGAGAAGAACAAGAGGAGAAGAAGAAGGAGGAGGAACGGAGAAGGGAAGACGAGGAAGGAGAAGAAGTGAAAGAGGGGGGAGGATCCTAGGGCTCCGCCGTGCCCCGAACGGAGAGGAAGACGAAGGAGCCGAAGAAGAAGAAAAAGGAGAAGAAGGAAGTGAAGGAGGAAGAAGGAAGAGAAGAAGAGAGGGGGAAGGGGAGACCCCTCCACGGCGGTGCCCTCACCACGACGATGGAGACGACGGCGGTCACGGCGCTCGGCGACGGAGAAGATGAAGAAGAAAGAGAGAGGAGAGGGTGTCGGTTCGTCCGCCGAAGTGAGAGAGAGGGAGGGAGAATTTGACAGAGCGGGGGGTGGCCCATTCGTGCCAACCCCGCCCCCTTTTATAGGGTTATAAGAAGAGAAAAAAAGAGAAAGGAGAAAAAGGGGGGGAAGAGGGATAAAAAAAGGTGGGAAATAAAGAAAAAAAAGAGGGAGAAGAGAGAAGACAAAAAAAGAGAAGAAGGAGAAGAAAAAAAGAAAGAAAAAGAAAGAAAAAAGGGGGAACAAAAATGAAAAAATAAATAAATAACAATAATATATATATATATATATATATATATATACATATATACATATGGACGTGCACATAAACATATGTACGATGATAGACGTCTCCGTAGAAACATTCCGTCCACATGTTCCTATGTGCCGACAGGCACCCGCACGGGTAAAGACGACTCCACCCCTGCGTTGGCGTGAGTTCCTTGCGAGCAAGTAAGTCCTTTTCCGGCACAAGGCTTCGCGCCCTAGCCACCCTCTCTCATGCAAAATCGCCATTACGGGCCTTACGCCCGAATCGGCCGAACCCCTATCCTTGACCTGGCATTAGTCCCTTGCCAACGAATAAATCCCTTTTCCGGTGCAATGCTTCGTGCCCTAGCCACCCGCTTTCACACGATATTGCCATTACAGACCTTACATCCGAATCGGCATAAATTCTCCCGTTGCGTTAGCATTATCTTCTTGGCAACGAATGAATCTTGTCTTTCGGCGCAAGGCTTCGGGCCCTAGCCAATAATTACATATTATCCACTCGTCAAAAAGGGGGGGAAGAAAAAAAAGAAAAGAAAAAAAAAGAGAGAAAGGGGCTTAAAATAGAGGTGCCCCGTCGGACTTGCCCTAGCACGGGGACAAGGGTAAAAATGGCAACAACCCAGCTGTGGCGAAAACCCGAAAAGGCGCTATAGGTAAAATCAGGTACCCCGCCACGTGAAAACCCGAGAGGGCACGTGGGCAAAAGCAAGAGGGGGCTGGTGCCGGCGAAAACCCGAAAGGGCGCTTGTACCGGTAATGTGGTTTGAAAAGAAAGAAAAGAAGAGAAGAGAAAATCATACCATGTCAGCTTCCGACGCCCTGTCGGCACTGATGAAGAGAAGAAGAGACAAACAAACAACGTCAGCTCCCAACGCCCTGTCGGCACTAACGAAGAGAAGAAGAGACGAACATACCACGTCAGCTTCTGACACCCCGTTGGCACTGATGAAGAGAAGAAAAGAAAAATAAACCACGTCAGCTCCCGACGCCCTGTCGGCATAGATGAAGAGAAGAAGAGACAAATACACCACGTCAACCCCCGACACCCCGTCGGCACTGAAGAAGAGAAGAAAAGAAAAACAAACCATGTCAACTCCCGACGCCCTGTCGGCACTGATGAAGAGAAGAAGAGACAAATACACCACGTCAACCCCCGACACCCCGTCGGCACTGATGAAAAGAAGAAGAGAAAAACAACCCATGTCAGCTTCCAACGTCCTATCGGCACTAATGAAGAGAACAAGAGAAAAATATACCACGTCAGCGCATGACACCCTGTCGGCACTGATGAAGAGAAGAAGAGACAAACACACCGCGTCAACACCCGACGCCCCGTTGGCACTGATGAAAAGAAGAAAAGACCAGTACACCCACGGGCACCGCTCGGCTCATCCTTCGCCCGCGCTACCCGTGGGTGGGGGGCATTTGTGGACGTACAAAATTACACGCCCATATGTCTCGACCAGTTTAGCATCAACGACAACTTCAACTAAAGAAACTGCAGAGAAGATGGGCCATCTGGGCACTCCAAACAAACACACACACTTCCGTGAAGCTATCTTCGGGGTCACGACATCGAAGAGAAATCAACTACCAAGAGGCTCACAATCCATAGGCCCCAAAGAAAATCAAATGTGTCCCCAGCGGTACGCCCGGGCCAACCTCCAGCGCCACCCTTTGAAGCCTTTAGCTGTACGCTCGGGCGGCCCTCAACAGCACACCCAGGAAGGCCCTCCAGCGGCATGCCAGGGAGGCCCTTCAGCGGCACGCCCTCAGGCTCCTCCAGTGGCACACCAGGGAGGCCCTTCAGCGGCACGCCCTCAGGTTCCTTCAGCGGCACGCCCTCAGGCTCCTTCAGCGGCATGCCCTCAGGTTCCTTCAGCGGCACACCCTCAAGCCCCTCCAGCGGCACGCCCCCAAGGCCGTTCAGCGGCACGCCCCTTCGCCCTGGCAGCCCTTCAGTGGCATGCCTTGGCAGCACTCCAGCGGCACGCTTCCTGTGTCTTCCAGCGGCACGCCCCCAAGCCCGTTCAGCGGCACCCCTGCACCCTTCAACAGTGCATCCGGCAAATGAAATCCAACGTCCATGCCCTAAAGATCCTTGGCGCACAGCGGGCTTGCTGAGGTGTCGTCCAGAGAGGGAGACACGATGCCTACCTCCTACCATCGAAGAGGGGGGAGTCAAATCCCCATTAAAGCCAGTCACTTCTGGCTCCCGCCGTTCGCGTTCGAAGACTCCCGCTCGCGGGAGTATAAGAGGCCCTCCTCTTCCGGCAAAAAAAAAGAGAGAACGACAGAGAGAGACGAAGAAGCACGCACAGAGACGCAGAAGAAGCACTCCAAGGAGAAGAAGAAGAAGGGAGAGCTCCGCCGTGGGGTTCCCCTCCGACGACCGGCCAAAAGAGAGAGAAAGGGAGAGGGAGAGAGTGTGTGTGGTGTATTAGGGAGAATGGAGAAGGGCAGGGAGCCGTCACCCTTGTTTGACCCCAGCTCCTCCCATTTCTTCTTCCCCTTTCTTTTTATCTTCCTCCCACCGTTGTATCTCCTACCCCGGTGTTGTGAGGTGTATATGGCCAGTTGTGGCCCCTATCTTCCATGAATAAAAAAAATCTCTCTCTCTCGAGTTTTCTTTTCACTGTCTCCGTTGGTTTGGGTCCGTGTGCGTGTTTGAACGCTTCTTCCTCCATCTTTCGATGGTTTGGTCCCCAGCGTGGGCCTTCATCGCCTCCGTCACAGCTTTTTTTTCCTTCCTTCTTCGCACACCCAACCGCCAACACCACCAGGCCACTCCCTTAGACCAACCTCCCCCCCCTTTTCCCTAACTGAAGCTTCCCCTCTGGATGAGCCGAACCAAGACCCCTGGTTCTTTCCCCTCTGGCTCCATCCTACTCTTTTCAGTCCAGCCCCTTCAGTCTTCAGGCGACATGCTTCGTTCAGTCTTCAATCGGTACACCCTCAGTGCGGTGCAGCTTCCCATCTCCCAGCGGTACGCCCCTGACAACCACTCGCCGGCACGCCCATACGGGTCTTCACCGGCACGCCCTGGCAACCCTTCGCCGGCACGCCCATACGGGTCTTCACCGGCACGCCCTGGCAACCCTTCGCCGGCACGCCCATACGGGTCTTCACCGGCACGCCCTAAGCCACTCTTCACCGACACACCCCCAGTCCCCCCGGCCCGGTACACTTCCTAGCCAGCTCTAGAGAGGTCTCTTGTCCATCGATTATTTTTGGGTTTTCTGAGATTTTATCAACGGTGTTGCCGCTCTCAGGCGCCCATCTCCAGTTGTCGGGTTCCGCCACTCCTTGTGGGCGTGTTCCATGTATCTCCATTACCGTCCGGGTTAAGGGGAGATGCTGCCAAATTTTCATCAGAAACAAAAAAACCATGTTAAAAAGGCAAAAGGAAGCAACAAACGAATGAAGCAATAACACGTCTAAGAAAAGCAAATGGAAGCAACAAACGAATGGAACGATCAACGATAAAATACCTCAACCAAGGCGAGGGAACCACAATCAATACGGAGAAAGTCAGACCAAACAACAATTGAGTAACTTGAATATCCATCCTCAGGGAAGAAAGAACGGCATGATAGTCAAGAGAAAGAAAGAAGAAATCCCTGCGAACAGGATAAAATCAAGAGAGAAAAGAAAAGGAAGAGATATAAGAATGGAAGAGGAGTGGCCCCCTTCCTCGTCCTCACCCGACACCCCTGCCTGGCTTGGCCTTCCCCAGTATGCTTCTAACCCCACCCTCAGCCGGCACACTTCCTTGGCCGACACGCCTTGCCGGGAAGCTTCCCCGACACGCCCCATCCATATCCTCGGTGGTACACCCTTCAATGACCCTTCGCCGGTGCACCCTTCAACGCTCCCCGCCGGTACGCCCGTCCTTGCTTAGCCCTTCGCCGGCACGCTCGGCCAGCCCCTCACCGGTGCACTCCCCATCACCTCCCTCCCCGGCACACTCTTCCCAGCTCTCCCCGGCACGCCTTGCTCCGCCCTTCGCCGGCACACTCTCCCTAGCCTAGCGGCACACCCTTCCCCCCACTCCAATGGCCCACTCCTCCATAAAAAAAGTATGTAAAAAAAGTGGGGAGGGGAATATGATAACCATGATGATCAAAACAATATATATATATATATGTATATATTAAAGAAATAATAACAATAACATATAAGGATAAGGACAACAACAATAATAATAATGATAAAAGGGGAAGGCTATAATAAATAAATAAATCTAAACATATGATAGATAAATAAAATGGGAAAGATGTATAATCGATAATAATGATAATAATAACAATAATAATAACAAACAAATAAAAAAATCATCCAAAAGTGTATAAACGAAAATAAACAATAAAAAGATTATTCAACTAAAATCTCAGATAAAAATGCTAAGGTCCACATTGCGGCCCCATCTCTCCCCGCGGCCCAGTGCCAAAGGAACAATCATGCTGCCCTCACAGGCCGGGTCTGAGTCCTGGAAGTTATGCCAAAATGGCCAGGTCCCGACCCTGTCTTGGCTCGACATTCCGATTAAATCAGACCCGCTCCTCAGGCTGGATCCTTTCCGAGCCATCATTAAAATTGTCGTGCGTCCGGCAGACATTTGAACGGATTTATCTTAGCTTCTACCGCGTTTCTATTACGGGCCTGTGCCCGAACATGAAAAGGGTCTGTGAGAGATCGACATGGCCGACGGCTGGTATCCCGATGTAGGTCCTTAGTGTTATTTGCTCCTCTCTACTCTCGCGCCGCTAGTATTAATTCTTTTCGACCGCAGGCCCCCCTAATTTCGATAATTAATTAAGGGTGTTCCCCCCGTATGGGGGATGTAAATGACGTTGTGGCCTTTATGGAACGACGGGATCTGATTCTGACATGAACCACACAATCGTCTGATTAGTCAGATTGAGCGCACTATGGACTTCCGTGAAGCCCGAATAAATCATCAGTTTGTGATTGGCACGCCCACGCACTTAATAAAACCAATAAATGAATGAACCAAACATATTTAATATAAAGTGCATCCACACCAAGTGACTGACCTGGCAAACAAATGGGAATGATCACATAACATGCTAGCACGGACTTCATAGAGTAAACTGCAAACATGCACAGACCATATAGAAAGACATGCACAGACCTTGGGTGTGCAGAAGAAGATATACGCATTGACCTTGTGTCACACAAGGAAGATGTGCATGGACGTTGTGTTGCATGAAAGAGATTTAGTGCACAGACCTTAGGTAACATATGAGTTGCACAGACCTTGATAACATATGAACAGATGTGCACGGTCCTTGCATATGCAAGGAAGAAAGCATGCACTGACCTTCATTGCTGTGCTACCGTGAAATGCACGGACTTGACCATGCAAAAGGCAAATCATGCTCAGACCTACAGAGTGCATAAGGAAAATGTGCACCGACTTTGTTATGCGTTCAGCAAGTCATCCACAGACCTTGTTTTAACACAAGGCAAAGATGCACTGACCTCATGTGCAACAAACAATGATGTGCACCGACCCTATATGCAAACCACACACAAAGTGCACTGACCTTCTACTGAATGCACAGGCTATAGAAATATGCACCGACCCCATGTACCATAGACTTAACATGCAGAGTCTAGCTACAGTGATTTGCACTGACCTTATGTGCATAGTGCGAAAGTTGCACCGACCTTAGTTGAGCTAAGGAAGAAAGCGCACCGACCCATTCTACGCATAAAGCAAACCTGCACTGACCTATATGCTGGACAAGAGAATGTGTACCGACTTGATAAGCACAGAACAAAACCTGCACCGAGGTTGAATATGCAAGACAAGCAATGCACTGTCCTTATACAAGTAAACAGTAAATTGCATGGACTTCAACAATGGTTGTAACAAAAGTTGCACCGACTTCATGTGTGCAAGGACTTGGATGTGCTCTGAAGCAACTTATGCATACCAAGACGAGAACTGCACTGACCTTGTGTGTGCACCTGCAAAAGTATGCACCGACTTAGTATGCAATGAGTGAAGCAATGCAATGTCCAGCTTGCACTGACCTTATATGCAACCATGTAAACATATGCACTGACTTGATGTAATGACTAAAACATGAAGTGCATCGACCTCAATAGTAAAGAGCACTGACTTGAACATGTGCACTACAGTGATAGGCACAGACCTCTATACGTGACTTGTATGTACATGCACAGAGTTAAACAATGAATGCACTAACCTTAGTAATGAAGTGCTCAGAAATTTTATGCAGAAGAAGAGCATGCACCGACCCTTAGATGTCGGGCAACAATAACATGCACCAACTCAATATACATAAGACAATGCATGCACGACCCTATGAGCAAACAGAGCTATGACATATATGAAATACTCATCAAAATCATGATGCATGCATCAAGTGTGCAATAGAGAACATTTCAATCAAGCACAGAAGTCATATGATCCAAACACTTATGATATCATGCAGGCACATATAATATCATCCATAGATGAGTCATAGTGTTTGACATCATCAAAATCACAAGGGTACAACAATCTCCCCCTTTTTGATGATAGCAACACGATGAGTCATAAAATAGCATGTTGACTCATATCAAACTATTCTCCCCCTTTGACTTCATCAAAAAATAATAGTTTGAGAGAATCAGTAGAGAGGAATACAAAGACATGCATGATGTGGTTGAGCCACAAAATATTCTCCCCCTTTGACTTCCAGATAAGCTGAAACTGATAGATAAAAAGAATCATGGAATCCTACTCCCCCTGAAGATGTATAATGTATGGAAATGGGGATAGGGGACAAGAGACAGACATGACAATGACCAGCAAACATCACAATGATAGCTAAAAAGGACTATCAATCTGAGCATGGAAGAATCAGGATAAACTCACCCTTAAGACCAGAAAAGTGCTGATGAGTCAGTCTTCCCATTTGACAGAATAGAGGAATTGGAGTGGAAAGGTGTCATCAGACATGCAGAGTTAAGTCTGATACCAATTATCAAGAAAAGGGGTGTCAACAAAAACACAGGAGTAATCATAGATAATTTCAGGTCGTAGCAAGAATGTGAGACTCTTCTATTATAAGAGATTGTGAATGAGTCTAAACTGACCAACATGTTTAAGCAAGATGTATACAGAGTTTGTCAATGAAATTCAATACTCATATCTGAAATCAAGTTTTAATAAAGATGAACCAATTGCACATATGATATTCTTGTTTAACCTCCTTCTATCTTACTCATTCAAATTCAATGACTCCTTTGAGAGTTACACAAGATAGTGTTGAGATTAAACAAATATGAGTGTATCTGAACCTGTCTTTGATTACACTAATTTTTCAGATTTTTCTTTTGATCAGCACTTTATTTTTCCTGACCAATCTTGGTCGATGAACACCTTTTTACATGAGGCACAACACGTCTTAGGTGAAGTGACCCAGTTACTCAGTGTGATAACTGCATTGCTTCTCATTCATGAGAATAGAGTTAGCAATTGAAGTATCTCTTTACGTGAGGAGACACCTTGATTAGAGGTCAGAATCCCCAGTTACTCAACACAACCATGCCATTGCTCTACTAGATTTTCAATCATTTTTAACAGCAGAGGTAACTATGGCACTTCATGACATGGGTTTACTCCATTTCTTTGATAGGGAACCCAGTTTCTCGGTGACCAAAGTCATTGTTCTGAAGAAGATTTCTTTCAAGTATTTTTCCAATTCTTCAGACATTTCTCAGTACACTGAAATGTTTAAGAATAATACCTACTACATGTATCTTAACCAAAGGAAGCCATGGTTTTTTAAAGTTTCAGATTTCAGAAGATTTTGCATGAAATTACATGAGACAATTGGTTAAGATTTATTAAAATGATGATTCAGATATTTTTAAGTCTTTCACATCCAAACTTAATAAATACATTCGACTTAAATCAATTTGATTCATCAGACATTCTTAAACCAGTATAATAGAAGATTCTTCTTTTTGGAAGATGTTAGATTTATGATTAGGGTGCACAAATTGAAAATTTTCCATGTTCAGATAGATTAACACATTCAATAGCATCCAATCAGTAGAAGCAACAAGAAATTTCATTTAGAGGGAAGTAGAGGATAAGAACAAGCATGCATATGAAGTGAAAGAATTGGAACACATGCTTATGCATCAACCAGATTTTAGGAGGCAGTGAGTTTACAAGGATGCAGCAGGAAGTATACACTCGAGTAATCCAGTTCAGAAACCAATAACTGAGTCTAGAGTTCAGACAGATCAGCTTGACAAGTGTGACAAGGAAGTATTCAAGTAAAGCTCTCCTTCAGCAATTTAAGGAGTAGCAGACAGAGATTTCAGCTTCAAGAGAAGATATGAATTCATATGATGGATAATTCAGAAGCCAATCAACACACAAGAGTAGGAGAATGATTTAAGTGACTAGACAGGAAGGGTTCATATTGTGAATGACTAATCAGTCTAAAATGCTCCCCCTATCTAGATGCAATGAGTCATTTCTTTTTGGAATTTTTCAAAATTAATGATATGCAATGCAATTCAATACATGTATGCATATGCAATGACTCTCCTAAAGTCATATCCTAAACATGAATGTCATGAACATTATGCAGGGGTAGCCAAACTCCCCCTAACTAAACGCAATAAAATCTAGAATTCTAAATGCCACAAACGCATGACCATTTATGCATCTACTCCCCTTGGCTAAATGCATTATATGCAATGAAGACTGAACACATAGTTTTATGATCTATGCTCATGAAGTAGACATGCAATTACAGCCTGAGATGGACTACAATAGACTTCATGTGCATTTCAGATTCTCAAAGAATTTCAGTTAGAGGATGCACAGATGAATTTCGTTATGCAAGAAAAGATTCAAATTGAGCTGTGCAGATGACACACAAGAATGCAAGTATGTATGCATAACAGGTTATGCAAGCATCTTAAATCAGGAATTTCAGATGGCACACTTCAGATTTTTAGAAAATAACATTCAATTCACTCTCAGAAAAGATTCAAATTGAGCAGTGCAGATGACACACAAGAATGCAAGTATGTATGCATAACAGGTTATGCAAGCATCTTAAATCAGGAATTTCAGATGGCACACTTCAGATTTTCAGAAAACAACATTCAATTCACTCTCAGCTTAAAGTATGTACAAATAATTCAGCAAATGCATTTGACAATCTATGAAAGAAATGTCAAACTCAGAAGTGAGTATGCATGCATGAAATGCAACTGATTAAAAGAATTTTTTCTAAAGTTAGAGGATCGAACCTGTAAAGTGCAAAGATGGGGTTTTACCATACTTGGGTGCCTTGGTTTATTTTACCCCTCTTTATTCTTCAACCCAAGGCACATCTACAGAGCAGTTCCTTATTTTGCACCAGCAGGTACCCAAGAAGTCTTGGGTCCTGCAGAGTTAGTGGCACCTTTGACAGGTGTTCTAAACACTTTCTTAGCTAGATAGTCATCAAATTCCATCAGAGAACAATCAGCCATAGAGTGTCCAAATTGTCCACAATATCTACATGAAACAACATACCTTTTTATCTTATTATGCACATCAACATAAGCATGAGATCTGTGTGCATGAACATTAAAGTTCCTATTGTTTACATCAATAGTAAAGAGCACTGACTTGAACATGTGCACTACAGTGATAGGCACAGACCTCTATACGCGACTTGTATGTACATGCATAGAGTTAAACAATGAATGTGTTGACCTTAGTAATGAAGTGCTCAAAACTTTTATGCAGAAGAAGAGCATGCACCGACTCATTATACATAAGACAATGCATGCACGACCCTATGAGCAAACAGAGCTATGACATATATGAAATACTCATCAAAATCATGATGCATGCAGCAAGTGTGCAATAGAGAACATTTCAATCAAGCACAGAAGTCATATGATCCAAAAACTTATGATATCAAGCACGCACATATAATATCATCCACAGATGAGTCATAGTGTTTGACATCATCAAAATCACAGGGGTACAACAGGCACGCCCGGTGGGACGGAGACTGTAGCATCGTGTCTTTTTCTACTAAAAATATTTCCATATAAATTAATTATTTATTGGCTCAACTTCTAAAGAAATTATTAAAATTTTGAAAAATATGAAACAAGTGTAAAATTGAATTTGTAACAACTTTGTCTTCAGGTAAGAGCCCAAAATAAAATTTGTATAGGCCCAATTTTACGTTTTTAGAAGTTTCTCGTGGGTTAGAACACCTAGTTTAACCATCACAATTTGCGCCAAATTCTAGCCCAATTGTGCTCCAATTCGAGCCAAACCCTATCCCATTGATAGGTCTTTGCTTTCTCTTCGAAAACCCTAAGTCTAGATGCTTCTACCGGCGGCGGCAGTAGCGGATTAGAACCTTATCCGAAGTTTTCACCGGAGTTTCTTCTTAGGACTCTTCGTCCAAATCCGATCGCTAGGAGTCCATATAGGTTCTATTTATAGAGGGCTTTCGACACCCTAGAACCCTATTTGCACCAGCAACAGGCGGTGGGACCGATCGTGACCGGACGAGGGAGAATTTGGGCATTCTAGGAGTGATACCTAGGGTTCTGGCAACCCTTCCTTTTTTGTTCTTCTTTCCTTCAAGCAAAGGTAGGTGTCTCTCAGGCCAAACAGAGATATAATAATACCATCTTGTGCGTCTCCATGAGCTCTTTCTTTTGATACCTAAGTGCCAAATTTTCGTTCATCATGCTGTTCAAATTTTACGTTTTACTCCGAGGTGTATCAAAAGGCCAACTTTCATGATTATTAGTTAAAAATTGAATCTTGTTGTGTTAGATCTAAATGAAAGCATGTTATTTTATACGAATTTTTATGCTCTTTCGAATGGTAGCATTTTCCCTAATTTTTATTCATTCTATCATGAGCAATCAAAGTTTTAGTGTAACATGTCGAAGTTCATCGTTGGCGGGTTTCCAGGTCATGTGACGCATCTTTCAGAAGCCGTTACAGCCTGACGGCCGTTCGATAGACCGTCACCTGAGCCCGACGACCCCACGACAGACCGTCACATGCCCCTGTGTTTTAAAATTTTGAAATTTTAATCTATTTATTTTCTGGTACGTAACGCACCTACTATAGACCGTTACATTCTTGTAACGCCCCTTCTTTAGACCGTCACGTTCTCCTGACAGTATTTTTAAACTATTGTTTACCAGAAACTTGCTATGTTAGTAAGATATCTTGATCTATAAACAAGGCAGAACGTGATGTTAATATTGTAGTATGATCATAAACATTAATTTTTCATTATTCTACATGAAAGATGTTTAGAAAATCCTAAGTTGAATGATCATGCAGAATTTGATAAAAACCCTTAGTTAACCCTTGTACAAATTTTGATTTACGTAAGATATATTTTATCTTAGCATTATTATTTGACAGTCATGCCACTCCGGTGGGATTGACTGACCGCACCATCTTAGTTTCCGTGTTTATTAGCCTCAATTCTTATAATAGATGGGACTCTCCGCCGGATATTCCTTCCGTCGGACTATGACCACTATTATGAGACCTTCGTAAGCCCCAGTGAGCCTGGGATTCCCACCAGGACGCCAGGCAGGTTGTACCTTAAAGACCTGAACCCATGAACGTGGTTTGAATCGTGTTTTAGGACCAGCTCAATTAAACTGGTCTGTGTCCTGTAACGGCCCAAGATTGGACCGTCACATAATCGCGACGGCCCTATGTACGACCGTCACGTTCTTGTAACGGCCCTGTTATAGACCGTTACAGATAAGATATTAATAAGGTTTTTCTTGTTTTATCATCATGAAGCAGTTATCAAGGTTGGCCTTGAACTGTGAGATCATGCGTGATTCTTATTTACACCCTTGTTACCTAAAGACTCACAGTCTTTCTATTTGATGTCATCCCAATTTTGTTGAAATTTCTCTTGATCTTAGAAGTAAGTTCGTGAGCTTAACCTTGGAACTCTTGGCCATTTAATGTGATGAATGTCTAGACTAGGATCATTGAATCCAAACCTTCAATGCCAACGCATCATAAAGGGCCCGGTCTGGTCCTGGGAGGAGCGCCCGAAAGTACTTGTGCTTTTGGAAGTTTGTAATGACAAGGTGTGGCATTGCATTGAAGTGCATGACTAGCGTGATTGGTCTGTGACATTTCCACTTTTACTCAATTACTTGAAATTCCTGTGTGACATGAGATGCGTGCTTGATATGGCCAATTCCATTTATCATTTCATGACATGAAAAGTTCTTGATTATACTTGTGTTTACTTTTTACTTGAAAGCTCATGTTCTTTTTCCTATCTATCTCTTGTCAGTTATTTATCATCGCTTTTGTTATAACGTTATTCATAAATGGTTAATCACTTTAATTATGCCTGATGATAGAGATATAAAATCTTACGGAGCTTTGCTCACCCCTACTTTCCAATCCTTTTCAGGTAGTTCTGATGAGGACGTGCGTTCCGATGGGGACGGGAACGAGTGATTCCAGCAGCGAGCCATTTAGAGTTTATGTTCGAGTCAAGTTTGGATTAGTTGTTATCTAGAGTTGATGTATTTTCCATTAATGAGATAGAAGTCCACAAGGAGTCAGGTGTAATTGAATACTTTCTATTTTGATTATTAATAAAGATGGGTTAATTGTTTCTTTATTATTTAGCTTGATGGTTTAGTCTCTTGTGGCAATGTATGCTCTGATTGACATGATTTATATAAGCTGATACGTTCCATTTTTTCCGCATCGGAGCATGACAGAGACCTCCTCTCATCTCTTCTCCAGGATTAGGTGCCAGATGGCCCTTTCCAAGATTCTGACTTCCGTAATTTGAAATTGTAGGAGGGATTCAATTCTGAAAAAACCAATGGCCGTCTCTTTCGGCCCGTTGGTTGTGGCGAGCCATGCGGAGCATGGCTATTTGGCTGTGCTGATTCAATTCGGCAATTTTCGCCCTGTAGTTGGGTTCCCAAACTTTCAGGGGGTCATGTTCGTGAATCTCCTGGACGTCCTGGAGCCCGATACCGTCGCCCCCGTGGAGGCGACACCCGAAGACGTGAAGGTGGTGGGCTGCTTCGTCCACCACATTGACACAAGGAAGAAGCGTACTCCAGCTGCCAGGAGGGCGGTGAAGAAGACTGCTGACACGGTGCAAGGCCGGCTCTCACTCTCGAGCAAATCCATCATGATCGGAGGAGTATGAGTTTACCTAAATGGCCGCCAGGCCACGATCCCGCCCGACAGGGTGATACCAACTGTGCTAGTGCATAACCATTTTCAAGCACTGGCCCAGGAACATAGGGACCACCTTACGTCCAAGGCGAAGGGAGGGTCGGCCCCGAAGCTGACTAAATTCAAACAGATGTGGATGCCCAAGGGGCGGGCTCTAGCCCAAATTCAACATGAGCCCGTCAGGATTGACAGGCTCAAGAAAGAGGAAAAAGAAGAGAAAGAAGAGAAGACCGAGGCGCCAGTCTGGGTGCCTCGAAGACCAGCCTTCTGCGCCCATGGCCGATAGGTGAATATTTACTCACATGAAGGAAGGTACGACAAGTTGTACAATAGAAGGTGCTTCCCCTAAAAACCACCGGCACGAGCCAGAGTGCCATCACCAATGCGCTGCCCCTCCAGTGGGTAAAATGATATCACCCAGGCCGTAAGAGAATACCTCCGCTGTAATATCCCGGACCTTTCGGATCCTTCTTCGTGGGTCCCGGATCTGGTTTTCGGAGCGTCCGGCTCTGTTGTGTCCGAAATTTCATTTTGGACATCTTTCGTGTTCGGATCGGCGTGATCCGGAGTCGTTTCGGAGGCCCGGAGGAGTTCCGCGGCTTTTCCGCGTGTGTTTTCCGATTCCCGGCGTGTGTTTCGGCTTTTCCTTCGGACGCTCGCTGCGGGTTAACTGGGCCGTTCACCCGGGTACGAGTGGTACCGTTGCGATCGGTGCGTTCCGAGGATTCCAGAAATGTATTTTTCTATTTTTCGGTATTTTTCCGAAAATTCGGATTTTCTATAAATCCTAATCCTTTTTCTTTTCTTTTTCCCTTTTCTCTTTCTTCTTCCTCTCCCTCTCTCTCGCGACCGTGAGCCTCCTCTCTCTCCCTCTCTCCCATTCGGACGCGGCGAACCCCTCTCCGGCTACGGACGGCGGCGGGGCGACGGCGCGGACGCGTGGGCGACGGTGAGGCGATCTCGTGGGCGTGCGGCGAGCGTGGGAAGCGTGGGGAGTTCGTGAAGCTTCGAGCATTCTTCGTGATTCGTGATCGATCCGGCGGAGCATTCGCTCCATTGAGGTAGGGTGACGTTCCTTAGCCTCATGCCGTTCTTTTCCGTGATTTATAGGCCGCGGGGAGGCCGAGAGGGGATCATTTGAGCGTTTTTGGGTTTTTCCATGATTTGGGGAGAGCTCGCCCGATCTATGGATTCAATGCATGGATTCGTGTTTTGAGGGCCTAGAATCATGTTAGGGGTCCCCAGGGGTCTTCCCCTTTGTTTTCCCCCTCTCCTATGGAGGTATGGGGGCGTGGTTGGGTTTTTTGGGCGTTCTTACCGTTTTCGGCCGCGGACTGAGAACGCGCTATACTCCAGTAGCGCGTTCTTGGAGGTCGCGCTGCCCCGACCGAGCGCGTTCATCGGAGAAGATGAACAGTTTGGCGGTTCGTGTCGCGCTATGGGGCCCTAGCGCGATCATCATTGTCGCGCTAGGAGGACCTAGCGCGATGGTCCCTGTCGCGCTAGGGTTCCCTAGCGCGATGGTCCGTGTCGCGCTATGGGGCCATAGCGCGACAACCCTTGTTGCGCTAGGGGACCCTAGCGCGACATGCCCTGTCGCGCTAGGTATCCCTAGCGCGATTTGGTTCGTTGTTGGGTGTTCCCCTTGGGCCGTGTGTGCGTCCCGGGCACCCCGTGGAGTTCCGTGACCGTGTCTTTGGTGTCCGGAGGTTCCGTTTGCCTTGGTCATGAGTTTGGCCGTGGGCGGTGCGTCCGTTTTTCTCCGACCGTGGCCCCGTTTGACGGAGCTGGTGCGTGGGGTGATTCCCACACGTTGTCGGTTTCGGACGTTGTTTTCCGTTGACTCGAGAGTCTACTCCTTCAGTGACCCTCCACTAGTCGTAGCCCACCAGTACGAGGTGCTGGTCTCACCTGGGAGTGGTGTACGGGCACCCACCTTTCGAGACGGTTTGTGGACCGGTTACCGTAGGCCCCTCGTCGTAGCCAGAGTCCGGCTGCGGGGGAAAACCGGTCAGAGGGCCAGACCTAGGACGCGTGGTCTGTGTGTGCACACGTGGTTGGGGGCGGTTGGACCCACGTCGACGGGCGTGACCCCAGCTAGTCACTTGTTTGTGGTTACTTGTACGGTGTTTGCGCCTCGGGTAGGACCTACCACGTCAGGCGGTTCACCTGCGGTGCGGTGTAAGACGTCAGGGGACGCTACCGGCTGTGCTTCTAGTGGGTGGTACTCCTGTCGAGTACGGAGTGTCAGACTGTCAGTCGTGTGTTTCCGACCTTCAGGTTTTGACGGTTCGACCGTTGAGTTTCGGTCTTCTCGTACCGTGGCACGTGTGTCGATTTGCGTGCCGTAGGGTCTAGTTCTGTAGAGTACAGGGCTTTCCTTTCCGAGGTACTTTCCTACCGCTAGAGTAGTGGTTTCTCATTTTTCGAGGTAGGGTTCGAGTGATCCCTACTGAGTCTTGTTCTGAGACTCATTCCCTGCGTGTTTTCACCGTGTTTCAGGTGAGGCGCCACCTTCGGGGAGCGCGTCAGGAGCGCAGCGTGGTGCGGGTGCCCAGAGGTAGTGCCAGAGGTCAGAGCCGGGGGATGCCCCGTGTAGCTGTACTTTTCTTTCTTGTCACTGTACTAGTCGTGGACTACTGTTGCTGTTATTGTTCTTTATTGTGGACCATGTAAATTGTTAATTTAATTCCTGCTTAATATTATAACTTTTTAATTTCTGCAATTATCTGTGATGCTTATGTAGTTTCCACACCATCCTTTTAACCCTTCCGAGTCTTCGGACTCGTGGGTGGCGGTACGAGTCTCGGGTTATCGGGCCTTCCCGGTAATCGGATTCTCGGGTCGTCACAGCTGGTATCAGAGCGCGGTTGTGGAATTACATGAGAATCATAGGTAATTGTAGTGGTCCACTAGTCCACAGCGATGATGTACATGTGACGCTGGCATTGGGCACCGCATGTTTTATTCTGACATTGCCGTTTCCGTATTTTTCTGTCTTGTGCTTCAGGAGCGAGGATGGCACCGAGGAGGAGTTCTCGCTCTCAGCAGGGGCAGTCGGCTGGAGGTCAGGAGATCCAGCAGGGGGTCCAGAGGGACCAGGAGGAGCATAGCAGAGTTCCGGGAGCTACCGAGGCCGCGGATGCTGCGAGGGCTCCGGGGGTCGAGGATTTCTTCCGTGGCATGTACCATCTCATGTCTCAGCAGTTTGGCGGAGAGGTTGCTGAGGGTTCGATTGTCAGGGGTGGGCCAGGCCGAGCGGTGAGGGACTTCATGCAGTTCCATCCACCTTACTTTAGCGGCCAGGCAGACCCTGATGCGGCTCGTGATTGGCTTGATGAGATGGAGCGGGTGTTCAGTTCTGCGAAGAGTACTGCCGAGGACAGAGTGGTGTTGGCCTACAACCAGTTGCAGGGTACGGCTCGGAGGTGGTGGTCTTCCGAGTGGAAGACGTCCTTTCAGCTTCGTCCACTTGAGCAGGTCGAGTGGGATGACTTTGTCAGTGCTTTCGAGCGTACGTACTGTCCAGACGTCGTTGCTACGCAGCGGATGCGGGAGTTTCTGGAGCTTGTGCAGGGTGACATGTCCGTGTTGCAGTACAGAGCCCGATTTGTCGAGCTGGGTCGGTATGCACCTCATATCATGGAGCATGAGAGGGTGAGGACGACGCAGTTTGTGCAGGGCTTGAGGCTGGAGCTGAGGCACCATTTGATCGCGAATGGGGCCACTGATCTAGAGACAGCGTCTCGTGTTGCGATTTCCTTGGAGATGGATATGCAGAGGACTCGAGGACCGATCAGCCAGGGGCAGTCTTTGTCTGGTCGCAGCCAGCAGTCGGCTACCCAGCAGTAGGGTTTCTTCCAGCATGCGTCGGGTGGTTCAGGTGTACCGGCATCGGCAGCTTCAGTGACAGGATCTGCGTCTTTTAGCTCGAAGGTCAAGAAGTTCTTGAAGAAGGGTTTCCGTAAGAAGCCCAAGGATCAGGGACAAGCTTCATCGGGCAGTGTACAGCAGCTGATTCCTTTGCAGCGTCAGGGATCAGGGGGTGGATCACGAGGATCTTGTCCACGGTGTGGTGGGACCCACCCAGGCAGGCAGTGCACGGCGCCGATCATCTGTTTTCGGTGTGACCAGCCAGGGCACATGGCGCGTGACTGTCCTCAGAGACCGCCGCAGCAGCAGTTTCCTCAGCAGCAGCAGGTTCCCCAGCAGCAGAGGCAGCAGCAGCAGCAGCAGGGACAGTATCCGCCGCTACCCAGGTCAGCTAGTGTGGGAGGTAGGCAGAGGGCTCGTGGCCAGATCACGCACTTGACCAGGGCAGAGGCAGTGGCGTCGCAGCTCGTGGAAGGTACCGTTCAGATTTTGGGTTGTGCGGCTCGGGTTTTATTTGATTCTGGCGCGTCTCATTCGTTTATTTCGGAGAATTTCGCGTCGAGCGTCGAGGAGCCGGTGACCCAGTTGTCCTGTGATTTGGCAGTGGAGTTGCCTTCGGGTGACTTTATGATCACTCCGTATTGCTTCGACCAGGTTCCGGTGTGGATCGATGGGCGGAGTATGCCAGGCAGGTTGTATGCGTTGCAGCTTCGGGATTACGACGTGATTCTAGGTATGGATTGGCTCGAGACTCATGGAGCGGTGGTGGATTGTGGGATGAAGAGGGTCTACTTCCAGCATCCGAGCAAGAGGACCTTCTATTTCCAAGGTATCCGTTCCACCTCTTCTCGATTCCTTATCTCTGCTATTCGAGCCCGTCGATTGCTTGATTCAGGTTGTCAGGGTTTTCTCGCGTCTGTGGTTGTGTCTGACCGGATGGAGCCGGATGTCGAGAACATTGCGGTGGTGTGCGAGTTTCCCGATGTTTTTCCTGAGGAGTTGCCTGGATTACCTCCCCAGCGGGAGATCGATTTCGCGATCGAGGTTGTACCTGGTACGGGACCTTTGGCGAAGGCTCCCTACCGTATGGCCCCCGCTGAGCTGAGGGAGTTGAGGGCGCAGTTGCAGGAACTGTTGGCCAAGGGGTACATTCGTCCGAGCTTTTCCCCTTGGGGTGCGCCCGTGTTGTTCGTGAAGAAGAAGGACGGTAGTCTGCGGCTATGCATTGACTACCGGCAGCTGAATGAAGTGACCATTAAGAACAAGTATCCGTTGCCGCGGATTGATGATTTGTTCGACCAACTTCAGTCTGCGCGAGTGTTCTCGCGGATTGATTTGCGGTCCGGTTACTATCAGCTGAGAATTCGCGAGTCCGATGTGGAGAAGACTGCGTTCAGTACGAGGTACGGGCATTATGAGTTCTTGGTGATGCCGTTTGGGCTCACCAATGCCCCAGCAGCCTTCATGGACTTGATGCAGAGGGTGTTCCATCCGTATTTGGACCAATTCGTGGTCATCTTCGTGGATGACATCCTTGTTTATTCGCAGTCTACTGAGGAGCACGCATACCATTTGGGTGTGGTGCTGCAGACGCTGCGAGATCACCAGTTGTATGCGAAGCTCAGCAAGTGCGAGTTTTGGCTCAGCGAGGTGCACTTTCTGGGGCACGTGATTTCTGGTGATGGCATTTCCGTGGATCCCGCCAAGGTCGAGGCTGTGATGCAGTGGCCGAGGCCGAGGTCGGTGACGGAGATCCGGAGTTTCTTGGGGCTTGCGGGGTATTATCGCCGGTTTATCCAGGATTTTTCCCGCATTGCGACCCCGATGACGAGGCTCACGCGGAAGGATGTGCCTTTCGTTTGGTCCGAGGAGTGTGAGCAGAGCTTCAGTGAACTGAAGAGGTTGCTCACCTCGGCTCCGGTGTTGGTTTTGCCTTCTAGATCGGGAGGTTTTGTGGTGTGTACAGATGCTTCCGGCGTTGGATTGGGTGCTGTTCTGATGCAGCATTGTAGAGTGGTGGCTTATGCATCTCGGCAGCTAAAGCCCCATGAGGAGAACTACCCTACCCATGATCTTGAGTTGGCGGCGGTGATCTTTGCGCTGAAGATCTGGAGGCATTATCTGTACGGTGAGAAGTTCGAGGTGTTCACTGACCATCAGAGTTTGAGGTATGTGTTCTCGCAGAGAGATCTGAACCTCAGACAAAGGCGTTGGATGGAGTTCATGAAGGACTATGACTTCACCCTGTCTTATCAACCGGGCAGGATGAATGTCGTCGCCGATGCCTTGAGTCGGAAGGTGGCGGTCAGTACCTTGATGCTGAGGAAGTGGAGGCTCTGGGAACAGGTGCCCGAAGTATCCTTCAGGCTCAAGATTCCCCAGGAGCGAGGGTTGGCAGTGCTTGCGAGTCTGACTGTCACTCCTGCTATCCATCGTCAGGTGACAGAGGCTCAACATGCGGACCCTGAGTTGCCCCGGATTTTGGCTATGGCTGACGTAGAGCTCGGCGAGGACGGTGCTGCGAGGTTTCGTGGCAGGTTGTACGTCCCAGCGGAGGAGCAGGTTCGTCGTGCAGTGTTACGCGAGGCTCATGGGAGCAGGTACACTGTACACCCGGGTGCGACGAAGTTGTATCGGAACTTGCGGAGGCAGTTTTGGTGGTCCTGGCATGAAGAGAGATGTCGCCGAATTTGTGGCCAGGTGCCTGATCTGTCAGCAGGTGAAGGCGGAGCATCAGCGACCAGGAGGTACTCTCCAGCCCTTGGATGTTCCTGCTTGGAAGTGGGACCATGTGACCACAGATTTTGTGGTGGGGTTGCCAAGGACCCCGAGTGGGCAGGACAGTATTTGGTTACTAGTGGATCGGCTGACGAAGGTGACGCGGTTGCTACCGGTCAAGGTCAGCTGGAGCGTGCCTAAGTTGGCTCGTCTTTATGTGGAGCGGATCGTGCCGTTGCATGGGATTCCCATTTCGATCGTGTCGGATCGGGATCCGCGCTTCACTTCTGGATTCTGGAGGAGTTTCCAGCGAGCTCTTGGCACGGAGTTGGCATTTAGCTCGGCATATCATCCTCAGTCAGATGGTCAGTCTGAGAGGACCATTCAGACTTTGGAGGACATGCTGAGATCCTACTGCCTGGAGTGGCAGGGGAGTTGGATTCATCACCTACCGTTGGTGGAGTTTGCCTATAACAACAGCTATCATTCGAGCATCGGCATGGCTCCTTATCAGGCATTGTATGGGCGTCCTTGTCGAACTCCACTTGATTGGTTTGAGGTGGGTGAGCGTGTTTTGACGGGACCGGAGTTGGTGCAGCAATGTGTGGGCGTTGTGCACCTGGTTCGTCAGAACATGTTGGCGGCCCAGAGTCGGCAGAAGAGCTATGCTGACCGTAGGAGGCAACCCCTCGAGTTCGCCGTGGGTGATCATGTGTTCTTGAGAGTTTCTCCGATGAAGGGGGTGATGCGTTTTGGACGGCGTGGGAAGCTGAGTCCCCGCTACATTGGTCCTTTCGCGATTGTGGAGCGCATCGGTGAGGTTGCTTACCGGTTGCAGTTACCTCCTGAGTTGGCGGAAGTATATACCCGATGACTCTCATGTGCTCGAGTTTTCTGTTTGGCCTGAGGTGACTCCAGATCTTTCTCTCCCAGAGTTTCCGATCCGCGTGGAGGATAGGCGAGAGCAGCGCCTGCGGAACAAGGTCATTCCCTTGGTGAAGGTCATGTGGCAACGACACTCTGGTGGTGAGGCTTCGTGGGAACGTGAGGACGAGATGCGTCAGCAGTTCCCGTATCTGTTCGAGTGAGTCTTCCTCTTCTTTCCCCTTTGGTTGTTCTCAATTTCGAGGACGAAATTCCTTAAGGGGGGAGGGCTGTAATATCCCGGACCTTTCGGATCCTTCTTCGTGGGTCCCGGATCTGGTTTTCGGAGCGTCCGGCTCTGTTGTGTCTGAAATTTCGTTTTGGACATCTTTCGTGTTCGGATCGGCGTGATCCGGAGTCGTTTCGGAGGCCCGGAGGAGTTCCGCGGCTTTTCCGCGTGTGTTTTCCGATTCCCGGCGTGTGTTTCGGCTTTTCCTTCGGACGCTCGCTGCGGGTTAAATGGGCCGTTCACCCGGGTACGAGTGGTACCGTTGCGATCGGTGCGTTCCGAGGATTCCAGAAATGTATTTTTCTATTTTTCGATATTTTTCTGAAAATTCGAATTTTCTATAAATCCTAATCCTTTTTCTTTTCTTTTTCCCTTTTCTCTTTCTTCTTCCTCTCCCTCTCTCTCGCGACCGTGAGCCTTCTCTCTCTCCCTCTCTCCCATTCGGACGCGGCGAACCCCTCTCCGGCTACGGACGGCGGCGGGGCGACGGCGCGGACGCGTGGGCGACGGTGAGGCGATCTCGTGGGCGTGCGGCGAGCGTGGGAAGCGTGGGGAGTTCGTGAAGCTTCGAGCATTCTTCATGATTCGTGATCGATCCGGCGGAGCATTCGCTCCATTGAGGTAGGGTGACGTTCCTTAGCCTCATGCCGTTCTTTTCCGTGATTTATAGGCCGCGGGGAGGCCGAGAGGGGATCATTTGAGCGTTTTTGGGTTTTTCCATGATTTGGGGAGAGCTCGCCCGATCTATGGATTCAATGCATGGATTCGTGTTTTGAGGGCCTAGAATCATGTTAGGGGTCCCCAGGGGTCTTCCCCTTTGTTTTCCCCCTCTCCTATGGAGGTATGGGGGCGTGGTTGGGTTTTTTGGGCGTTCTTACCGTTTTCGGCCGCGGACTGAGAACGCGCTATACTCCAGTAGCGCGTTCTTGGAGGTCGCGCTGCCCCGACCGAGCGCGTTCATCGGAGAAGATGAACAGTTTGGCTGTTCGTGTCGCGCTATGGGGCCCTAGCGCGATCATCATTGTCGCGCTAGGAGGACCTAGCGCGATGGTCCCTGTCGCGCTAGGGTTCCCTAGCGCGATGGTCCGTGTCGCGCTATGGGGCCATAGCGCGACAACCCTTGTTGCGCTAGGGGACCCTAGCGCGACATGCCCTATCGCGCTAGGTATCCCTAGCGCGATTTGGTTCGTTGTTGGGTGTTCCCCTTGGGCCGTGTGTGCGTCCCGGGCACCCCGTGGAGTTCCGTGACCGTGTCTTTGGTGTCCGGAGGTTCCGTTTGCCTTGGTCATGAGTTTGGCCGTGGGCGGTGCGTCCGTTTTTCTCCGACCGTGGCCCCGTTTGACGGAGCTGGTGCGTGGGGTGATTCCCACACGTTGTCGGTTTCGGACGTTGTTTTCCGTTGACTCGAGAGTCTACTCCTTCAGTGACCCTCCACTAGTCGTAGCCCACCAGTACGAGGTGCTGGTCTCACCTGGGAGTGGTGTACGGGCACCCACCTTTCGAGACGGTTTGTGGACCGGTTACCGTAGGCCCCTCGTCGTAGCCAGAGTCCGGCTGCGGGGGAAAACCGGTCAGAGGGCCAGACCTAGGACGCGTGGTCTGTGTGTGCACACGTGGTTGGGGGCGGTTGGACCCACGTCGACGGGCGTGACCCCAGCTAGTCACTTGTTTGTGGTTACTTGTACGGTGTTTGCGCCTCGGGTAGGACCTACCACGTCAGGCGGTTCACCTGCGGTGCGGTGTAAGACGTCAGGGGACGCTACCGGCTGTGCTTCTAGTGGGTGGTACTCCTGTCGAGTACGGAGTGTCAGACTGTCAGTCGTGTGTTTCCGACCTTCGGGTTTTGACGGTTCGGCCGTTGAGTTTCGGTCTTCTCGTACCGTGGCACGTGTGTCGATTTGCGTGCCGTAGGGTCTAGTTCTGTAGAGTACAGGGCTTTCCTTTCCGAGGTACTTTCCTACCGCTAGAGTAGTGGTTTCTCATTTTTCGAGGTAGGGTTCGAGTGATCCCTACTGAGTCTTGTTCTGAGACTCATTCCCTGCGTGTTTTCACCGTGTTTCAGGTGAGGCGCCACCTTCGGGGAGCGCGTCAGGAGCGCAGCGTGGTGCGGGTGCCCAGAGGTAGTGCCAGAGGTCAGAGCCGGGGGATGCCCCGTGTAGCTGTACTTTTCTTTCTTGTCACTGTACTAGTCGTGGACTACTGTTGCTGTTATTATTCTTTATTGTGGACCATGTAAATTGTTAGTTTAATTCCTGCTTAATATTATAACTGTTTAATTTCTGCAATTATCTGTGATGCTTATGTAGTTTCCACACCATCCTTTTAACCCTTCCGAGTCTTCGGACTCGTGGGTGGCGGTACGAGTCTCGGGTTATTGGGCCTTCCCGGTAATCGGATTCTCGGGTCGTCACATCCGCGGTCTCAGAAATACCCTCTTGGGTACACAGCGTCTCCTCAAAGCCGTGAATAATGCCAAAAGAAACCGGGGGCAACAAATTAACCCGAAAGACATTGAAGATGCGGAGTCGGGATGCAATGGGCCGCCCCTCCGTAAAGAAGCCACGCCGAGAATCTTGGTGTTTTACAGGTTAACTATCCCTGGATAGTCAACCAGAAAAGTGACACTAAGAAAGAAGATGTGGGTGTACACCTGCAATATGGCCGGAGTGGCCAGCCACTACAGTGCCCTCCCCGAAGACCAAGAAAAAGTGGCCAGGCTGGCTGAAAGGCCGGGTCCCATCACCAGATGAAGAAAAGCCGCAGTCGAGGTAATACAATCCCTCGCCGGTGAAACAAGCTCCGATGTGGTCGTCGTGACAGTGAATGTGATTACTACTGAAGACGAAGAGGAGAGGCCACCACCTCTTGTAGATACTCCTATGGAAAGGGGAGGCCAAGCTCCTAGCCCGTCCGCCCCCGATCCGGCAATGATGATGTTGCTCCAAGCCTACAGGTAGGAGATTGAGGCCCTGAAAAGGCAAGTGGGTAAATTGACCATGCACGCTTCTGCCTTAAAGCAGGTCGAAGTCCCTCCAAAAACATCCTGGTGAGGCGCTGGTGAATTTGAGGGCTCACCCTAAATGATGGCTTCTCGGCCAATTCCCAACTACACCGGGGGCATGGCCCCAATAACCCCGCCAGCTCCTCAACACCAAGGCACCACCGCGGTACCTCAAGCAACGGTGCTGGCAACACCACAAAGCCATCCGGCTCATTTCTACCCGGAACCGGTGGACCCGGCAATGGCAAACAAGCTAATGATTGAACAAATGATCGAGATGAAGCTAGCTGATCGGGGTGCCGAAGAATACGCCACTTTTGATGTGTACAAGGTGCCTTACCCCATCCATCATGCGGCCCAAAGACTGCCTCCCGACGTCACTAAGCCACCAATTTTGACAAATTCCACGGTCAAGGTTCGCCGAAGGAACACATAGCCTATTACTTTAACGTGATGGGCGATCTGGAAACCAATGAATTGTACCTGTTGAAGTTCTTCAGGTCCTCGCTCACGTGGCTCGCCTTCGAATGGTACTTGAATCTGTCAGCAGGGTCTATCATTGACTGGCCAGATATGCAAAGGAAGTTCTGGGAGCGGTTTCATATAACCGAAAGGGAGGTCACCGTCATCGAACTTTATGCAATCGGGCAGAAGCATGATGAAACCACCCTGGAATATATCAAGAGGTGGCGCAACCTCAGCATGAGATGCAGGTGCCCACCACATCAAGAGGACGCTGTCCTAATATGTAAGCAGAATCTGAGGCGTGAAGTCCTCGAGAAAATGATCGGCATGGAGATCAGGTCCTTCGACTGAATAAACAATGTGGTGGCGGAGATTGAAGCTTTCCTCTCCAGGCACTCTTCCACCCATGCTGCCTCAAGCCAGAAGGCGAAGTCGACCGATAAGCATCCCGCACCCAAAGAAGTCAACACAGTTGACTTCAAGGACTTCGAACAACAAAAGAGCAAGGATAAAGAAGTCACCAACACTTCTCCTGCTAAGCTGGCTGAACAACAAGAAAGCGCCTCTTTGCGGTCCCGGATGAAGAGAATGTCTTCGTTTAGAAGACCCAGGTCATCTTTGAATGGGCCACCAAATATAATAAGATTATCCTCCTGGAGCCGAAGAGACCCGGTGATGTCAATAGGAAAGATGATCCTCGATTCTGCCCGTATCATCAGATGCTCGAGCACACCATCGAAGATTGTTATGTTCTTAGAGACATCATTGAAGGCATAATCAAGAAAGGAGACCTCTAAATGGGCGAACACCAGGTGGACCCGCCTCGCCCGCACGAGATGCCGGTGATGGGGGTAACCATAAATATGATTTCTCTATATCAACAATTGCCGTAGGAGGTATCGGATGCTTGTACAAAGCACACACACGAGGCATTTGTTCTGGCCTTTACAAAGGACCGGGGAAATTGGCAGACAGCGTCGAAGAAGACAAGAAGAAAGCAGTCATCTCGCTCTACTCCGGGAGTCCGAATTCATGGTGTCCCACCTCAACTACCACCACCGATTGTAACTCCGGTCTGGTACGAAACCACTCCTCAGCTGGTCCTCCGAGGGCCAACTGACAACAAGAAGAAGCCGCTCCTACTGTAGATGCACACACAAGTCAGCCCGACAGTCAAGTGACTGCATGCGATCATTGATAGGTTGGAAGACTATGAACAACCCAAGATCCAGCTGGTGCAGCTAATGGAATATGTCCCCTGCGAGCATTTTGAATCCCTGGGTTTGGCTGAGAAAGCCGAAGTTGAAACAGAAGAACCAGGGATATGGGATCAACCTTCCCAGGAACAGTAGCAAGCGGTAAAGGAGAAGAAAAAGAAGGCAAAGCATAAAAAAAAATGCAGCATTGTGTCCTGCAATACTTTGTCAGCCCTGTTCAATATGGCCCAAAACTCCAAAGATGAGGATGAAGAGATATGCTTCGTGCTAACCGAAGCAAATCATGCCGAAGCTTCCACTTCCCAGCATGCCACTAGATCTGGGAGGAGGTGGGGACGTTTGCCCCCAGCTAATCACAATATCATATTCCGGGGTGAATAGCCCTATCACATCCCCGAACTTGAAATCAAAGGTGCTAGAATCCCGCCTCCATCGGGCCTCTACCTTGAAGATACAACCGACGAAGTGGTCCCCTCGTTTAACGAATTTATGCTTGCGCAGAAGGGTAAACGGCCGGGCCAATGGGCCAGATTGAAAGCCGAAAGCACTTTTGCCTCGGCCTTAAATGCGCCGCCCCCGGGGAACAAAGATAGCGAGGGCATCCCTTCTGCAGCTAAGCCCATCCAGACAGAGGAGCCAGCCGATCAAGTGGGTCGGGATCATGCAACCCCTGAAGATGAAGATAGACTATCTTCTCTGCCGACTCCTCCGACGCCAAGGCACGGCAAGCACAGCAAGGCCGAAGAATCTAAGCTGGCCAATGTCAGAGCCGGCAACTGGATAATGAGGCAACTGAAGAGAATCTCGGCAAGATTCAGCATCTGGGAGATACTCTCCCTAAATGAAGAAACTAGGCAGGCCGTCATTGTAGCCCTGCAAACCCCGGCACACTACGAGAGTTGCTTCACCGAAATGCATTCAGGGACAGCCATCACTTTCACCGAATAAGATATGCTCTTGCCTTCTGTCAGCCACAATAGATGCTTGTACATGAGGGGGCACTTAAACGGCCAGCCCATAAGCAGGATCCTGGTTGACCCAGGGGCAACAGTGAACATACTCCCCTACCAGGTCTACCAGAAGCATAATTTCGATGTACACCTGATCGAGGTCAGGGACATGAAAATAGCTGGGTTCAACCAGAAGTTCGAAGACCGAATGGGAATAGCGGAGTTAGAGCTTTCGTTGGGAGACTTTGCCACTAAGGTGCAGTTCCATGTCATCAACTCCGATACTTCCTACAAAGCATTATTCGGCCGACCATGGCTGCATCAAAACCGGGTAGTGTCTTATACTTTGTACCAATGCATCAAGTATTCTCGGGACGGCAAGGAAGAAAGAATATTTGCTAACTTACACCCCTTCGAGGTGTTTGAATGTCATCTTCTGGATGCATCACTCTACATGGAGAAGCCGAAGCATATCCCCCAGGAAGCTTAAAGCAAGCGGAAGGAGATAGCGTAGATGACGACTGGTTCCCTCCACTGCCACTCGACTACGTGGCTCCGCCGGAGGTGTCACACATTTTCGAGGTCGAAGGAGTGGTTCGAGCAATGCCATCTGATATCTACCCTGAGACGGAGATGTCGAAGCTCGAGGATCTGTTGGGACACGTAAAGGTCCCTCCAGGGATCACAAAGCACCTCGCAAATACAGACTATCAAACGGTCGAATTCCTGAAGATTTTGGAGGTGCCCAATTCTGAGGACCAACCCACAATATTCTATACGGCTAATGAATAGCCGGTGAAAGGGGATGATGATTGTAAATTCCCTGAAGAAACTAATGACAGTTGACTCGATTATGGGACTTCCGGACATATCCGGCAAAGCGGTCAAAATGGCCAGGAGGTAGGAAGTGCCCTTCTTCCAAGCCGCCAGTCGAAACCAAATGTTCAAAAAGTTGTGGTACCCACCTAACTTGGATAAAGA
The DNA here is from genome assembly GCA_022559845.1 of Amorphophallus konjac. Classification (NCBI taxonomy): domain Eukaryota; kingdom Viridiplantae; phylum Streptophyta; class Magnoliopsida; order Alismatales; family Araceae; genus Amorphophallus; species Amorphophallus konjac. The sequence goes on from CM040125.1 coordinate 33,261,199, forward strand.
ACTTCTAAAAATTACCTGGCACCCAGGCTTGGGTTTCTTAATAGAAGAATTTTATGAAGTAAATGTGATATCTACCTCGGCTTCGACTGGTGATGATCCTTTAGAAGATCCAAATACACAAGAAGTCGAGAGCCAGGAACAGCATGTGCCTTCGGCCGGTGAAGCCCAAAATGAAGAAGTGTTCCTCTGGAACCCACCTCCATGCAAGGATATAGGGACGGTCCCATCCTCTTCTGAGGGGCTGGTCTCAGATGGTCGTGACGATGGGCTATTGCCATCTCCTCCTCACGTCGGAACGGAAGATAGCAGTCCAAGTGTAGCGACCCAAGATCCAGATATTGGGAAAAATCTGATACCATTCAAATCCTAGCCCGCCACCCATGAGTCGGAGGGCTCGGAAGTGCTAAAAGGAGTGTGGAGGTACAAAGAAATAAGAAATAAAGTAGGACAATTCAATAATTAATATAATTAAATAAACAACTACAGTAGAGTCCAGTAAAATAGAAGTACAGTCTAAGGTAGAGAAGCGTACCCAACACCGAGTGAACACTCGACCCGACAAGCTGAGAACTAAGAACCTCCGCACAGCACCCTCGAACCTCGAGAAAGAATCTCCACACTTGAAAAGTAGGGGTGAGCCTCCTATCACTAACTTAGTAGGGGTCTAGTGGAACCCCAACCGTAAACAACGGCGGTAGAGGAACGCATCAATTACAGCAGGAGCAGTAAACCGGTGGCCGGTAAAAATGTAGCACTATAGCTACTCCTATTGTACAGGAAAACACGCCCCGATATCACAGTCAGGGGACTACTAGACTATCAAAGAAACCCTGGCTATGCTACCATAAGAAACATCACGACAACACTATCGTGGAGGCCCGTCTCATGGAGAAAGGCCCAACCCAAGACCACGCGGTCTGGGTAGACACAATCACGACCTCGCCGTCGTGAACCCTACACTGTCTAGGGAAAACCCTCGGTGACGCTCACCGGAAACCCTAGACCTCTACCTCAAGAAACCACCGAGAAACTATGAGTAAAACCACGTCTCGCGGACATGAAACGGAACTCTAGTCACTAGAAACTCACGTCACGTGATGGGAGCATTGCCCACTAGAAGCAAGGCCGGATGTGTCCACCGACGTCTTAAACTGCGCCACAGGTGTCTCTCTGTAACACCCCAGGCGGAGACTGAGACACACAATAGTAACCAGGAACACAGAACAAGGACTAGTTGGGGTCGCGCTCATCAGCGCGGGTCCAACGTCCTCAACCACGTGTGCGCACATAGACCAACCGCTCTAAGTCGGGTCCTCTAGCTAGTTTTCCCGCCAGCCAGGACGCAGGGTGCAAAGGCGAGGGGCCCTACTGTAACCAGCCTAAAAATCATCTCTCTCGGGAAAGCCGCTCCACCACTCCCTAGTGGGTCAGGGGACACGTGCTATAAGAAGGCTACGACCTGTGGGAGGTTACTATACGTGAACACAGAAAGCCACGCACGCACCCATCGCGAATAACACGGAGTAACAGGTGGCCCATGTTGTGTCCCCTGTGGCTTTGTGGTTTTGATGATGACAAATGTTATGGGGTTCTGTGGTTTTGATGATGACAACTGTTATGGCTCATTATGTATTGATGATCGAATCCTGATGAAATATGAGGAACTGTCAGAACAGGTTTAAGGATGACTCACACTCATGAAGTCAACCTATGTCAAAGTCAAATCTCTGATAAGTAAAGTCAATACACAGTTAGATCAGGTAATGTTCTATCTAATCTCAGATATGTGCATATGTTAATTTTTATGTCTATACAGTCTATACATTCATGCATAATCACTCTCAGCACAGTCTTTACATTGCATGCGTAGCAGACATCTTAAGTCTATACATTGCATGTGTTGCAGACGAGCATAGTCTACACATTGCATGTCTTGCACATTCACAATGTCTATACAACACATTCCTCGCAGGCACAGCAAGTCTGTACACTGCATTCCTCGCAGGCACAACTGTTTCATAAATTCATACAGTCTGCACATTAGTCAGGCAGCAAGTATGTACATCGCCTTGTGTAGGCATGACAAGTCCACACACTGCAGTACATGCGAGACTTCAAAGTCTACACATTGCACAGCATGCAAGTCCTCCAAGTCTATACATTGCATAGATTGCAGGCATTAGAAGTGTGTACATTGCATAGCATGCAGGTGGTCTAAGTCTGTACATTGGCCTTCAAGCTTTCCAAGTCTGTACATTGGTTCAGGCTTTCCAAGTCTGTACATTGGCCTTCAAGCTTTCCAAGTCTGTACATTGGCCTTCAAGCTTTCCAAGTCTGTACATTGGCCTTCAAGCGTTCCAAGTCTGTACATTTGTTCAGGCTTTCCAAGTCTGTACATTGGCCTTCAAGCTTTCTAAGTATGTACATTGTCTGAGCATTCACTTGTCTGGTTGCATGAGGCAAAGTCTATACATTGGCCTGGCACTCGCAAAGTCTGTACATCGACTTGGCGCTGGCAAAGTCTATACATTCATGAGCCTTGGCTGTTCATCGTCTGCTGCATGCCACTTCAAGTCTATACATGGTCTTGGCATATGCATATCCAAGTCTATACAGCCAGTGTCTGTGTTGCCTTGCATTTCATCAAGTCTACACATCATAGCATGCACGCATAGTAAAGTCTATACATTGCTGCATTACAAGAGATCAAGTCTGCACTGTTGTGCCCCTGTGGTTTTGATGATGGTTTTGATGATTGGTTGTTGATGTGAGTTAATCAAATGTTCAGTCATCTTGCTGCTCAGTTTAGATGAACATATTTGATGTTCAGACATGCCACATGTTAAACTGATGCATAAAGCATTCATTGCTGTGGTTTTGATGATTGGTGTTTGTTGTTAATCACTGTGAGTCATTTTGTTGTGTAAGTCATTGCATTTGAAGTTCAGACTGTTATCTGCTGCATCAAGCATTCATATGCATTTACAGAGTCTATACATTGATTGGCAGTAAGTCTGTACATTGAGCGTCTCTTAGAAGTCCATACAGTGCATTGCATTGGCTAAGTGTATACACTGTCAGTCTCATTTAGCGTCTGAAGACAAAGTCTGTACAACGCATCACTCACGTTGGAAGTCTATACATTGGCGTTGGTCATCCAAGTCTGTACATCACTTGGCGCTCACAAAGTCTGCACATCCTGTTCAGTGAAGTGTGTACATTGCATAGCATGTTGCGTCAACGCGTGAAGTCTGTACATCCACAGTTAAACTTGAAGTCTGCACACTAGTCTTCACTGTCAAGTCTGCACATTGGTCTTCGATTTCAAAGTCCATACATTGGACTGTTCTTCAAAGTCTGTACATCAGACTGCACATCATCTTCGTGTTGTTTCCCCTCACTAACACGAAAAGATCTCGTGTCGTCTGAGCTTACAACACTTCATGTTGAGTTCTATGCCTAACAGGAAATCTGCTATGAGGTAGTACATTGTATGTCCGTACTGTTTCTGTCATACTTCGTGTTGTTTATGTTTACTGTCCTTCAGGTCGTGTGTCCGTGTTGTTTCCACTATATTTCGTGTCGTTTCCTTTGTTTTTTAGTTGTTCATCTCGTGTCGATTTCGTTTGTTTTGAAACCACACCTCGTGTCGGTTTCTGTGTTGATCTTCGTGATGTGTCCGTGTCTTTCGTATTATTTCAGTAGTTATGTCTTCACGCTGAGTTTATGAACTTCGTGTCATTTTTCACTATCTTCGTGCTATTTTTCTCTTCAGACTCAGTGTCCTTTTCGCCTTAACCACACTTCGTGTAGGTTTCTATTTTTCATCCTTGAGTTGCTGTCAGCTCATGTCGTTTTCACCTCGTGCTGTTCTCACTTAACTTCGTGTTGTGTTTCTGAAACAGCTCGAATAGTTCTGATGAACTTCGATTCGTTTCCTTGTAGACCTCGTGTCGTTCCTGTTTAGTAACCACACTTCGTGTCGGTTACTGTTGTTTCTGTGTCCTCGTGTCATTTTTGTTCCACTGCGTGCAGAACATTGCAGCACCTCGTGTTGCTTTCTGTGCCACTTCGTGTTGATTTCTGTTTGTGTCTTCGTGTCTCCGTGTTGTTTTTGTCTTCGTATCTTCGTGTTGTTTTCTTTCTACCTCGTGTCATTTTCTTCTCACCTCGTGCCGTTCTTATCTGACCTCGTGTCATCTTCCTTGTTGTATTAGCCTTGGTACCTCGTATCGTTCTATTTTCTATCTCGTGCTGTTTTCTGTACCACCCCGTGTTACCCTTAGGTCTTTGTTTTCATTTGTATTCATGTCTTCGTGTTTCTCTTGTGTTTATGTCCGCGTGTTGTTTCCTTCTAACTTCGTACTGTTCTCATATGAACCTCGTGTTGTTCTCTTGTAATGTTTACTTTTGTCACCGCTGTATTTCGTGTCGTTCTCTTCGTTGTGTCTGTTCTGTCACAGTGTATCTCGTGTTGTTCTTTCCTTGTTTCGTGTGGTAGTCACCGTATCTATCTCGTGTCATTCCCAGTACAGTCCATACCTCATGCAGCTTTAGTTCCTGTAGCCCTCAGTTTTAATGGGTTGTAATCTCATTATAGGTCCGAGGAAGAACATTCCACACTCCTGGCTGCACGTGATCCGAGACAAGAGGAACCAATTTGATAAGGACACGTGGCAGGAAGATTCTGGAAATGTGGGAGGCACACGCATTTTGTGCCCTATCCACCTGCTGTTGTTGCTATAAAAAGAACCCTTCGTCCTCAGATGAAGGTGATCGAGTTGGCAAGAAGAAAAGCTCATACAGAGAGCCCCGATCCAGAAAAAGGAAGAGAAGAAAGAAGAGAAGAGAGCAGAGAAGAGAGTGAGAGTGAGAGCATAAGAAGAAAAAGAGAGAGAGATAGTGCTCGTGTGAAAAGAGATCGAGAGAGTGAAGAAGAAGAAGAGCAGAAGGAGAAGAAGAGAAAGAGAGAGATAGAAGTGTGAGCCGAAGAGAATAGGGGAGCAGAGATCGAGAGAGTGAAAGAGAAAAAGAAGGAGAGAAGAGAAGAGGAAGAAAAACTTACCTGAAGATCTGTCTACTGGACCGTGGATCAAATCCAGGCCAGCCAGCTCCTGCGAGAGCCACATTTGGTTTTATCTTTTCAACTTTCTGTTGCTGGTTTCGTTTTTCTTTTGATCTATTTACTTGCTGTTTTTCCGATACTCTGTAGAGAGGTCGGGTTTCCTCCTGTTTGTTCAGGAGAAGGGAGATTGATATCTCCGGTTGCAAATAGCTGGGTGCTACTTGTGGGTTCCCTCCGGTTTGGAGGAAGGGAGATCTGATCTCCGGTTCTGGGCTTGTGGATTGCAAGTCCAGGGGTCCCTCCTGGTCTGGAGGAAGAGAGGTCTTCGACCTCTGGTTTGCTGGTGACTGGAAGTCACCGGTTGGTTCCCTCCGGTTTTGGAGGAAGGGAGGATTGGTCCTCCGGTTCTAGTCTTGTGGGTTGCAAGACTAGGTGTACCCTCCGGTCTGGAGGAAGAGAGACTTGCGTCTCTGGTTTGCTAGTGACTGGTGTCACTAGTGGTTCCCTCCGGTTGGGAGGAAGAGGGGAGGTTGTTCCCCTGGTCAAGCTGTGTGGCAGCACCTGTTGTAGACTGAGTCTGCGGTTTCTAGCGTGAGCTAGTGGAAGCCACACTCGGATTGAGTGTGGGGTGGATGTAGGTCTGCTGGACCGAACCACCTAAAAATCTATTGTGCAGTGGTGTGATTGTCTTTTTGTGCTTCCGCTAGGTGATTGTATAGGGGCGCTCCTTGTGTTTGCCTTCTGGTTGAGCAGAAGAGTTAATTAGTTTTCAGATTGACTAAATCTGTCTGGTTAGCCCCCTAGTGACCTCACTCTGTGTTTGGTTGTTTCACTACTGCCATTCTGCCTTCAAGTATATTTGGTTTGCGAACGAGCATTTTTAGTAAGCGAAATTTTAACTGGGCGAAAAGGTTTTTAAAGAGGAAATATTCATTCACCCCCCCTCTGAATACTTGCACCGATCCTAACATGCACACTGCATCGATTGTTCATGCATTGCACATCATCAAGTATGTACACTGGCAGCAGCAATGCTCGCACAACACTAAGTCCATACATTGCACAAGTCTGAACATTGGTATCTTTACCTACGTTCAAGTCTGTACATCCATATGTGCGTTGTGCATTGATCAAGCCAAAGTCTATACACTCGCTAGTGTGCTTATGCATAGTCTATACATTGCTCATGCATCTTTACTTAAAGTCTATACATCTGTTTGCTCCTTTAGCTACACGCATTATAGCAAGTCTAGACATTGTCTGTCATGCACGCAATAAAGTATGTACATTCTTATTGCTGCATACATCAACCCCATACATCGTTTTCTCACGTGAACACTAAGTCTATACATGGTATAATGACTGCATATGTGAAGTCTATACATGCATAGCTTCACACTCACAAAGTGTGTACACGCCACTGCATTGCATACACAAAGTCTGAACATTGCCTCATGCATTACCTTCAGCAAAGTCCATACATGGTCAGGCAGCCTGCACAGCAAGTATATACATCCTCTGCCAGCCTGCACGCAGCAAGTCTTAACATCGACTGGCAGCCTACAGCAAAGTCTGAACATTGCATCAGCGTTGGCTTTAGCCAAGTCTATACATCGACTGGTAGTCTTCAGCAAAGTCTGAACATTGCATCATTGTGCATGCATTGCTTTCATCAAGCCTATACACTGCATCATATGCATTCTATAGCATGTGTTATCAAGTCTATACACTCGTCCTCCTTCACACGACTAACTCTATACATCCATTATTTTGCCTGCTGAATAAAGTCTGTACACTATCTTCAGCTGATATTGTTCATCGACTGAACTCTTCATTAATCTTGCAGGTGTCTGGGGACGTGATCCGAGGCTGGCACCTGGCACGTGATCCAAGATGTTGAGAAGCTACCACGTGGACTGAAGCCTTTGGGCAGGAGATGTGGAGAGCACACGCCCTAATCTGCTGCTGCTATATATATGAAGCCTTCTTCCTCTGAAGAAGATAGATCGTGAGTAGAGAGGTTGATCGAAGTAGACTGAAGCAGAGGATAGCCTACACGATCCTGTGAGAAAGAAAAGAGAAGCAGAAGAAACAGAGAAGAAAAAGAGAAAGAGAAGAAGAGCAGAAGAGAAAGAGAGAGTTAGAGAGCTCGAGCAGAGAAAGAGAGAGTGTGATTAGCAGAAGAAGAAAAAGAGAAAGAAAGGTAGTGAGATCGAGAGAGATCTGCCTTCACTGGACCGTGGATCAAATCCAGGCCAGTCAGCTCCTTGTGAGCCACATTCGTGCTTCATTGTTTACAATTTTCGTTGCTGTAGTTTCTTGTTTTTGCTTTCCTTTTAAACCTTTCTTCAAGCTGTCTGTCAGCAGTGCAAGCTGTGATGCACAGCGGCGACGTGGATACCTCGGACGGGTTAAGCTGTAGTCCCCAGCGGATGGCAAGCTGTGTTGCCCAGCGGTTGTATGGCAAGCTGTGATGCCCAGCTGTTCAAGCTGTGAGTCAGCGGAATCCACACTCGGGTTTGAGTGTGGGGTGGACGTAGGTCTGCAGGACCGAACAACCTAAAAACCCCTTGTGCACTGTGGTTTGAATTCTTATCTGATTGGCGCTTGATGCATGCATAGGCATGAGGATTATATTCAGTTCATTACTGCGCACATTAGATGTTTGCTTAGGAGCACTCTACATATTTGCCAACAGGTTCAATAGATTACCTGGATTAGTTCTTCTTAGTTCGTCTTAGTGCTTTTATTCCGTAGTTCTGAGCACTAGAATTTTAATTGAGCGAAATTTTGAAAGGGTTGATACATTCACCCCCCCTCTGAATCCATAGCACCGAACCCAACACTTGGTATCAGAGCGGGTTGCTGTGCATAGGATCTAACAATCCACAGCAGATCCTGCATTTCTGGTTGGTGCATTACAGAGTGGGTTTCCTGTGTTCTGTGTTTTGTTTCACCGAGTTAGTGTCTTGATTTGCTCTTTTGATTTCAGTGCATTTATCATCTCTCGATGGGTCGTCCTCTTGTTTTTGATGGTTCTAACTTAAATAGTTGGCTAGACGGCCTATGTGTTTACATAGACTCAGTTGATCCAAATCTGTGGAGTCTACTGTCTAAAGGCCCACACAAATTACCTCATGATGAGACCAAGTGTTCTAGAGAGGGCAAAATAAAGAACCGTGATAATGTCATAGTTCTTAATATCATGAAAGCTGCTATTAATACTGACATATATCCTTTTGCGCTCAGGTGCACTTCTGGAAAGGAGATATATGACAAAGTGATCTCTGATCAACTGCATGAGGATCAATGCTTAATGGTCAACCGGGGAAATGATGATGAGGAAACCTCATCCAAGGTAAGCTCTGAATCAGAAGAGATTTCAATTGATGAATTATGGGATATAAATGAGGAACTTTCTAATAGATGTGAAAAATTGAAATTTGAAAACAAAAATTTGAAAAAGAAATGTAATAAAATAAATTTGAAAGCTTCCTGTGAAAACTGTCCAAATCTGAAACAATCTTATGATGCATGTATGCTAGATGTTCAGAACCTTAAGAAACAAAATGATTCTCTAAAAATTGAAAAACAAACATGCTTGGACAAAATGTCAGAAATTGAGAATCAGCTGAATGATAAGAAAAATGAGCATTTAAAAGACATGCAAGAGTTGACTGAAACAAATTCTGTAATGGACAAACTAAAGCTGGAAAACGTTAAGGGTCAAAAGGAAATTGAAGATCTCAAGGCTAGTTTGAATAAAGTCAGCAAGGAAACAATGCATATTTCTGCTCTAAGAGAATGAAATGAAGATCTTTATAATGAGAATGAATGGATGAAGAAACAAATTATCTTGTTTAAAGAAGATCACAGAAATTTGCTTGCTGATAAAATCAAAGTGGAGGAAAGAGAAGATGAACTAATTGAAAAATTGGAGCTTATGTCTGGAAATGGAAAATGTAATGAAGGAGTCATGAAGCTATCTGAAGAGAACAAAGAACTGAGGGAACAAAATAAAAAAACTGATGGTTTTAAATACTATTTTCTCACAGAGGTTTCTAACTATCGAAAAAGAGAAATCTATTTTTAAGGAAGCTCAACCTCAAAAATTTGAGAAGGAAAACACTGAACTGAAAGCTGAAATTAAAAAATTAAAGTGTTTAAACACTGGCTTATCTGAAACACTTCTCACATTAAAAAAGGGAAAATTCACTTGTGGTGGAGAATCACAAAGGGTGATCAGTCTAGAACAAAAAATTGAGAAGTACAAAACTACAAACAAAGTTCTAAGCGAATGTGTAAATTACAGTGAACAGGAGATAGCCAGTTATGAGCTTCACATTGCTAGCTTGGAAAGTAAAATTCATAATTTGGAAAACTCAGTATCCAAGTCTGCTAAAAATGAAGGAAAGATAAAAGCTGTCATGAAAGATAAGAATGACAATTCAAGAAAGGGGATAAGTTGTAGTTCTGATGTTAAAGAAACTACTAAAAACCATCTATACACTACTTTTGTGCAAAGCTCTGATGTAGCTGGTACCTCAAGTCAATCCCCAAAACAAAATAAAAATTAGAAATCACCTTCAAAATCTGTTTTTCAATTCAAAGCCCAGAAAATTAAAAAGTAAACAAAACCTGTTGAGAATAATCAGAAATTGAAAAGAAAGAGTCAAACAAAAAAGGCAAAGAAGATTTCTGGTTATACCCTGAAATCTATTAGCTCTGCTGAATCTGATGGGTCAATGCAAAATGCTCATGCCTCTTGTACTCATTTGCATGCATCTAGGAATTCATCTGATAGAAACCATGCCCCTAGGAAATCTGATGCTTCTTGCTATTACTGTGGTAAGCATGGTCATTTCATGGATGCATGTTTCATCATGAAACAAGATGATAAATTGCATGCTAAATCTTTTGATCATCATGGGTACAAAAGAAACAAACTTAAGTTCAACCAGCACATCACATGCTTCAATTGTAACAAGCCATGTCATAAGGCTGTTGAGTGTTGGTCAGGGAATTATAGGAATAATTATGGATCTAGAAGTAAGCATGTTAGGTGCTTCGAGTGTGGTAAGTATGGGCATGCAGTCAAGGACTGCTGGTATGCTCAGGGAAATCACTATAATTCCAAATTTGTCAAATTCCCTGCAAACAGAAATGATTTTGGTAGGAATAAATCTATTTTTAAAGAAAATATTCCTGTATGTTTTGAATGTGGAAAACTTGGCCACCGTGTTTCTGAATGCTGGTGGGCAGGTAATGGTAAATCAAAGGTTCATGCAAGCAACAGAAACTTTCATGCTAAATCACATAGGTTACATGACTATAACAATGTTCACAAAAAGAATTCAAGGGTTGTTATATGATGTAGATATTCTGGTAAATTTGGCCACTCCATGACCAATTGTCATATGATGGACTTTGATGACAATATTGCTAAGAAATTATTTAGAACACCTGTTAGGGATAATACAGGACCCAAGGCTGCTTGGGTTCTTGCAAAATCAAAATGATTGTTTTGCTGCAGGTGTGCCTTGGAATGAATAAAGGGGGATTAATAAGCCAAGGCACTTAAGATTGAAACCCCCCAGGATTGCACTATTCAGGTCAGTTCTGAAAAACTATGTTTAAATTTCATCATCTGAAATTATTGAAAAGTTTGTCTGATTTATGATGTCCTCTTCTTGTCTAGCTGATCAGTCTGCATTCCAGACTCAGCTACTGAATTAATTCGGAACATATTTGATGCTCTTCTCACATGTTTGTGCATGTACTGTGCACTGAGCTTATTCATGTGTCACACTGAGATTGAATGATTCAGTTAAATGCATATAGACAATGCATGTGTCTGATGTCTGCATATATCATTTGCATGACCATCAAGGAAGTCATTCAATGCATATAGGACTACTTTGCACTGCATCTCTTTGCATAACCCTAGTATATTAATGGTAGGTTACTAAAGGGTAGATGTAATCTATCTGGAGGTTCTTACTATGTGTGAGATGGTCCTTGAGACCAAGTTCTACGCCAAGTACCAAGGGTCATGTCTTCATATAAAGCAGTGTACTGTATATCATAAAATCTGAAAAGTTGAAATGAAATTGATGCATTTGATAAATTCTCTCTCTGATTGAACAAAGCATGAATTCTTTTTGAGCATATTCTAAAATCATGAGTAGTCCATTAATTGTATTTCATGCACTTTGTCAGGGGGAGTTTGACTGATGTTGCATATGAAGAGTAGTGCAGTTGAAAAATCTAAAAAGAAATTTCATTGCATCTAGACAGGGGGAGCATTTAGAATTGGTGTTTTGATTGTCACATTTTGAACATCTCTTGTCTAGCAATTGAATAACTCTCATCTGATTTCATATCCTCTCTCTTGAAAAAGGATTCTGCCTTCTATTCATTAAGTTGTCAAAGAAGAGTTCATTCAACTTTCATCATGTTACTACCTGTCAGCTGATCTGTCTGAATTCCAGACTCAGCTACTGTGTGTTGATGTACACTCTTCTAAAATATTCCTCTATGTGTTGACTCTTACACCAGCTTACAATCACCCTTCATATTCTTCTTAGCTGGTGTGACAGACTTAATTCTATTGTTGACTAGTTGATCTGTTATTCTTTCGATTTGATCTGAGGAACACAAATTGCATGTCATACAATCTAGTCTGAATCATGTAGAAATTTATATCATATAGGTTTAAGAATAACCACTGAATCAGACTTATATAAGAATTATGTATTCTCATATTTGTACTTAAATTTCTTGAAAATATCTGAATGATAAGATTTAATGAACTTTAACCACTTGTGTCATGAAAACCTTAGACTCTCTCATCTGATATCTGAAAATTGGAAATCAAGGCTACTTTGGTAGAGATACATAGAGTGAGTACTCTGATTAAACATTAACTTGAGAAATGTTGACTAATTGAAAAACTGTGAATTCAGAGCAATGATTTGGTCACTGAGAAACTGAGTTCTTCATCAATGAAATAAAGTAACTTATGTCATGAAGTGCCATAGTTATCTCTGATAAAAATTTATTGAAAAACCTGACAGAGCAATGGCATATTTGTGTCAAATAACTGGGGAGTCTGGCCTCTGATCAAGGTGTCTCTTCACGTAAAAAGACATTTGTATTGCTAACTCTGGTCTCAATGTTTAGAGGCAATGACAGTTATCACACTGAGTAACTGGGTCACTTCACCTAAGATGTGTTGTGCCTTATGTAAAAAGGTGTTGATAAACCCAAATTGCACAGGTAAAGTAAAATATGTTTCAAATAAAAATATTTTGCAAAATCTATCAACTCATGCTCTTGTAAAAAGTGTTTAATCTCAATACTAATCTGTGTAACTCTGAAAGTAGTCATTGAGATCTTGTGTGTAAGATGAAGATGATTGGTCATGAGTATTATCTGGTTATCTGGTTCACCTTTATTAAAACTTGAATTTAGATATGAGTATTGAATTTAATTGACAAATTTGGTATACATCATAATTAAATCAGATTGGTCAAGTTGCTAATTCATAACCCTCTATGATAAGAGAGTCTTTCATGTTAAGACTTATTGTAGTTGTGCATGCCCTACAATCCCTCATGATCTGTTTCATCCCTTGGTATCAGTCCTTCTTGGTATCAGTCATCCGACCATACAAATGTGAGATGCTACTCCCATTATTACCTTGTTCACTTGCAGTCTTCTGAACTTCAGAATCCTTATGGTGATGGATTTCAGATTGATTCATTGGTTAACCAGAGTTCATTTCTGTTCTTTAAGAGAACTTCTGGGTCATGTGTAGTTAAGGGGAGAGTAGTCATACATTCATGTTGATAGGGGAAGTTTCAGCATTGCATCAAAGCTCCTATATCATCTCCTTCAATAGTCAATGATCATTCCATCCTTTTTGCTGTTGTCAAAGGGGGAGAAACTTTTGTGAGTCATCATTTGCATACATGGTGCATTACATGCTCATTATTTCTGAAAGAGCCATTCCATTGTGTATTTTCATATTCATCATGATGAATCTAAGGCAATGACTCATAATATTGCCATCATCAAAAAGGGGGAGATTGTTGTGTCCCCTGTGGCTCTGTGGTTTTGATGATGACAAATGTTATGGGGTTCTGTGGTTTTGATGATGACAACTGTTATGGCTCATTATGTATTGATGATCTAATCCTGATGAAATATGAGGAACTGTCAGAACAGGTTTAAGGATGACTCACACTCATGAAGTCAACCTATGTCAAAGTCAAATCTCTGACAGGTAAAGTCAATACACAGTTAGATCAGGTAATGTTCTATCTAATCTCAGATCTATGCATATGTTAATTTTTATGTCTATACAGTCTATACATTCATGCATAATCACTCTCAGCACAGTCTTTACATTGCATGTGTAGCAGACATCTTAAGTCTATACATTGCATGTGTTGCAGACGAGCATAGTCTACACATTGCATGTGTTGCACATTCACAATGTCTATACAATGCATTCCTCGCAGGCACAGCAAGTCTGTACACTGCATTCCTCGCAGGCACAGCTGTTTCATGCATTCATACAGTCTGCACATTAGTCAGGCAGCAAGTATGTACATCGCCTTGTGTAGGCATGACAAGTCCACACACTGCAGTGCATGCGAGACTTCAAAGTCTATACATTGCACGGCATGCAAGTCCTCCAAGTCTATACATTGCATAGACTGCAGGCATTAGAAGTGTGTACATTACATAGCATGTAGGTGGTCTAAGTCTGTACATTGGCCTTCAAGCTTTCCAAGTCTGTACATTGGTTCAGGCTTTCCAAGTCTATACATTGGCCTTCAAGCTTTCCAAGTCTGTACATTGGCCTTCAAGCGTTCCAAGTTTGTACATTGGTTCAGGCTTTCCAAGTCTGTACATTGGCCTTCAAGCTTTCTAAATCTGTACATTGTCTGAGCATTCACTTGTCTGGTTGCTTGAGGCAAAGTCTATACATTGGCCTGGCACTCGCAAAGTCTGTACATCGACTTGGCGCTGGCAAAGTCTATACATTCATGAGCCTTGGCTGTTCATCGTCTGCTGCATGCCACTTCAAGTCTATACATGGTCTTGGCATATGCATATCCAAGTCTATACAGCCAGTGTCTGCGTTACCTTGCATTTCATCAAGTCTACACATCGTAGCATGCACGCATAGTAAAGTATATACATTGCTGCATTGCAAGAGATCAAGTCTGCACACTGCATCGGTTGTTCATGCATTGCACATCATCAAGTCAGTACACTGGCAGCAGCAATGCTCGCACAACACTAAGTCCATACATTGCAGAAGTCTGAACATTGGTATCTTTACCTACGTTCAAGTCTGTATATCCATATGTGCATTGTGCATTGGTCAAGCCAAAGTTTATACACTCGCTAGTGTGCATATGCATAGTCTATACATTGCTCATGCATCTTTACTTAAAGTCTATACATCTGTTTGCTCCTTTAGCTGCACGCATTATAGCAAGTCTAGACATTGTCTGTCATGCACGCAATAAAGTATGTACATTCTTATTGCTGCATACATCAACCCCATACATCATTTTCTCACGTGAACACTAAGTCTATACATGGTATAATGACTGCATATGTGAAGTCTATACATGCATAGCTTCACACTCACAAAGTGTGTACACGCCACTGCATTGCATACACAAAGTCTGAACATTGCCTCATGCATTACCTTCAGCAAAGTCCATACATGGTCAGGCAGCCTGCACAGCAAGTATATACATCCTCTGCCAGCCTGCACGCAGCAAGTCTAAACATCGACTGGCAACCTACAGCAAAGTCTGAACATTGCTTCAGCGTTGGCTTCAACCAAGTCTATACATCGACTAGCAGTCTTCAGCAAATTCTGAACATTGCATCACTGTGCATGCATTGCTTTCATCAAGCCTATACACTGCATCATATGCATTCTACAGCATGTGTTATCAAGTCTATACACTCGTCCTCCTTCACACGACTCACTCTATACATCCATTGTTTTGCCTGCTGAATAAAGTCTGTACACTGTCTTCAGCTGATATTGTTCATCGACTGAACTCTTCATTAATCTTGCAGGCGTCTGGGCACGTGATCTGAGGCTGGCACCTGGCACGTGATCCAAGATGCTGAGAAGCTGCCACGTGGACTGAAGCCTTTGGGCGGGAGATGTGGAGAGCACATGCCCTAATCTGCTACTGCTATATATATGAAGCCTTCTTCCTCTGAAGAAGATAGATCGTGAGTAGAGAGGTTGATCGAAGTAGACTGAAGCAGAGGATAGCCTGCACGATCTTGTGAGAAAGAAAAGAGAAGCAGAAGCAGAGAAGAAAAAGAGAAATAGAAGAAGAGCAGAAGAGAAAGAAGAGAAAGAGAGAGTTAGAGAGCTCGAGCAGAGAAAGAGAGAGTGTGATTAGCAGAAGAAGAAAAAGAGAAAGAAAGATAGTGAGATTGAGAGAGATCTGCCTTCACTGGACCGTGGATCAAATCCAGTCCAGTCAGCTCCTTGTGAGCCACATTCGTGCTTCATTGTTTATAGTTTTCGTTGCTGTAGTTTCTTGTTTTTGCTTTCCTTTTAAACCTTTCTTCAAGCTGTCTATCAGCAGTGCAAGCTGTGATGCACAGCGGTGAGGTGGATACCTCGGACGGGTTAAGCTGTAGTCCCCAGCGGATGGCAATCTGTGTTGCCCCAGCGGTTGTATGGCAAGCTGTGATGCCCAGCTGTTCAAGCTGTGAGTCAGTGGAATCCACACTCGGGTTTGAGTGTGGGGTGGACGTAGGTCTGCAGGACCAAACCACCTAAAAACCCCTTGTGCACTGTGGTTTGAATTCTTATCTGATTGGCTCTAGATGCATGCATAGGCACGAGGATTATATTCAATTCATTGCTGCGCACATTAGATGTTTGCTTAGGAGCACTCTACATATTTGTCTACAGGTTCAATAGATGACTGGATTAGTTCTTCTTAGTTCGTCTTAGTGCTTTTATTCCGCAGTTATGAGCACTAGAATTTTAATTGGGCGAAATGTTTAAAGGGTTGATTCATTCACCCCCCCTCTGAATCCATAGCACAAAACCCAACAGCCCAGGCCACCAGACTCGGGACAGCCTTCTAAACATACTAACCCAATAGTCCTTGAGTCACACGACTCGAGGTCAAGACCGCTGCACATGATGGCACCGCGCCGTCAATCTATCCTAATCCCTAGGTCTGAAACCATAATACGATATAGCTTTTAAGGCGAGACATAGCCATCGACTTAATCCCTTCAAAAGGGAACCTAAGAAACCTTCCAGCCCCAGACTAGGTAATTGGACTCACAGTCCACAGGCCATGCGCATGGCCCACATGGAAACCGCTTTTCGGAGAAGCCCACGACATGCGGGAACAACCTTCCGCACTTAGGCTGACCCACGGCACCTTGATTAGTGGAAACACAGAAGCCCGGAACACAAGAGGGTAACCCATACCCTTAAAACCCATGGGCACGCTATTCAAGGTAAAACGATACCGTTGGACACCCTCAAAACACGGTCACAGAACCCACGGGTGTCCGGGACATCCACGAGGCTGAAGGTCAACCACTGGGTCATAACCGGGTTGACAGGAAGCCAAAACGACACAACCAGAGCACGGAAATCATGGAACCCAAGTGGCGGTCATCCCCCTGACCATCACTGCCAAGTGGCGGTCCTCCTTGGACCGCAACTCCAAGGGTAGCGGTCCACACTAGACCGAAACACGCCAAGAACACTCGGACAAAGGGGCGGTCATCCCCAAGGCCGCAACCGTAGTGGCGGTCTTGGCTTGACCGCTATTCAGAGAGTAGCGGTCAGTCGCGAGGCCACTACTACACGGGACACAGACGAAGAAGTAGCGGCCAACCCCTTGGCCGCTAAAGCCATAAAAATGGTCATGCCCTGACCGCTACTCATTGTTTGGTGGTCTCCTCGAGATCGCTACTACCAGTGACGGTCTATCGTGAGACCGCAACCCACGAACCAACTTACGGGGACATATGGCGGTCTCCAGAGGACCGCCTCATCAAGTGGCGATTCCTGGTAGGACCGCCACTTCGTCCCGAGCGTGAAAACGGTGAACACGGTAGAAAACCCCATTCCACGCCCCGTTCACACCCATGTGAAGGGGAAAACAAGGGGAAATCATTCCCCAACCTCTCTAGCACCGAGAGGACCCATTTAAACCCCAAAAATGCAATCAAAACACTAAATCCGGCTCACACCCCAAAATCACATATTTTAACTCCGGCGGGAAAACAAACCCTCCCGACTCGCCTCGGGCTACCAAACTCGCGGGAAATGAAGTACACGAGCTAGGAAACCATCCCCCTACCTCCACCGAAGATTCCGCCCACCGAGGACGTCGATCCACCAAGAAAATGACTCACAAACTGACCCGGCGCCCCGAACTCGCGGCCGAGCTTCGCCGCGCCTCCACCGCCTCGATCCTCATTTTGTCCGCACCTGCTCCTTTCCCGCATCGCCTCCGCCCTACCCCTGTCCACCTCCATCGGCCGCCGAAGAAGAGAGGGAGAGAAGAGAGAGCATAAGAGAAGAGAGAGGGAGAGAGTGAGAAATGAGAGATGGGGATAGAGAAAAAGGGTTGGGTTTAAATAGAAAATCTAGAATTTTTGGAAAATATAGAAAATAGGGAAAAATCATCTCCCTGATCCTCGAAAAACGCACAACGCGCTGGTAACGTCCTGGAGTCGAAGAACGCAACGGTTCACCCTACACGGGGTTTCGAAGGTCCGACAGGCAAAAACACGCGTAAACTACAAAACTCAATCCGGGACCCACAAAAGTGATCTAAAACCCACGTATCTTGACCCGAACAATATCCAAAAAACCCGAGGCATTACAGCCCTCCCCCCTTAAACAAATTTCATCCTTGAAATTCAGGACTAGCATCAAGCCACAGGGGGAGAACACCTTAACCGACTGACAACGCTGTCCGAGCCCCAGCATAGAAAATCTCGATTCACGCAAAAGCACCGATCCTGAGGGATACAGCCAAACCTTGATCATGAGCAACACCTCGCTCTGCACACAGCACACAACGATCATCAGAGCAGGCATAACACAAAAGCACAAGTCTGGCATCACCTCAGTCACAACGAAATCTAATCACGGCACCGCTACCACCAAAAGCCTCACTTGCACACGGCTCTCACCATTCTAGAGCCGCTACAACCAGCAGCATCTTCCGCCTAGGAAAGACCACACACCGGTCACCAGACAATCGTCAACAGGAAACCCTTGACTCACTCAGTTTCTCCTTCTTTCCTGGTCCTTCACCAGGTCTGAAGAACACATTCCAGATCTCGACAGGCCATCCGTTGACTCACGCACAGACCAACACCACATCCGATCTCGAGCCTCACACCAACTCTACCCTTTCAGGGGAGCATGGCGAAACCAAATGATAAGATGCCAGAATCTTCGGTCCTCACCTCACTCGACTTAGACTTACAGGGGAATCCTCCCATGCTGGTCACCAGACCAAGCACCACCATTTCGACGCCAACGTCCCATCAAGGACCTAGCACAGGCATTGACCACCATCCTGTCTCATCAAATCCTATCTCATCTCAATTACTCTAAATGGACGCCTACCAATCTCGGGTCCGCTCGTATCACAGAGCCACGGGACACAACCTGACCAATTCATGGCACACAACTCCAAGGCAACCAAGTGCCACTTGCTATCATAGCAACTTGGTCGACAGCGCCACGACCACATGGGTCCCCAGACAATACACATCTTACCATGGTCGACCTTACCAGCTGCTCGCAACTACCAACAGGGACTCATAATCTCTCAGAGAACACTTCTCCATAACACGATCTCATCTGAGAACACAACTTCCAACACACGAACGAGGTACTCATGCGGCACACTTGCCAACATATTTCCCCAACTCTCCATCCTGCCAGTGCCACAACCACCATCTCTCAAGCAACGGTGTAGATCGGATTAAAAATCCTCTCTTTAATATATAAAAAAAAAGCAATATAATGGTGAAAGCAATAAAATAGCACGAGGTGCTAATGTGGAGAGTGTGTGATCGCCAGAGACACGAGGGTCTCAAGAGGAGATGAATAAGAGGAAAGTGATCGCAATTACCTAGTAAAGATGGAAACGCGGGATGGTGTGGATTTCCTCCTCCAACTTCAATCAGCCGGCCGATGAAGTGGGTTCTCTTCAGTTGATTACCTTGTAAAAAAAAAAAAAGACAATAAAAGACGGACAAAAGAGAGGGGATCAGCCAAGGTGCAGATAGTATCAATCCAAACTAACACAAAATGATGAAAAAGGCATCAACAGCGCACCTCTTTTTTCATTTTTTTTAAACCCCTAGTAGGGAACTAGGGAAAGGATATAAAAATGATGCTTAATGCAATAGAATAACTAACGACCGGGTGATAATGAGGAGATGTTAAGAGGAGATGAACAACGAAACAACAGATAAAACCCTGCTCTCCCTGACGAGAGTAAAGGGAAAACCGTGGAGATGCTTAAACGGATGCAGAGAAGGATGAAGGCAACAGGCGCTTGATTGGATGCAGAGAAGGATGCAGGACGTGCCTGTTGAATGATCAACCTCTTAACCCTTTGAGTTGTTAACCTCTTACACGATCAAACGAGATTTTCTTTTATAGCTTCAATCGGATATGATCAAACAAGGAAGTGATAAGAACGGGTAATGAGGCATCCTGGGAAGGATTAAGATCGAGCAAGAGTCCAAGGATGGTAGGGAACTGTGAGGGAAAGACAAAAAAAGGAAGGACTCTGGAGTGAAACACGCCTTAAGACAGGGCGTATCATTATAAATTGACGACCTGCCACAGGGCGTTTATTAAAACACGACCTAGGAAAGGCCGTTTCTTCCTGGATTTAATTTTGGAAATAAAAACTTCTTTGTTTTAGCATCAAGGGAACACGCCTGAGATAACGGCGTTTCTTAAAAACACGCCCTGATGAAGGACGTTACTTAGAAAATACTTTTATTTTGAAAATAGATAATTCCAGAAATTTACGGATAATACCAGGAATTGACGCCCTCAAGTATGGTCGTCCTTTCTTTTGAAACGCCCTATGACAGGTCGTTACTTTCGGAAGTAACGCCCTTCGTCAAGTCGTGAATCACGAAAAATGCAGAAAAATGCATAAAATTCACAGAAAAATAGAAAAACTTCATGTTATAGGAATATTGAAGTCCACTTGGGGCGTTTACATAATGACATGAAATTTGATCAACATAACGTCAATTTTGGCGTGTCTACAGCTGCCCCGCCTTGGCGTCTGCTTTGCAAGGGAGTGAGACGGAAATGGAATGAATTGTAATGAAAGGAATGAAGTGGAATGAGCTGATAAGGAGACGCCAAGGTGTGATGTGACACGTCTCAGAACATTAAGCATTTGAAATCTTTCCAAGATTCTGAGTGAAACAACTCTGAGTGGTTCCAAGGAAACATCGATTTGTTGGATAAAAGGAGATTTAACTAAGTAAATAAAGGGGATGTGCGCGTGGGCACGACAGGGAAAGACCATTGGAGAGCGATTACCAGCCAACGTGGACGTGCTACAACCAAGGTAAATTTTGCAGAAAAGTAAAGAGAATTGGGATAGAGATCCAACAAAAGGGACATTTTCAAGGAATCAGCCTGAACGGCTTCAAACAGAACGAAGTACTTGATTTGAAGTGGAATATCTCATGTCAACTCAATCAAGAGCGAGTGAACTTCATTATTGCCATAATATGAAGATTTTCAGCATGAAACTCAAAGTCCTACATGATGCATGCTGGGCTAAAAGAAAAGATTAAAACAAACTAAAAATAGAAAATAATCAAGGATAATATTGCTAAGCTATTTAGATCTGGTCAAGAATCCATATCTCTGAGTTAACACTAAGCCGAAGCCCGTTTGTCCGCGCATCAACTCAGAAAGTGGAACCATCGTCCCAAACCTTTAACAACTCAACGGCCTATCCGTGCGATCAAGATTCTCCTGAAATCGTCATTGTTTTTGATGAAGGGGAACTCGAATTTCAGGTTTATCAGAACCACAAGGTCCTTGACATACTACAATAGTGTAGATATCATATAATAACAATGCTTACAAGAAACAAATACAAGGTGACAAGATGTTACTCCCATGAGCGGTCCAAACGCTTTGGATCCTGCAAAACTTCTGCACTTGAAACTTATTAGCTTTCATTAATTCATTCAGAATATGACATGATCATAAGTGCTTAATCATAAACAATATCATCAAATAATAGCACTTAAGTTCATCAAAAGTATGGAGAGGTCAAAAATCCGCAGGTGAATAAAACACGCCTAAGAACAGGGCGTTAACAGAATGAAAGACGCCTGAATAACAGGTCGTTAATCATTTAAAACACGCCTTACTCAAAGGCGTAGCCAGTAACGAAAGCTTGGAAGAAACACGACCTCATCAAGGGCGTTACATAAAACACGACCACAGGTGATGTCGTCAAATCAAAAAGTGACGCCCTTGCTCAAGGCGTTAATTCAGCACGAACCTCCGTTTCCGAATCAAGAACACAGTCCTTAACCTAATCAAACTTCTAGCTTTGGGACCCTTCAGGACTCTTCAAATCCTTATAAAAAAGGAAGGGTTCCTTTCTCAAACCAATCGAAACTCTTCTACAGCCGAATTGCCTCTTTCTTCTGCAAGCCCTCCGTTCTGCTTCTGTTCTTCTTTATCCGCAGGCGGCTTCGCGAGATACTTCTGCAAAAGAAAGTGATGGACAGGGTGATGAAGAAACCTAGGATATCTACTCCCAGGATTACTGAAATACAAGGGCACATAAGCAATCGAATTGCTTTGAGTCAAGTAAGCTATCCTCTGTTAGTTACTTTGTACTGTTCCTTCTGCCGAACTTCATCTCATATTTCATATGCTTACTGCATGCTGCATGCTTCATGTTTCTTCTTTACAGGATTACCCAATCCTTCCGGGAGCTAGAAGGTATGTCCAAATCAAATGGTTGCCCCTCATCCTCTCCAAGTTCACTTCAGATATGAGGGTATATGTAGCTAGATGGCATCTCTTGGGGTTGATAACCCATGCTAAACATTATGACCAAAACCATCTTGATTGGGCTGCCATAGGTGCATTAATTGAAACATGGCATCCTTCCACCCATACCTTCTTATTTTCCACATTTGAAGCCACTATCTTGCTGGAAGAAGTAGAGACGATCCTAGGCTTGAAAAGGATGAAACAAGGAGAAGAAGAAAAGATGGCCATCATGCCAAGGCCAATCTCCTCCCATGAGTTGCTAACCTCATTGATACCTAGCCCAAATATAGTGAACCAAATCAAGGTCACTAAAGGAGTTAACCTCTTGAAGCTCGCCTCGTGGGTGTACAAGAGAGCGGATCAAGCTAAGGAGGAAGAGGAGATAGAAAGAGTGACAAAAGCCTTCGTGGTGTGCTTAGCAGGAGCACTCCTATTCCCATCCACGGAGGACTTCCTAGAGGAGTCCCAATTGAGCGCAGTGGTAAGCTTATGGGAGGAAGAAAGAGTTGGACCGGCGATCCTAGCATATCTTTATAGCGGGCTCACTTCGGCGGCCATGGGAAGGCCCATATACGGGTGCATGCTAGCACTCTCAAGTTGGGTTGATCTACACTTCAAATTCGATCCATGCCACGAAGCCCAACAACCTTCAAGAATTTTCTCAAAGAGCCCACTCTCCTATATAACCAGCTCATTAGGAATAAGCAATAGAGTGACTAACCGGGTTCCTCAAATCAAGAAGAGAGGGGATTGGAGGGAGCACTTAAAGGTAATGCCAAAGAATCTCTTTACTTGCGCCCCGGGTGTATTCAAAATGCAGGAACTTCGTGCACGCTTCTCCACCGGGACGGACCTTCGTCTTATTGGCGCTTCGGACTTCGTTTTATACAACTCTCACAGGTGCCTTCCTCAAATTGGGCTCTCAAGGCAACACTTAGAAGACATCTCCCATCTCCCTCCAATCAAATCAAGGGACCTAGGCAGTAATGAAGATGGTGAGGAGGTTATCACCATTCAAGCTCTGTGGAAGCTAAGCAAACTTCATCAACCTGTAGAAGACTTAGATGAAGACAAAGAACAGTGGAAAAATTATGTAATCTCATTGAGAAAATTAAGGCCCAAAGTGGCTCATTAGTCATTGTAATTCCTTCTTATTAAAGCAATAAAGATTATTTTCTGATTGAGCCAATATTACTGTGATTATGATCAAAACCATCCAAAACCTGCATTACTGTTGCAAATAACGCCTCAACGGAAGGCGTAAATTCGATAAGGCACGCCTTATCTAAAGGCGCTTCAATCAGCCAACCTACCACAGTTAACGCCTGCACCATAGACGTGACTTAAATAACGACTCTAAATATGGCGTGAATATATTCAAACCCAAAGAATATAATCGTTGAACCATTAAAAGTAACGCCGTTTCCTTGGTCACTTCTTAAAAATAACACGCCCTCCACTGAGGCGTTACTCTAAGCCAGCAATGATGACTTTCATCACATCAATCAACGCCCATTCAATGCGTCTGACGACGGTTATTATTCCCCATGCAAAACAAATTAACGCCTTAATCAACGTCATTTGATTTTATGAAACACCCACCTCCTGGCCGTGAATTCCATTAAAAACACCTTGCTTAAGGGCGTGTATTCTTTTCGAAACCGAAAGGTCATCGGCCCCTTTCTTCTTCCTCCTTCCATTTTCAATTTCACCCCCTCTGCAAATCCTAACCGAAACCACCCCTCCTCCGATCTCCCTCTCTCGTTCTCTTCTCTCAATCTCCCTCTATCTCTCTTTCTCTCTTCCTAACCCGAGCCATGGCCAAACGCCAGCGAGTGAGCGCCCCAGAGGTCGTCGACCTCGACGCCGCCCATGCCCAAGAAGAACCCGCCGTGGAGGAGCTCGCCATCGTCGCGGTTGAAGAATCGGCGGTGGTCGGCGGCGGCGACGGAGTCAGTGAAGAAGGAGTAGAAGAAGGAGGAGAAGACGAAGAAGAAGAAGGAGAAGAAGGAGAGGAAAGTGGAGAAGAAGAAGGAGAGGAAGATGAGGGACCACCGCCCGCGGCGGCGATCGCTCCCCGGGGTCAACTTCGGCCGCCCAGGCGGCCATTGCCTCGGCCACAGCCCCAGAAGCACAAGAAGGTAGGTTCCCCCACCCCAATTCCAAAATTTTTATTTTATTTATTTTTTTCCTGATTTTCCATAGCCCTCGGGGGCAAAACCTGCAACTCAGAAAAGACACGCCTCCCATGGGGGCGTTAATCACAAATGAAACGCCCTAACCCAGGGCGTAAATTTATTTTATTTTCTGAAAATTAATTGACCTTCATGAAAAATGCCCTGAACCATGTCGTTTCTTCAAACATTATGATTTTTCATTACTTCCATGCTCATTAAATGTTTTTCATTAATCATTATTAATCATTTCGCATGCTGCCATTTTTTATTTAAAATATCTGAAAAACCCTGAAAGCCACGCCCCTCACCACGGCGTGTTGTAACAAGAAACGCCCAAACCAGAGGGCGTCTCTTCATTAATTCTTATTTAAACTGAACGGTCCTAAATGGAAAACGCCCCAGCCAACGGTGTGATTTGAAAACATTTTTAGGATTTTTTTAGAAATTAACCACATGCTCACGCCCTACATAGCGGCGTTTCAAAGATAAAAAACGCCCTCAGACAGGACGTTACTTCAAAATAAAACGCCCCTTTAATGGGCGTGAATTCACTAAGAGACGACCCAAGGAGGGGCGTGACTTCCAAAACCTTAAAATCAATGCCCAGGCAAAACCAAATGCAATTACACATGATTAACCGAACAATTAAGCAAAGTTATTTCTTTTAATGCATGCAGGGGCTGATGAGGACCCGCATCTCATGGGTCATGGTCTGGGCAGCATACCAGGGTCTCCCCGACTTCCAGAGGGTTAGGGTAGATGCTATGGGGTTCGGTGCTTTCCTATCCATCGAGCCATTTAGACCCGACCTAGCACTTATCCAGGTTCTACGGGAGCGTTGGGATAGGGTGAGCCGGACTTTCCTGATGCCCTAGGGGCATATAGTTCCTACCCTAGAGGATGTGGCTAGGGTTACGGGACTGAGGGTGGATGGTGAGGCTGTGAGTGGGTTCACCTATCCTGACTACACGGAGATGGCCCAGAGGTTACTAGGGCTGGATATGGTTTATGTGGTGCCGAGCAAGTGTAGGACCATCTTCCGTACAGACTTGACTACGGTGATGGGTTTGGGGGATGCCAGGCACAGGTCAGGGGAGACCCTAGGTGAGTTTGCACGGAGGCTGACTGACGGGGTGAGAGCGGCATGCTGCCAGGACCCGACTGACCGTGAGAGAGCGGATCGAGACCTGAGGAGGTTCCTGCTGCTGCTGCTCGGGAGATTATTGCTGGGGACGAAAGCCGACGTCATCAACTGCCGCTTCTTGGGCATCCTGGAGGACCTGGAGACCTTTGGCACTTATGCTTGGGGTGCAGCGCTGCTGGCGCATTTGATAGCTGATCTGTCCATGGGGACGGGACGAGAGACGACCGTCAGTGGCTTCTCACCTATTCTTTAGGTATGCAATTTTCTCATTTTCATATCTTTTTTCTTTTCCTTTTCTTTTTATTATGATGCATGTGAATGCCTTACTGATGCAATGCATGGATGCAGGTGTGGAGCCACCTATACATGCCGATGGGGCGCGTTGACCCACGACCCGGGGCTGAGGGATCCTTCCCTCTGGCGCGACGCTGGTTACCAGTCATTTTCGGTGCCCCACTCGACTACGAGTTGTGGGTTCTACGGAGAGAGTTCCGCGACTTCCCTCCCTCGCTGGTATGTATGAATGAATGATACGCATTTCTTTTGAATTGATTTGAATTGATTATGATGAAATGATAATGATATGTATAAATGCAGGTGCAGTTGAGGCCTTACGAGGGTATGACGGATGAGGGCCAACCTTGGGTCGTATCAGGGCGACCTCGCTTTGGGTGTGAGCTGTGGCTGCATTGCCTGAGCGAGATCGAGCCGTTACGGCTCAAGTTGGTGATGAGGACCCTGGGTCTACCCCAGGAGTGGATCGAGGTCGGAGAGCCTCGAGGCATAGGTAAGAAGACATGTGGTCGCACCAAGATGACCGACTGGCGGGTACGTTTCGAGGAGCAGTACGCCGACTGGCAGCGAGGCGGGACCAGAGTTGTCTCCCACGCGACTGATAGCTCCGAGTACCTCCGGCGCTACTGGGAGGTACACGCCGGCCGACCCCAGATGAGGGTCTTAGGGGTATGTATGAATGCACTTATTTCTAAATTGAATGCAAATGCTTATGTTTCTATCATGCGACTAACATGTAGTGGATGCAGGATGCGAGGGACATAGCGGCGATAGACGCCCAGGCCCACCTACACTGCCTGGAGGACCAGCTAGCTGCCACGCGGGCAGACCTAGAGACCCTGGTTAGTGTTTAAATTACTTCTATATGCAAATGAAACTTTTTGTTGAATTATTGATGATTAGCCACTGACGATCTTAATGAATGCAGCGTGCCCAGCAGGGAATAGTGAGGAGAGATCCAGGGGAGGCCTCCAGCTCGAGGGGACTTAGCGCAGAGGTGACCGCGCTATCAGAGCAGCTGGCTGGAGCGGTTGCACGAGCCGAGGCAGCGGAGCGTGACCTTGCTTCACGGGTAAATTCTGAACTCAAACTCAGTCAGTTCAATTATTGATTAAATAATAGCATTGTGTACTGATAAAAATTCATTCTTACAGACCGAAGAGCTTCGAGCTGCTCTTGTTTGCGTAGACGAGGGCTTCCGAGCGTCGTGCTCACAGGTGAGTAATTCAATCATGCATCGTTAAATTATTGAATTATTGCATTTATTGATGATTTGCTTACCCTTTTGCAGGTGGCTCAGCTTCGGGCGGTACGTACCGAGTTGGCGATCCGTGACCAGCGGATCGCAGAGCTTGAGAGGTCCCAGAGGCGACGAGAGGAGCTTCCTCAGGACGTGGCCGAGCTGCGGGTGGCTCTTGAGATGGAGAGGCGAGAGCGTGCCCGAGAGCGAGAGGAGCACCAGACGGAGCGTGCCCTGTTCCTTGAGCTTCAGCAGGCGGAGCGTGCCCAGTTCCAGGAGCTTCAGCAGGCGGAGCGTGCCCGGTTCCTTGAGC
The DNA here is from genome assembly GCA_022559845.1 of Amorphophallus konjac. Lineage (NCBI taxonomy): Eukaryota > Viridiplantae > Streptophyta > Magnoliopsida > Alismatales > Araceae > Amorphophallus > Amorphophallus konjac. Next base: position 33,288,542 of record CM040125.1, read on the forward strand.
AGGTGGCAGTACGGGAGCGAGAGCTAGCCGACTCGAGGACTCAGTTGATCCTTTCTCAGGAGCGGCTACGAGTATCCGAGGAGCGTCTTCAGCGAGGGCGTGAGCGAGCACGTGCCGCAGGGGTACTCCTTTACTAGTTCCACTTTTGTTGCGGTTTCTTCTCTTCGAGAGAGGAGTGAGGCAGGGGGCCAGGCTCGAGTTCCAGCTTCTTCACGGGGGCCCATGCCTCCTCCACCAGCACCAGCTCGGGACGGTGAGGAGGAGGTTGAGAGTAGGAGAGTAGAGGAGAGTGGAGGCGAGAGCTGAGAGACTTACTTGTACTCCTCCACCCTCACACCTGTACATGATAGACATGATGATATATATATATATGAGATTTGAGCTTTTGTTACCTGAGCACTTGTGTGGTTGTGGACTTGTGTTTGTGTACTTTTCTTTTCACGTCCTTCGTGTTTACTTTGCTTTTGCCCTGTATCTGCAGCTGCGGTTTTCACTTGAACAAACAGGTTAATTCATCTGTTCGACTTGGCCCCTTGCCCAATGAACAAGGGGTGGCAATCTTCTGACTTTAATGACGGGTCAAGGGGCCAAGCCTTTAATCAAATAAGGTAAAAATGAAATAACCAGTAAAGGGGAGATGCAACATGCAAGCACACATATGCAAACAATAAAAAGAGATATGCACAGGCAGAATGCAAGCATACGGATGAATAATGTATTTTCCTATTTTATATTTTTTTTGTTATTTTCCTGAAAAACGCGCCTTAGATTAGGTCGTGACTCATGTGAAAGACGCCCTCGCAGACGACGTGTACTTTTGAAAGGATTTTGGAATTTGGTGAAAAGACGACCTGAACAAGGGCGTGAATTTTATAAAGATGACCCTCACAAGGGCGTGAATTAAATTAAAAACGCCTTAAGGAAAGGCGTGAATTAAATTAAAAATGCCTGAAGGTCAACCACTGGGTCATAACCGGGTTGACAGGAAGCCAAAACGACACAACCAGAGCACGAAAATCATGGAACCCAAGTGGCGGTCATCCCCCTGACCATCACCGCCAAGTGGCGGTCCTCCTTGGGCCGCAACTCCAAGGGTAGCGGTCCACACTGGACCGAAACACGCCAAGAACACTCGGACAAAGGGGCGGTCATCCCCAAGGCCGCAACCATAGTGGCGGTCTTGGCTTGACCGCTATTCAGAGATTAGCGGTCAGTCGCGAGGCCACTACTACACGGGACACAGACGAAGAAGTAGCGGCCAACCCCTTGGCCGCTAAAGCCATAAAAATGGTCATGCCCTGACCGCTACTCATTGTTTGGCGATCTCCTCGAGATCGCTACTACCAGTGACGGTCTATCGTGAGACCGCAACCCACGAACCAACTTACGGGGACATATGGCGGTCTCCAGAGGACCGCCTCATCAAGTGGCGATTCCTGGTAGGACCGCCACTTCGTCCCGAGCGTGAAAATGGTGAACACGGTAGAAAACCCCATTCCACGCCCCGTTCACACCCATGTGAAGGGGAAAACAAGGGGAAATCATTCCCCAACCTCTCTAGCACCGAGAGGACCCATTTAAACCCCAAAAATGCAATCAAAACACTAAATCCGGCTCACACCCCAAAATCACACAGTTTAACTCCGGCGGGAAAACAAACCCTCCCGACTCGCCTCGGGCTACCAAACTCGCGGGAAATGAAGTACACGAGCTAGGAAACCATCCCCCTACCTCCACCGAAGATTCCGCGCACCGAGGACGTCGATCCACCAAGAAAATGACTCACAAACTGACCCGGCGCCCCGAACTCGCGGCCGAGCTTCGCCGCGCCTCCACCGCCTCGATCCTCATTTTGTCCGCACCTGCTCCTTTCCCGCATCGCCTCCGCCCTACCCCTGTCCACCTCCATCGGCCGCCGAAGAAGAGAGGGAGAGAAGAGAGAGCATAAGAGAAGAGAGAGGGAGAGAGTGAGAAATGAGAGATGGGGATAGAGAAAAAGGGTTGGGTTTAAATAGAAAATCTAGAATTTTTGGAAAATATAGAAAATAGGGAAAAATCATCTCCCTGATCTTCAAAAAACGCACAACGCGCTGGTAACGTCCTGGAGTCGAAGAACGCAACGGTTCACCCTACACGGGGTTTCGAAGGTCCGACAGACAAAAACACGCGTAAACTACAAAACTCAATCCGGGACCCACAAAAGTGATCTAAAACCCACGTATCTTGACCCGAACAATATCCAAAAAACCCGAGGCATTACAGCCCTCCCCCCTTAAACAAATTTCATCCTTGAAATTCAGGACTAGCATCAAGCCACAGGGGGAGAACACCTTAACCGACTGACAACGCTGTCCGAGCCCCAGCATAGAAAATCTCGATTCACGCAAAAGCACCGATCCTGAGGGATACAGCCAAACCTTGATCACGAGCAACACCTCGCTCTGCACACAGCACACAACGATCATCAGAGCAGGCATAACACAAAAGCACAAGTCTGGCATCACCTCAGTCACAACGAAATCTAATCATGGCATCGCTACCACCAAAAGCCTCGCTTGCACATGGCTCTCACCATTCTAGAGCCGCTACAACCAGCAACATCTTCCGCCTAGGAAAGACCACACACCGGTCACCAGACAATTGTCAACAGGAAACCCTTGACTCACTCAGTTTCTCCTTCTTTCCTGGTCCTTCACCAGGTCTGAAGAACACATTCCAGATCTCGACAGGCCATCCGTTGACTCACGCACAGACCAACACCACATCCGATCTCGAGCCTCACACCAACTCTACCCTTTCAGGGGAGCATGGCGAAACCAAATGATAAGATCCCAGAATCATCGGTCCTCACCTCACTCGACTTAGACTTACAGGGGAATCCTCCCATGCTAGTCACCAGACCAAGCACCACCATTTCGACGCCAACGTCCCATCAAGGACCTAGCACAGGCATCGACCACCATCCTGTCTCATCAAATCCTATCTCATCTCAATTACTCTAAATGGACGCCTACCAATCTCGGGTCCACTCGTATCACAGAGCCACGGGACACAACCTGACCAATTCATGGCACACAACTCCAAGGCAACCAAGTGCCACTTGCTATCATAGCAACCTGGTCGACAGCGCCACGACCACACGGGTCCCCAGACAATACACATTGATGGGGACATCAACGTCAGCCCGCTCACTTTGTGTTTGCATCTACGTCCTTTTGTATTTGTATGTACGCCCTTGTGATATATGGGTACACAATAGTAGGTCTTAGTGGGTTTATTTGCAAAAGGCCATTGGGTTTCTTTGCAAATGTGCATGTAGGCCCTGCAGGGGCCCCCTCCCTCCTCCTTATTGGTCCACCTGGACTCCTGGGTCCAAGGTGGCTGGTCCATGGTCCAACCTTGGACTTGGACCTAGAATTAATTAAAGAAGACAAATTCTAATTGCCTTCTTAAAGGGGGGGGCGAACCTAGTTGTTTAATGGGGTTTAATGTGGTTGTCAAACCACATCTCAACCCTTCATTGATCAACCCTTGATCCAAGGGCTTAGAATAGGTTAGACCCCTTGCATATATATACTTGTATTTTCATATTGAATGAATTAATGAAGAGAAAATAGGCATTTGCCCCCAAGGAGCTTGCGCCCCTCCCCTCTCTCTCCCTGGTTCCTCCACCTCCAGCCCCCTTTCTAGAGTGTAATCCCTTCCCCCTTGATCCCCTCCAGCATCTGAAGCAACTCCGGTGATCGCCGCCGCCATCGTCTCGCCGCCGACGCGTCGTCGCCAACGGTTTCGGTGTTCTGTCCACTCAGGATAGACCCTTCTTCTCCGAATTCCTGCTATCACTCCCTTCGTCTTCTGAAGCTCAAAATTTCAGGGTTGGTTCCCTCTAGAACCCTTATCCCCACAAAAAAAATCACGTCAAAATTCATCCTTTAGCTATTTTTTGATTTTCGTCCAAGTCCAAGTTCCAGATCTGTCCTGGTTCTGTTTACTGTTCATCAGCTCTGAGTTTACCCCATTCGAACCATCTTTTGATTTCTTTTGGGTCGCCCAAATTTACTGGGATCTCTGTCCACATCCCTCTACCACCAGGAATTTTATTAATTTTTGGTTCACCCTCCAAGTATTTTTCAAATTTCGTCCAAGTTCCCAAGAACAGTCTGCCCACAGTTTCCCAGATCCGACCCAGGTCTAGTAAAGAAATCCCAGAAAATCCATTTCGTCTCCAATCAGAAAACAAAAATAGTCCCGGATTCCTCTCTCAGAGATCTTCAACTTTTCTGAAGAATTATTTCCAGATTCGGAGGTCTTCTCCCGGTCAACGTCGATCTTCAGAGAAGTCAGAACCTGCCCCTGCAGTTCTGGCCAGATTCCAGCAAGCTTGTAAAATACATGATCAGAAATACAGATCTGATTATTTTTTTTGAAGACCCCTACGTCGAGGTATTCTGAGTCAGCTTTCCAACGGCGCTAACCTCGTCGCATTCCGACGACGGGGCTGATCGCAGCAGCAGTTTTCTCCGAGTCGCGCGCCTGCAAACAGAATTTTCAGATTCGTGGCCGAGTTCCCGCGGGCGTCGTCCGAGGGCCGCCCGGCGTCCGGCGGTCGTTCCAGCAGCTCGCCATCCCAGGGGAACGCTTTCCAGGTGTCTCCATCACAGAGGAGTCATCAGGCCCCACACGACCCCTCCGGTCAATACGTGGGCCCCCACTAGCACGAGTACGCGTGAAGCCGAAGCATTGCCTGAACCCGCCCGTCAACCCGAACTTGGTCCTCCCGGGCCCACTTGTGTCGCCCTTTACCTCCCTGCGTGGAGTGGGCTTAATTGCATTGCTGTAAACATAATGTACTAAGTTCCCGGGAGTACGAGCTTCGGCCGGGTGCCGTCTTCGCCACGCCGAGAGCGTGGAGGTATCGCCTTCACCCTTACACTTGGCATTAGCTTAATTCTTTATATGCTTTATATGCCGCTGCTAGAGAGCATGTGTAGGGATACCTAGCTCGCCTTCAATTTATAATATCACTGCTGCGAGAGAGAGCGAAGCCGTCCCGTGACCCGATCCGGGCGCAAAAGAGAGCCGACCACCCTAGCTCATTGCCGGTTTCTCAACCGCGCACATCCGACGCTTCCCTCGTTAAGGGACGATCGCGAGCTTGTCGTGTCCGTGGTCCCGTCCCGCATCAATTTGGTATCAGAGCGAGTTGAGTCTAGGGTGTCAAAAAAAAAAAAGAGTGTCATGTAGTCATTAGTCGGTCTAAGTCGTGTTTAGGATCATCATATTTTTAAAACAACAAAAAGAGTCATTTTTGGGTCGCATACATCCCTTTACTCGGTATATAAAAAGGTGTTGTCCGACCGTTAGGTTACGCCTATCGGGAAGGCCGCACACTTGTGCGAGTGACCTTCGGGTCGATTGTCTCCGCCCCGTACCGAGTCTTGGTTTACGTCTAGGGTCCTTAGTGTGCATTAGTTAGTGCATTCCAACTTTGCATTACTTAGTGTCGTGTCTAGTGTTTTGGTCCGAGTGTCGGCATGGCCATCCACTAGTTTCCCCGTGTCCCATGGAGTCCCAAACTCCCGGATGGTGGCGATACTATCTCAAATGGAAGGACCACCCGAACCACCCCACGAGACCCGAAACCCGGGATTTCTACGGGTCCGATGACCCGAGTGTCTATCTAGAATGGGAAGCCATTATGGATGATTACTTCGAGGTGTACATCATGTACGGGCCCATGCAAGTCGATGTTGCCAAAAGGTGACTTTTTGGTGAAGCCGCTGCAACTTGGAGGGACATCAAATATTGGAGGGAGGATAGGAATCTAAGGCCCATCGAGTCATGGTGGGAAATGAAGAGAGTGCTTAGGAGGGCCTACGTTCCCCGCCCACCTACCTCCAACCACGGAGGTCATTCCACTCACCAACCCCACCAACTCACCCACAATCAAGTGGGCCACACCTCTACCCAATCCCACCCCTTCACCGCCGTCCAAGCCCACCAAAGTGACCCCAATCTAGTGGCCCGCCCATGCACCACCAACCAACCTCCCCTTGGCACTCCCATCCCAACCCACTCAAGCACCTCCAACCGAGTGGAAGTCCCGCTTATAACCGAGCCTAGGCCCACACCCGAGCCGAGAGTTAAGGAGCTAGTCCACCCCAAGGTCCCTCCTCCAACCCGCTCCTTAGAGGAAATAAAGAAAATGATTTCGGATTGGTGGGAAAGGACACAAGCTACTCCACCACCCATGGATGCTCCATTGTTATCTACCTCCGGTCTTCATTCGAAACCATCAAAGTGGGAACTACCAAAGCCCGAGCCACCCGTGTTTCTTACGGGAACACTTTACATAGCCGAGCCACTTCTTAGATGGCTCAAGGATGGCTTGGTCCCACATCCCTTCCCGTCCATGGACCCCACCTTACCTTTAGTGCCAGTCAACTCATTCCATACCACCTTTCGATCTCGTCACCATGTTGACACATTGGACGATCTTGTCATGGGATTGGATTCACAATGGGAGTTGACGCACCTTTTGGCCCGAGGCTTTGACCAACCCACTAGTCTTAGCCTCACTCATCCGGCCTTAGGGTCTATTACCTCCGAGTGCACCGTGGGTTGTATCACCACGGAGGTCCTCTTACTCCTTCCCTTACCGGACGAGCCTGAATTCATACCCTTTTGTCCGAGGGAGGAATCATACTTCTTGCCTACGGTCCCCGTCCCACCCATCACAATTCAAGAAGGTGATTATCCACACCTTCAAAACTTCTACACGTGGGACCGTGACTTGTGGGAACCCACCACAAGGGGTCACACATTCTTTGACCCATTTGACCCCTACTCTAGTGGGCCCCGTGACCCATCACTTCCCTCATACCTTATCGGGGAAGTCCACTTTCATACCCCTTTCCTACGGGCCGGGTCCTCCATACCCACCAAGCCCGTCCACGATACACCTCCACCCAGCTCTTCCACACCCGGCTTTCCTAGCCCTCTCAAGTCTCCCAAATCCAAAGGGCCGTCCATGCATGACTGGGTCATACTTGGACATTTAGGTGTACCTCATGCCACCCATCTCCGGTTACATAACATGCATGCATGGCACACATTCGGGTGTCCTGGTCCGCCATCACCCATGTACGGGTCGGACTAACATTAGGTGTGTCTAGGGTCATAGTTGAGTCGGTGTGTTTTCTTTGTGTGGTTTGTTTGTGTGGTGATTTTGAGTCGATTGTTTGTGTGATTTTCATTCATGTGTCAGTGCATGGTGAGTCTGCATGTGTCTTGTGCAAGCTCGTGTCGTTCTCTTATGAGTGTGAAGCGAGTCGACTCACTTGATGAGTATGGGATCGGTTCTACATCTATACCCGGATCAGTCACCTATAGGGACTCAGCGGTGATTCCTAGTGAGTCTTCGAGCTGTTTCCTTCCTTTTGAGAGTGCCCCTTCGGAGTGACCACCTTTAGCCATAGCAGTGCGCATATCGAGTATATATGGAATGAGCAGGTGCCGATCACTTGGAGTGGAGCATACCCGCGCTACTTAGCACGGTGACAGATCCGCCGGAGTACCGGAGCAGCCATACCCCTACTCGACGGGGTCGAGTTCCTCCCACCCGGGGAGAATTGATGGGGACATCAACGTCAGCCCGCTCACTTTGTGTTTGCATCTACGTCCTTTTGTATTTGTATGTACGCCCTTGTGATATATGGGTACACAATAGTAGGTCTTAGTGGGTTTATTTGCAAAAGGCCATTGGGTTTCTTTGCAAATGTGCATGTAGGCCCTGCAGGGGCCCCCTCCCTCCTCCTTATTGGTCCACCTGGACTCCTGGGTCCAAGGTGGCTGGTCCATGGTCCAACCTTGGACTTGGACCTAGAATTAATTAAAGAAGACAAATGCTAATTGTCCTTCTTAAAGGGGGGGGCGAACCTAGTTGTTTAATGGGGTTTAATGTGGTTGTCAAACCACATCTCAACCCTTCATTGATCAACCCTTGATCCAAGGGCTTAGAATAGGTTAGACCCCTTGCATATATATACTTGTATTTTCATATTGAATGAATTAATGAAGAGAAAAAAGGCATTTGCCCCCAAGGAGCTTGCGCCCCTCCCCTCTCTCTCCCTGGTTCCTCCACCTCCAGCCCCCTTTCTAGAGTGTAATCCCTTCCCCCTTGATCCCCTCCAGCATCTGAAGCAACTCCGGTGATCGCCGCCGCCATCGTCTCGCCGCCGACGCGTCGTCGCCAACGGTTTCGGTGTTCTGTCCACTCAGGACAGACCCTTCTTCTCCGAATTCCTGCTATCACTCCCTTCGTCTTCTGAAGCTCAAAATTTCAGGGTTGGTTCCCCTCTAGAACCCTTATCCCCACAAAAAAAATCACGTCAAAATTCATCCTTTAGCTATTTTTTGATTTTCGTCCAAGTCCAAGTTCCAGATCTGTCCTGGTTCTGTTTACTGTTCATCAGCTCTGAGTTTACCCCATTCGAACCATCTTTTGATTTCTGTTGGGTCGCCCAAATTTACTGGGATCTCTGTCCACATCCCTATACCACCAGGAATTTTATTAATTTTTGGTTCACCCTCCAAGTATTTTTCAAATTTCGTCCAAGTTCCCAAGAACAGTCTGCCCACAGTTTCCCAGATCCGACCCAGGTCTAGTAAAGAAATCCCAGAAAATCCATTTCGTCTCCAATCAGAAAACCAAAATAGTCCCGGATTCCTCTCTCAGAGATCTTCAACTTTTCTGAAGAAATTATTTCCAGATTCGGAGGTCTTCTTCCCGGTCAACGTCGATCTTCAGAGAAGTCAGAACCTGCCCCTGCAGTTCTGGCCAGATTCCAGCAAGCTTGTAAAATACATGATCAGAAATACAGATCTGATTATTTTTTTTGAAGACCCCTACGTCGAGGTATTCTGAGTCAGCTTTCCAACGGCGCTAACCTCGTCGCATTCCGACGACGGGGCTGATCGCAGCAGCAGTTTTCTCCGAGTCGCGCGCCTGCAAACAGAATTTTCAGATTCGTGGCCGAGTTCCCGCGAGCGTCGTCCGAGGGCCGCCCGGCGTCCGGCGGTCGTTCCAGCAGCTCGCCATCCCAGGGGAACGCTTTCCAGGTGTCTCCACACAGAGGAGTCATCAGGCCCCACACGACCCCTCCGGTCAATACGTGGGCCCCCACTAGCACGAGTACGCGTGAAGCCGAAGCATTGCCCGAAACCGCCCGTCAACCCGAACTTGGTCCTCCCGGGCCCACTTGTGTCGCCCTTTACCTCCCTGCGTGGAGTGGGCTTAATTGCATTGCTGTAAACATAATGTACTAAGTTCCCGGGAGTACGAGCTTCGGCCGGGTGCCGTCTTCGCCACGCCGAGAGCGTGGAGGTATCGCCTTCACCCTTACACTTGGCATTAGCTTAATTCTTTATATGCTTTATATGCCGCTGCTAGAGAGCATGTGTAGGGATACCTAGCTCGCCTTCAATTTATAATATCACTGCTGCGAGAGAGAGCGAAGCCGTCCCGTGACCCGATCCGGGCGCAAAAGAGAGCCGACCACCCTAGCTCATTGCCGGTTTCTCAACCGCGCACATCCGACGCTTCCCTCGTTAAGGGACGATCGCGAGCTTGTCGTGTCCGTGGTCCCGTCCCGCATCAATTTGGTATCAGAGCGAGTTTGAGTCTAGGGTGTCAAAAAAAAAAAAGAGTGTCATGTAGTCATTAGTCGGTCTAAGTCGTGTTTAGGATCATCATATTTTTAAAACAACAAAAAGAGTCGTTTTTGGGTCGCATACATCCCTTTACTCGGTATATAAAAAGGTGTTGTCCGACCGTTAGGTTACGCCTATCGGGAAGGCCGCACACTTGTGCGAGTGACCTTCGGGTCGATTGTCTCCGCCCCGTACCGAGTCTTGGTTTACGTCTAGGGTCCTTAGTGTGCATTAGTTAGTGCATTCCAACTTTGCATTACTTAGTGTCGTGTCTAGTGTTTTGGTCCGAGTGTCGGCATGGCCATCCACTAGTTTCCCCGTGTCCCATGGAGTCCCAAACTCCCGGATGGTGGCGATACTATCTCAAATGGAAGGACCACCCGAACCACCCCACGAGACCCGAAACCCGGGATTTCTACGGGTCCGATGACCCGAGTGTCTATCTAGAATGGGAAGCCATTATGGATGATTACTTCGAGGTGTACATCATGTACGGGCCCATGCAAGTCGATGTTGCCAAAAGGTGACTTTTTGGTGAAGCCGCTGCAACTTGGAGGGACATCAAATATTGGAGGGAGGATAGGAATCTAAGGCCCATCGAGTCATGGTGGGAAATGAAGAGAGTGCTTAGGAGGGCCTACGTTCCCCGCCCACCTACCTCCAACCACGGAGGTCATTCCACTCACCAACCCCACCAACTCACCCACAATCAAGTGGGCCACACCTCTACCCAATCCCACCCCTTCACCGCCGTCCAAGCCCACCAAAGTGACCCCAATCTAGTGGCCCGCCCATGCACCACCAACCAACCTCCCCTTGGCACTCCCATCCCAACCCACTCAAGCACCTCCAACCGAGTGGAAGTCCCGCTTATAACCGAGCCAAGGCCCACACCCGAGCCGAGAGTTAAGGAGCTAGTCCACCCCAAGGTCCCTCCTCCAACCCGCTCCTTAGAGGAAATAAAGAAAATGATTTCGGATTGGTGGGAAAGGACACAAGCTACTCCACCACCCATGGATGCTCCATTGTTATCTACCTCCGGTCTTCATTCGAAACCATCAAAGTGGGAACTACCAAAGCCCGAGCCACCCGTGTTTCTTACGGGAACACTTTACATAGCCGAGCCACTTCTTAGATGGCTCAAGGATGGCTTGGTCCCACATCCCTTCCCGTCCATGGACCCCACCTTACCTTTAGTGCCAGTCAACTCATTCCATACCACCTTTCGATCTCGTCACCATGTTGACACATTGGACGATCTTGTCATGGGATTGGATTCACAATGGGAGTTGACGCACCTTTTGGCCCGAGGCTTTGACCAACCCACTAGTCTTAGCCTCACTCATCCGGCCTTAGGGTCTATTACCTCCGAGTGCACCGTGGGTTGTATCACCACGGAGGTCCTCTTACTCCTTCCCTTACCGGACGAGCCTGAATTCATACCCTTTTGTCCGAGGGAGGAATCATACTTCTTGCCTACGGTCCCCGTCCCACCCATCACAATTCAAGAAGGTGATTATCCACACCTTCAAAACTTCTACACGTGGGACCGTGACTTGTGGGAACCCACCACAAGGGGTCACACATTCTTTGACCCCTTTGACCCCTACTCTAGTGGGCCCCGTGACCCATCACTTCCCTCATACCTTATCGGGGAAGTCCACTTTCATACCCCTTTCCTACGGGCCAGGTCCTCCATACCCACCAAGCCCGTCCACGATACACCACCACCCAGCTCTTCCACACCCGGCTTTCCTAGCCCTCTCAAGTCTCCCAAATCCAAAGGGTCGTCCATGCATGACTGGGTCATACTTGGACATTTAGGTGTACCTCATGCCACCCATCTCCGGTTACATAACATGCATGCATGGCACACATTCGGGTGTCCTGGTCCGCCATCACCCATGTACGGGTCGGACTAACATTAGGTGTGTCTAGGGTCATAGATGAGTCGGTGTGTTTTCTTTGTGTGGTTTGTTTGTGTGGTGATTTTGAGTCGATTGTTTGTGTGATTTTCATGCTTGTGTCAGTGCATGGTGAGTCTGCATGTGTCTTGTGCAAGCTCGTGTCGTTCTCTTATGAGTGTGAAGCGAGTCGACTCACTTGATGAGTATGGGATCGGTTTTACTTCTATACCCGGATCAGTCACCTATAGGGACTCATCGGTGATTCCTAGTGAGTCTTCGAGCTGTTTCGTTCCTTTGAGAGTGCCCCTTCGGAGTGACCACCTTTAGCCATAGCAGTGCGCATATCGAGTATATATGGAATGAGCAGGTGCCGATCACTTGGAGTGGAGCATACCCGCGCTACTTAGCACGGTGACAGATCCGCCGGAGTACCGGAGCAGCCATACCCCTACTCGACGGGGTCGAGTTCCTCCCACCCGGGGAGAATTGATGGGGACATCAACGTCAGCCCGCTCACTTTGTGTTTGCATCTACGTCCTTTTGTATTTGTATGTACGCCCTTGTGATATATGGGTACACAATAGTAGGTCTTAGTGGGTTTATTTACAAAAGGCCATTGGGTTTCTTTGCAAATGTGCATGTAGGCCCTGCAGGGGCCCCCTCCCTCCTCCTTATTGGTCCACCTGGACTCCTGGGTCCAAGGTGGCTGGTCCATGGTCCAACCTTGGACTTGGACCTAGAATTAATTAAAGAAGACAAATGCTAATTGCCTTCTTAAAGGGGGGGGGCGAACCTAGTAGTTTAATGGGGTTTAATGTGGTTGTCAAACCACATCTCAACCCTTCATTGATCAACCCTTGATCCAAGGGCTTAGAATAGGTTAGACCCCTTGCATATATATACTTGTATTTTCATATTGAATGACTTAATGAAGGAAAAAAGGCATTTGCCCCCAAGGAGCTTGCGCCCCTCCCCTCTCTCTCCCTGGTTCCTCCACCTCCAGCCCCCTTTCTAGAGTGTAATCCCCTCCCCCTTGATCCCCTCCAGCATCTGAAGCAACTCCGGTGATCGCCGCCGCCATCGTCTCGCCGCCGACGCGTCGTCGCCAACGGTTTCGGTGTTCTGTCCACTCAGGATAGACCCTTCTTCTCTGAATTCCTGCTATCACTCCCTTCGTCTTCTGAAGCTCAAAATTTCAGGGTTGGTTCCCTCTAGAACCCTTATCCCCACAAAAAAAATCACGTCAAAATTCATCCTTTAGCTATTTTTTGATTTTCGTCCAAGTCCAAGTTCCAGATCTGTCCTGGTTCTGTTTACTGTTCACCGGCTCTGAGTTTACCCCATTCGAACCATCTTTTGATTTCTGTTGGGTCGCCCAAATTTACTGGGATCTCTGTCCACATCCCTATACCACCAGGAATTTTATTAATTTTCGGTTCACCCTCCAAGTATTTTTCAAATTTCGTCCAAGTTCCCAAGAACAGTCTGCCCACAGTTTCCCAGATCCGACCCAGGTCTAGTAAAGATATCCCAGAAAATCCATTTCGTCTCCAATCAGAAAACGAAAAATAGTCCCGGATTCCTCTCTCAGAGATCTTCAACTTTTCTGAAGAGATTATTTCCAGATTCGGAGGTCTTCTTTCCGGTCAACGTCGATCTTCAGAGAAGTCAGAACCTGCCCCTGCAGTTCTGGCCAGATTCCAGCAAGCTTGTAAAATACATGATCAGAAATAAATATCTGATTATTTTTTTTGAAGACCCCTACGTCGAGGTATTCTGAGTCAGCTTTCCAACGGCGCTAACCTCGTCGCATTCCGATGACGGGGCTGATCGCAGCAGCAGTTTTCTCCGAGTCGCGCGCCTGCAAACAGAATTTTCAGATTCGTGGCCGAGTTCCCGCGAGCGTCGTCCGAGGGCCGCCCGGCGTCCGGCGGTCGTTCCAGCAGCTCGCCATCCCAGGGGAACGCTTTCCAGGTGTCTCCACCACAGAGGAGTCATCAGGCCCCACACGACCCCTCCGGTCAATACGTGGGCCCCCACTAGCACGAGTACGCGTGAAGCCGAAGCATTGCCTGAACCCGCCCGTCAACCCGAACTTGGTCCTCCCGGGCCCACTTGTGTCGCCCTTTACCTCCCTGCGTGGAGTGGGCTTAATTGCATTGCTGTAAACATAATGTACTAAGTTCCCGGGAGTACGAGTTTCGGCCGGGTGCCGTCTTCGCCACGCCGAGAGCGTGGAGGTATCGCCTTCACCCTTACATTTGGCATTAGCTTAATTCTTTATATGCTTTATATGCCGCTGCTAGAGAGCATGTGTAGGGATACCTAGCTCGCATTCAATTTATAATATCACTGCTGCGAGAGAGAGCGAAGCCGTCTCGTGACCCGATCCGGGCGCAAAAGAGAGCCGACCACCCTAGCTCATTGCCGGTTTCTCAACCGCGCACATCCGACGCTTCCCTCGTTAAGGGACGATCGCGAGCTTGTCGTGTCTGTGGTCCCGTCCCGCATCACACATCTTACCATGGTCGACCTTACCAGCTGCTCGCAACTACCAACAGGGACTAATAATCTCTCAGAGAACACTTCTGCATAACACGATCTCATCTGAGAACACAACTTCCAACACACGAACGAGGTACTCATGCGGCACACTTGCCAACATATTTCCCCAACTCTCCATCCTGCCAGTGCCACAACCACCATCTCTCAAGCAACGGTGTAGATCGGATTAAAAATCCTCTCTTTAATATATATAAAAAAAGTAATATAATGGTGAAAGCAATAAAATAGCACGAGGTGCTAATGTGGAGAGTGTGTGATCGCCAGAGACACGAGGGTCTCAAGAGGAGATGAATAAGAGGAAAGTGATCGCAATTACCTAGTAAAGATGGAAACGCGGGATGGTGTGGATTTCCTCCTCCAACTTCAATCGGCCGGCCGATGAAGTGGGTTCTCTTCAGTTGATTACCTTGTAAAAAAAAAAAAAGACAATAAAAGACGGACAAAAGAAAGGGGATCAGCCAAGGTGCAGATAGTATCAATCCAAACTAACACAAAATGATGAAAAAGGCATCAACAGCGCACCTCTTTTTTCGTTTTTTTTAAACCCCTACCAGGGAACTAGGGAAAGGATATAAAAATGATGCTTAATGCAATAGAATAACTAACGACCGGGTGATAATGAGGAGATGTTAAGAGGAGATGAACAACGAAACAACAGATAAAACCCTGCTCTCCCTGACGAGAGTAAAGGGAAAACCGTGGAGATGCTTAAACGGATGCAGAGAAGGATGAAGGCAACAGGCGCTTGATTGGATGCAGAGAAGGATGCAGGACGTGCCTGTTGAATGATCAACCTCTTAACCCTTTGAGTTGTTAACCTCTTACACGATCAAACGAGATTTTTTTTATAGCTTCAATCGGATATGATCAAACAAGGAAGTGATAAGAACGGGTAATGAGGCATCCTGGGAAGGATTAAGATCGAGCAAGAGTCCAAGGATGGTAGGGAACTGTGAGGGAAAGACAAAAAAAGGAAGGACTCTGGAGTGAAACACGCCTTAAGACAGGGCGTATCATTATAAATTGACGACCTGCCACAGGGCGTTTATTAAAACACGACCTAGGAAAGGCCGTTTCTTCCTGGATTTAATTTTAGAAATAAAAACTTCTTTGTTTTAGCATCAAGGGAACACGCCTGAGATAACGGCGTTTCTTAAAAACACGCCCTGATGAAGGACGTTACTTAGAAAATGCTTTTATTTTGAAAATAGATAATTCCAGAAATTAACGGATAATACCAGGAATTGACGCCCTCAAGTATGGTCGTCCTTTCTTTTGAAACGCCCTATGACAGGTCGTTACTTTCGGAAGTAACGCCCTTCGTCAAGTCGTGAATCACGAAAAATGCAGAAAAATGCATAAAATTCACAGAAAAATAGAAAAACTTCATGTTATAGGAATATTGAAGTCCACTTGGGGCGTTTACATAATGTCATGAAATTTGATCAACATAACGTCAATTTTGGCGTGTCTACAGCTGCCCCGCCTTGGCGTCTGCTTTGCAAGGGAGTGAGACGGAAATGGAATGAGTTGTAATGAAAGGAATGAAGTGGAATGAGCTGATAAGGAGACGCCAAGGTGTGATGTGACACGCCTCAGAACATTAAGCATTTGAAATCTTTCCAAGATTCTGAGTGAAACAACTCTGAGTGGTTCCAAGGAAACATCGATTTGTTGGATAAAAGGAGATTTAACTAAGTAAATAAAGGGGATGTGCGCGTGGGCACGATAGGGAAAGGCCATTGGAGAGCGATTACCAGCCAACGTGGACGTGCTACAACCAAGGTAAATTTTGCAGAAAAGTAAAGAGAATTGGGATAGAGATCCAACAAAAGGGACATTTTCAAGGAATCAGCCTGAACGGCTTCAAACAGAACGAAGTACTTGATTTGAAGTGGAATATCTCATGTCAACTCGATCAAGAGCGAGTGAACTTCATTATTGCCATAATATGAAGATTTTCAGCATGAAACTCAAAGTCCTACATGATGCATGCTGGGCTAAAAGAAAAGATTAAAACAAACTAAAAATAGAAAATAATCAAGGATAATATTGCTAAGCTATTTAGATCTGGTCAAGAATCCATATCTCTGAGTTAACACTAAGCCGAAGCCCGTTTGTCCGCGCATCAACTCAGAAAGTGGAACCATCGTCCCAAACCTTTAACAACTCAACGGCCTATCCGTGCGATCAAGATTCTCCTGAAATCGTCATTGTTTTTGATGAAGGGGAACTCGAATTTCAGGTTTATCAGAACCACAAGGTCCTTGACATACTACAATAGTGTAGATATCATATAATAACAATGCTTACAAGAAACAGATACAAGGTGACAAGATGTTACTCCCATGAGTGGTCCAAACGCTTTGGATCCTGCAAAACTTCTGCACTTGAAACTTATTAGCTTTCATTAATTCATTCAGAATATGACATGATCATAAGTGCTTAATCATAAACAATGTCATCAAATAATAGCACTTAAGTTCATCAAAAGCATGGAGAGGTCAAAAATCCGCAGGTGAATAAAACACGCCTAAGAACAGGGCGTTAACAGAATGAAAGACGCCTGAATAACAGGTCGTTAATCATTTAAAACACGCCTTACTCAAAGGCGTAGCCAGTAACGAAAGCTTGGAAGAAACACGACCTCATCAAGGGCGTTACATAAAACACGACCACAGGTGATGTCGTCAAATCAAAAAGTGACGCCCTTGCTCAAGGCGTTAATTCAGCACGAACCTCCGTTTTCGAATCAAGAACACAGTCCTTAACCTAATCAAACTTCTAGCTTTGGGACCCTTCAGGACTCTTCAAATCTTTATAAAAAAGGAAGGCTTCCTTTCACAAACCAATCGAAACTCTTCTGCAGCCGAATTGCCTCTTTCTTCTGCAAGCCCTCCGTTCTGCTTCTGTTCTTCTTTATCCGCAGGCGGCTTCGCGAGATACTTCTGCAAAAGAAAGTGATGGACAGGGTGATGAAGAAACCTAGGATATCTACTCCCAGGATTACTGAAATACAAGGGCACATAAGCAATCGAATTGCTTTGAGTCAAGTAAGCTATCCTCTGTTAGTTACTTTGTACTGTTCCTTCTGCCGAACTTCATCTCTTATTTCATATGCTTACTGCATGCTGCATGCTTCATGTTTCTTCTTTACAGGATTACCCAATCCTTCCGGGAGCTAGAAGGTATGTCCAAATCAAATGGTTGCCCCTCATCCTCTCCAAGTTCACTTCAGATATGAGGGTATATGTAGCTAGATGGCATCTCTTGGGGTTGATAACCCATGCTAAACATTATGACCAAATCCATCTTGATTGGGCTGCCATAGGTGCATTAATTGAAACATGGCATCCTTCCACCCATACCTTCTTATTTTCCACATTTGAAGCCACTATCTTGCTGGAAGAAGTAGAGACGATCCTAGGCTTGAAAAGGATGAAACAAGGAGAAGAAGAAAAGATGGCCATCATGCCAAGGCCAATCTCCTCCCATGAGTTGCTAACCTCATTGATACCTAGCCCAAATATAGTGAACCAAATCAAGGTCACTAAAGGAGTTAACCTCTTGAAGCTCGCCTCGTGGGTGTACAAGAGAGCGGATCAAGCTAAGGAGGAAGAGGAGATAGAAAGAGTGACAAAAGCCTTCGTGGTGTGCTTAGCAGGAGCACTCCTATTCCCATCGACGGAGGACTTCCTAGAGGAGTCCCAATTGAGCGCAGTGGTGAGCTTATGGGAGGAAGAAAGAGTTGGACCGGCGATCCTAGCATATCTTTATAGCGGGCTCACTTCGGCGGCCATGGGAAGGCCCATATACGGGTGCATGCTAGCACTCTCAAGTTGGGTTGATCTACACTTCAAATTCGATCCATGCCACGAAGCCCAACAACCTTCAAGAATTTTCTCAAAGAGCCCACTCTCCTATATAACCGGCTCATTAGGAATAAGCAATAGAGTGACTAACCGGGTTCCTCAAATCAAGAAGAGAGGGGATTGGAGGGAGCACTTAAAGGTAATGCCAAAGAATCTCTTTACTTGCGCCCCGGGTGTATTCAAAATGCAGGAACTTCGTGCACGCTTCTCCACCGGGATGGACCTTCGTCTTATTGGCGCTTCGGACTTCGTTTTATACAACTCTCACAGGTGCCTTCCTCAAATTGGGCTCTCAAGGCAACACTTAGAAGACATCTCCCATCTCCCTCCAATCAAATCAAGGGACCTAGGCAGTAATGAAGATGGTGAGGAGGTTATCACCATTCAAGCTCTGTGGAAGCTAAGCAAACTTCATCAACCTGTAGAAGACTTAGATGAAGACAAAGAACAGTGGAAAAATTATGTAATCTCATTGAGAAAATTAAGGTCCAAAGTGGCTCATTAGTCATTGTAATTCCTTCTTATTGAAGCAATAAAGATTATTTTCTGATTGAGCCAATATTACTGTGATTATGATCAAAATCATCCAAAACCTGCATTACTGTTGCAAATAACGCCTCAACGGAAGGCGTAAATTCGATAAGGCACGCCTTATCTAAAGGCGCTTCAATCAGCCAACCTACCACAGTTAACGCTTGCACCGTAGACGTGACTTAAATAACGACTCTAAATACGGCGTGAATATATTCAAACCCAAAGAATATAATCGTTGAACCATTAAAAGTAACGCCGTTTCCTTGGTCGCTTCTTAAAAATAACACGCCCTCCACTGAGGCGTTACTCTAAGCCAGCAATGATGACTTTCATCACATCAATCAACGCCCATTCAATGCGTCTGACGACGGTTATTATTCCCCATGCAAAACAAATTAACGCCTTTGTCAACGTCGTTTGATTTTATGAAACGCCCACCTCCTGGCCGTGAATTCCATTAAAAACGCCTTGCTTAAGGGCGTGTATTCTTTTCGAAACCCAAAGGTCATCGGCCCCTTTCTTCTTCCTCCTTCCGTTTTCAATTTCACCCCCTCTGCAAACCCTAACCGAAACCACCCCTCCTCCGATCTCCCTCTCTCGTTCTCTTCTCTCAATCTCCCTCTATCTCTCTTTCTCTCTTCCTAACCCGAGCCATGGCCAAACGCCAGCGAGTGAGCGCCCCAGAGGTCGTCGACCTCGACGCCGCCCATGCCCAAGAAGAACCCGCCGTGGAGGAGCTCGCCATCGTCGCGGTTGAAGAACCGGTGGTGGTCGGCGGTGGCGACGGAGTCAGTGAAGAAGGAGTAGAAGAAGGAGGAGAAGACGAAGAAGAAGAAGGAGAAGAAGGAGAGGAAAGTGGAGAAGAAGAAGGAGAGGAAGATGAGGGACCACCGCCCGCGGCGGCGATCGCTCCCCGGGGTCAACTTCGGCCGCCCAGGCGGCCATTGCCTCGGCCACAGCCCCAGAAGCACAAGAAGGTAGGTTCCCCCACCCCAATTCCAAAATTTTTATTTTATTTATTTTTTTCCTGATTTTCCATAGCCCTCGGGGGCAAAACCTGCAACTCAGAAAAGACACGCCTCCCATGGGGGCGTTAATCACAAATGAAACGCCCTAACCCAGGGCGTAAATTTATTTTATTTTCTAAAAATTAATTGACCTTCATGAAAAACGCCCTGAACCATGTCGTTTCTTCAAACATTATGATTTTTCATTACTTCCATGCTCATTAAATGTTTTTCATTAATCATTATTAATCATTTCGCATGCTGCCATTTTTTATTTAAAATATCTGAAAAACCCTGAAAGCCACGCCCCTCACCACGGCGTGTTGTAACAAGAAACGCCCAAACCAGAGGGCGTCTCTTCATTAATTCTTATTTAAACTGAACGGTCCTAAATGGAAAACGCCCCAGCCAACGGCGTGATTTGAAAACATTTTTAGGATTTTTTTAGAAATTAACCACATGCTCACGCCCTACATAGCGGCGTTTCAAAGATAAAAAATGCCCTCAGACAGGACGTTACTTCAAAATAAAACGCCCCTTTAATGGGCGTGAATTCACTAAGAGACGACCCAGGGAGGGGCGTGACTTCCAAAACCTTAAAATCAATGCCCAGGCAAAACCAAATGCAATTACACATGATTAACCGAACAATTAAGCAAAGTTATTTCTTTTAATGCATGCAGGGGCTGATGAGGACCCGCATCTCATGGGTCATGGTCTGGGTAGCATACCAGGGTCTCCCCGACTTCCAGAGGGTTAGGGTAGATGCTATGGGGTTCGGTGCTTTCCTATCCATCGAGCCATTTAGACCCGACCTAGCACTTATCCAGGTTCTACGGGAGCGTTGGGATAGGGTGAGCCGGACTTTCCTGATGCCCTAGGGGCATATGGTTCCTACCCTAGAGGATGTGGCTAGGATTACGGGACTGAGGGTGGATGGTGAGGCTGTGAGTGGGTTCACCTATCCTGACTACACGGAGATGGCCCAGAGGTTACTAGGGCTGGATATGGTTTATGTGGTGCCGAGCGAGTGTAGGACCATCTTCCGTACAGACTTGACTACGGTGATGGGTTTGGGGGATGCCAGGCACAGGTCAGGGGAGACCCTAGGTGAGTTTGCACGGAGGCTGACTGACGGGGTGAGAGCGGCATGCTGCCAGGACCCGACTGACCGTGAGAGAGCGGATCGAGACCTGAGGAGGTTCCTGCTGCTGCTGCTCGGGAGATTATTGCTGGGGACGAAAGCCGACGTCATCAACTGCCGCTTCTTGGGCATCCTGGAGGACCTGGAGACCGTTGGCACATGCTTGGGGTGCAGCACTGCTGGCGTATTTGATAGCTGATCTGTCCACGGGGACGGGACGAGAGACGACCGTCAGTGGCTTCTCACCTCTTCTTCAGGTATGCAATTTTCTCATTTTCATATCTTTTTTCTTTTCCTTTTCTTCTTATTATGATGCATGTGAATGCCTTACTGATGCAATGCATGGATGCAGGTGTGGAGCCACCTATACATGCCGATGGGGCGCGTTGACCCACGGCCCGGGGTTGAGGGATCCTTCCCTCTGGCGTGACGCTGGTTACCAGTCGTTTTCGGTGCCCCACTCGACTACGAGTTGTGGGTTCTACGGAGAGAGTTCCGCGACTTCCCTCCCTCGCTGGTATGTATGAATGAATGATACGCATTTCTTTTGAATTGATTTGAATTGATTATGATGAAATGATAATGATATGTATGAATGCAGGTGCAGTGGAGGCCTTACGAGGGTATGACGGATGAGGGCCAACCTTGGGTCGTCTCGGGGCGACCTCGCTTTGGGTGTGAGCTGTTGCTGCATTGCCTGAGCGAGATCGAGCCGTTATGGCTCAGGTTGGTGATGAGGACCCTGGGTCTGCCCCAGGAGTGGATCGAGGTCGGAGAGCCTCGAGGCATAGGTAAGAAGACCCGTGGTCGCACCAAGACGACCGACTGGCGGGTACGTTTCGAGGAGCAGTACGCCGACTGGCAGCGAGGCGGGACCAGAGTTGTCTCCCACGCGACTGACAGCTCCGAGTACCTCCGGCGCTACTGGGAGGTACACGCCGGCCAACCCCAGATGAGGGTCTTAGGGGTATGTATGAATGCACTTATTTCTAAATTGAATGCAAATGCTTATGTTTCTATCATGCGACTAACATGTAGTGGATGCAGGATGCGAGGGACATAGCGGCGATAGACGCCCAGGCCCACCTACACAGCCTGGAGGACCAGCTAGCTGCCACGTGGGCAGACCTAGAGACCCTGGTGAGTGTTTAAATTACTTCTATATGCAAATGAAACTTTTTGTTGAATTATTGATGATTAGCCACTGACGATCTTAATGAATGCAGCGTGCCCAGCAGGGAATAGTGAGGAGAGATCCAGGGGAGGCCTCCAGCTCGAGGGGACTTAGCGCAGAGGTGACCGCGCTATCAGAGCAGCTGGCTGGAGCGGTTGCACGAGCCGAGGCAGCGGAGCGTGACCTTGCTTCACGGGTAAATTCTGAACTCAAACTCAGTCAGTTCAATTATTGATTAAATAATAGCATTGTGTACTGATAAAAATTCATTCTTACAGACCGAAGAGCTTCGAGCTGCTCTTGTTTGCATAGACGAGGGCTTCCGAGCGTCGAGCTCACAGGTGAGTAATTCAATCATGCATCGTTAAATTATTGAATTATTGCATTTATTGATGATTTGCTTACCCTTTTGCAGGTGGCTCAGCTTCGGGCGGTACGTACCGAGTTGGCGATCCGTGACCAGCGGATCGCAGAGCTTGAGAGGTCCCAGAGGCGACGAGAGGAGCTTCCTCAGGACGTGGCCGAGCTGCGGGTGGCTCTTGAGATGGAGAGGCGAGAGCGTGCCCGAGAGCGAGAGGAGCACCAGACGGAGCGTGCCCTGTTCCTTGAGCTTCAGCAGGCGGAGCGTGCCCAGTTCCAGGAGCTTCAGCAGGCGGAGCGTGCCCGGTTCCTTGAGCAGGTGGCAGTACGGGAGCGAGAGCTAGCCGACTCGAGGACTCAGTTGATCCTTTCTCAGGAGCGGCTACGAGTATCCGAGGAGCGTCTTCAGCAAGGGCGTGAGCGAGCACGTGCCGCGGGGTACTCCTTTACTAGTTCCACTTTTGTTGCGGTTTCTTCTCTTCGAGAGAGGAGTGAGGCAGGGGGCCAGGCTCGAGTTCCAGCTTCTTCACGGGGGCCCATGCCTCCTCCACCAGCACCAGCTCGGGACGGTGAGGAGGAGGTTGAGAGTAGGAGAGTAGAGGAGAGTGGAGGCGAGAGCTGAGAGACTTACTTGTACTCCTCCACCCTCACACCTGTACATGATAGACATGATGATATATATATATATGAGATTTGAGCTTTTGTTACCTGAGCACTTGTGTGGTTGTGGACTTGTGTTTGTGTACTTTTCTTTTCACGTCCTTCGTGTTTACTTTGCTTTTGCCCTGTATCTGCAGCTGCGGTTTTCACTTGAACAAACAGGTTAATTCATCTGTTCGACTTGGCCCCTTGCCCAATGAACAAGGGGTGGCAATCTTCTGACTTTAATGACGGGTCAAGGGGCCAAGCCTTTAATCAAATAAGGTAAAAATGAAATAACCAGTAAAGGGGAGATGCAACATGCAAGCACACATATGCAAACAATAAAAAGAGATATGCACAGGCAAAATGCAAGCATACGGATGAATAATGTATTTTTCTATTTTATATTTTTTTTGTTATTTTCCTGAAAAACGCGCCTTAGATTAGGTCGTGACTCATGTGAAAGACGCCCTCGCAGACGGCGTGTACTTTTGAAAGGATTTTGGAATTTGGTGAAAAGACGACCTGAACAAGGGCGTGAATTTTATAAAGATGACCCTCACAAGGGCGTGAATTAAATTAAAAACGCCTTAAGGAAAGGCGTGAATTATATGAAACTTCAAACAAGATTGTCAAGGCTATCCAGACCGCGGGCCCGACACGGTCACCATCTAGGATTCATTAATCTTTCTTGAATAATTAAAAGGGAGTCGGCGTGCTCAAAGTTGACTTATATTCGAGATTTCGCATAGTGTAATTTCTTAAGTTCGTCTTGACCATCCTGCCAGTTCGTGACTTTACCACATAGAAAGGGTGAAAGAAAATATAGGGGAAGCCCATAAGGGGTTCTGGGATGCTCAAAGTAAAGTTACCTCCCCTGCCCTATGCCTGTTGGGGTTCGGTCTTTGGCGTAGGGAATTTATTGCCTTTTTGCCCATTTATAATGCACGCATACGCCCAAGGTTTTCCTTGCGGGGACTTTGCCCTCTTGACATGCTTTTCTTTTCATAACTTGACTTTCACTTTGGAATTGATTTGCATTGATGAAAAATAAACCTAATTGTACTTGGGCTTTTGTGACATTTGCTCCCTTTTGGACCTTGACTTCCACCTACTAGGGCGGCGAGCAGGTTAGGAGCATCTGCCTCGAGGTCTCCCTTCCTCCCTTATGGGCCGAATAAGAAAAGAACGGGTATTGTCTTTCACTTTTAGTCAGGTTTTTGACTTTCTATCAGATTTTGCACTGCTTGAGTTCAAGAATAAAGCGTGTAGTGTGTGCGGGTGTCAACCCCATTTTAAGTTACCAAGACTAATAAATGAATTCTGAATTTTAACCTTTCAGGCCTTGATCTTTTGTGTGCCATGACAATAATTTGAAAGCCTTTTTTGTTTTTAGTTTCTGTTTTTTTTGGCTTTGTTTCGTTTCGTTTTGGCGAATATTCTAATTTTTGGATTTGGAAAATATTCATTTTTTTTGTTTTGTGGGATTTTTTTGGAAAATCTTCATTTTTTGTTGGATTTTGGAAAATATTCATTTTTTGTGGATTTTGGAAAATATTCATTTTTTGTGGATTTTGGAAAATCAGGGGTAATATTTCTTAAGATACAAACCGTTCCAAGGGTGAGTTAACTCTTCACCTTCAGCATTAGTTAACTTATAAGCATTGCCAGGAAAAACTTCTTTTATAACGAACGATCCCTCCCAATTTGGTTGGAGTTTTGAACGGGGGCCACCCGGCTTAACAAAAATTCTCTTGATTACCATTTCACCGACTTTAAATTTTCTCTCAATTACTTTCTTTTGGTAAAAACGTGAGAGCCTATTTTGATAAACGCGCGCATGCTCAGCGGCGACCAGACGCTTCTCATCTAGGAGTTCCAATTGGGCAAGGAGTGAATCACGACGTTCATCAATAGAAAGTTCCTCATCCAATTGTACTCGCAGAGAGGGAATCAGAATCTCATAAGGGACTACTGCCTCCATTCCATAAGTGAGGGCGAAAGGGGTTTGCCCAGTGGGAGTGCGAATGGAAGTGCGGTAGGCCCAAAGAGCTTCAACCAACTTGTCTGGCCAGTCCGAAAATTTATTAGCCTCACACGTCTTTTTAACGATCTTGATCAAAGTTTTGTTAGTTGCCTCTGCTTGGCCATTGCCCTGCGGATAATAGGGAGAAGAATGATGCAATGCAATGCTATACCTGTTGCAGAGATCCTTGAGATCTTGAGAGATAAATTGAGGTCCATTGTCGGTGACGATGGTGCTCGGGATGCCGAACCTCGTGATGATGTTCTTCATAATGAATTTACAAACGGTTGATGCTTTAATTTCCACGTAAGCTTCTGCTTCCGCCCACTTGGTGAAGTACTCCGTTGCCGTGAGAATGAATGATTTTTGCTTGGTCAGGAGGTTCGAGTCACCAAGAGGTCCAATGATGTCAAAAGCCCACATGGAAAAAGGCCATGGGGAGGACGTAGGGTGGAGTGAAGAAGCAGGAGAATGAATCTTGTCGGCGTGCAGTTGGCACTTAACACACCTACGAACGTAGATAGAGCAATCCTCTTCTAGAGTTGGCAAATAGAAACCTAGCCTAAGGATTTTCTTAGCTAGCATCTGGCTGTTCACATGACCACCACACACACCAGAATGCGCCTCTTCCATAACTTTCCAAGATTCATCATCATCGAGGCATCTCAATAAAACACCGGTGAGCCCTCTTCTGTAGAGCACACCTCCAACCAAAGTATAACGCTGAGCCACTCTTCTAATTGCTTTCTTTTCTTCTGCGGTGGCTTCCTCGGGATAAGACTGATCATTACAGTATCTGGCAATCTCATAATACCAAGGTTTCTCTTCGTCAGCCAACTCTTCTTCCCAGTCCAAAAGCATAACCTCTTTGCCTTTAAGATTTTCTTTCTGGTTGGCCTTCTCGAGCACCTGATCCCTAATATCAAGGAAAGCACGATCCTTAATAGCTGGAGTGTCACACTGATGAATCAGAGGGACATGGAAATCACGCTCAGGAGGGAAGACTAAAGCAGAAGCTAAAGAAGCAAGAGCATCAGCTAGAATGTTCTGACTGCGAGGTACGTGAACGAAGATTAGTTTGGTGAAGAGCTTGGCATAAGCTGAAGCGAGTTCCTGGTAGGGTTTAAGCTTAGGATTGATAGTGCGGCACTTGACCAACACCTGGCGCAAAATGAGTTGACTATCACCGACAATCCGCAAGTGAGTGACACCATATCGATGAGCGGTTTGTAGACCGGCCAAAAGAGCTTCATACTCGGCTATATTGTTCGTGACGGGGAAAGTGAGCCGAGCAGCAAATGGAATGGTGACCCCTTCAGGTGTTAAAAGAACCATGCCGATCCCTCTTCCTTGAGAATTAAGAGCTCCATCAAAATGTAACGTCCACATAGGATCAAGGGGTTGATTAATGGACATTAATTCTTCATCTGGGAACTCAGAATTAACAGGATCAAAATGAGGTAGAGGATGATGAGCAAGATGTTCGGCAATGGCATAACCTTTGATAGCTTTTTGTTGAATGTAAGTGATATCAAACTGGGAGAGGAAGCTTTGCCAGCGCGCTAAACGATCAGTGAGGATAGATTTTTCAAGGAGGAATTTGATTGGATTCATGCGTGCAATGAGGTGAACCTCGTGAGCTAGGAAATAATGTTTTAATTTCTGAACTACCCAAACCAAAGCTGCACAAGTCTTCTCCATGGCTGAGTACCTCTGCTCACAGGGGTTAAGAAGTTTAGACAAGTAGTATGATGCCCTTTCCTTACTTTCTTCATCCACTTGAGCTAAGACAGCACCTACAGAGTCATCCAGGACTGAAACATACAGAATAAGTGGTTTGCCTGGAATTGGCGGCCTCAGGACAGGTGGATTGGCCAAATAATCCTTCAATCCGTCAAAGGCTGCCTGACACTTGTCATCCCAATTAAACTTGACTCCCGGCTTGGTAAGCTCGTAGAACGGCCTACACCTTTGTGAGTGCTGGGAGACGAAGCGGCGAATGAACTGTAACCTCCCGATTAATCCTCGAACCTCCTTCAAATTCTTGGGAGGAGGCATATCTCTAATGGCTCTCGCCTTGTTAGGATCGACTTCAATTCCCCGCTTGCTGACAATGAATCCAAGCAACTTCCCTGAAGAAACGCCAAATACGCACTTCTTGGGGTTCATTTTCAATTGATATTCTCGTGACCTCTGTAGAACCTTAGCTAGCACCCCAGGGTGCTCAATCCTTGTCCTTGATTTCACTACCAGGTCATCCACATACACCTCGATGTAAATATGAATCATGTCATGAAAAATCGCCATCATAGCCCTCTGGTAGGTGGCTCCAGCATTCTTAAGTCCAAAGGGCATAACCACATAGCAATATGTACCCCATGGTGTAGTGAATGATGTTTTCTCTTGATCCTCTTCAGACAGACGAATTTGATTGTAACCTGAAAAGCCATCCATAAATGAAAGAGTTTCAAACCCTGCCGTGTTGTCGATCAGAACATCAATATGAGGGAGGGGGAAGTCATCTTTAGGACACGCCCGGTTGAGATCCCGGAAATCTATGCAAATTCGAACCTTTCCATCTTTCATCATAACTGGGACAATGTTAGCCACCCAATTGGGATAGAGGACGACTCTAACAAATCGAGCCTTATGGAGTTTATCGACCTCTTCTTTCATCTTCAAAGCCATGTTAGGGTGGAAACGCCTCAACTGTTGTTTGACCGGGACAGACCCTGGCTTAAGTGTAAGGCGGTGTTCAACGAGCGCAGGGTCTAATCCAGGCATATCTTCATAGCTCCATGCGAACGTGTCCTTGTATTCTTGCAGAACCAAAATGAGCGCCTCCTCCTCGGAGGGCGGTAAATTCTTACTGATGAGGATAATCCTAGGGTCTTCCTCGGTACCCAGATTGATTTCTTTGGTTGGCTCTTCTACAGAGGCTGATGGTTCATCGAAACGTCTCATGCCACTAGCAAAGGCATCAGCCTCGTCCTCATAGTCTTCATAACTTTCTTCCCCCTCTTCAATAGGGTCTTCATCATTCATGATTTCATAAACGCCCAAACCCTCATGAGCAGCAACAGAATCTTCATATTCTAATTCCAGCAGGATGATCGGTTCTTCCACAAATTCAGGGATTGCTAAACAAGCTTGGCATCTGACAGCCAACTCCAACAAAAATCTTCGGGGAATCTGCCTACCCTTGGCCTTCTTATGTGGAACTATCCCCTGATTTTTATTATTAAAAGGAAAGGAGGAAGAATAGGAACAACTAGCTTGACTAGGGGAAGGAGATGAAAAAGCGGATACAGGAGGTGATACAGAGGAGGGCCCCTCACCAGAGGGGGAAAAGAGTTTTACCAAGGAATCTTGGAAGAGCGGCCCCTGGGTTGGGACGCACTCGGGAGAAAAATAGGAGGTCTCCTCAATAGAAATGGAGGATTGGGATGTTGGAGATTTGGCGTTTTTTTTTATTTTTATATTTTCCTTTGTTTTTATTTTCTTTTTCCAGTAAGAAGCAATGTGAAGGGGAAATAGCAGGAGGAGTGGAGATTGCAAGATTGGAGAAAGATTTAATCAAAGATGGCCCACTCGGGGGCGAGATGGAGATTTTAGAAAATCGCTCGAGGAGCGAAGGAGCAATCGGGAGGGAAATCTGAATTGAATCGGGAGACAAGTTGATGGTAATTGGTGGTGGTCGCGGCACGCGACCAAACCAACGGGAATAGAGAGAAACCAACACAGATGGATGCACAGAAGTGAGGGAGAAAAGGCCGGCCCACAGCCTATCCACGGAAAAACCTTCTTCAAAAGGGACATCTGGCTCCCCAGTATCTGTGTAATCACTTAACATCTGCCTTTTATCTGTGATTGCTACCGGCATTTCAATCAGTTCTTGAATCAGCGGCGGCCACTCTGGATCTGTCGGCATGAACAGGCGGCTCAGAGAGATTGTGATGTCATTCATGTCAAACCACCTGTACCAGTCACATTCTGGATCACCCATTTTTCTTCTTTTATCTGGCCTTAAAGACTCCAGGGCCTTGTAGGTGGCTAGTGGGGCAATGTGACGAGCAAACTGTCTGGCGTGCACATCTTGACAATCAAGCAATGAAGTAATGACGGTAGTCTTCTCATTATTTTGAATGCCACCGGTGATAAAATGTGTCTTTAAAGTCCAGGTGAGCGGCTGGCGGTCTGGTTTGAAGGTGGACGTCATAACAGCCCACGGCTCTCCTTCATTCTTGCCCGGTGCTTTATAGCCTAAGCCGCCTCGTGCAATCATCTTTTGAGGCTTAAAAGGCCTAATCCTGCCCTGGAGCTTGGCGCCCAGGCCCTTGCCATCTTGATATCCCATTTTCAATAGAAAGTTCCAGCCGGGGGTATTCATCATATTTTTCTTTTTCTTCCCCTTAGAAGGCAGGGGTGTCATAGCCACTGTGGTAACAGTCTCAGATAGCATAGGCCGTGGACGGGGAATGTCCAGCACAGATAATAACGGCTTGTTGGCAGGCCATATGGAAGGAACTGATGAAGCTACATGAATGTCTTCCTCTGGCAAGATCGGCACGCTGGTCACCTTCATAATGCGGCCCTTGTGCGGAAACTTGAGGCACTGATGGTTTGTAGAGGGCACTGCGTCAAGCTGCTGAATATAAGGGCGACCCAGAATGCCATTAAAAGTCGGATCCATATCCAGAATATGAAAATCTACCGTAACTGACTTTGAGAGTAATCATACCCAGAGGGGGTTTCTTCGTTTTGTCATATGCCGTGACAGTAATGGTGGATGGCCGAATCTGGCTCTCGGGGATACCGCATAACTTCAGAGTGCTCGGAGGCAACACATTGATAGATGCACCGGTGTCTACCAAACACTGCTTGACAGCCACTTTATTGATATCAACCGTAATACATAGGGCATATTTTCTTGCCGGTAGAGGTGCTAACTCATGTTCATGGAATGTGATTGCCGGCTGACTGCTAGCAGGGGTCAATACTGTAATTATCTGTTCAACCGGAAGGTCTTCATTGACCATGACTTTCTGCAGGTATTCCTTCAGGGCCAGCTGATGAGTGGTGGACCTCTTGATCAATTCAAGAATGGAGATTCTGGCTGGAGTGCGGTCCAAGTGTTTTAATAAATCATACTGAGTTCCCGGCACCGAATCTTGTTCCTGCTCTTGCTCTTGTGGCCCCTGCACGGGCTCTAGCTCTCTCTGTGGGAAAATACGGTGGAATATCCGTCCACTGCGGAGCGGCGCTACGCCTTGACGCGCCTCTGTCGGGGCAATAATAGGAGGAGGGTTGGAAGAGGAAGAAGGAATGTTGGTAGTAGAAACCCTGCTAGGGGATATCGAAGGGGAATTCAATAAAAGGGGCGCCCCTGTTGGAGGCGTAGGAGGAACATTTGACGGAGATTCCCGCGCAGGAGGCGTGGGAGAAGGGAGGGATATCCGAATGCGAGGAGTATTGGCGGGTGGTGGAATAAGGAGAGATCGTGGCACAAAAGGTGGTTGAACTGATGACGGAGGAACTCTAACCGGTGTAGGAATGGTAGGGGGTGTAGCGGGTGCTGGTGGTGAGCGAAGTAAGAGTGGCCTGGACGGCGCGGATGTGGGATTGGTGGTGGAAGGTGGTGCGGTAGGTTGCGGAGGTGGTAAGCGGTTAAGGAGAGAGCGAGCCGGCAGAGCCGTGGGATTGATGGGGGTAGATGGTTTGACGGGGCGTAAAAGAGAACGTCCCGATTGAAGATTGACAGAAGAAGAAGGA
The DNA here is from genome assembly GCA_022559845.1 of Amorphophallus konjac. Lineage (NCBI taxonomy): Eukaryota > Viridiplantae > Streptophyta > Magnoliopsida > Alismatales > Araceae > Amorphophallus > Amorphophallus konjac. Next base: position 33,319,256 of record CM040125.1, read on the forward strand.
GTGGTGCGCAAAAGGCGCGGAGTTTGATGTTGAGTTGGATCATGGTGAAATGCCCCGACAGAGGCGTTTTCTTCGTGCCATCCCTGCCCTCTCTCCACTTCGTAGAGAGACGTGACAGGGTTCACGTGTTGATTAGGAGCGTGCTCCGGCAATTGATTACGGACGATCCCCATATCCTGCTGGGGTGCTGGAGCTTGCTGTGGCTGAACCTGCTGCGGAGCTGGCTGCTGTTGTTGCTGATTTTGCTGTTGCCGAGAAGCCCTTCTTTCTTTCATAGCGGCTATGTATTGTCTCATCTCATCCCAATTAATGTCACCTTGGTCATTTAGATCGTAGATGTAATCTCTGAAGTGGAAGCAACGATCCAGGTTGTGACCAGGGCCACGATGAAAGGCACAATAGCGGGATGTGTCAACGTTAGCGGGCCACACGGTTCTTTCCCTTGGCAAGGCGAGCAAGTTGGCGGCCATCAGGGGATTAAAAATATCGGGGAGACTTTCAGGGAGTGGAGGATAGTGGTCCCTTTTGGGGTCAAGTGGCGGTCTCCGTTGTTGTTGTTGGCCGTAGTTGGCTGGTGGGGGTACTTGATGGTATTGTGGTGGAGCTGGGGAATCTATGCGGGGGGCTTGGTTTTGTGATGGAGCGAAAGAGCGTTGAGGTGCGAATTGAGGTGGTGAAGTAGGGTTAAAATAAGGGTTTTGTCGTGGAGGTGGTGGTGGACGTGGGTTAGCTTGATTATGGGGGTTGCCAACTACGCCAACCTGCTCATTTGTGACAGTGCCCTCAGTCGTGGGCCCGCTGTTGACATTTGTATTCTTTTTAAATAGCCGAGGCTTCAGCTCAAACATGCCCATGATGGGCGAATCCTTCATTTGTGTTTGTATATAACGAGCTCTTTCATAGAGCTCTTCCATAGTTGTCAGCCGATTCATGGCCAAAATGTGCCGGAATTGAGGAGTTGCATTAGAAATAATCATTTTTACTTGCTCCTGCTCCGACAATGTATCTTTTAATTTCTCGGCCATAGACCGCCACCTATCAGCAAATACGATGAAGTCCTCCTCGGGCTTCATTTTCTCGGCAACTAAATCTGTAACAGAAAGGGAAGGTCCCACCCGGTCTCTGTACTTTTGCAGGAATTTTCTTTGAATAACATCAAAATCGCCGGCATCAGCTGGCTCCAGAGAATAAAACCATTCGAGGGCTGGCCCCTCAAGAGATCTCCTGAATAAGTAAGCCAGGGAGGCCTTGTTGTCCTGCCAAAAGGAAGTCTCATATCAGAAATCCTTTAAATGAATGAATGGGTTGCCCGTCCCATTATATCGCCAGAAATTCGGCATTTCAGAAGGCGGTAAATGGAACACCGGCAACGTAGGCAGAGAAATTACCGGAGCATTCTTAGTCGCTGTAACCTTCTTGAGCTGTTCTTCCATGCTAGCCAGTTTCTGAAGCAAGAGAGTACTGGTATCGGGCTCGACCGGGGCCTGATTCTGAGCAAACGAAGGCAGTATAGGCGTTCGTAGAATCCGAGGAGGTTGGAAGGATTGATGCCTAACCGCTGAATAGCTCACCTGCTGGGCCGGCATGGCCGCAGTAGGCGTTTGTGGACGAGAGGAGGGGGAATGTAAGACCGCCTGGTCATTAACAATCTGATGGCCACTCACGGCCGGAGGGGGATTAGAAGAAGAAGAAAGAACCGACTTCCCCTTTAAAGCGGCCTGAATGGCTTGCCGCTGGGAGTCATCCAACTGGGAGAGAGTTTGGATCAAATCTGTGACATTAATGGATGGGGAAGGGTTCCCCGAAGTGTTGGAAAGTGGAACTTGAGACAACGGGTCCGCCTCATGAGTAGTGGTATCAACCGCATGAACATGTGAGTAATGGGGGTGAGGAGGAAGGTAGTTCCCCTCATAATAAACAGAATCCTGGAGAGGGTCCTCATATTGACCAAATATGTTCTCATTCTCATCATCATAAGAGTACCCGTTGCCTGACATGTTGATGGTTTTACCTGATCGGAGTTTCATTCTTAAGAGAGAGAATGTTTAATGAAGGAATTATCACAAAATATTTAATCCAAACAAAGCAATCAAATCACCCAACTATGTTTATGCAAACAAGGTTGGCAAGAAACGCAAGATTTTAATGTTTGATGTTTGAATTAGAGTGGATTATTTGTGAAAGTTCACTCTTTTGCCAAATGAGACCTAGTTTGATCCAAGTGTAACCTCCGGGTCAACTAAGTTTTTCTCTCTCTTTAATCACGCATAGGTTCTCTAAACTCCAGGTACTTCAAGGGTACAACCAGCCCGGCGTCCGTGAGGGAATCCACGGGTGCGGGGACTTATGGAGGTCTTGGAAAAGGGATTTCCGGTCCAAAGAGACGGAATGCTCAATGGAGGGTAGTCCCGATTCCAAGAAGGGTGTGTGGATCCTAGGATAGAGAGAGGAGGTCTCTCAACCAACCCAACAAATCAAGACAATCCAAACAGCAATATAATATCAAGATAGATGCCAAGCAATGAATCAGAGCTAATCTGTGAAAAAGAACAGTAAAGAAACGCCCTGGGGAAGGGCGTTTTCACAGCAGGAGGAAAAGACACGCCCTGCGGAAGGTCGTGACAAAAGGCAAACACGGCAGCGTGGCTGTCGTTAAACTCTGTGAGGGGTTCACAGACGGTAGGAAAACACGCCTTAAGCTGAGGCGTTATAAAGAAAGGATGCCTCCACTTTAGGGCGTCAAAACTCAGATAAATGCCCTGCTTATAGGCGTTACTAAAAACCTTAAACGCCTCTGAGGGAGGCGTTAATCCACAGACAATATGTGAAGCTGCAATTACCGGCAGTTATGATGAAAAGAAATGCCCTAATGCAAGGCGCTGATAAGAAATGAAACGCCTCAGGGGAGGGCGTTAATCCACAGGCAATATTATGAGCAAGCGGCAGACAGCAGTTATGGTAAAAGACGCCCTGGAAGTGGGCGTTAATCAATAAAACACGTCCCTGGGAGGGGCGTTAAATAACAGACGATATGATGAGTAAGCAGAACACCAGCAGATGCAATAAACCCACGCCCTGAAAGGGGGCGTTAATCAATAACACACGTCCCTGTGGGGGGCGTTAAATCAAAAGACGCCGTAGTGGAAGGCGTTACTAAACAGCAATTGACTGATCCGGGGAGTGTGCAGGGTGCACAGTAAGGGAGAGGGTACCGAGGGTACCGAGGGGAAAGGGCACACGAGGGTGCCTAAGGGGAGAGGACACACGAGGGTGTCAAAGGGGAAAGGGCACACGAGGGTGCCAATGGAGATGGTAATCAATAAAGAAAACAGTGGAAGTCCCACCGTGATCGCCAATTTGTAGATCGGATTAAAAATCCACTCTTTAATATATATAAAAAAAGCAATATAATGGTGAAAGCAATAAAATAGCACGAGGTGCTAATGTGGAGAGTGTGTGATCGCCAGAGACACGAGGGTCTCAAGAGGAGATGAATAAGAGGAAAGTGATCGCAATTACCTAGTAAAGATGGAAACGCGGGATGGTGTGGATTTCCTCCTCCAACTTCAATCGGCCGGCCGATGAAGTGGGTTCTCTTCAGTTGATTACCTTGTAAAAAAAAAAAAAGACAATAAAAGACGGACAAAAGAGAGGGGATCAGCCAAGGTGCAGATAGTATCAATCCAAACTAACACAGAATGATGAAAAAGGCATCAACAGCGCACCTCTTTTTTCATTTTTTTTAAACCCCTAGCAGGGAACTAGGGAAAGGATATAAAAATGATGCTTAATGCAATAGAATAACTAACGACCGGGTGATAATGAGGAGATGTTTAGAGGAGATGAACAACGAAACAACAGATAAAACCCTGCTCTCCCTGACGAGAGTAAAGGGAAAACCGTGGAGATGCTTAAACGGATGCAGAGAAGGATGAAGGCAATAGGCGCTTGATTGGATGCAGAGAAGGATGCAGGACGTGCCTGTTGAATGATCAACCTCTTAACCCTTTGAGTTGTTAACCTCTTACACGATCAAACGAGATTTTCTTTTATAGCTTCAATCGGATATGATCAAACAAGGAAGTGATAAGAACGGGTAATGAGGCATCCTGGGAAGGATTAAGATCGAGCAAGAGTCCAAGGATGGTAGGGAACTGTGAGGGAAAGACAAAAAAAGGAAGGACTCTGGAGTGAAACACGCCTTAAGACAGGGCGTATCATTATAAATTGACGACCTGCCACAGGGCGTTTATTAAAACACGACCTAGGAAAGGCCGTTTCTTCCTGGATTTAATTTTGGAAATAAAAGCTTCTTTGTTTTAGCATCAAGGGAACACGCCTGAGATAACGGCGTTTCTTAAAAACACGCCCTGATGAAGGACGTTACTTAGAAAATACTTTTATTTTGAAAATAGATAATTCCAGAAATTAACGGATAATACCAGGAATTGACGCCCTCAAGTATGGTCGTCCTTTCTTTTGAAACGCCCTATGACAGGTCGTTACTTTTGGAAGTAACGCCCTTCGTCAAGTCGTGAATCACGAAAAATACAGAAAAATGCATAAAATTCACAGAAAAATAGAAAAACTTCATGTTATTGGAATATTGAAGTCCACTTGGGGCGTTTACATAATGACATGAAATTTGATCAACATAACGTCAATTTTGGCGTGTCTACAAACGGCACGGCAACAACACGTCTCATACCGAGGAACCAATCCTCCGATGCTCTGCACATCCTCAGGGATCTGCCCGTAGCAACCAACGCTACGATCCTGGACCTGTGGGTTATGGGCCCACCAGGCTTCCGCTACACTCTCTGACCCACATGCTCAGCCAACCACAATGACTCGGGATCCACCATCCCGACAATCCTCTACAACTCCGTAGGCTCCGATCCTCAACACATCAGGAATCACAACACCAGCCGCAGATTCTCACGAACACCGCCCAATCGGCACTCGTCCTTGCGGAACAATGCCAACACCCTTACGCACCAGGGAAAATGGGCACGACTTCTCACAGGCAACCACCATGCCAAAACACAGGACGTGTCTGGCACGGACTTCATGGCACCCGAAGGCCAACTGATCTCGACACACGATGCAAGACGACGGACCTTGGTAAAACGCGATCTCCTCCAACCAAGGGAAAAACTCAATATATCTCCGACCAATGGAAGGTCTCCATACTCGACCTGACCTTGAATCTCGTGCATGCTAGGAACCGCACCTTCCAGCACCAAGAAAACTATCACTTCCATCAGGTCAGCTCCTCCAACAACACTCACCAAGTGTCCTGTCGGACTACCTTCACAGCATCTCCATGCGCACCACAACTACAATTCCTTGAACTGCAACATGCTACACCAAGAGCCGCAACACGAGCCATAATCGATAACCGCCAACGCTCATCCTCGAGTCCCGAACTCACCACAAAACCTTCACATCTTAATACCAAATTCAGGGCGAACACAACCCATTCACACACAGAAGAGCAGGGGCAAGAACTTACTGGGGCATCTCTGCCCTATCCTACTTCAAAATCAGTGAAAATAACCGGGACCGACACGTCATTTCTGACGCCATAGAGCATAACAAGAACATCGGGCTCAACAATCAGCAGCTCAATAGAAAGATCCTCCACTTGCCCGAGCATAATTCTCAACCAGAGGACCCGCTCTACCACCTCAAACCACGACCTCAGGCCTCTAGGGTTGGACAAATCTCAAGCCGGAGTGGCCAACCTCTATAACAGCTTCCTCAGAGCATGCTCACGGCCACTTGACCACGAACAATCCTCGCCAGCCACCTGACCTCGTTGCAAATACCTCGAACGTAGCACCATGAACTCACACCTGCCGGCAACTCTGCCCAACGCAGTACAACCGGGGCCACTACCCATCGGGAGAAAATCTCTCGATCACATCCCTTGGGCCCCACACCGGCACTTCAACGAAACAGCAACCGCATTCATAGCGCCAACACAGTGCACTCAAGCTCTCAAGCGAGAAACAAAACGGAAAAATCAATGTAAAATCTGATGCCAGCTGCCGACTGTACTGGACCTTACGAACTCTAATCACTGGAATATCTCGAATTCCCATGTACGTCCACAACCATGATCTGATATCAACTATAGCGACCCAAGATCCGGATACCAGGAAGAACCCGATACCATTTGAATCCTGGCCCGCCGCCCACGAGCCGGAGGGCTCAGAAGGGCTAAAAGGAGTGTGGAGGTCCAAAGAAATAGGAAATAAATCAGGACAATTCAGCAATTAATAGAATTAAATAAACAACTACAGCAGAGTCCAGTCTAACAGAAGTACAGTCTAAGGCAGAGAAGCGTACCCAACACCGAGTGAACACTCGGCCTGACGAGCTGACAACTAAGAACCTCCGCACAACACCCTCAAACTTCGAGGAAGAACCAACGCACCTAAAAAGTAGGGGTGAGCCTCCTATCACTGGCTCAGTAGGGGTCCCGCGGAACCCCAACTGTAAACAACGGCGGTAGTGGAACGCGGCAACAACAGCAAGAACAGCAAACGGATGGCCGATAAAAATGCGGCACTATAACTACTCCTACTGTACCGGAAAACACGCCCCGATCTCACAGTCGGGGGACTACCAGACTATGAGAGAAACCCTGGCTACGCTATCAAAAGAAACATCACGATAACACTGTTGTGGAGGCCCGTCTCATGGACAAAGACCCAACCCAAGACCACGCGGTCTGGGTAGACACAATCACGACCTCGCCATCGTGAACCCTACACTGTCTAGGGAAAACTCTCGGTGATGCTCACCAGAAACCCTAGACCTCGACCTCGGGAAACCACCCGAAAACTATGAGTAAAACCACGTCTCGCGGATGTGAAACGGAACTCGAGTCACTAGAAACTCATGTCACGTGACCGGAGCACTGCCCACTAGAAGCAAGGCCGGATGCGTCCACCGACATCTTAAACCGTGCCTCAGGTGTCTCTCTGCAATGCCCCAGGCGGAGACTGAGACATACAACAGTAACCAGGAACACAGAACAAGGACTAGCTGGGGTCGCGCTCGTCAGTGCGGGTCCGACATCCCCAACCACGTGTGCACACATAGACCATCCGCTCTAAGTCGGGTCCTCTAGCTGGTTTTCCCCCAGCCCGGACGCAGGATGAAAAGGTGAGGGGCCCTATGGTAACCAGCCTAAAAACCGTCTCTCTTAGGAAAGCCGCTCCACCACTCCATGGTGGGTCAGCACACGCGTGCTGTAAGAAGGCTACGACCAGTGGGAGGTCACTATACGTGAACACGGAAAGCCACGCATGCACCCATCGTGAGTAACATGGAGTAATAGGTGGCCCAGGCCACCGGACTCGGAACAGCCTTCTAAACCTACTAACCCAACGGTCCTTGAGTCACACGACTCGGGGTCAAGAACGCCGCACATGACGGCACAGCGCCGTCATTCAAGCCTAATCCCTAGGTCTGAAACCACAGTACGATATAGCTTTTAAGGCGGGACATAACCACCGACTTAATCCCTTCAAAAGGGAACCTAAGAAACCTTCCAGTCCCAGGCTAGGTAATTGGACTCACAGTCCACAGGCCATGCGCATGGCCCACATGGAAACCGCTTTCCGGGGAAGCTCAGGATGTGCGGGAACAACCTTCCGCACTCATACCGTCCCGCGGTGACTCGATTAGAGGAAACACAGAAGCTCGTAACACAAGAGGGTCACCCGGACCCTTAAAACTCATAGGCACGCTATTCGAGGTAAAATGATACCTCCAGACACCCCCAAAACACGGTCACAGAACCCACGAGTGTCCGGGACATCCACGAGGTCGAAGGTCAACCACGGGGTCACAACCGGGTCAACCGGAAGCCAAAACGACACGACCGGAGCATGGAAATCACGAAACCCAAGTGGGGGTCATCCCCCTAACCGTCACCCCCAAGTGGCAGTCCTCCTTGGACCGCAACTCCAAGGGTAGCGGTCCACACTGGACCGAAACACGCCAAGAACACTCGGACAAAGGGGCGGTCATCCCCAAGGCCGCAACCGTAGTGGCGGTCTTGGCTTGACCGCTATTCAGAGAGTAGCGGTCAGTCGTGAGGCCGCTACTACACGAGACACAAGAGAAGAAGTAGCGGCCAGCCCCTTGGCCGCTAAAGCCATAAAATCGGTCATGCCCTGACCGCTACTGACTGTTTGGAGGTCTCCTTGAGAGCGCTACTACTAGTCATGGTCTATTGCGAGATCGCAACCCACGAACCGACTTAAGGGGACATATGGCGGTCTCCATAGGACCGCCTTATCAAGTGGCGGTTCATGGTAGGACCGCGACTTCGTCCCGAGCGTGAAAATGGCGATCATTGTAGAAAACCCCATTCCACATCAGGGAAAACAAGGGGAAAACATTCCCCAACCCCTCTAGCACCGAGAGGACCCATTTAAACCCCAAAAATATAATCAAAATACTAAATCTAGCACACACCCCAAAATCACACATTTTAACCCCGATGAGAAAATAAACCCTCTCGGCTTGTCTCGGGCTACCAAACTCGCGGGAAAAGAAGTACACGAGCTAGAGAACCATCCTCATACCTCCACCGAAGATTCCGCGCACCGAGGACGTCGATCCGCCAAGAAAACATCGCAGGAACCACCGCGGTGCTCTGAACGCACTGCCGAGCTTCGCCGCGCCTCCACCGCCTTGATCCTCATCCCGTCCGCGCCCGCTCCTCGCCCTCGTCGCCTCCGCCTCGCCCTCGTCCACCTCCATCAGCCGCCGGAGAAGAGAGGGAGAGAAGAGAGAGCGTGAGAGAAGAGAGAGGGAGAGAGTGAGAAATGAGAGATGGGGAGAGAGAAAAAGGGTTGGGTTTAAAAAGAAAATATAGAATTTCCAGAAAATACAAAAAATAGTGAAAAATCATCTCCTTGATCCACAAAAAATGCACAACGCGCTGGTAACGTCTCGGAGTCGGAGAACGCAACGGTTCGCCCTATACGGTGTTCCGAAGGTCCGACAGGCAAAAACACGCGTAAACCGCAAAACTCAATCCGGGACCCACAAAAGCAATCCAAAACCCACGGATCTTGACCCGAACAGTATCCAAAAAACCCGAAGCAGTACACCAAGCCACGCTCCAGACTTCTCCAAATATGACCCTGTTATGTTCGCAGTATGCTATGAACAACAGCAGGAGATCGAGATATTTAAGGCACAGTTGGCCGAAATGACCAACCTGTTGTATGATCTAACTGAGGGCATCCACCTCCGGCAAGACAGATCCGCGAACCCAGGGCACTCCCCTATAACCACAGTGGAATGGGGGAATCAATCCCCGAGCACCAACTTTAGTGCTTTCCTGCACTCAAGGAGGAGGGCGAAGGAAGTGGCAGATCCTTCAACTAGTCGACCGGCAGAACGAATCCCCACTTTACGGGAGAGGATGCAGAAGTCTTATTCCTTCCCGAGGAATAAAACTCGGGGGATCTTTGGATGGGCTTGCCACTACGACAAGGTTACTCTCCCAGAGCCCAAGAGGCCGGAGGATGCCAGAAGAAGTGATGACCCTCAATTCTACCCCTATCATCGGATACTGGGCCACCCTATCAAAGATTATTATGTCTTCAAGGACATTGCTCAAGGCCTGATCGAGAAAAGTGAATTAAAGATTAGGGAATATGAAGTGAACCCGTTGCACCCTCATGAAGCGGGCAGTCATGAAAAGGGAGCCCACATGGTCTCGGTCCATTACCGGACCCGAAGATGCATCATAGGCCAAGCAAAGCAAGCCTCAAACCAAGAAACAGCAGTCTGAGTGACAGATATCAACCTCAAAAGGGGAGGCGTGTGACGCCGCTCCCCTGACAATGGGGGTCGCCTGCTCGACCAATCAAGGATGCCATGAAGCAAATGTGATTTCCCTTCTCGCCCCCATGGGTGAGTGCCCCGTAGAAGCTATCTACGATGATTATCAAGAAGAGCGTGAAGAAACCCTGCAGCTCTCTATGCCAGGGGATACCCCAAAGACCCTTATAATGATGCATGAAGAGCCGAAGGCCAGTGCCCCCTGCAAACGCCAAGAATCTATTGAAGTAGAGGTCGGCACAATTTCTAATAATGCTCCACGGGGGCAAGAAGGTGAAGAACTCCCTACCGCCCCTAGGAGTGATCCACCCACGGGCCAACATCCATGCCGCCCGAAATCATACTGTCGACACCAACACCGATTCAAGGGCGAGGAAAAAAGCTTGCAAAGCTCCACCGCTGAGCGAGACAAGACAAGAGGGCACCTATGATGTCCTCTAAATCAAAGAAGACGATGAAGGCTTCATCGATCTGCAGCTGGCTCCTCCGAAAATAGAAGATGGCGGCTAGGCCACCGTCGATGAGCTGATCGAAGTAAACCTTAACATAGAAGATGAGCCCCGGCCAACCTTCCTCAGTGCCCTTCTTCCCCCGGAAGAAAGAAAGTGGTATGTACAACTTCTCCAAGAGTTTTGAGACTGTTTTGCTTGGAACTACAAAGAAATGTCAGGCCTCAGCCCTGAAATTACTCAGCATATATTGGCCATTAACCTCGAGGCTGAACCAGTGAAGCAGTCACCCGGCGAATGAGGCCAGAACTGATAAGCCAGGTGTGCAAGGAAGTCGACAAGCTCATAGACATCGACTTCATGGCAGAAAACCAATACACCACCTGGCTGGCCAATATTGTGCCCGTCAAGAAGAAGAACGGCCAGATCTGGATATGTGTCGACTTTCGAGACTTTAAGAAGGCGTGCCCGAAGGATGATTTCCCGGTGCCCATCACAGAAGTCATGATTGATGCTACTACCGGCGACGAAGCTCTATCCTTCGTGGACAGGTCATCCGTATATAACTAGATATGGATAGCCGAACATGATAGAATTCATACAGCATTCTGATCACCCAAGGGGATATTCCACTATAAAAGGATGCCTTTCGGCCTCAAGAATGCCGGCGCCACTTACCAAAGGGCGATGACAAAAATATTCGATGAACTTCTCAATGATAAAGTCAAATGCTACATCAATGATCTGGTCGTCAAGACCATGAAGAAAGAAGACCACTTGAATGACCTCAGGGTGATATTCCAAAGGCTCCGGCAATACGAGCTGAAGATGAACCCATTGAACTGCGCCTTCGGCGTTTGTAGTGGGAAATTTCGGGGCTTCATTGTCCGATATCGGGGAATTGAGATAGACCCCTCCAAAATAAAGGCCATTCATGAGATGCCGCCTCCGAACAGCCTAATGGAACTGTGATAATTGCAAGGCCGATTAGCCTATATCTGTAGGTTCATCTCCAACCTGTCTGGGCGATGTCAGCCGTTCCATAAGCTGATGATGAAAGACATGTCGTTCGGCAGGAATCAAGAATGCCAAAATGCTTTTGACCAGCTAAAGGAGTACTTGAAGACCCCACCAGTGCTAGGGACACCAGTCAAAGGGCAACCATTAATTCTCCACATAGCAGCCACCGAATATTCACTAGGGGTAATGTTGGCCCAGAACAACGACGAGGGAAAGGAGCAAGTGCTTTATTACCTCAGTCGAAGATTGGTCGGGGCAGAAGCAAACTATACCCCGATCGAGAAGGTTTGCCTTGCCTTGGTCTTCGCAGCCAAGAAGATGAGGCATTACATGCTCTCGCATGAAATACAGCTAATATCAAGGGCCGATCCGGTCAAATATCTCTTGTCCTAACCAGCACTGAAAGGGTGATTGGGAAAATAGGCCATCATTCTGATGAAATTTGATATCACATATGTGCCGCAAAAGGCTATTAAAGGCCAAGCAATAGCAGATTTCTTTGCAGCACATCCCGTGCCCGAGAATTCCCCTTTAATCACGGAGCTTCCAGAAGATTAAACACTAGAAGTGGACCAGGTCCGTCAAGCCATATGGCAGTTATACTTTGACGGAGCATCCAGAATTGAAGCATCCCAATCAAGGCATACGAGGACAAGAGCCGGAGCAAGCATCGTCCCCAAATCCCCGGAAGGAGAAGTGCTGCATACATCATGCTCGATCAACAAGCCGTGCACGAACAATGAAGCATACTATGAAGCCCTGATCATTGGTCTTCATATTGCCCTCCATATGGAGATTCGAATGCTGCAAGTGTTTGGCGATTCAATGCTGATCATTAAGCAGATACAGGGAGAATTCAAGGTCCGGAAGCCCGGACTACTCCCTTATTGCATCAAGGCAAAGAAGCTCATGGGGCGATTCTACTTCATCAAAACAGGCCATGTCGGCCGAAGCCAAAATGCCCAGGCAGATGCACTGGCGAAATTAGCAAGCTCACTGGCGGCCCCGCCAAGTGAATCCCTCAACATAACAGTCATAAACAGGTGCCATGTTCCTAGCATGATAGACGAGCCCGGTGAAGAATAAGAATGTGAAGCTGCAACAGCAGAAGCAACCACCTTCCCTGACTGGAGGGAACCTCTGATGCAATGCTTTAAACACCAAGAATTGCCTAAGCAAAGGGAAGAAAAGAACAGATTGATTAGAATGAAAGACTCTTACGAAGTTAGAAATGGAACCTTGTTCCGAATTGTGGCAGATGTCAAAAGAAAGGTCCTCCTTCGAGGCATGTCTGTGGAGGAGGCTTGGACGGTCATGAAGGAAGTTAATGTCCGATCAACCGGCGCCCATCAAGTTGGGCCAAAGATGAAGATTGAAATCAAGAAGTTGGTATATTACTTGCCAACTATGTTCGATGACTATTGTAAGTATGTCAAGTCATGTCATAAATGCCAGCAGCATGCTGCTATCCCAAGAAGACCCCCAATACATTTGCATCCGATGGCCCCCAGTTGGTCGTTCGCTCAACGGGGCACCGATGTTGTGGGCCCATTACCCACGTCTTTATCAGGATGCAAATACACTCTAGCAACAACAGATGACTTCTCCCACTGGATAGAGGCTGTGGCTCTAAGATAAGTGACAAAAGAAATCATAGTCAGATTTGTCTGTCGAAACATTATATTCCATTCGACGTGCCCGATCGAATTGTCTCCGACAACAGAAGCCATTTCCGGAATCAAAAGGTCTATAGATTGGCCAATAAATTCAAAATTGATTGGAGGACGTTCACTCCCTACAACCCACAAGCAAACGGGTTAGCAGAAGCCTTCAACAAAACATTATGCACACTCCTTACCAAGACAGTCAGCTCTAGCAAGAAAGATTGGGAAGAGAGAATGTATGAAGCACTGTGGGCATACCACACCGTATATAAGACCCCTACAGGTTGCTCACCCTTCTCACTGGTGTACGGCTCGGAAGCGGTCGTCCCGATAGAGCTGGAGATACCCTCGTTACGGGTTGTGATCCAGCACGAATTGGTCAAGGATGGCCAAACCAATACAAAAAGAAGGATGGAGGAACTCTCCGATCTGGAAGCAGCGGCTAAAAGCCCAGCAGAATATACAGATGTATCAGGCCCGTATGGCCCGCGCCTTTGACAAACTCATCAAAGAACTTGAGTTCAAGAAAGGATACCTAGTCATGATCAAGCGAAGAGAAGTCATGGCGGCCAATCCCAAAGGCAAATTGAATGAAAATTGGATAGGACCTTATGTGGTACAAAAAGTTTATGAAGGCGGTGCTTATGTTGTCGTCAACCACGGGGGGGAGGTTCAATTTCCACCCCTCAATGGGAAACACATGAAGCTGTACCATATCCCGCTCCCTAAGCTCAGCGATCAACTGAAACCAATACCCCACAATGAACAAGACTGCATTTTGGAACTCTTTACATGAACTGCCAGCTCGGTGCCTAAGGCCTTCCGGGGTCTAAGCCGAGGGATTCGACCTAGGCCTTTTGTTTATGTTAGAGAAACCTGAAACCCTTGTGTTGGTACAATCCCAGCATCAATGAACCACCTTAACTCGGCGCCTAAGACCTTTCGGGGTCTCAGCCGAGGGATCCGACCTAGACCTTTCGTCTAAGTCGGAGAAACCTAAAACCCTTGTGTCGGTGCAATCCCAGCATCGATGAACCACCCTAACTCAGTGCCTAAGGCCTTCCGGGGTCTCAGCCGAGGGATCTGACCTAGACCTTTCATCTAAGTCAGAGAAACCTGAAACCCTTGCATCGGTGCAATCCCATCATCGATGAACCACCTTAACTCGGCGCCTAAGGCCTTCCGGGGTCTCAACCGAGGGATTTGACCTAGACCTTTCGTCTAAGTCGGAAAAGCCCAAAATCCTTGCGTCGACGCGACCCCAGTATCGATGAACCACTTGACTCGACGCCTAAGGCTTTTCCGGGGTCTCAGCCGAGCGATCTGACCTAGACCTTTCATCTAAGTCAGAGAAACCTGAAATTCCTTTTGTCGGTGCCATCCCAGCATCGATGAACCATTTAACTCGACGCCTAAGGCCTTTCTGGGGTCTCAGCCGAGCGATCCGACCTAGACCTTTAGTCTAAGTTGGAGAAACCTGAAATTCCTTGCATCGGTGCCATCCCAACATCGATGAACCACTTAACTCTGTGCCTAAGGCCTTTCCAGGGTTTCAGCCGAGCGATCTGACCTAGACCTTTCGTCTAAGTTGGATAAACCTGAAATCCCTTGCGTCGGTGCGATCCCAGCATCGATGAACCACTTTACTCGGTGCCTAAGGCATTTCCAGGGTCTCAGCTGAGCAATCCGACCTAGACCTTTCGTCTAAGTCGGAGAAACTTGAAATTCTTTGCATCGGTGCCATCCCAGCATCGATGAACTACTTAACTCGGCGCCTAAGGCCTTTCTAGGGTATCAGCTGAGCGATCCGACATAGACCTTTCATCTAAGTCGGAGAAGCCCGAAATCCTTGCGTCGGTGCGACCCCAGCATCGATGAACACACTTAACTCGGCGCCCATGGCCCTCCCTGGTCTTAACCAAAAGGCACGGCCTAGACCTTCCGTCTAAGCTGGATAAACCCAAATTCCATTGCATTGACGTGAACCCAATGTCGATGATACTATTATACCTTTATAGCTTGGTCCCACCGTGATCATCAAAAAGAAAAAGAAAAAAAGAAAAAAAGAAAAAAAGAAACGATTTCTTAATGTTTTCAACTCGACGCCTAAGGCCTTCCAGCGTCTCAGCCGAGGGGTTCGATCTAGACCTTTCGTCTAAGTCGAAGAAGCCCGAAATCCTTGCGTCGGTGCGGTCCTAGCATCGGTGAACCACTGAAATCGACGCCTAAGGCCTCCCGGGGTCTCAACCGAAGGATTCGACCTAGACCCTTCGTCTAAGTCGAAGAAACCCAAATTCCTTGCGTTGATGCGACCCCAGCATTGACGAACAATTTTAACCCGGTGTCTATGGCCTCTCGAGGTCTTAGCCGAAGACACTGGACTAGACCTTTCATCTAAGCTAGATAAACTGAAATCTTTACGCTAGCACGAACTCAGTGTTGGCGAATACCACTAGGGTTGGCACTTGTCCCTCGGATGAGACCAATCCATCCGTCCCACCACGACGAAAAACACAACCCAATGGTTTAGTCCTTTTGTCAGCGACCAGATAAACCGAATTCCCTTGCGGATAGACCCAATATCGACGAATATCATCTTGATGGGCGCCTGATCCTCTATCAGGACCCTTCAATGTCGTTCGCAGCCAAAAGCATCCTCGCGAAGCCGAAGACTCTCCCCGGGAAATAAGCTGCACCCACAGATCCCGCCCCCTCGTCTCTTGCTCGCGACACCTGCGAGTGGGGGGCATTTGTTGGCATCAAAAAAAAATGGCACCCATACAGTAGCCGCCAATTATTTAACTCGCGCCTCCTGCCTGGCCGCCAATTCTTTTAGGTCGACTCAACGCCCGACCAGGTGGCCATGGAATGAGCCCCCCTCCACATGGATGCCAATTCTTCAATGGGCGCCCACTCGCAGTGACGCCAATTCTTGCCATTACTGGATTTTCTGAACTAATTGTATTTTTAATCTGAAGAATGGGTGCCCCTTCAGATGGATGCAAATTTATCAATGAGCGCCCTTTCGAGTGCACTCCAATTCTTGGCGACCATACAAATTGGTGAAATTATATAAGCCAAAAAATCAGTGCCCTTCGCTTGGACACCAAGTCAAGAAAGCGCGGCTTACCCTGTGGACACCGTTTTCGTGTGTTCGGGTACTGTAGCATTTATGGTCCCCTGTTTTCACGCGAAGGCAGCGGCGCTCCCATGTAGCCGAACCGCTGCTCGCCTACGTGGTTGGAGGTGGGGGTACCACCAGAGGGAGCCTCCCTAACCTCACTCACACCCTTACGTACTGTAGCTGCGACGACGGTGACCTCAAACAGCGGCCGCGAGCGACAGCGCGATGAAGCGACACAGCAGCAGCGGCGTTCGTAGAATAAAATAAAATAAAAAAAGAAACGTAGAGGGAGGGAGCCCCCTTCGAATTGAAGGCTTCCTCCCCCTATAAAAGGCCCATGGTGGTGAACCTTGAACCTCTCTTCGGCAATTCTAGAGAGATAGCAAGCATTGGCCCATTGGAGACTTCCTTGAAGCCCCGAAGTCACAGCAGAGAGAGAGAGAGTGAGTGAGAGAGAAGACAAAGGTGAGGGAGAGGAAGCCACCCCCCCCCCATTTTTTCCCTTCTCATGTACCTCCTTCTTTTTCTATTCTTGATATCCATGTAATCCCCCGATGTATGCTTACTCCTTTTATGGTGAAATAGAAGCTCCTCCCACCCGGGAGATCGTTATTGGTTCCTACCCTTTTCTTCTTTCTTCTTGGGGTCATGTATCCCCGCCAGAATATATGTCTATATGCATATATGGGATTCATTTCGATATCTCCCCCCTACTTGGTAGATAGGTTGATTTTCTTTCTCAAAACCCCACTTTAGAACTTGGACCGATCTGATGGCCATGGTTCTAAGGGGGTGAGAAACATGGGATTTAATCCCAAATCGATAGTTTTCTTGCAAATTCCCATTTTTTGGATTTTGATCACTCATTGACCCCCAGGGGCTTGTTACTTGTTAACGTGGACCCCGGGTGGCTTCCCATTGGAGAGTGAATATTAAGGGCCGTATACGGCGATAGCTCAAAGTCCACGCCTTGGCGACGAGTTCGTGGCAACCCATGGGTCGGCGGGATCCTTTGTAGGCTAGCCCTCGAGATCTCCGTGCCCAAACCAGGTTATCGGGTGTTGCCGCTTCCGTGCGCACCCAGGGGTGTTGTGGCTTTGCGCGCATCCCTTTGTTTCGGGGCCATCTCAGAGCTTCTACGTTTGGCGCGTACCCTATTTATACCCCCCGACACTCCGGGTCTAGGGGAGGTGCTGTCGAATTTTTGCCATGAAGATGATGACATAATGACAATTAGACTAAGCTTAAGAACTTTATGAACTAAACCATTGAATGTAAAGAAATTGAACTAATGCATAATACGCATGAAAAATAATACTTCATCACATGCTTGCATGGCGCCTTGGGTATATCAAATGGCATGGGTGAGAAGTTCGGATCGCATCCGGGCGAAAACCCTCGCTATGCGTGAGTCAAGACTCCGCCACATGCCAGAGAATGCTATTATGAAAAAATGATCAAGCTCCTTAAGTGATAAATGCATTTTCTTATGAACACATCATACGCAAAAAAAATGATCAAATGATGTTGAAACAAGCCGAAAGATGATGAAATGAACAAGCTTGAACCCACAGAAAAGGTCTCTGTTTGAGCCTTCTGCCGTTAAAAGAAATGACGTCCACTCTAGATGTTGCTAATTACAATAATTAACGCCCAGCTCATGGATGCCAATTAATCAACGCCCTCTTGTAGAGGCACCAATTCTTAGATTTAAGAATTTGATATAAAAAATGAAATTGTAAGTAACGACTATGTAAACAATCGCTAATTAATGAACACCCGCTTACGCGGGCGCCAATTCTCAGATTTAAGAATTTGATATAAAACAATATATGAAATTGTAATTAACGACCATGTAAACAGTCGCAAATTAATGAATGCCGGCTTATGCAGGTGCCAATTCACAGTTTAAGAATCTGATATAAAAAGAATAAAATTGGTAATTAACGTCCACATAAACGGTCACTAATTAATTAACGGCCTTCTGAGAAGGCGCCAATTCTTTGAATTAAGAAATTTACTTTAAAAAAGGGGAAATAAAGAAATAGTGGCTGAGTAGATAGCCGCCCATTAATTAACAGCCTCCTAGAGGGGCGCTAATTTTCTTTTTTGGGTGATTGCTATGGCCCAAAAATATTATATAAAAAGGTATAAGAGTACAAGATCAACGAGGCATACCCCTGCGAGAAACATACAATAGAGCCAAAACCAAAAGGACATACAACCCCACCTAAGAGTGACGAAAGGAAAAAAGGCCAAGTCGGTCGCCAACAAGAGGCCCAAAATAGCTCCGAGGAAGCTCGGAAGAGGAGTAGACAATGTTATCCCCACAAAAATGACACGCATAGCACGCAAGGGCGTTAGTGACCTGGTTGGCTTCTCTGTACACATGTGAAACAAGGACCCCCGAGGACGTAACCAAGTCATGGATCTTGCGCCACCATCTCAAGCTCGCCCAGGAAATGGCAGTCCCCGTCGATAGAGAGGAGGCCAGCACCGCCGAGTCACTACAGATGTCTGTGAAAGGAAGCCCATGCTCATTAGCGAGTCTAATACCATCACACATAGCACGGGTTTCAGCCACCAAGCTGGACCCAATCCCATAGTGATAGGCGAAGGCCAGCAGAACTTTATCGCTGCTATCCCTTGTAGATCTATTAAAAATCCACAAAAATTAAAAATAAATAAAAGGAAAGGATGATAAAGTGGAAGAGAAGCACGTGGTGCTATATGGAATGTGATCGCCAGAGACCGCGGGCCTCAAAGGATATAATCAATAAATAGAGGAGGGATCGCGATATAAATAGCTCAAAAAGATGCGGGGGATGTGAGTGATTTCTTCCTCTTCTTATCGGCCGGCCAACGGAGAGGGTTCCTCTTAGATTACCCTTGCAAGAAACAAAGACAACAACCAATGAAATGGAATTAGTAAACCCAAGGTGTAGTATCAAATCCACAATATAAATATAAATGTGAAAATATGGAGTAGAACACACCTTGTGGGTGTTGCCCTTTTAAACCCCAATGCAAAGGGTGGGGAGATTTATGATGATGAATGAACTATATAAAAGAAAATAATGGAGAAAGTGTGCAAGTGTTGCACTGTTGGAGGGCCTCAACGTGGTTGAGAGAGGGAGAAAGAGCTATGATATGATGTATGCATGCAGTTAACACAAAATAAAAATAAACAAAACAGAGAGATAGAGGCAATAAGAGGAGCCTGGGAATGTTCTCCTGTGCGTTGGCTTTGAATAATCGTGTGGGAGGAAGACTCCAAAAGATGAAGCTTTAGGTGCAGAGCTTCCTCCTTGCCAAGAAACCAACAGCACCTCCCCCTGTAATTGAACTTGGCCTCTTTAAGCATGAGCCGCAGGGGCTCTATTTATAGGGAAGAGATGCGTGGGTTTAAATCCGAATAAAAATAGGGAAATTGATTTTTAGTAGGAGACAAATACTGGAAGAAGTCCTCTCAGTCATAGAAAGCCATTAGAGTCCTTTCCAAAATGGAAAAGGACTCAAAACAGAGAAAGAACGGGGTTCCGTCACAGTTCAGAAATCTGGAGGAAATGACGACCCCTCACGCAGTCGTTATTTGAAATAACGACTTCCCGAGTGTCGTCAATCAAAAAAAAAGTCAAAAAGAAATAGCACCCCTTCCTCTACCGTTAATTTGAATAGCGCCCAGGTGATGTGCGTCATTTCCAGGGAATTCCCATTGTTTTTAGAAAAAGACCATTTCTTATTTCTTATTATTTTTTCTCATTTTTTCGGTGGATGTGCATTTGAATGTGCTGACTCCAATTCCTATTTTTTCATATTTTTCTGACACCCAGAAGGCCACCAAAACAACCCTGAAAGAGGGTCAAAAATATAATATAAAATATTACCCAATTGAATGGACGCCGCCTTACGGGGGCGTCATTTCCTTTTTATTTTCTTTATTTTTATTTAAAATCAAATGACGCCCTCCCTTATGTCATTAATTCTTGGAAAATTTGTAAAAATGGACAAAAAATCCAGAAAAAAAGAAAAAATAAAATGAATGGACGCCTCCTCAAAGAGGCTTCATTTACATTTTTATTTTCTTATATTTTATTTAAAATCAAATGACGCCCCCCTCATTTCCATTGATTCTTTAAAAATTGATAAAAGTGGAGAAAAATATCCAGAAAATCCAAAAAATAGGAAACAAATAGGAAAAGATAGAAAAACGGGAGAAATTTAAGAAAAATGGGAAAAACCACTCAAACAAAGTTAACTTGAGGGTTAAATTGGGGCATTATGAGGTAATATGAGATGTACTCATAGTAATGTCAATTTTAGCGTGTCTACAGTTACCCCACCTTGGCGTCTGCTTTACAAGGGAACAGAGTGAACTGAAAAGTAGATGCCAAGGTGTGATGAGACACGCGATCAACATCACCTGATGAGAATTAAATCAAAAGCTCGAGATGAAGTAATCTCGGGAAATTCAATGAAATCAATGATGTTTGGATAAAAGAGGGAGTGTGCACGTGGACACGAGGGAGATAAAAGAAGTTGATCAACTTCCAGCGTGGTGGAAGTGCCCCAAGTCACAAACCTGTAGGTTTCGCCGTTGGAGAGCAGGTTACCAGTCAATGTGGACGTGCTACAGTCAAGGCGGATCTAAGGAAAAAGAGAGTGAAAATAGAGGATAGAAATCCAAGCAAAGAGCTTTCGAGAAAACAACCCAAAATAGCGACAAAAATGAACTGAGGATTCCATTCAGCAGTGAATATCTCATATCTGGAAAGATTAAGATCAATTTAACTCTCCAAATCAGCTTATCAGAATGATTTTCACTGTTGATTCAAAGTCCTACATGAATGCATGTTGGGTTTAAAGGAAAAAGTAAAACAAATGAAAATATAAGATAATCAAGGATAATATTGCTAAATTACCAAGACTGAGTTAAGAAATTGATTTTGTGAGCTGATACTAAGCCGAAGCCCGTTTATCCGCGCATCAACCCGTAAAAGGGAACCATCGTCCGTAATTTTGGATAGCTCAACGGCCTATCCGTGTGACTAAGATTCCTCTAGAATCATCATTATTTTTGATGAAGGGGAACTCAAATTCCAGATTTGCCAAAGTCACAAGGTCCTTGATATAATCTAATAGCGTAAATAACATATAGTAGGAATGCATACAGGGAGAGATAGTGATAGCAATAAGCATGAGGGAACTAAGAAATGAGTTGCAAGCACCGTGAGACTTGAGTGTTGATGCACGGACGGTGGGATCAAGAGCTTCTTATCCTGCGCTCAAAATTGCATTAGCCAAGATATAAGGATGCATAAAGCAATGAAAGTAGTTTAAGCATGAAAGCATGATCGAAACATTCAACAACATTGCCTAGCATTGAAAAGCATCATAGAAAGCATCATGTATAAAGACGTAAAGTAGGAGAGCATTCCAAGTATTTTTGTTCAATGTCGTCACGAGGATGACAATCTTCGAGGATTTATGCATAAAAGATCAGGATGATGTCATAATGGTTGAGCAAAGGTAGCAGGAATAGTTAGAGAAGCTGGCTCTTGAATAATTGGGGTGATGCGCAGAGCAGAGATAATCAGATTGACGTGAATAATCAGAGTGATACCCCAAGTGACAGGGATGATCAGATTGACACGAATTGCTCAAAATGATGGAGAGATGACGATCGAAGTGCCCAAGGCGACATGAGAATATTGGGAAGAATCAAAAGATTGATAGCAATGAATGAAGAGGACTCATCCCGTGTTCTTAGTCCTTGCAAAGGAATCGTCCCTGCAAAAAATACCACTAGAAAAATTCAATGCATTTTTTTTTGGATTTTTTTGGAGTATGCAAATTTTTAAGGGTTTTGAAAAGTATTCCAATTTTTTATGGAATTTTGAGAATATTTAAATTTTTATGGATTTTTTAGAATATTAAATTTTTTAAAATTTTTTTAAATTTAAAATTTTCTTTGAAATTTTTCTGAGAATATTAGAATTTTTGGATTTTCGAGAATATTTGAAATGTTTTTAAATTTTTTGAGAATATTTGATATTTTTTATAGATTTTTTTAGAATATTTGAAAATTTTATGGATTTTTGAGAATATTTGATTTTTTTGATGAATTTTAGAATATTTGAATTTTTTTAGATTTTTTTGAGAATATTTGAAGTTTTTTTAGATTTAGGAAATATACAATTTTTTTAGAATTTTTTTTGATTTATTTACTTTTTTTTGACGACAGCTATGGGATGGGTAGACTTGGGATGCACGAACCTTGGGGTGGAATGCACCGACCTAGCTTAGAATGAGGATGGAAATGCATCGACCTAGCTTTGGAGGACTGCACCAACCTGGCTTTGGAAGGAGGCTGCACCGACTTTGTGGCTGAAGAGCAGAGGAGGCTACACCGACATTGATCAAACTGGGGCTGCACTGACTGGGGGATATTGCACCGACCTTGAGCTAAGACTTGGCAAATGCAAAGATGCACCGACCTATATGGCTAGACGCAATGCACAAACGTTGGCTTTGGCTTATGGAAAACATGTTCAGACATAGGACTTTGGCTTGGAAAGATGCTCAGATCTTGGAGAAACATGCTCGGACTTTGGAGAAACATGCTTGGACTTGGGAACATGCTTGGACTTGGGAACATGGACTTGGGAATGCTAAGACGTTGGAAATGTGCTTGGACTTGGGGAAACATGGTTAGACTTGGGGACTTGGACTTTGTAATGCACTGATGCAAGATGGTTAGATCTTGGGTGCTTGGACTTGGCTATGGTTAGACTTGGGGACTTGGACTTTGGAAGGATATGCTCAGACCTTGGGAGGAACATGCTTAGACCTTGGGGTGGAAGTGCTTGGACTTTGGATGGAAAGGTGCTTGGACCTTGGAAATGTGCTTAGACCTTGGAGAAACATGCTCGGACTTTGGAAACATGCTTGGACTTGGGAATGCTAAGACGTTGGAAATGTGCTTGGACTTGGGGAAACATGGTTAGACTTGGGGACTTGGACTTTGTAATGCACTGATGCAAGATGGTTAGACCTTGGGTGCTTGGACTTGGCCATGGTTAGACTTGGGGACTTGGACTTTGGAAGGATATGCTCAGACCTTGGGAGGAACATGCTTAGACCTTGATGTGGAGGTGCTTAGACTTTGGGGTGGAAGTGCTTGGACTTTGGATGGAAAGGTGCTTAGACCTTGGTGATGTGCTTAGACTTTGGTGAGAAGGTGCTTGGACTTTGATGGAAAGGTGCTTAGACCTTGGAAATGTGCTTAGACCTTGGTGAGAAGGTGCTTGGACTTAGGCATATGAATGCACCGACCTTGGCTTGGTTAGACTTTGGGAGATGCTTAGACGTATGAAGGATGGCTTGTGGTATGCACAGACTTATGATTGCTTAGACTTGTAATGCATGGACTTATAATGCACAGACTTATGATTGCTTAGACTTGTAATGCATGGACTTATAATGCACATACCTTGGAGTGTGTATAGACTTTGGATTGCACAGACTTGGACAAATGGTTAGACTTATGAATGCACATACTTGTACAAATGGTTAGACTTATGAATGCACAGACTTGTGCAAATGTGTATCGAAATGCATGTGAGCTAGCGGTGAAGAAATGCGAATGGCGCCCTCACGAGCGGGCATTATTTTAAAATAGTTTTTTGTTTTTTTTAAAATGAAATAAGTGAACTTTTATGAGTTTTTGGAAAGTTTTCAATTTTTACGATCTTTGGAAAATATATGATTTTTTGATTTTTGTTTGAATTTTGACTTAGACTTTGCTAACATAGCATCAGAGGGATGTTTAAACCACTGGCTAGGGGTCCTCGTTACTTCCCCTTTCACTAAACAAACTACCCAGAGCCGGGCATGCATTTAAAGGTGGCGCCCTATGGCCGACTGTCCATGGTTAATGGTGCCCCTACCAAGGCCATACCCGAGAAACACTCGGTCCTGGAGGGAGAAGAGAAGAACAATTAGAGATAAACTTTATGCAAGATGGGAGGTATCGGGACTTGAATTCCTTCCAAGGAATTACCCCTCAAAGAGGTAGTCTGTTGTGCCGGGGCTTTGTGCCTTTGATTTTTAGACCCTTGACATGCATACGACCAGGGTTTTTCCTACGGGGACTTTACCACTCTTGACATGTCTTTATTATAATTTTACTTTTATCAAATTTTGACTTGATTTTCATAATAGCCTTTTTTTGCTAGACGTATCATGAAAATTTACTTTAATTTGGGTCAAGACTGCCCCTATTTGAGACTTCTCTCGTATTGGGGATTATCAAGATTGGTTATCTCATCCGTCAACCACTTACTCCTGTATTCGGTAGAGTAAAGAAGAGAAAAGACTTTCAGGTATACTCATAATGTTGTGCCCCTTAGGCACAAGCATGTGCTATGTTGATTTGATGATAGCAATGCTGTCTTGTTTTGATGATTGCAACACAGTGAGTGCATTATGATATTATGTGTTCTTTATGATGATGGCATGTTGATTTGAATGCTTGAGTGTGTTATATCTGATTTAGTCTGTGGAGATTGCATGAGTGTGCCATGTTTGATATCCTTGATGGGTAGACTCCCTCAGACTGTCCATCTTATTTAGTGTCATCTGCAGCGTCAACATTGTGAGTGTGTCTCAAGTCTGCAGCGTCAACGCTGTGAGTGTGTCTCAAGTCTGCAGCGTCAACGTTGTGAGTGTGCACACAGCATTCTCAAGTCTGCAGCGTCAACTCTATAAGTCTATACATTGCATTGATGTGTTTCTGTGCACATTGCATTTTCCTGTTTGCATTAGTGCATTCATCACTTCTATCAGCATAGTCTGGACTGAAGTGGGTCGACACCCCTTCTTGATGGGTCGACCCCCCGAGAGAGCATGTCTATACACTGTGCCCAGAACATCTTCAACTCTGTACATTGCATTCATTCATGCTTTGGAGTCTGCACATTCATGTGCACAGTTCATGGACCAAGTCTAGACATTGTTGCATTGCTTTCACTGCATTGCATTGGCTAAAGTGTGTACAGAGCTGCTTGCATCGTTCATAAAGTCCATACATTCACTGAAGCTTGCTTAGCTGAAGTGTGTACATTGCACTGCATGACTTGAAGTCTGTACATCGCATGTGTGCTTCATGCTAAGTCTATACAGGCTAAGTCTGTCGGTCTTGTGACTTATGCATTCATCAAGTCTATACGCTGGAAGATGAAGTCTATACAGCGTCTCACGTTGCAGCCAGCAAGTCTGTACAGTGAGCGTTTCATTGGTGAAGTCTGTACACTCACCAGTTGAACTTCATAAGTCCATACATTGGACTGTGCACTTGTGCATCACATTAATGTCTATACATTGTGCATCGTCTCAATTCAGCGTCTCATGCAGCGTCTCTGTTGAAGTCAAAGTATGTACAACCCTTTCGCTTGGCAAGTCTATACATCGTGTTTGGACTAAGTTTGTACAACCATTTACATAGTGAAGTCTACACATTCGTTTGCATTGCATGAAGTCCATACAGTGGGTAAAGTCTGTACACTGTCCATGTTTCATACATCGTCAACTCAATGTGTCATGTAGCGTCAACTCTGCAAGTGTGTACATTGCTTGGCTAAGTCTGTACACTGCAGCTCACATCTCTGTGAAGTCTATACATTGCTGATCGAGCGTAAGCCCATACATTCCAACCTTTTCCTACGTTCGTTGCTTTAGCTTCACTCCAAGTCTATACATTGGACTGTAAGTCTTTACCTACGTTCAGAGTCTCAAGTCTATACAGTGATGATGACAACAATGAAGAACAGGGTCGACACTGGGAGTTCAATACGTCCACGCTCTAGTTGAAGAGGATTTCAGAGCTTCACCTGGTTGCGTCAACTCCATGCTACAGCAGCGTCGACGCAGTAGTTAATGAGGTAGAGTCCATAGCTCACTGGAATACTGCAGTGCGTCAACGCCATTGCAAGACAGCATCCACGTAGCAATTGAGTCTGATATACATTCAGCTCTGGAACACCATTGCGTCAACGCTATGGATTAGCAGCGTCGACGCAGCACGGTTATCTGCCGAAGACCTTGATCACTGGATTGCCGATGTGTTAACGCAGCTGGCTGATGGAGTCAATGCATCAGACTTGAGTTTCGTAGGAAGAAGATATCAGAAGGCTGCGTCAACTCCTTGGAGCAAGAGGGTTGACGCCATCTAATTCCAGTCGCTGAGCACGTTAAGGTGATCCCACCTTCAGTCGTCAACTGCCACATCAGTCACAAGCGGATAAGCTTTCATACCTTCCACCACTCCATTGGTGTCTGGCACGTGATCCAAGGAGCTGAGATGCTAACACGTGGCAAAGTCGATTGGGCGGGAGCTGTGGAGACCACACACCCTAGCTGCTGTTGCTGCTGATATAAATAGAAGGCTTCGTCTTCGGATGAAGAGGATCGAGATTCAAGAGGCGAAGCTTGAGCAGAGAATGCAGTAGCAGCAGAGAGCCACCACGATCCAGATAGAGAGAAGAAAAAGAGAGAAGAAGCAGAAGAGAAAGAAGAAAAGGAAAGAGATAGGGAGCTCAAGCAGAGTGTGAAAAGAAGAAGAAGGAAGAGAGAGAGAAGAGAAGATCAGAGAAGATCGTTCCTACTGGAAGTTGGATCAGATCCACTCCAGTCAGCTCTTTAAGAGCCACATTGTGCTTCATTGTTTACAGCCTCCCGATTGCTGTTTGTTTCCCATTTTCATTTTCCTTTCATACATTTCTTCAAGCTGTTAGTCAGCGGGTTTTGCAGAGGTGCTGCCTCTGGACGGCTAAGCTGTATTACCCAGCGGTTTGCATGGCAAGCTGTGATGCCCGGCTGTTCAAGCTGTGAGTCAGCAGGAAGCCACACTCGGGTTGAGTGTGGTGTGGATGTAGGTCTGCTGGACCGAACCACCTAAACACCCTCTTGTATTTTGGTTTGTTTTGTTCTATTTGTGCTTCCGCTAGATGAATGCATAGGGGCGCTCAACTGTTTGCTTATAGGTTCAGTAGATGAGTGTTCTAATTTATCTTGTTAGCATTCTAGTTTTTAAGTGAGCGAAATCTTATTTTGGGTGAAGATTTTTAATTGGGCAAATTTTTAAAGGGCTATATTCATTCACCACCCCTCTGAATACTGCACCGAACCCAACACATGGCATGGCCAAAGTAGCAACGGTGTTTTACCAAAGTAGGTCGGCTAACGACGCCGTGAAGTGTGTGAAGTGTCCAGCTAAGGGTTGCCCTTAACAAGCGGGGAGGGAATGTTGAACTCCCAACGCGGGGTTCTCATAGCCGAAGTGTTGTATAGCAAGCCTAAAGACTCTTTTTTTATTTAAAATTTATAAAAGATTAAAAAACTAGGATAAAGGCCTAAAAATATCACTCTTAATCGTGTTAAGAAGCACTTCATTTGAAAACTGTGCATAGAGATGTTGAATGCAAACCTCATGCAAAATATTACCTTGCAACCTTATGAAGTAGCAGCCGTCGGAGGTGATCTTAATCATCGTGAGATTTATCCTCTTTGGCAGATAAAAGGATGACGCAATGGTTTGGAAAGTGGCTTAACAAGAAGGAGTGGTGCCCAGACCAGACTCAGACGAATAAGGATGAAAAGAAAAAGAGGCGAGGGCTAGAACTCCCTTGCTAAGGCGCGGAGACCCTGATCACATAAAAGGTCTACAGCAGGAACGGCGAATCAAGAGGAGGGGTGAGGACTAAAGCCTCAGAAGCAGTGGGAGAACGGGCAGATGCCTAAAGCAGTGGATGTAGAAGAAGTCGGGTCAGACTTGTGATTGGGAGGAATTAGAAGAAGAAATTGTTAGATGGAAAGAGGCGGATCCGGAGGTTCCGGGAGCAAGAGAAGAGGAGAATCATGATGCAGGTATGAATCATCCGAAGGTTTCGGAGGAGGAAAACCCCGAGGGATGCGATGTCCTGGGAAAAGGTATGGAAAAAGATGATTGAAGCGGAAGAAAAGAACTAAGGACGAGATGTCCTGGAGAAGTAGGAAGATGAATCAGAAGAAAGATAGGGGATCCGGAGGCTCTGGAGAAAGACACAGCGAAGGGATGTGATGCCCTAGGAAGAGTGGATTAAAAGGGTCAGGAGGGTCCGGAGGTTTCAGAGGGATAGCGAAAGAAGGGACACAATGCCCTAAGAAGAGTGATAAGAAATCCGGAGGTTCTGGAGGAAGGAAATGCCGAGGGACACGATGCCCTGGGTAATCAGATAAGTCCGGAGGTTCCGGAGGAAGGAAATGCCGAGGACGTGATGTCCTGGGTAATTAGATAAGTCCAGAGGTTTCGGAGGGATAGCGAAAGAAGGGACGCGATGCCCTAGGAGTGGAGATAAGAAATCCAGAGGTTCCGGCGGAAGAAGACACCATGGGACACGACGCCCAGGGAGGAAACATAAGTCCGAAAGTTCCGGAGGTGGAAGATATGGAGGGTCCAGAAGGCGGGGAAGATACAAGTTTGGAAACCCGGGAAGGAAGAAATGCAAATGCATGTGAATGCCATATGATGGTTGTAAGGGATGCATAAAATGCATGATATGCAAAAAATGCAGAGAATGCATGGAATGAGAGGGTAAGATCCTCCTTCTCACCCATGGAGTGGCCCGTAGAGAGAAAAATGTGGGTGGAACAGAATAAGGAGTGAATGAATTGGTGGAAAGTCCGTTAGCGAAAGGATGCCCACCCCTCCATGGCAAGGAGAGTGCCCGGCCAGATGGCTCAATTGATGGAATTAATGCCCGAATACTCTCATATGTTATGGAAATATGGGAAGAGAACCCCTTCGTTTGACAAGGGAGTCGTATAATGACGGAACGATGGGTAATGAGAGCATTCAAAGAGCATCGACCAATGAATAAGGTGAGTTTGATAAAGGGTTGATTGGCATCAATTTGGAAGAATTTATCATTATGAGTCTTGAAGAAGACTTCTTGAATATACCCAGCATAATGACACGAATCGGCATCTGGCAAATAAAATCTTGATTTTTGAATGGCATAGCCGAGGTCAAGCCCTTCTTGCCCGATTCTTAGATATCCCGGGCACATGTGCTTGTAGGAATACACCCACTCCGAGTGGTAGAGGAAGGTGAAGCGAAGGCGGTAAGCTTGATGAGCAGTGGAGGTGTAACGGAGAGTTTTAATGGAAGGGTAAGTGGAGGCGGAGGTTGAAACACATAGGGCTTCTCCCCTTGCTCGGAAGCGATTGGGATCGGCTCGAGTGCAAAAATAGGTGAGTCCTGCCCAGGACTAGCCACGAGTTCGGGTAAAGGTGTAGGTTTGAGTGGTGGAGAAGGTATAGCTGGGTTAGGGGTAATGGAGGGCCGAGATGGCGAACAAGGAGATGGTATGATGGGAGGCTCGGCGGAGATTAGTGGAGCGGACATTAGTGAAGGTCCGGTGGAAGGTGTAAAAGATAAAGGTTTGGTGTGGAGGAAGCGCCGGATGGGATGAGAAGGATTAGGGATAGGATGTGACTCATGACGCGGCGGTGTGGGTGATTGTAGTATCAAATGGGGGTTGGATCGGGGACGGTGGCATCGTCCTGAGTAGGGGGTTCTTCTGACGGTAGTGGAGGATGGGGAAAATGAAGAAAGCTCGGCAGGGGCGCACCTCGAGGGACTTCATCTTGTCGTGCCGTCTCCAAATCTTTATCGTCAAGAATATCAAGTGGATGCCATGGTGGAGGCGTAATGACAAGTGGTGGTGGAGTATAATGTTGTGGTGGAGGATTTAGTTGAGGGTTATGTAATAATGGAGGATTATTGTAGTGCCCCACAATTTATAAGTAATTTCTGGATTATTTATAGAATTTTCTAGAATTTATAAAGGACAAAATAGAATAACAAATAAATTAATGTTGGGATTATAAGGCCCAATTATGCTAATTAAGCAATCTAGCCTTGACAATTGGAACCCAATAGGTTTATGGACCAAGCCCATTAAGTTTGACCCATATTCTAGAAGGTTATTTAGCCTATTCACGAATTATAAGGATAAATACCCCTTATATAGATAATTTTGTGGATAATTAACAAAAAGAGTTTGAATACAATTGAATTCTGCACACAATGGATGTAGCGGTCTATCGTGCGACCGCCATAGTCATGTAACGTGCCCAACTTAGACCGTTACACTCTGTCAGTTCCGTGAATGGGAGAAAGAACAAAAAGATTAGATCTTTGGGATCCTATCTACAAGAGACCTAATTAGGAGAATGTGTAAGGTTACTGAGGACTCTTAGGGATCAGGTTCTGGCCAACTAACGACTCTAGAATCGATCTAAGCCTCAAACCCTAGCCAAAACTCTATAAATAGGACATAGTTCTGAATTGAGTGACCCTTACTTTTGCTCGCGTGGAATCAAGGTAAGGAGATAGAATCTCGGGTAAGTCTTTTGGAACTTTTTGTTTCTAATACTAAGGTCTGACAACTCTCAAAATTTCATGTTAAGAGGTCGAGTATCCAAGGAGTTACGATCTTTCAAAGTTGCTGGTTTCATCACGCCAACCCAGGAAACTGTGCAACAGGGTACCGAAGATCAGGAAATTAGAGAAGATAAACGAGGTAATTAGAGTTAGATGCTTTAGAACTTTTTATTTATCTTAGTGTCATCTTTATAACCTCCAAACTTCACGTCCTTAGGTCAAGAGACTGAGGAGTTAGAGCAACGTGAAGTTACTGAAAAATCTCAGAAAGAGAAGAACTAGGGCGTGTCTTGAACACCAAATTAGAAGTTTAAAGCCCAGTAAGAAGGTAGGTTATCTCATGAACGGCAAAAAACACATGGTTAGTGATGGAAATCTCAGTTCAAGATTCAAAATTCACGAGCTTTGTGGGTTTGATGAGATCGACAGTTTACACAAAATCTGAGCTGAACCTTCTCCGAGTCAGGAAGTTTGACGGAACAAGCATCTCCGAGTGATCGGCAAGCAGCTTCATCAACAAATGCAATCAAATGGGCCATTCCATGCTAATCGTCTCATTTTATTGGGCCGTATACATGGGCCTAATGGGTCATCTCTATGAAATTTTATTCACAATAAAAGAGTCTTATTATGTATTTTAGTCTTTCGGTGTCTTTAAGTATTCCTAGGGAATCATGATAAGAAGGTATTAAGTGTTAAGGAGTCTTATTATGTATTTTGATGTTTCCGATAGGGTGTCTTTTAGTATTCCTAGGAAGTCATGATACTAAGTGGTAAGTGTCTCTTAATCTTCCTTGTATGCCTATATAAGAGTCTTGTATCCCACGGTGGAAAAACAGTGAATGAAGATCTATTTTTGGAACCCATGTGAGTCCCACGTAGGGGGACCTTTCCCCCCCCCCTTATCTTCTTCCCTTCACCCCCCTGCAATTCCCATGGCCGCTAGTGCCTTTTCTTCCTTCCCTCTCCACGGGTGCGATGCCCACTTCTTCCCTTCCTCAACCACGGGTGAGTGATGCCCTTCGTCTAATTCTCTCTATCTCTCTCCAATTCTCTCTCATCCCCACCCCAAATTCGGAATCCACTCTCTCTCCTCTCTTTCACCTCTAATTAAGACCCCTCCCCCTTCCCTATACCCCTCATTTAAGTCCCCTCCCCTCCCCTAGGTAGAACTCCCACTCCCTAGGCATTCTCTCCCCTTCCCCACACAACCTTTCGTCTTCCCAGGCACCCTTTCATCTCCCCAAGGCCCAATTTCGAATTTGGGTGTTCCCTCCTCTCTCTCTCACCACCCCATTACCTCCCCACCTCCCAAAAGCACCCCCCTGCAACCCCAGCCACGTCCATCCCCCCCCCTCCCTTAACCCAAACCCACAAATCCCTTCCATCCCCCTTAATCCCCCCTCCTCAATCAGCTCCATTCGCAGGCAGAAATCAAGCCCGAGTTGCAGTCGATATTGGGAGCAGTTCCAGGCAGAATCGGCTTCCGGGTTCTTCATCAAAAACGTACGTTGGCGAGTCTTCTGACCAGGCGAGGTGGAATCGTCCTCTTCCGAGTTCGTGAGCATCGGCAGTGGCCAATCTCCCACGACTGCGCAGGAGGCTCCTGAACCCAACCAGAAGCTGAGGAAGACCACCACCACGCCCAACCCTGACGGAATCCGACTCCGAGCTGTTCAGCAAAGTTCCTCCCCTCTCTGTCAGCTCTCAGGAACAGAAGGCGGTTCGTCGATCGGAGCTCAAGGTGTGAAGTTATCAATTTCCTACCACTGTTGGGTCATTCTGTCCACCGATCCCCTCCTCCGACCCGTCCCCACTCAACGGGACCTGCACGTCCACACCGACATCCGACTGAGGCGAGACCAGTGCCGCTGGAAAGTAGTCGTCCCCACGATTCCAACGCCACCTGCTGCGCACCAAACGGAGTTCGGGATTGCTCGTGGTGTCCATGTCAAGCCGCTGTTCAGAAGCTGCCCCTGCACAGAACCAGAACGGGGTCCCCGCTCAGTCGTCCGTGGCGACCAGGTTCGGGCGGAACCAAAATTCAGAAAAATTGTGCTGTATCCCTACCCTGTTACGAAGCCAACGGCACCAACCGCGCCTCCGGCAAAATTCCAGAGTGCGATCCACAGCCACTTCAACAGCTGCTGGTCACAGATTCCAGAACCGGACAGAGTCGACTTCGGCTTTTGTTTCACATCAAGTGGTATCAGAGCTTAGGGAATCGGGCCGTCCCATCGGACCGAGATCCTGAGCTTTGAGGTTCGAGGTCGAACCTCCTCCAAGCGGAGGAGTATGATGGAAATCTCAGTTCAAGATTCAAAATTCACGAGCTTTGTGGGTTTGATGAGATCGACAGTTTACACAAAATCTGAGCTGAACCTTCTCCGAGTCAGGAAGTTTGACGGAACAAGCATCTCCGAGTGATCGGCAAGCAGCTTCATCAACAAATGCAATCAAATGGGCCATTCCATGCTAATCGTCTCATTTTATTGGGCCGTATACATGGGCCTAATGGGTCATCTCTATGAAATTTTATTCACAATAAAAGAGTCTTATTATGTATTTTAGTCTTTCGGTGTCTTTAAGTATTCCTAGGGAATCATGATAAGAAGGTATTAAGTGTTAAGGAGTCTTATTATGTATTTTGATGTTTCCGATAGGGTGTCTTTTAGTATTCCTAGGAAGTCATGATACTAAGTGGTAAGTGTCTCTTAATCTTCCTTGTATGCCTATATAAGAGTCTTGTATCCCACGGTGGAAAAACAGTGAATGAAGATCTATTTTTGGAACCCATGTGAGTCCCACGTAGGGGGACCTTTCCCCCCCCCTTATCTTCTTCCCTTCACCCCCCTGCAATTCCCATGGCCGCTAGTGCCTTTTCTTCCTTCCCTCTCCACGGGTGCGATGCCCACTTCTTCCCTTCCTCAACCACGGGTGAGTGATGCCCTTCGTCTAATTCTCTCTATCTCTCTCCAATTCTCTCTCATCCCCACCCCAAATTCGGAATCCACTCTCTCTCCTCTCTTTCACCTCTAATTAAGACCCCTCCCCCTTCCCTATACCCCTCATTTAAGTCCCCTCCCCTCCCCTAGGTAGAACTCCCACTCCCTAGGCATTCTCTCCCCTTCCCCACACAACCTTTCGTCTTCCCAGGCACCCTTTCATCTCCCCAAGGCCCAATTTCGAATTTGGGTGTTCCCTCCTCTCTCTCTCACCACCCCATTACCTCCCCACCTCCCAAAAGCACCCCCCTGCAACCCCAGCCACGTCCATCCCCCCCCCTCCCTTAACCCAAACCCACAAATCCCTTCCATCCCCCTTAATCCCCCCTCCTCAATCAGCTCCATTCGCAGGCAGAAATCAAGCCCGAGTTGCAGTCGATATTGGGAGCAGTTCCAGGCAGAATCGGCTTCCGGGTTCTTCATCAAAAACGTACGTTGGCGAGTCTTCTGACCAGGCGAGGTGGAATCGTCCTCTTCCGAGTTCGTGAGCATCGGCAGTGGCCAATCTCCCACGACTGCGCAGGAGGCTCCTGAACCCGACCAGAAGCTGAGGAAGACCACCACCACGCCCAACCCTGACGGAATCCGACTCCGAGCTGTTCAGCAAAGTTCCTCCCCTCTCTGTCAGCTCTCAGGAACAGAAGGCGGTTCGTCGATCGGAGCTCAAGGTGTGAAGTTATCAATTTCCTACCACTGTTGGGTCATTCTGTCCACCGATCCCCTCCTCCGACCCGTCCCCACTCAACGGGACCTGCACGTCCACACCGACATCCGACTGAGGCGAGACCAGTGCCGCTGGAAAGTAGTCGTCCCCACGATTCCAACGCCACCTGCTGCGCACCAAACGGAGTTCGGGATTGCTCGTGGTGTCCATGTCAAGCCGCTGTTCAGAAGCTGCCCCTGCACAGAACCAGAACGGGGTCCCCGCTCAGTCGTCCGTGGCGACCAGGTTCGGGCGGAACCAAAATTCAGAAAAATTGTGCTGTATCCCTACCCTGTTACGAAGCCAACGGCACCAACCGCGCCTCCGGCAAAATTCCAGAGTGCGATCCACAGCCACTTCAACAGCTGCTGGTCACAGATTCCAGAACCGGACAGAGTCGACTTCGGCTTTTGTTTCACATCAGTTAGGGATAAAAGCCCTCTACTTTATTTGGATTTCATGCATGGTACTTCATGAATTTCATGTTTTAGGATTAGTCTATACATTCATGCATGCCTTCAACCCTAACTAAAGATAAAAGTTATCTCTTGTTATTTCATTACTACCTATGCATCTAGATGGCATTTACTTCGTTATCATGGCTAGAAGAGTTAGTTATTTTGATTCTTCTTGCATGGGACATAGTTCCTTATCTTTATTGTCCGCAGAAGCTCTGACGGATTAAAGTAGGACTGTCACATGATTGTAACGGCCTTACGATAAGCTGTCACACCCTCTGTTGTGTTTAAAAATTCTCTGTTGTCTCTGACGCACCATAACTGGAGCGTTACAACATTGTAACAGCCCCACGATAAACCGTCACAGAAAGGTAACGCCCCCATCTTAGATCGTTAAACAACTATGTTCTGTCAACTTGAGACAGAATTGAAACCAGTCAGATTTACTTATAAATAAGCCTAGTTAGCTAAGTTTTAACCTATTTTCATGACCTTGAGATTATAAATTGACTTATGATAGAAATTGCATGTTTAAAAGCATCTCTAGTTATTTCAAGTATATGTTAATTTCATTAGCTAAACTCTATAGTTTTGTATTTACACTATGATTTTAAATGATGTAATGACGGAGTTTTTATCATGGTTTTACATCGCTACACAGTCTTTTTCTATCTATAGAGTTATTTTCTTTAAGTACATGGCATATATTCCGGTATATGGCCATTAGTTCACACTTTGCACTATAGGAACATATTCTTGAACATGAGGACCGCTCTATTAGATATTCCTTCCAATGGACTAGGAAATCTTGTTTCAAGGTCTCCGTAATTCTCTGCGAGCCTGGGATTCCCACTAGGATGCTGAGTTGGTTGTACCATGAAGTCCAATTGTTAGGAAGCACTATCGATGTTTTCGGGTTCTGGATATGTAACGGATCTATATTCTACTGTCAGGAACATCTAACGGTCCAATATATGACCGTCACATTGTTTGAGTCTATATCTATTTTCTTATGGATTCAACCTTTCTAACGGCCCAACACTCGACCGTTATGTTCATGTAATGGCCCAATATTAGACCGTCACAGTTCTAAATTCTTTAACCTGAGGTTTGACCAAAGGGTTGATATTCTAAAGTTCTTGGACGGAGTATTGATGGTCTAGGACTTGTCATATTGTCTAAAGATACTTAATTTAAATTATGAATGATAAAAAATGTACCGTTATGCTGCCGTATTATTTCCATGAGCATAACATCGTCTTAGGTCATCCTTGATCTCTCATGACTTAAGTTGAAGCGTTCACTGTTGATTATTGTTATCATGAACTTATTTATATTCTTGGCCATAATTTTATTGCTTGAAACGTGGAAATAGCTTGATTTATACTTGAAGATGCGATCGAGCACTGATTATGTTCAAGGGCTCTATGCTAGTCCCCTCGGCTGATTATCGGAAACATACTATTATAAATCATGGGGTATGATGCTACTGGCGTCGCATTGCGCTGGGAGTACTTTCTCTATAAATAAGTGAAATCCACGATACACGTACATGTTACATGACTTTCTTGCTTGTTACCTGATATTCCACAGAAATTCACCAAATACTTGCTCATAAGCAAAAGATGTTTGGGTGATAAGTATGTGAACTTGCTAGTACATTCTTGTTCATGAAAGGTCATGCTACATTCTTATTCATACTTGTTCCATTCTTGCTAGTTCATACTCGTTCATTTTATCTTACATGATCATCTTGTTACTTTGGTTTAATCGCGTGATTGATCGCATTTACATGATTTTACCTTATTTTCTTTAGAGCTAAAATGTTAATTACTTTAATAGTGCCTTCATGTTGATGCGAAGATACCTACTGAGCAAGTGTGCTCATTACCTATTTCCAATCTTTTCAGGAGATGGAAGTGAGTCGGGATCGGATTCGGAACGTTCAAATAGCGGGTCCGAGAGTGAATGAAGAATGAGTGAAGACTTAGGAAGTCTACATTTTTTTAGATTGAGTCTATGTAATTTTTCTTATTTTTCAGTCTAGTATGAAGAAGAAGTGGAATTAGTGGTTGTATTTTGAATATTTGATTGGTAATAAATTGAAAGTTGGAGTTTGAGTAAGTATTGTGCAATTGCATTATTATTATGTGTGATTGTCTTACGCTCTGATCATTCTTGCTCGCAAGAGGCTTATCATGCCGACTATTCATGTTCCTCGAGCTAGTCTTCTGCTGTAATAAAGGCTCGGGGCGTGACAGTTAAGTTGGTATCAGAGCCTAAGTCTCAGGACTTAGGGAGAAGAATCATGTCATAGGATAAGTCCAAGGTTAAAGACCCCTACCTATGAACTAAGGAAGAAAATTACATACCCATGCGAGAACTGGATAGAGCCCGGGATAAGATAGTTAATTAGCTTTATGATTACTTTTCTTCCAATTCCACGAGAAATAACAAGTTGTTATATTTCTCTCAGGTACCTTATTTTACAAATGGCTCATCGCGCAGATTGGAATGACATGCAACAAACAGTTGCCGGCCTTACTCAGGCATTGCAAACTATGGCCCAGGCAGGTGCAGGGGCAAGGGCTGGCGACTTACATCGCAATTTCCGGAGTTTAAAACCTCCACCTTTCTATGGTTCTTCTAATCCGGACGAAGTAGAGAACTGGATTGATGACATGAACCGTATATTTGACGTCATCCAATGCACCGATCAAGAGAAGGTGCGCCTTGCAACTTTCCAACTCAACAAGGATGGCCGTACATGGTGGAAGTCGATTCTGGCACCTCCGGCCGATGCACCTCATACATCGGTTGGTTTTCTCACCTTGTTCCGTGCTAAGTACTTTTCTGAGTATGTGAAAGAAAGAATGGCTATGGAGTTCGCCTCTCTTCGACAAGGAATGATGACAGTTGCGAAATATGAACTTCAATTTTCCAGACTAGCACCTTATGCACCGCATTTAATCAGTACCGATCTATTAAAGGCTAATCGATTTATGGACGGGTTACGACCCGACTTCATTCAGTAGCTCGGGACCCAAAACATCCGTACTTATGCGGAAATGGTACATCGGGCATACTTATGTGAAAGGACCTTAGAAAAGGTCAAGAAATTGAAAGGAAAAGGAGAAGAGTCCAACCGACGATCAGATCGGCGTTACAAGGAAGAAAAGTTTAGTATCACGGAGCCTCACAAAAGCCGTGATAGTAAGAAACGGTCCAGGAGCAGGAATGGTGGAAGTTCCCAAAAAAAACAAGAAGATTAAGGAGGAGGAGCAAGTCGCCACGGCTTGCACTTTTTGTGAAAAGTTTGGCCATTCGGTTGAAGAGTGCTGGAAGCGCCTCGGCGCTTGTTTACGCTATGGAAGCAGGGAGCATCGCATGCCGGATTGTCCCCTCATGAAGGACTAGTCATCTGGTGGTGGACGCAGGAGGCAGGCTCGCCTCAATGCCATTCTAGAGGAAGAAGAAACACCCAAGGATGGTGGACTTATGGAAGGTACTCTTCAAATTTGTTCCTGTCATGCATTTGTGCTATTTGATACTGGTGCCTCTCATTCTTTTGTCTCCACTACTTTTACAAAAATATTACCAATTACATCAGTTCCCCTACCTTCAAATCTTGCTATTACCACACCCTTAGGATCTGGAACTAAGCTTACCGAATATTATCCTGATAGTGCGGTGATAGTAGAAGGTCACAATCTCCCTGCAAACTTAGTATGTCTTGACATGAAAGGTTGTGATGCCATTTTAGGGGTAGATTGGCTTATAGATCATGATGCTGATATTAACTGTCAAAATAGGATTATATCCTTCCGAAAATCAGGTCTTCCAAGATTTTCTTTCTTTGGCATCAAGTATAGGAAACATCCCACTATCATATCTTCTCTTCACGCTTGCAAACTTATCTCGCAAGGATGTGAAGCTTTTCTTGCTTCTGTCATTGTTACCGAATCCAAGGAAATCATCCTAGCAGACATTCCGATTGTAAATGAATTCCCAGATGTGTTTCCACCCGAATTACCCAGTTTACCACCTGAGAGGAAAGTGAACTTTACTATTGAACTCATTCCAGGAGCATCACTTGTTTCGATAGCCCCTTACAGGATGTCCCCCACAGAACTTAAGGAACTAAAGAGGCAGTTGCAGGAACTACTAGATAAGGGCTTCATTAGACCTAGCACATCCCCTTGGGGTGCGTCGGTGCTATTTGTCAAAAAGAAAGATGGCTCTCTCAGGATATGCATAGACTACCGGCGACTGAATCAACTTACAATCAAAAATAAGTATCAGTTGCCGTGTATTGATGAGCTCTTCGATCAGCTTTCGGGAGCAGTATATTTCTCCAAAATAGACCTCAGATCAGGCTATCATCAGCTTAGAATTAAAGAAGAAGATATTTATAAATCGGCTTTTTGAAGTCGTTATGGCCACTATGAATTCGTGGTGATGCCGTTCGGGTTAACAAATGTCCCAACAGCATTTATGCAACTCATGAACAAAGTTTTCCAGCCATATCTGGATCAGTTTATTGTCGTCTTCATTGATGATATCTTGATATATTCCAAGACAAAGGAAGAACATTAAGAACATCTGAGGATAGCTTTGCAAATACTTAGAGAACATAAACTTTATGCCAAGCTTAACAAGTGTGAGTTCTGGCTCAATGAAGTTTCATTCCTAGGCCATATTATTTCAAAAGAAGGTATCGCTATAGATCCTTCTAAGGTAGAAGCTGTCGGAAATTGGAGCCGACCAACGACTGTATCAGAAGTAAGAAGCTTTCTGGGTCTAGCTGGTTATTATAGGAGGTTCATTAAAGACTTCTCAAAGATTGTTGTTCCTTTAACTAGACTCACAAGAAAAGAAAATCCTTTTTGTCTGGTCAGAGAAATGTGAGAAGAGTTTTTAAATTCTTAAGAATCACCTTACTACAGCTCCTATTTTAGCACTACCGGTGGAAGGTGGTAGATTCGAAGTATATACGGATGCGTCCGGCATTGGCTTAGGGTGCATCCTTATGCAAAATGAAAAGGTAATCAGTTATTCTTCAAGATAATTGAAACATCATGAGGACAATTATCACATGCATGATTTAGAATTGGCAGCTGTTATTTTCGCCTTAAAAATTTGGCGTCATTATCTCTATGGAGAAAAGTTCACAGTCTACTCGGACCACAAAAGCTTGAAATACGTATTCTCTCTAAAAGAGCTTAATATGAGACAGAGGAGATGGTTAGAATATCTCAAAGATTTTAATTTTGCTATTCAATATCATCCTGGCAAGGCTAACGCTGTAGCAGATGCACTCAGCAGAAAACCAATGGGTATGCTATCAAGTCTTATGATTAGTATGACTAACCTTATGCCTCAATTTGCTCAGATGAATTTAGATATTGACATAAAGAAAGATGATTGTTTCATGGATAATATCCGAGCTCAACCTACAGTAATAGAGGATCTAGTCGAGCTGCAAAATGATGATCCCGTATTACTAGAGATTAAAGCCAATATAGAACAGAGGCCGGATTTCTCTGTTTCTAATGCTGGAAGATTGCTATTTAAGGGTCGAGTGTGTGTACCAGATCATGAGGATACGGAGAAACTGATCCTAGAAGAAGCACATAATTCCAAGTACACCATTCATCTAGGAGGCACAAAAATGTATCAAGATCTTAAAAGAAATTTCTGGTGGCCCAATATGAAGAGGGAAATAGTTAATTTCGTCTCCCGCTGTCTCACCTGCCAACAAGTAAAAGTAGAACATTTTGGACCCGCAGATAAATTACATCCCTTGAATATTCCCGAATGGAAATGGGAGAGTATAGGAATGGATTTCATCATGGGTTTACCTAAGACCAGAGGAGGACACGATGGTATATGAGTGATCATAGACCGATTGACTAAATCCGCACACTTCATACTAATAAAAAGTCGATGGTCTGTGGATATTCTAGCAGTATTATACATGAAAGAAATTATCAAATT
Source organism: Amorphophallus konjac (assembly GCA_022559845.1). Classification (NCBI taxonomy): domain Eukaryota; kingdom Viridiplantae; phylum Streptophyta; class Magnoliopsida; order Alismatales; family Araceae; genus Amorphophallus; species Amorphophallus konjac. The sequence continues at coordinate 33,360,037 of CM040125.1, forward strand.
ACATGGTGTCCCCGTCACTATTGTATCTGATAGAGATCCTCGATTCACATCATAATTCTGGAAGGGCCTACAACATTCACTAGGGACTAGATTGAATTTTAGCACATCATTTCACCCACAAACTGATGGTCAGATTGAAAGAACAAATCATGTAGTAGAAGATATACTCAGGGCTTGTTCTATTGATTTTGGAGGAAGTTGGCATGATCACTTGCCTCTGGTAGAATTTGCATACAACAATAGTTATCAGGCCAGCATATAGATGGCGCCCTTTGAAGTTTTATATGGAAAAAGCTGTAGATCACCAATATGTTGGAACAAAATAGGGGAAAAGCAATTCCTAGGCCCCGACCTTATCAGGGATTCTACAGAGAAGATCAAGCTCATTCAAGAAAGAATGACGATGACGCAAGATAGGCAGAAATCTTACGCTGACAATCGAAGACGCGACTTGGAATTTCAGGTGGGAGATCATGTATATCTGAAAGTTTCTCCAGGCCGTGGTATTCGGAGATTTGACATTAAAGGAAAGCTAACTCCAAGGTTCATTGGCCCATTTGAAATTCTCGAAAGGGTCGATGAAGTGGCTTATAGACTAGCTTAACCTCCACAATTAGCAGGAGTTCACGACAAATTTCACGTCTCTATGTTGAAGAAATATGTATATGATCCTTATCATGTCATTACTTATGATAATATGGAGATCCAAAAGGACCTGACATACAAGCAAAAATCGGTCAGGATTCGGGAGCGATAGTGCGTCAACTAAGGAATAAAACTATTCCTATGGTCCAAGTCCAATGGACAAAGCAATGGCCACACGAAGCAACATGGGAGACGGAAGAATCTATGCGTAGAAGATTCCCAGAATTATTTGATTGTAAGTACACTCTCCATAAATCCATGAATTGAATTTGGGGACCAAATTCTTCTAAGTGGGGGAGGGTGTAGTGCCCCAAAATTTATAAGTAATTTCTGGATTATTTATAAATTTTTTTAGAATTTATAAAGGACAAAATAGAATAACAAATGAATTAATGTTTGGATTATAATGCCCAATTATGCTAATTAAGCAATCTAGCCTTGATAATTGGAACCCAATAGGTTTATGGACCAAGCCCATTAAGTTTGACCCATATTCTAGAAGGTTATTTAACCTATTCATGAATTATAAGGATAAATACCCCTTATATAGATAATTATGTAGATAATTAATAAAAAGAGTTTGAATAAAATTGAATTCTATGCACAGTGGATGTAGCGGTCTATCATGCGACCGCCACAATCATGTAACGCGCCCAGCTTGGCCCGTTACACTCTGTCAGTTCCTTGAATGGGAGAAAGAACAAAAAGATTAGATCTTTGGGATCCTATCTACAAGAGACCTAATTAGGAGAATGTGTAAGGTTACTGAGGACTCTTAGGGATCAGGTTCTGGCCAACTAAGGACTCTAGAATCGATCTAAGCCTCAAACCCTAGCCAAAACTCTATAAATAGGACCTAGTTCTGAACTGAGCGACCCTTACTTTTACTCGCGTGGCATCAAGGCAAGACTTCCTTTTAGGAGTAAAGGAATTTTTAAATCCATTCCATTTTCTATTTTCAAAAGATTTAGATTTAACAAAATTAAACCTAGCATTCATTTTAGAAGCATGGAAATTTTGTGTTTTCAAGAACCAACACTCTTTCATAACATACTCGTACTTCCCACAATGAAAGCAACAAGGAGATGTGAGTCTACGGAATGACTTCCAATTATTTGCATGAGTGTTTGTGAACAAGTTTCTTTTATGGGATGAAAACCTTTGAGCATTAGAAACAAGTTCACTTCTGAATTTTCTTTGAATATCAAACTTAGCATTCATGGCTCGAAATTCATCATTTTGTTTCACAAAGCAATTAGCCATCACATGGCCAAGTTTGTGACAATAGAAGCATGAAACATTTCTTTATCTTTTGAAAAAGGATTTATCTTTGCATGCTTTTTCATCATCCATCTTCATGACAATACAATCATCCATTTCATGGCCATGTTTGTGACAATAGAAGCATTCAATATTCAATTTCATTGTATGCCCACCTTGAACTTTTTGAAATCTGTTTTGCATTGTGGGGTTTGTATTGACATTTTTCTTTTTCTCAAACATACTTTCAGAATTTTTTATTTGTGCAATTTGAGGAGGTGCTTTGGAAGTGTTGGGTATGTCTGAAGCATGGATAAATGACGTTTTCGCTTTATGTTCAAAGGACTTTTTGTTGATCGGGGTGTATCCAAGACCCTCTTTTTGAAAGTTCACCTTAACACCTAGCACATTGTCTAAGTTTTCCTTCCCTTTGACAAACCTAGACAAATCATCTTTTAACCACTTCAACTCCTCTTACAAATCGGAAATATGCAGTTCAGGATTTGTGATTTCTTCTTCGCATGCAAACACTTTATCACTCAACAAGCAGTTCTTTGATGTGAGTTCCTCATTTTCTTGTATGATTTCCTTATTTTCATCATTTATAGCATGCAGTTTTTCAGTCAATTTTTCAAGAATTATCTCAGTTTCAGCAAACTTTGAGATCTTAACAAGTACCTGTTCATTCTCAGATTTCAACAGTGAAATTTCTTTTTCAAGTTTTTCAAGACATTTCAATCTACCTTCAAGCAAGGAATTCTGGATTATTATGGCACCATTTTTATTTTTAAGATCTTCATTTTCATCCATAATGCTCTTGCTATCAATTTTAGAATCAAGCAATTTGTCAAACAACTTATCATCATCAGATAAGGAAGCTAGCTTGTTCTTAAGACATTCTTCATTTTTCTCATGCAAGGAGATTTTAGACAACAATGTTTCATTTTGCTCACGCAATTCATAACAATCATTTTCAGATGGAAGAGATGAATTTATTTTTCTGGCCACTTCAAGGTCTTTATTCATATAAGACATTTCATCTGAAAGTAATTCAACTTTGGATTCAAGATGTTCATTTTGATCTTCTAGATGTTCAATTCTTGACTCCAAAGTTTTACAATTCTCACAAGAGGAATTAGCATGCACATTCTCACCATTTTTCCTTTTTAAACACTTGATTTCAGATTTGTATTTCTTACATCTATCATGCATATCGACATATGCTAATTGCCAGTCTTCAATTGAAAGTTCTTCGGAATCAGAATTTACCTGACTCGAGCTTTCCTCACCATGAGCCATCAAGCTTGTACCCACTTGGGAATCTTCTGGATTTCCTTCATACATAGCCAGTTTATCCCATAGATCTCTGACTGACCTGCAAGAAGAGATTTGGGAAAGAACATCAGACTCTATGCTATTCCGTAAGAAATTCAAAGCCTTAACATTAATATCATCTCTCTTTACATCATTATCATTCCATTCTCTTTTATATGATGGGAGCTGATGTGGACCATTACATATTACTTTCCAGATTTCACGTTCTTTTATACCAAGATAGAAAGACATTTTATTTTTCTAAGAAATATAGTCATGACCATCAAAACAAGGAGGAAGGGAAGATAAACAAGTATAAGACATGATGATCAATGAAACTCGCCGACAGAGATCACTCTAAAGATCGTTAGACCCAAGAAAATAGAGCCGTGGCTCTGATACCAATTGTTGGTCCTGGGTAGGCGAGCGGACAAGAAGGGGGGGTTGAATTGTCCCCCACTCAATATGGTAACTTTAAAACTTTCTTAGCGGAAATGCCAACTTTAAAAAGATTGAAAAGATTAAAACAAACAGAGTAATTTAAGATCTCTCAATCACGTCGACCTCACTCAATCATGCAAAAGATTATACAATTAAACACATCACACAATGAAATCTAGGCAATTGAGATTCGCTCGTGCAATTGGAAATTCGCTCATACTCACCGATCACATGTGTATTGAATTAACAATTAATCACAATAAAGCAAACCACAATACACACCACAAGATACAAGGATTTTTAAAGTGGTTCGGGACCACGAAGGGCTCCCGACGTCCACCCTTTACCAAACCGGTAAGGCTCCACTAGGGGATAAATCCCCAACACAGAGGCGACGCTCCAACAACACGCAGAATGACGCCGGCACACATATGGGGACGCGTCCCAATACACACACGGATAGTAAACCCTGCAAACACAGGATAAAACCCCAAACACACACGGTGATAGAGTCTCCAACACGATCTCACGACCAGATCACAACCAAACACACACGCTGCAACAAACGCAGCACCGTAGACACACGACCGTATACAAACGGTCACACACACACACAATATTTCTAGTTCAGAAAATTAACACAGATATTCAAACATGCTCAACCCTAAACATAGATCATGAAACACATCAACAACAACATAGAATGAATGTAGAAAAGATCCCCCTTGGTTTTCAAAACCCGGTTGATGATGTTCTTTGAAGCTTGGGTCGGAGGGAAGTCGGATGACGACAATTCAAGCATCAACACGATCCTCTCATCATCCCGCTTCACTTTCTCTTCATGCAAGATCTTCAAAACCTCCTGGATTTAGATGAAATCTCCCTTGGCTTGAGCTCCTCCTTCCTTCCTTTCCTTTCTCCACCTATAAGAGAGAAACAACAATGACATTAGGGTTCTCCTTACCAATTTCGTAGGTCTTACATATGCATATATAAGAGGAACTAAAAGACCAATATAACCCTTCTAGAATCCTCCAAAAGACCCCCAATAGGTCTACCACCAACTCAGGGGCAAAAGAACAAAAGGTTAGGCACAAGTTGACTGGGTTTAGATGGTTTTCGGATCCACATTTTTGGGTTACGCCAGTACTGGTCGACCTACACGGGGTGGGCGGTCGACCTAAAAATTACAATCACAAAACATGCCAACTCTGGGAATTTCGGTCGACCTAAGACCCAAGGTCGGTCGACCGGAATGAACAGTGTTCCAGATTTGTAAAAGTTCAGATTTACGAGTTAAAACCCATTGACAAGTGTTCAAACTTCATGAATGAAAAACTAAGACTTAAACCCAATCAACCCAAGTTCAAAATCTATGAAACACACTCATGAAAAATACATTAATCAAGAAGGATAAAAATTCATTCTCAAGTTAATCATCCACACCAAAATATCAAGTTCATATGACAATGAATTTAAACCACATGAATGATCATCATGTAACCAAAACTTCCAAGATTGATGTGGGCATTGTGAAAATCAAGTATCATGAATCATGAGAGCTTTACACACTCATTTGTACCAAGATTTACATGAGGAGTTCATTAACACTTAGCTAGCTTATAAAGCCTTAGAAAAATATGCATGAAGGACATTCAAGTCACTTAAGAGCTTATGAGCAATCTATTGAATGCACACAAACCAAATCTCAAGTTCAAGCACATAGGAGCCCAATCTTTCTCAAACAAAAATCATTTTCTTAAACCATGCATTTTAGACATGTATGAGCATCTACAAGAAGCATGTACAAAGTCTTCTAGATCCATGTAACCAAATCTCATATTGAAGAAGCATGAAGCACATTCTCAAACCATCAAATCCTCAACAAAAGATATGATCATTTAGACATGCATATGAGAAAAACATGTGAGCATTATAAACTCCAATTTCACCAAAATTCACATGAGTTATCTTAATCAACTTTCAAGCACACACTGAGCACATTTCCTTATTTTGCCAAAACAACATGAACAAGAATCCATATAATGAGAAAGCATCATTCAAATTACATTCATCAAATTTCAAGTTAATAGGTTGAGGATATTTCAAGTCCAAAAATCTCATGAGAAAGAATGCATGAAAATACCCAACCAAGATCTTGAAAAACCCTTTAATGAAATGCATGAAACATGGAAAGAGTCAACACAATGCAATGAGAGAGTTAACTCCCTTTTTGAAGAAGAGCTTCATTGATGGACTCCTTTGAAATCCAGGCATGGATCATGGATTTTGATCCTGCAAGCAAATATTAACATAGCATGAGTTCCTTAAACAATAGTCATTCAGATGACTTGCAAGTGAGAGCATTGAAGTCATCTTTTAACTCATCAACCAAGATGCATACATGTTGCTCAATGAAACACACACAGGCACAATCGCTTTGTTATCATTAAAATCAAACACCAAAACATCAACTAGGGGACGTAACAATCTCCCCCTTTTTTATGATGACAAAACGATGTGTGCGAGAGTTCCAAGAGATAGAGTAAAAGCATTTCAATAGGTGTTATGAGAATGAAAGATAAGGCACATTCAATCACATTCTCCCATAGGCTACTCTTTCTCGTTAAGCATAAAGCATTGAGCACACAACCAAATATTCTCCCCCTTTTTGTCAGCTAAAAAAAGACTGGGGGGAGTTATATGACATGATATGAACATGTGTGGCGAGAGTTCCAAGAGATAGAGTAGAAGCATTTCAATGGGTGTTATGACAATGAAAGATAAGGCACATTTAATCACATTCTCCCACAAGGCTACTCATTCTTGTTAAGCATAAAGTATTGAGCACACAACCAAACATTTTCCCCCTTTTTTCATCTACAAAAAGACTGGGGGGGTTATATGACATGATATGAACACGTGTGGCCTGATACCAATTGTTGGTCCCTAATTTTTGTATAAAACTCAAGGCTACACTCTCTTATGCAAATTGCATGAAATGTGAACTTGAAAGTCCAAGTGACAAGGAGTGTATGAACATGTAGAATAGCATTCAAGTCTTCATTTTTGCCAACCAAAATTTAGTATCAATCAACCTAATGCTTAATTAACATGAATGCTCAATGTGATGTCAAAACACAACCATTGTTTGTTTCAGAACCTTAAGCATGTTTCCATCATTGAAAAACCCATTCATAAATATGCAAGAAGGCCCTTTGAGAACATAGTTGACATACCTAACATGAGCAACATATCACCATGAATATGAACAGGGTGTGAGAACCAAAATGCCCAATTTCTACCAATATCCACAACCCCATGAGATAAAAAAAGTGAGACGATATTACCATACATCCATGTGATGTTTAAGTGTGATCCAGCCATTTCTTTCCTACAAGTAACACAATGGAGCCATGTTAGTATCGAGTTGATAATCAATCATTTCAACCATTTATCACTAGATGCTCATTTCAACATGACCCTTCTTCACAAACTCCGCAACCAAGACAAAGTTAAAATCATCATGTATCTAGGCAATAGAACCATTATCATGCCAACTTCCACTTAGTTATGCATGATAAACTTAAACATGTGAGGCCTGAAGAAATGATACCAATTCTGATACTAGTGGTTGCTGATTGTTGGCCCCAATTATAGGAGACTTCAGTGCGTTGGCCCCAAAGATATGAACATGTGAAGCCCAAAGGTATGATACCAATTGTTCATATGATACCAATTGTTGGAAGAGTTATGTAACATGAAGTGTTCAATATGATATCATGTTTGAACTATATGCATGCTGAAATGTCAAATATGCAAGAATGCACACCATGAGTTTCATCATTCAAATGCTAAGAATATGCACTATGTGAATGCTGAGAATGCAAGATTTGTAGCAATACACATTGTGACTTGTATCCTTCAAATGTAAGACTTATGCTTAGAATGAGATCAAAAAGGGATGCATGAACATGTAGGCACGCGCAAGAACAATCATCATGCACACAAATATTACTTATAGTAACTCCCCCTTAATGAGACACGGGTTAAGAATGGAGCAAGTGATTCCTTGTCAAAAAGTAAGATATGAAGCATATCTAAGAGAGTTTTGCATACACAACAAGAAGTACTACATAAACCATGAATATAGGCAAATTCATAGTATACATTCATCACAAGGATACCCATATGCAAAATGTGATGCATGAACAATGAGCTTCAATAGATATCGATATGTAGATTTTTTAAAGAACACTAGAAGGTAATCTCCTCTCTACAATTTCACTTCAGATTCTTGACCAATTCGGTAGCTTTGCACAACCTCTCTTTTTTTTGTTTCTTTTTATGGGCATCACCGTTCGGCGCGAGTTTCCCCATGTGTCTCAATGAAGATTCCTGGCTACTAGGATTTGTCATCATGTGATTTTTTGCTTTACCTTTCGACGCGAGTTTTCTCATTTATTTCAGTGGAGATTCCCGGCTACTCGGTTCGACATACCACTTATTGAATATTGTGGGGTAGGTAGTTTTTTCCTCAAGATTACTCTTTAATGTTCATGTAAAGATTCAAGTTCCCATTAAAGTGTTGGAAGAAATTTCTTAAATCCTTATCCAATAAAGTCATTAAATTCATTATGTGCAAAAGGTGTGGGGGTAAAGTTTTGTTTTACATGTATAAGATGAATTTGACAAGACACGGCTAAGTCTCCCCCTAAATGTATGCACGGTCGAAAATGTGTCCTCCCCCTTAGTGTATGACATATGTCACATATGAATGAAATCATTGCATTTTTATTTAGGAAGGAGGTGAGGCCTTAGAAGAGTAAAGAAAATGGTTTCATATACTAAATACATACACGCATGCAGGGATTTTGGAAATTTTCATGCAAGCATTCATGAATCAAAATATGCATGAGACTCGAATTCACAATGCATGCAGAGTCTATGAATGATATGCAAGGATCTGTGAATGATATGCAAAAATGTCAATGCAATCTTTTTATGGAGATTTTCAGTTTTTTTTGTATTCTAGAACTTTCATGAAAATATGAAACCAATAAATGCATGAGATATGTGTTTCAGTTTGCACATGATATGACTTATGTGTTTGAGCATGCAAAATGTAGTTTGGATGCACATGATCAAGGTTCCAACAATCTGTCAACCAGAGTTTGAGAATCAAGCAAGATAAGTGGTTGAACATCTATAATCAAGATGAAGATTTGTGTACTTGTCAAACAACTTATCACCATTTCAAACCAACCTCACAAGTCATTCAAACAATTCCACATTTCAAAATTTTTTCCTTCTTGATACAAGAGAAATTTTCATATTTAATTTTAAAGCAATACAAGTCAAGGGCAAAATGATGTCATTCAAAACACATAATTCCTCGTAAGGCAAACACTTCAATTTCTGAATTTTGGTACAAGACGGAGAACTCTGATCCGAGGATCACCTCACGCATAGTGATAGCTTCCTAACAGATTTAATCTGTCATTTAACATATCACATTTCATATACCAAATATTCATTCAATGATAGCATGAATGGCTTGTACAAAGAGCAGAAGGAAAACATCAAGAATACCACTTTTGACAAAGAGGAATCAAAGTTAGGGTTTTACCATTCGAGTGTACCTTGTTCCATTTTGTTGGAACCCCTTTCATTCTTTATTTACCTTAAGGCACACCTCCATCAAAACTAACTCAGTTGACAGATTTTGGCACCCAAGCCTTTTTGGGCCCCTGGAGATTAGAAACATTTCTACCAAAATCTTTCTTCGACATGCTCATAGCCATCATATCATCATTCTTCATGATCCTACAATCCTCAATAACATGTCCACGGTTTCCACAATAAAGGCATTGAGGAGAAGCAGTTTTATCAAAAGACTTCCTTTTAGGAGCAAAGGAATTTTCAAATCCATTCCATTTTCTATTTTTAAAAGATCGACATTTAACAAAATTAAACATAGCATTCATTATAGAAGCATAGAAATTTTGTGTTTTCAAGAACCAACACACTTTCATAACATGCCCGTACTTCCCACAATGAAAGTAAGAAGGAGATGTGAGTCTACGGAATGACTTCCCATTATTTGCATGAGTGTTTGTGAATAAGTTTTTTTTATAGGATGAAAACCGTTGAGCATTAGAAACAAGTTCATTTCTAAATTTTCTTTGAATATCAAACTTAGCATCCATGGCTCGAAATTCATCATTTTGTTTCACAAAGTAATTATCCATCACATGGCCATGTTTGTGACAATAGAAGCATGAAACATTTCTTTATCTTTTGAAAAATGATTTATCTTTGCATGCTTTTTCATCATCCATCTTTATGACAATACAATCATCCATTTCATGGCCATGTTTGTGAGAATAGAAGCATTCAACATTCAATTTTATTTTCAGCCCACCTTGAACTTTTTGAAATCTGTTTTGCATTGAGGGCTTTGTATTGACATTTTTCTTTTTCTCAAACATACTTTCAGAATTTTTCATTTGTGCAATTTGAGGAGGTGCTTTGGAAGTGCTGGGTATGTCTGAAGCATGGACAAACGAGATTTTCTCTTTATGTTCAATTGACTTTTTATTGATCGGGGTGTATCCAAGACCCTCTTTTTGAAAGTTCACCTTAACACCTAGCATCTTGTCTAAGTTTTCCTTCCCTTTGACAAACCTAGACAAATCATCTTTTAACCTCTTCACCTCCTCTTGCAAATCAAAAATATGCAGTTCAGCATTTATGATTTCTTCTTCGCATGCAAACACTTTATCACTCAACAAGCAGTTCTTTGATGTGAGTTCCTCATTTTCTTGTATGATTTCTTTATTTTTCATCATTTATAGCATGCAGTTTTTCAGTCAATTTTTCAAGAACTATCTCAGTTTCAGCAAACTTTGAGATCTTAGCAACCAACTGTTCATTCTCAGATTTCAACAGTGAAATTTCTTTTTCAAGTTTTTCAAGACATTTCAATCTACCTTCAAGTAAGGAATTCTGGATTAGCATGGTATCCTTTTTCTTTTTAAGATCTTCATTTTCATTCATGATGCTCTTGCTATCAATTTCAGAATCAAGCAATTTCTCAAACAACTTATCATTATCAGATATGAAAGCTAACTTGTTCTTAAGACATTCTTCATTTTTCTCAAGCAAGAAGATTTTAGACAACAACGTTTCATTTTGCTCACGCAATTCATAAAAATCATTTTCAAATGCAAGAGACGAATTTATTTTTTTGGCCACTTCAAGGTCTTTATTCATACAAGATATTTCATCTGAAAGTAATTCAACTTTGGATTCAAAATGTTCATTTTGATCTTCTATATGTTCAATTCTTGACTCCAAAGTTTTACAGTTCTCACAAGAGGAATTTGTTGTGCCCCTATGGTCATTTGAGTCATCTGGTGATCACTTGGGTCATTCGACATCATCATGTGGTCCTTTGAGTTATTTGATATTCTTGGTTTTGATAATGGCTAAACACTATAAGTCATTGTTGTTTTTCATTCTTATATGACTGACATACGTGATGTTTTGTTCATGACAGATATGCTAATGAATGGACAAGGAATTGAGTAGAGATGGCAAAGGGGAAAGCTCAATGTTGCGCCCTCACACGCGGATCGACTTGCACGGTCAGGTCGCGGGTATGCTACAGACAAGGGTGATGCTACAGACATGAATAGGGTGCTAAAGAATTTAAGCGACGGAGCCAAAGCAGTTAACAAACCGACCCGGGAAAACCCGAGTTCTGCCCAGCTGGCGGTCGACCGCCCCTACCAGCAGCCAACTTCTTGCACGTTTCTCATTGGCAGGGACTAATCCTCTACAGCGATTCTCAGTAGCGGTCGACCGCCAGAAGCTACAGGTCGACCGCCAGCCCCGATGCAGCCATGTTTGACTTCGATTTCCACCTCGAGGCCAGCCACTTTCCTTGGATTTGTTTAATCAAAACTCACCTAATCTCCTATGAATTGTGGATCTAGTCTGGGGGATGTCCAAGGACCATTCAAAGTCAATAAAACCAACACTTGAGGGGTTAGAAACTCAATGCTTCAATTGGAACAAGAGAGATCAAGGGAGGCTAGAGGAGGAGATTCACAGGTACTGTAGCACCTCCGTGAACAGTGTTTCGGGCTGGAGTTCTTCATCCATTCCAAGGTGATTCAAGCTTAGATCTGAAGCAAGTAACCTCTAAGGAAGCTAGAAGCAATCAAGGTTCTCAAAGGTGATCAAAGCTACATCCATACACCTCTTCATCAAATCAAGACCATCCAAGCAAGCTCATTCTCAAAGGAGATCAAATCTGCATCCTTCATCTTCTTCATCAACTCAAAGCGATCCAAGCAAGATCTCTTCACAAGGAAGAAGATACCATTGAAGCATCCAACTCAAGCTCCAGCAATCTCAGACAAGATTTTTCTTCTTGAGAATATTCTCTATCTTGTTTGATGATTGAGTGTTTTCATATTTGTTCTTTTTTATTTCATATAAACGATTGAAACTGAAGATCATCCCTACCGGTGGTTAGTAGGAAGGCAATCGGAAGTTGTCTGATCTGCGGTGTTGACGTCCCTACCGGTGGTTAGTAGGAAGGTAATCGGTGGTCTTTCCGATTTACGGTTCAGTGGGAGGCACTAGTGGAGCCTCACCAGATTTGGTGAGGGGTGGACGTAGGACTGGGGATTCAGTCCGAACTACCTTAAAATCCTTTGTGTTGTGGTTTGATTGTGCAATTTATATGTTTTAGATGCATGCTTAGGTTCACTCTCTATATTGTGAAATCATATTTCTAAGCAAATCATTTTATACATCGCTAAGTTAGTTGTATTCCGTTGCAATTATTTTTAACTAGCCTTATAGAGGGTTGTATTACGAAAAGAGGGGCAGATCTATTCACCCCTCCCCTCTAAATCCGATGTCCACTACACAACAGAATTAGCATGCACATTCTCACCATTTTTCCTTTTTAAACTCTTGATTTCAGATTTGTATTTCTTGCATCTGTCATGCATATCGGCATATGCTAATTGTCATTCTTCAATTGAAAGTACTTCGGAATCAGAATTTACCTGACTCGAGCTTTCCTCACCATGAGCCATCAAGCTTGCACCCACTTAGGAATCTTCTGGATTTTCTTCATACATAGCCAGTTTATCCCATAGATCTCTCGCTGACCTACAAGAACAGATTTGGGAAAGAACATCAAACTCTATGATATTCCTTAGGGAATTCAAAGCCTTAACATTACTATCATTTCTCTTTACATCATTATCATTCCATTCCCTTTTATCTGATGAGAGTTGATGTGGACCATTACATATTACTTTCCAGATTTCACGTTCTTTCATACCAAGATAGAAAGACATTTTATTTTTCCAAGAAATATAGTCATGACCATCAAAACAAGGAGGAAGGGAAGACAAACAAGTATAAGACATGATGCTCAATGAACCTCGCCGACAGGGATCACTCTAAAGATCGTTAGACCCAAGAAAATAGAGACGTAACTCTGATACCAATTGTTGGTCCAGGATAGGCGAGCGGACAAGAAGGGGGGGTTGAATTGTCCCCCACTCAATATGGTAAATTTAAAACTTTCTTAGCAAAAATGTCAAGTTTAAAAAGATTGAAAAGATTAAAATAAACATAGTAATTTAAGCTCTCTCAATCTCACCGAGCTCACTCAATCATGCAAAAGATTATACAATTAAAACGCCACACAATGAAATCTAGGCAATTGAGATTCGCTCATGCAATTGGAATTCTCTCGTACTCACCGATCACACGTGTATTGAATTAACAAATAATCACAATAAAGCAAACCACAATACACACCACAAGACACAAGGATTTTTAAGGTGGTTCGGGACCACGACGGGCTCCCTATGTCCACCCCTTATTAAACCAGTAAGGCTCCACTAGGGGATAAATCCCCAACACAGAGGCGACGCTCCAACAACACGCAGAACGACGCCTGCACACATACAGGGATGCGCCCCAACACACACACGCATAGTAAACCCTACAAAGACGGGGTACAACCCCAAACACACACGGAGATAGAGTCTCCAACACGATATGACGACCAGATCACAACCAAACACACACGCTGCAACAAACGCAGCACCGTAGACACGACCGTATACAAACGGTCACACACATATAATATTTCTAGTTCAGAAAATTAACACAGATATTCAAACATGCTCAACCCTAAACATAGATCATGAAACACATCAAGAACAACGTAGAATGGATGTTGAAAAGATCCCCCTTGGTTTCCAAAACCCGGTTGATGATGTTCTTTAAAGCTTGGGTTGGAGGGAAGTCGGATGACGACAATTCAAGCATCAACACGATCCTCTCATCATCCCGCTTCACTTTCTCTTCATGCAAGATCTTCAAAACCTCCTGGATTTAGATGAAATCTCCCTTGGCTTGAGCTCCTCCTTCCTTCCTTTCCTTTCTTCACCTATAAGAGAGAAACAACAATCACATTTGGGTTCTCCTTACCAATTTCGTAGGTCTTACATATGCATATATAAGAGGAACTAAAAGACCAATATAACCTTTCTAGAATCCTTCAAAAGACCCCCAATAGGTCTACCACCAACCCAGGGGCAAAAGAACAAAAGGTTAGGCACAAGTTGGCTGGGTTTAGATGGTTTTCGGATCCACGTTTTTGGGTTATGCCGGTACTGGTCGACCTACACGGTGTGGACGGTTGACCTAAAAATTACAGTCACAAAACATGCTAACTCTAGAAATTTCGGTTGACCTAAGACCCATGGTCGGTCAACCGGAATGAACAGTGTTCCAGATTTGTAAAAGTTCAGATTTAAGAGTTAAAACCCATTGACAAGTGTTCAAACTTCATGAATGAAAAACTAAGACTTAAACCCAATCAACCCAAGTTCAAAATCTATGAAACACCCTCATGAAAAATACATTAATCAAGAAGGATAAAAATTCATTCTCAAGTTAATCATCCACACCAAAATATCAAGTTCATATGACAATGAATTTAAATCACATGAATGATCATCCTGTAACCAAAACTTCCAAGATTGATGTGGGCATTGCAAAAATCAAGTATCATGAATCATGAGACCTTTACGCACTCATTTGTACCAAGATTTACATGAGGAGTTCATTAACACTTAGCTAGCTCATAAAGCCTTAGAAAAATATGCATGAAGGACATTCAAGTCACTTAAGAGCTTATGAGCAATCTATTGAATGCACACAAACCAAATCTCAAGTTCAAGCACATAGGAGCCCAATCTTTCTCAAACAAAAATCACTTGCATTTTAGACATGTATGAGCATCTACAAGAAGCATATAGAAAGACTTCTAGATCCATGTAACCAAATCTCATATTGAAGAAGCGTGAAGCACATTCTCAAACCATCAAATCCTCAACAAAAGATATGATCATTTAGACATGCATATGAGAAAAACATGTGAGCATTATAAACTCCAATTTCACCAAAATTCACATGAGTTATCTTAATCAACTTTCAAGCACACACTGAGCACATTTCCTTGTTTTGCCAAAACAACATGACCAAGAATCCATATAATGAGAAAGCATCATTCAAATCACATTCATCAAATTTCAAGTGAATAGGTTGAGGATATTTCAAGTCCAAAAATCTCATGAGGAAGAATGCATGAAAATACCCAACCAAGATTTTGAAAAACCCTTTAATGAAATGCATGAAACATGGAAAGAGCCAACACAATGCAATGAGAGAGTTAACTCCCTTTTTGAAGAAGAGCTTCATTGATGGACTCCTTTGAGTTCCAGGCATGGATAATAGATTTTGATCCTGCAGGCAAATATTAACATAGCATGAGTTCCTTAAACAACAGTCATTCAGATGACATGCAAGTGAGAGCATTGAAGTCATCTTTTAACTCATCAACCAGGATACATATATGTTGCTCAATGAAACACACACAGGCACAATCGCTTTGTTATCATTAAAATCAAACACCAAACATCAACTAGGGGATGTAACAATCTCCCCCTTTTTTATGATGACAAAATGATGTGTGCGAGAGTTCCAAGAGATAGAGTAGAAGCATT